>JAWNPS010000210.1:2646500-3279750 GCA_035047385.1 Drosophila tripunctata | reverse complement strand
GAAAAAGTAAAGTAAAGTTATTCGTAATATTTTTTTTCAATGCTAAATAAACGATTTTAAAATAGCTTTAAAATCGTATAAGCTTATTTTAAACAAAGAGGTTTAATTTAACGTTGCCATTTTGGTGCCACGAACTGTGGATTGTATAAGCTCTCTGTTTTGTATAAACAACATTTAAACTCAACTGAAAGCTTAATGGAAACATTCACAAAGAATTCATTCGCACATGGGGAAAAGAAAAAGGTAAAAAAGAGAGAATATGCAAAAGTAAAAATATGTCGTCATCAAATTGTTTCAATTTGTCATGCAAATTTTAGGCGGTAGGTTTTTCATGACCGCGACTGTATGCAAATGGCAAGTAGAAAAAATTGTCGCAAATACAATATGAATAACACACATACACACACACATACAAACATATACAGGCAGATGGGCAACTACATTTTATTTCATTTAATTTAGTTACATTTCTACATTTTTCTCATTCTGTTTTTTTTTTGTTTTTAATTTTTCAAATTTATATTCCATTTTCATTTTCATTTTTAGCCATGTTTTGCTCTGCAGTTTTCCCAAGTGGATAGTGCAAGCAAGTGTGTGTGTGTTTGTGTGTATGTGGCAGTTCGGGGAAGTGGCATGGAGGTGGGTTTGCTGCATTAGCACAAAAGCTGCTGTTGCCTGAAATAATTCAAGCAAAACGAGCGACGGGGCAGCTAAAACCGGCCTCTGATGCCACCAGAATGCAAAGTGTCGCTGACTTTCATATGCACAAAGAACAACAAATATCCAGCGGGTTGAATGGGCTGCAATTACACTTAACGAAAAGTATACTCAGTAGCAATTTTGAACCAACTAGCTTTGCGGATGTCCACTTATATGAGAAAATCCTTTGAAATTTCCATTACACTCGGTTAATACACACAAAAGTTCCTTATTATTAAATTCGGACCAAGTGTGGCGCTGTTCGTCTGGTCTCAGTGGCCATAAGATACTCTGCCTTTGGCACGCCAATGCATTGAATACCTTTGCAAGGTACACGTTTTCATAATATTTAATATTTCAAACCGATTGTTTCAATGATATATTGGTTTGATCATAATGAGATTTGTTTTTTATCTAGTGTTTAAGTTTGGCTTTGATTGCGAAAAAAAAACACAAAAGTTTTTGAAATAAGTATTTTCAATCGATTGTTCCATTGTCAGTTATATAATATAATAGTTCGATCCCAATGCTATTTGGTTAGTTTTTGTGAAGTGATAGCAAATGTATAATAGGTGAATTTGGTTAAATTTCTCAATAGACAGCATTGAATTTCATACTAAGCATTTCCTAACGATTTTTTCTATGACAGCTATGTGATATAGTGGTCCAATTTGGCCGATTTTAACGTGCGAATTCATCATGTCAAAAAAAATATATACTCTGCAAGGTTATAACATTAAGACTTTCAAAATTTTGGCATGACAATTTTTTAGATTTTTTAAAGGCTTATTTTGTTTATTAAAAATCTTTTGTAAATTCTAATAATTCTTACAATATATTATTAAATGAAATTTAATGAAGAAAAAAGTTTCTAAATACCAAGAAACACTTAAAAGTTATGTTCATATATCAGAAATGTTTTCAAAAAATTATGAAATTATAAATAAATTTCAAAATGGATTTGTATTTATTTTCAATATATTGAGAAGATCGTCAAACGTTCAGTGTTTCAAAATGATCTTTGAGATAAACCAAATGATTATTCAAAATTAATATTTGAACGGGTTATCAATCTAAGTACGCAAGTAAAAATTCCACGCATAAAACTTTTGTTGAAAATAGAATATCTTACACTTTTTAATAAAAAATTTAAAATTATATTAATTTAAAAAATTAAAAATTTTTAAAAACAAATTTCCATAAACATTTCATTGAAACTTTAACCGACATGCCCTTCTGTTTTCGTCCCAAGCGTAGACGTGGCAATATAGCTTTTTCTTTTTTAATTAAGAAAGTGTTATAAAAACAAATAAATGTCGGTCAACTTTTTCGTTCAGTGTATGCACAGCTTGCTGCTGTCGCCCTGTCACTTGTCAGCCTGTAGCCAGTGCCAAGTTTATGGGCCTTGTTGGTTGAAAAGCATCTTTGAGTTACTTTCTAGCCTATGCCACTGCTTAGCTCTTTCATCCAAACAAACACACACACACACACACACATAGATACTTTCTGTCTGTCTGTGTGTGAGAATGTGTGAGTGTGTTAGTTTTGCCGCAGCAGCCACCACACAATGTCATTAACCAAATGAATGGCTGACACTGCAGATTTGGTTGGTAGGTAAGTGGACAGCATAAGGTAGTGGATGAAGTAAGAGAGTGAGAGAGCTGGAAGATATAGTAGCAGATATATAGGTTGAAGAAGGCGTCGTTTACTTGTGATTAAGTTGGTTGCCCGCAAAGCTATGCTGGACCCACTGAAAAGGACTCTCTCCCACTGCATTCCGTCCCTATCGCACTTTCTCACTTTCTCTGAGAGCCGTAGATTACCTAGCGGCCTGGTCCTGTGACCTCAGACAGAATTTCGACAAGTGTTTTTTGTGGGCCCGAGAGCCGAGAAGAGTGAAAGGAGCAGTCCGAGATGAGACTCAAAGGAATGTCAGAGTGATGACAACAACTTAATGGAAATAACTACACATTTATAAGTGACAACTTTCTTGTTGTTGTTGCTGCTCTCTCTCTCATTCTCTCTCTCTCTCTCTCTCTATCGTTATCTGTGTGTGTTTCTTGGCCAAGAGCATATAATTTATGGTCGAGGCGTGGCAGACAAATGGCCAGCATATGCCAGGATCCAAGAAGTAGATACAATTTGTAGGCAGTGGGATGCGTGAGAGAAACACATGCTGGATATACATATAACATATGTATATATATATATATATATATATATATAGATATGTATATATAAGCTAGATATGGAGTTATACACACACGCACACACACACACACCATGGCAATAACTAACGGTAAATTAGTTTGCAAACAGAGTGAAAAAGGCAACTGGCAGATGAAACCTAATTTGGCCACGATACACACACCCACAAACACCCGCAAACACCCGCACACACTCGTATGGAAAAGGTGCAGAGCTTGTCGCTGGTAAGAGGGGTGCGAAGGGTTGTCCTTTTTCGGGGTGTAGGGTATGTGTGGCCAACAGACTGAAACTAAACAAAACGAAACCAAATGAAACCGAACTGAAACTAAAGTAAACGACGAATCGACGAGCCGACGAACCGCTGAACAGATCTAAACAAACGAACCGCATTAGCATCAGCAAACAATTTAAGTCTATTTTCCCACACCCCCAAAAAGCATCTATTTGCGCAGCCGACAAGATTGTCAAAAGCGCCATACTACTTCTGATTTTTTGAAGTTTAACAGATATCAGTAAAATACTAGTAAAAACCAGCAGAGACGCGATTTATTGGTTTATAAGATGTTAAAACGAGCTAGCAAGATATACCCGCTTTTATTTTTAATTTGACAAATTAATCCCATATACAATGATAGTAGACTCTATATCTTTTTTTTTAAGGAAAAAAAATTAACGAAATACATTTTTATACCCTCTGAGGGGTATATTGGGTTTGTGAAAAGTATGTAACATGCAGAAGGAGGCGTGGCAGACTCCATAAAGTATATATATTCTTGAACAGCACCACAAGCCGAGTCGATATAGCCATGTCCGTCTGTCCGTCTATCTGTATGAACAAACAGAACTTAGAGATGGTAAGAGCTACAATATCCGTTTTAGTTAGTATCGACCACATATTTAGTCAGTCCAAACAAGATTTTTTTTTTCGATGCCATGCCCCATTCGCCCACAATAAACGAAAAACCAGACACACCTCGAAAAAAATATGTGGTTTTGGCGAATGTCTCAGAAACTATAACACCCAGGAACACCAATTTTGGCATGCAGGTTGCTATTTGCAATATAAATATAATGCCATTAACATTTTTTGGATGCCAAGCCTCCTTCGCCCAAAAAAAACACAATTGAGTGGTAATTTCGAATGCCGCTGACTCACTTTTTTCTTAACGTATATTTTTGTAACTAATCATATACTTGGAGACAAATAATATCAAACGATTGTGAAAATTTCATCATAATCGGACTATAATTATAAAAGTTGATCATACAACGAATATCGTGACTTTCAAGCAAGGCATAGCTACATATGAGCTCTGCACAGAAGCAACGAAAACGGAATTAAACGAAAAGCATTGTGCGAGCGAGATAGACATACAAATATATGTGCATATTAAGTTCTTGCTACTGCAACTTGAACTCATAAATTTGGAAACGAATTTCAGCGGGTATTATACGGTCGGCATGCCCGACTGACATTTTCTTTCTTATTTAAAATAAAGCGCTAAACTGCTCTACTACATTTTTAAAATTTTATACTTAAACGAAACCGCTTCTGACAATTTTGTTGAATGCTCACACAAAGTTTACAAATTTTAAATCATTCCTTTAAGTATTTAATGCAGATTTGAGTGTTTAACTTGTATCTTTTTGGTTAGTTAAACGTTGAACCACATGCATAATTATTCTAAAATGTTTGTTGGACGAAACAACCAAGTAATCTCAATCGGATTCCATTTTATTTTAAGCCGATTATATTTCCATTTGGCTATAAGCAAACGATTAAAATTTGTTGCGGTTGAGTGGATTTGCTCATAGTCTGACAATAAATTGCAAAGATCAGTTCTGTAGCGTTATCGATTGCTATCGATACTACAAAACTTTCTACAACTACAAAGTTTTAAAGTTTTAGATGATTTATATGACTTCTTGTGCTTCATGATGCTTGTTAGCGTCGGGCATCAAATTTCAAAATAGAACCATGCCATACACATTTCATCGCATTTTTGGCCCATACAGCATACGAGAACTAACCACACACGCCCCATTGTTTCTCACTCCTGGCACACACTTCCCCTCTCCCCCCCCCCCCATTTTCTATGCAGGAGGCCGTGAAAACGAAACGCCCGCTGTGAACTTGTTTTTTATCAATTTGGTTTTGGGCTGCGGTTTTTGCAGCCTACGTTCCGCCACCGCCACCGTCTCCGCCTCCGTCCTTTATACGCATTTTTGGGACCCAACGTGGCCACAAGCCGCCGGTTTTTGGATACCCGTTACTCGTGGCATATATGTTTGGGTATATTGTGTTTATAAGTCCTTCAAAGAGATTGTGAGAGCTAGAGCCACTAAACTAGGCAGTTTGTCGCCTGCTACAAATTCAACTTATCAGCAGTTTTTTTTGTCAAAGCTT
The DNA here is from genome assembly GCA_035047385.1 of Drosophila tripunctata. NCBI lineage: Eukaryota > Metazoa > Arthropoda > Insecta > Diptera > Drosophilidae > Drosophila > Drosophila tripunctata. The sequence continues at coordinate 3,274,436 of JAWNPS010000210.1, read as the reverse complement.
TGTCATATATAAACATATTTTTTTAAATTATATGCAGCTTTTAGTCAAAGCTTTTTTATATACATATATTTTAAATTAAAAAATTAGGTGATAAACGGAAATTATTAAGCACTTTTATGAAAAAAAGAACCGAAATTGAATACAGATCAATTGATATGTTTGAAAATTCCAGTTGCATTGAAAATTTCCATACTCTCACATCGTTTCGCAAATATTTTAGTCTGAAATTCCGAATTTTTATATAGTTAAGATGAGACAGCCGTTCAAATAAATCGTAGTTAAAGCTGACAAGTACATAGAAAATTTGAGATGTCGAAATCAGGTCAAAAAATTCTATGAAACTGACAGAAAAAACTGTTGGTTTAGCTAATCAGCGGAATAAGTACAAAAGTGAATAGAATTTTTAAAGCCAAATCATTTTTTGCTCTATATACATTTACTGTGTATGCTTCTATATAGGCAAATCGAATAAAAGCCATAATTATCTAAAATATAACTCTTTTTTCACTTTTATTTAAGTTATTGAAGTTGTATAGTAGAAAGAAAGAAAAGTTTATATAGTTATTAAACTGATAGAATTTGTTTTAAATTTGAGAAAATTTCAAAAGTGTTTGTTTTTTAATTTACACAGTTTTAAAAAGAAATCGGTAAAGTCCAAAAATACAATATAATGTAAGAATTTTCGTTTTTAGCTTTAAAACTTTCTTTTTGAAATATTTTTATATTTAATTATAGTTTCCTAATGCTCCAATTTTAGTTTTTAACTTAAGAACTTTCTTCTTGAAATATTATATTTTGTTGTAGTTTTCTAATGTACGAATCTTAGTTATTAATTAAGAAACTTTTTTCCTTAAATATTTTTATGTTTAATTATAATTTTAAAATAGTTCAAGCGCTTCAAAAATAAAGTCCAATATATTTTAAAATTGGTGTGCGACTACCATTATCACACTTAGTTTTGTTGTATTGAAAAAAATTTTAAGGAATTTTTCGTAGGACAAAAATATTTAAAAATTAGATTTTGCTCTTACTTAAAGTAATTGATATATTTGTGAACTCTATGTACTCCAATACATTTTAAAAACAAATCATCGATGATTAAAGAACAAAATTTTAATGATTAAAGCATGTTTTTTGTAGTTTAACAAGAATCTAAAAGTCGGAGCTTCACTATGTAGTTCTTACTGGTTTTTTATTTAATATTTTTTAATTTGTTCTTGTCCAACACTACACACATGTGTTTGTCGGTTGCCCACTGCCACCACAGGCCGACCAACCACCATCCTCCGTCCTCCATCGCTTGCTGCGTGACCAACTTTATTAGGTTGAGCTGAGCTGTGGGCAGTTTGTTGGGCTTCCTGCCGTTTCGCGTGTGCCTTTTAATTTATTTATCATTGGAACCAGAGACGCAACTGTCGGCCATTTGGCAGTATTGGCCATGGCCCTGGACCAGGGAACTGGATTGTGGTCCTGTCCCTAACTCTCTGGTTTTGCACGTCCGCCCGTTCTGGCCATTTTGGTGGCTCTTGTTTATGCCGGACACTGCGACATTTATTGGCATAGAGTCACGTTAACCTGCGTTTCGCATCGGATGCAAATGCTCACTTTTATGGCTATGCGCACAGTTTTCAACCATTTGTACTCCTATACTCCTTTTTATCTGGTTTCCTTTCATTTCACATTCATCGCGTAGTCTGCATAGAGTCACATTTGGCCCGTTTAAAAGCAAGGGGAACGCATTTTGTAGCCCTGTAAATCCTGTTGCCTGGCAATCGATTGACAGCTTTTCGGTGGATCCGGCCAAGTAATCAAGCCCTTTGAAGCCATTCCTGCATGCCTTCAAAGCATTCCATGTGATTATGACTTAATCTGATACTCGATTTGAATGAGATTACGACACTTTTGCCATTGAAAGTGCTGCTGTATGTTAATAGGTTTAGTAGCTGGATTATTTTTCCTTTCTGCTTCTCTTTTTATATGCTCTAACTTTTCATTTATAATTGCACTAAAATTAGTGCTTAGTTTTCTTTAAATTTGCCAAAAATTGTTGTATTTTGTACCCCTTCATAACTCTTCTCGCTGTGCTTCTTTTTCGATTGGTAACTTGTTGCTTTACTTTGTAGCTGTGCTTCTCTTATCGATTTTCTTTTGTTCTCGCTACGTTTTCGTTGCTTCTCAATTAAATGGTTGCTGATATCTGGCTGGAAGTGAGCAATCAATGTGTTATTGCACTCAATTTGATAGAGCTGTTCACACTTTCTAAGCTGGTATATTGCTAACAGCAAAAGGCTTCTCGTTTCATTTCACATTTCATTTCATGTTCAACTTCTCGCTTTTTTTTCATTTCATGGTTTACTTTGTGTTTGTTGCTTCCCTTAACGATTTTAATTTCAATTTAACAATTACTTTTTGCTTCGTTTTCTTTTAATTTGCATATATTGCGTTCTTTTGGTATTTCGTTATTTCGCTTCTCGTTTTGCTTCTCGCTTTGGTTAGTTTAGACTGCCCTTTGGCTTACTTTCTCGCTTTGACAAATTACAACAGCAACGTTGTGTGTACTACCACTATAATAACTACTTGCTTCGGTGCTTTTCTGGAATTTTTTTCCTTCTCCTGTCGGTTACTTTGTACACACTTTGGTAACTTGTAGTTCACGCTTATACCATGTTTGATACGTGTTAACCATTAGTTGGGCAACTTGTAGCGCATATTTCTCGATTAATCATAATAAATTCAAGCTTAGCAAGAACTTTTAGTTTGTGTTTATCGGATAATAATACATCTTAACTGCCCAACTTCCTACTTTGCTGAGTTCATCAGTTTTTATACCATCAGAGGGGTATATTGTGTTTGTGAAAAGTATAACAGAAGTCTGTCTGTATGTTGGAAAGGATTTCAGATATGGTAAGAGCTATAATCTTTATCCTAGTCGGTATGGACCTCATATTTAATCAGTCAATACAACAATTTTTTGTGCAATATATGTATTTGGTGAATAGCTCAGTACCTATGGCACGTGGGGACATCAATTTTGGCTCGCAGACTCCCAGATGCAATATGAAGACAATATCATCCCAATGTTTTAAATGCCCCGCCCCATCGCCCAAGAGAAACAAAACAAATTGAAAATTTACATGGCTCTAAGTCATGGTTTTCTTACCCTATAGCTTTGTAACTTCATATTCGTTTAGAGACTAGCAATATCAAACGATCCCGAAAATCACATTAAGATCAGATTATAATCACGAAAGTTATTATAATTCGAAAATATAAATTTGCAACAGCGGCGCAGCCACATGAGTAGTGCTGAGCACAAGCTGCAGCGTTGCAGCGTAAACCGTTCGATTGTTATTCAGTATACAGTGAGAAAATGTTTGCGCTTACTCCGATATAATCGGGAATGAGCGTCAGAGTGTATTACACGGTCGGGCGTGCTCGACTGAACTTTTCTTTCTTGTTTTCCCTTGGTTCAGTATTTTTTATGACTCCCTTATTGCTACTTGTTAAACCTGAACAGCTTGGTAGTTTCTTTTCTCATTTTACTTGCTCTTTTTGCAACTCGTTTTGATTTGCTTTTACCTCAACTATTGTCTTGTCACTCGATTCCAATTTAGTTTTCATGGAAACTTGAAGCTTTCTCTTACATCTCGTTTCAGTTTCCATTAAACTTTTTGATTTAATGCAATTTTATACGTTCTACATTTATGCTGTCTAGTTTTTTTTTTTTTTATGTTTAATTTTTATATTCTGTCTGACTTTGACAAGTTGCAACTGAAACTAATACATTTTATCTCAAGATAAGACATAATAACTTCTCGTTTAGCTTATACTCACTCTGCTCGCTTTGCTGCTTTGAGTAGGCATTCAAAATGCATTGACTGACATTTACTGGCATATTTTTCCAACACATAATTTATTGACTTCAAAGCGTCATTATTCACAAATGTCAACGTAAAGTGGATGAAAACGATGGGATAGAATTGGAAGGATAGAAGAATGAAAGTCATGAATTCGAAAGCACTTTGCGTTGCAATTACATTAACTTGGTCAACAATAAGTGTCACAATAATGCAAAACGTGAGCCAGTTTATAACAAGAAAACGCAAACTATAAACTTTAGAGATAAATCCGTGGACATAGTCCATATAAATTTGATTTATGTGCGCGTTGCACACAATAAATTTAAAAATAAAATGTACTGAACTGTGGCAAACCTCAATTTGTACAAATATTTGTCTCAATCAATTGCTCTAGAAAGTAGAAAGTGAAGAAAGTGTGTGCATGGGTGTATGTGTGAGTGTGTTATGGGCGGTCACGCCCACTATTTCATAATTCAATGTGACAAGAAGCGGGCAACATAACAGTCAATTTCTGTTGAAGTTACTTGACCAAAACTGAAGTAAAAAATGGAATAAAAAAGAACAAACTGTCATGGCAATTGAACAGGGGAAATTCAATAAGAACTACTATATAGATATATATAGATTTGTGCAGATAACGGTTGAAATAATGACATCAGTTGGACTAACAGCATTGCCAGCTGCTTCGTAGCAAAAAATATTTCTCTGTATACTTAGTATAGATGGCAGCGGTAAGTAGTACGAACAATTTTAGTTGGATTCGCATGCAACTTAAGTATAATAAGAAAAAATTCCAGTGCGCCTTGGCATGCCGAGTGCTCATCATCATTGGTAACATTATGGTCATTATCAACATCATCAGCAAGAAGCATCGTCATTCTCGTCATCGAAAACTGTGAGAGAGAAGTTGTCGTCATTTCCAAAAGGGAAAAAACGTTCAACTATGCGGTGCTCTTTATGTCAAGCCGTGCACGTATCACAGTCCCCTACTGCCACGTCCCCAAGTCACCTTACCCGACTTAGTGCCACCCCCCTTTACCCGGACAAAGCCAAGCTGAGCCGTCAAAATGCCATTTCAAGTTCAACACAGAAAAAAAAAGAAAAAAATAAAAAACCAACCAAACATTTTTCGTGTTTCGTGTTTTTTTCTTGTTGTTGTATTGGAAACACACAACATTCAGGCGCAGTCAAGTAAATGCAATAAACTCCGTACAAGTTTATTAAATTTACAGTTATGTGTGCAATGCATTGTTGTTGTAATAGTAGTACTTGTTGTTGTTGTTGTTCGTGAGCGCTTCTTAAATTGCCCGACGGGATAAAAGCTGTTAAGTGTGAATGAAAATGCAATTGAAAAGTTGAGACAAAGCAATGAAGCAATTGAATAGCGATGCTACACGACTAGTTGATTGGGTGGTTTTTACTTTTTTTCTTTTTAAGGGAATAGAAAAGGATGTAATGGGGCTTTGGGGGGGTGAGGAAGCCGTTGTCTTTGCCAATTTGCTGGGCGCATAGTTTTTTGGGTTAGGCTCTTTGTGCAGCAGCGCTGAAAAGTAGGCAACACAAATCGAATTTCAACAAAATTAAAACTTTCTCAATGTGCTTCGAATGCTTAATGCTAACCCAGTATCTGTATCTGCGTCTCTGTGTATTTGTCGTATATATATGTGAGCTTCAATGTATATCTATGTCAAGAACAGATTAAGAAACTCAAATGCTTTGATTTAATTTAAAAGATAGTTTTAGTAATGCATGCACAACTGTCAGCTCAAAAGTTGTCTACATTAAATTTGAAAATTTAATTTACAGCTCTTATTGAAAGGATTAACATCAAAGTGTTTTAAGTAAATCTACATATAGCTGTCGTTTGAATGCTCTATCCATTTTATTTGGACATATTTAGTTCAAACTGGCTCTAAACCAAAGTTCTTTTCAAATGATTCCGCAATTATTTTTTGCCTTATACACTAGTTAGCTTTAAAATGTGCTTCAAGGCTTAAAATGGTAGCAGTAAATAAATTAGACAAGAAAGAAATCATCAGTCTAGCATCCCGGCCGTATAATACTCTCTGACTTTCAGTTCCAATTAGTTAAAATTGAAGTAAGCGCTGCAAGAAGCGAAAATACACACGTGTTTGTATGTTTTTCTCGCTCGCACAACGTTTTCGGTTTACGCTGCTAGTGTGACGGCAGCGCTGCAGCAGAGCTCAGTAATATGTGCTATTGAAAATGTGCCTTTTTTGCTGTATGAAAAACTTTAATTGTTATTGTCCGATATTGATGCAATTTTCAGGATCGTTTAATAATGTTTGTCTCTAAACGAATATAAGGTAACAAAACTATAGGTGAAGAAATGCGGGGACTAGAGGCATGCAAATTTTCAGTTTGTTTTTTTTTCTCATGGGCGAAGGAAGCGTGGCATCCAAAAAATTATGATGACATTGTCTTTATATTGCATGTAAAAACTTGAGTGCCAAAATTGGTGTCCCCAGGTGCTATAGTTATTGAGATATTCGCCAAGAGCATGTATTTTTTCCGAGGTGTGTCTGGTTTTTCGCTTATTATGGGCGCATAGGGCATTACATCGACTAAAAAAGAAGAAAAAAGATTCTTGTATCGACTGACTAAATATGTAGTCCATACTGACTAAAATAAAAATTATACCTCTTTGTTCATACAGACACACAGACGGACATTGCTAAATCGACTCGGCTTGGGATGCTGATTAAGAATATGAATAATGTTGCTAAATGTAACTACGAAAGGGAATATAAATCAAAATAGTAAAAGTTTTACAAGTTAATTTTATAATTAATTACATAAATAACTGTAGCTGTCTATTTCTAAATGCTTATCATTAACATATGCGCACTAGTCGCATTAAAAAGACTATAAATTTGGTTTGTAGTTTTCCTACTTAATTAATATCAAATGCAATTAGAACTCAACCTTTGCTTTTAGGCACTGGCACATCATACAACTACGCAAAATCTGATTTCAGTTGATATCAGATTGAATTATAAAGCTTTTTAGCACTCATAATTTGTAGTTAATCTCAATAGTTGATGTTGTACAATTTCAAACATTCTGACATTTATTTTATTTTTTTTTAAATTATGGTTATTGTTTTGGAGAGAGAGAGAGTGAGTGATTGTGGTTGTAGCTGTGCAGCTAATTCGAAATGAGATTGACAGCATGAAATATGATAAATTTGAATACGCACACACGCACTCGTATTTATTCATTTATTCATACGTACACTAAGCAAATTTGTTGCCATTTTTGTCATTTTACAAATGGTAAACGGGAGAAACTGTAGAACTGAACGACTGTAGAACTGAACAATGAGTGCAATTTGTTGTTTATTACCGCTGTCGTTGCTATTTCCACTCGAGAGGATAACAAACGGGATACGCAGTCGTTGTATGGAAAGTGGTTAAAGTGGAAAAATGAGAAATTTACCACCCATCTTTTTGCACTCTTTTATACCCGGTGAAGCAAAAGAGTTTTGTATGTTTGTGTAAAAGCTTAGATTTTATTTGCTATGCATATTGGCTTGAGATCTCAATCTCAAGTTTATTATATTTTGAATCACTTGTACACTTATAAATTTTTTTATATTTATTTTCTGTAACTATTTAGCTACTTTTTTTCTCTCTTAATTTTAATTTTTAAAACGCCAAAAAAATAAAAATGTGTGAAAACTGTATTTTATCTTAAAAGTCAAGTAATTGAACCAATTAACTGTGCGATTGCTTTAATTTGAACTTTAATTAAAAAATACATAGAATTTTTTCAAAATAAACAAAAGTTACTGTTCGAAAGTCACACAGCGACTTGAAAAGGGGTTAAACGATTCGCTTTACTATTCGCTTTATTTTTCGCTTTACTATTCTGAACTTTCGTGAGTTTCTATTTAAAACCAGTGCCCAGGGTATCTAATAGTCGATCCAGCTCTACTGGAGCTTTCTTGCATACGATATTTTTTGTGGATTGCAGAACAAACAGTAACGATAGATGGCGCGGACAACGATTGCCAATGATATATGTGAGTGCTTGTGAATGGAGTGAGTGTGCGTGTGAGTGTGTGTATATTTGCTTTTAGACATATGTAGGATAACAAATCAATTTTAGTATCGACACAAACGAAACTCTTCGTGATGCTGGCTTACCTTAACCGTTGAAGCAACTCTTTGGGGCATATTACTTCCGCTGTTGCAAGTCTACGAACTTGCCACACCAAAAAATTCATCAACGCAATAGAAATGTTCTAGTATGGACAGCAGAGCCAACAGCGTTAGACTTTTTTATTTCTCCATCTCACTCTCTCGCCCTCTCAATCTCTCGCCCTTTCTCTATCTCTCTCTGTCTGGCTGTCTCACTCCCACTCACAAAAAAAAAGTATTGAATGCTCGTTGAAAAACCCACGAATCGCTGTCACTTTTGATTGTAATCGAGTGTTTCTCCCATAGCTTTTTGTTCGACATCAAACTGTGTTCTATCGTTGCACTGCTAGAAATGCAGAGAGAGAAATTTCCAATAAGCTGAACATATGGAATCGGTATAACCTTGAAAAGTGGGCATAACAATGTACAAATATACACAATATATTAGTTTCTTATACACTTTTTTTTTTAAAAGAAGAATCATCAGTGGAAAAATTGTAGGCGGCTTAGAGAGAAGTTTATATTAGAGTAGAATACATTATGCAATTGTTCAGTTTTCATGTGTCATTCAAATATTATTTAGTACTTATTTGGTTGAATATTACTTAAGAACCTAGATATCTTTAAAAGTAGACACTATTAGACAATTTTAAAATATTGTTATTTTTTATTAATAATTTACTTTTATAGTTTTAAAACGAAAGGTAAACGTGTTAAAACCTTTCGAAAGAATCGCTTGAAAAAACCTATGCTGCAGAACCTCCACAATTAAAGTGTACACACAAATAGATAACTTTATCGTGCATTAAATCTTCTTATTATTAAATTTTTATAAAAAAAAATTAGAGATATTCCATACAAACTTTTGGATTCGGCCTTTGTTATCGTCTGACGTGTTATAGAAACTTTGATAAAGATCAAACTTCTGCATCATAGAGCTACCACATCTTAAGATAATTTTAAATTATTTTGCAAATATTTTAACCAAGCTTACAATTTGTGTTTATGGAATTATTCAACACTGTCTAACTTCAACTTCAATATTTTAAAATATTTTTGTTTAAAATAGATTTAAAGAAAAGTGAAAGGATATGCTGGAAACGGCACAGTAAAGATGAATACACTAAAAGAAATGTTAGGCCTATTGCTGTAACTGCTGGAGTAGTTATGAAAAATTAAAACCAAAACTTGATCATAGTGTTCGACTATCGAATTGAATGGTATCTGCTTTTTGTTCAGTGTAGCTAGTTCTACTCTGTCAAACAGTTTGATATACTTTTGCTAACTCTGGGACGTTCACACGATATTCCTCAGTGTGTGTGCGACTGTGTAAGTGAGTGTTAGTGTGTCTGTGTATGTGTGTGTGTGTGTGTGTGTGTGTGTGTGTTTTTGTGTCTTAGTATATGTTTGCCAATTGGATTTGACATTTTATTGGGTTTTCTTTCTCGTTACTGCCGCTTCACTGACTGTCTGTTACCATTTTTTTCTCTATGTTTTTCACTTTCTCTCTCTCTCTCTCTCTGACGATGTTGCTCTCTCACACACGTGCGCTGCAACTCACTCCTTCAGCACGTTCTTGGCTAGTCAAGCGCTTGTTGTAGTAGTAATTGATGTTCTACTGGCTGGCCAAAGCCTTTGGTAACATAAATCTAATGACCTGCTCCTTGTACGGCGTACGGCAAATGCTGCTGCACTGGACATTTGGACAATTGGGGACAACAACACTGTGGTTCCCATCGAGAAAAAGAGGCAGAGGGAGAGACACTGAATGGGAAGGGGAGGAAAAGAATGATAACATAGCTGAAAGATTGAATTCGTTTCATTTTGCTTGTATTTTTGGTAATTAGTGCAAAAGGCAACTTGATTATCGCGTCATGTACTCGGGAAAACTCTCGGAACTCGTAACTCGTAATTCGTAACTGTAGACGTGCTTTAATTGCAATCATTAATTTGGAGCATGCTAAAGGACATAGTTAAATAACAGCCGAAAGACAACTAAAATTAAGAAAAAAGGAAACCTCAATTCGAAAATCACTGAAGCGAAATAACCCAAAGTTTGTTACAGAAATAAACCCATAGCAACAGTAGAAAAACTCAAATTTGCGGATTATTTCACATACATAAAAGCGCTTGTGTCAGTCAGTTTTGACATTGACAGGTTACTTAACTGCAAGAAATCCAGAAAAACCAATGACGATGACAGCTCTGTGTCTAAAAAAAAATATCAAATATTTCCTTTTTTTTTGCCACAAAAGAAATACAGCTAGTCGTAAAATGTTTTATCTCTTGAATGTTAAGTATCTTATGAGCAAAGAGAGAAAGCAAATAGGTTAATGTGTTAAAATTGTATCTATAATAAGTTGCCAATAAAGTAGTTGAACAGTTTATAGCTGATAAATATAGCTGATAAATATAGCTGATAGCTGATAGTAGAATTTAAATTTAAAGACGAGGAAAAACGTGCTTGACTGATAAATGTCCAGTTAAAAAAAAATTAATTTCAAATGGAACCGAATGAAATTTCAACTAAAAACTCCATTTAATCTAAAAATAATGAAGATTAAATTAAAAATAACAATGAAAAAAATTTACTTTCAACGAAAAAATTTCACTAAATTAACTACAAAATTAACTAAATAAAAATCTAATTTATTTTTAATTTGACTTGGTTTTGATTTACATTGAAGCATTTTTTTTAGCCCTGTGCGATAGTCAGCAGAATTGTTTAATAACAAGTTCTTTTAAAGTGTTTCTGGGAAAAAAGTTTGTTTAATATTTCTATCTATTAAATTTAAATTATTTTTTACAGAAATTCAAGTATTTTGGAATAATTGTGCCCTAAATAAGAATTTTTTTAACTTAAAGTTTGAGATAATATTTCTTTTCTTAATAGTTTCGAAGTTATAATTAAAAATGTCAACTCAAGATTTCATTTTATTTTTGAACAATAGAGATTCAATTTATAGTAAACATCAAACAAAGTTTAAATTATAATTTAACAAGTTTAATCTTTATTACCAGCCCTCTTAAAAAAGGTTATTTTATTACATCAAGTTGTTTAAAAGTACTTATCTATAAGCAATAAACTTGGCATTTCTTTCTGCAATTAAAAAATTACATTTAAATTTTTTATTTTTTTACCTTTTCTCTGCAGGTCTTTCGGATACAAAGCTCCATGAAATCTATCTGGATGATAAGGAGATCAAGTTGAGTTGGATGGTGGATTGGTATAAGCAGGAGGTGCTCTTCCATCTGCAGAATGCATTCAATGAGCAACATCGTTGGTTCTACTTGGGCTTCTCGAAACGCGGTGGTCTCGCCGATGCTGATATTTGTTTCTTCGAGAATCAGAATGGATTCTTCAATGTTGTCACCGATACGTATACCAGTCCCGATGGTCATTGGGTGCGTAAGGATTATCAGCAGGACTGTGAGGTCTTCAAAATGGATGAGTTTACGTTGGCTTTTAAGCGCAAGTTCGATACTTGTGATCCGCTTGATCTGCGACTCCATGTAAGTTGGTCTTGTTCTGCTAGTCGGGGTTAATGAGTGTTGATTTTCAATTGGTTCCAAATAGGAGGGCACTATGTATGTGGTTTGGGCACGTGGCGAATCGGAGCTAGCGCTGGAGGATCATCAGTTTGCTCTACCCAACGTGAGTGCACCACACGAGGCAGGTGTGAAAATGTTGCAACTGTTGCGGGCCGACAAGATTCTTATACCCGAAACGTAAGTGCATTTCAAGACTATGTACTTTTACAAGTTAAGTGGTCTATTAGGTTTGTCGGTTAAAGTTTGTGTGCAACAAGTAGGCGAGGACGTATATTTTCGGATACAAATCAGCATCAGCATCAAAAGCCGAGTCAATATACCGATGACCTTCTGCACGTCCGTCCGTCTGTCTATTCGTCTGTCTGTCCGTACATCCGCCTGTACGTCCGTCTGTTCATCCGTCTGTTTAAACACCAAACTTACATAGTATGTGTATGGTTGAAATAACTATATTCCGTTCAACTTGAATTTGAATCCGACAACTATATCATTCTATATTCTTACGATATCTCAAGCAAACTCACACAGTTCATAGGCTGATCAACCTTTAACCCTTTCAACAAGTTTTGGATACTTTCGTTAATGATTTTTTAACTGAAATTTATACTTTTTCCACAGCAATTTGAATCAAATTGAAATTACATTGAAGCAGGCTCCAGTGCCGAATGTTGAGACCACTTATTGGTGTCATGTACAGCGATTGAATGACATTGTCAAGCAGCGTTTGCATATTGTTCAGTTCGAGCCGATCATTAAGAATCCCAGCGTTATCCACCACATGGAGGTCTTCCACTGTGAGACAGAGGCTCATGTTAAGATTCCACTCTATAATGGCGATTGTGAGCAACTTCCGGCGGAGGCCAAGGTCTGCTCCAAGGTCATGGCACTTTGGGCAATGGGTGCCAGCACTTTTACCTATCCACCTGAGGCTGGTTTGCCAATTGGTGGGCCTGACTACAATCCCTATGTGCGACTCGAGGTACATTTTCATAATCCGGAACTTCAGTCAGGTACGTAACGGTTTTTTTTACAGTTGAAATCATTTATGAAGAGTTTATAATACTACAAAGCAAAAACAAAGGTTCTTTAGATCAAATAAATTGTTTGCTCTATGATGACAGTGAGTAAGTTAGCTAATGCTTAAGTTCTTAATAGTTTTTCACAGTTGATTTACCGGCACTGGCATGAAAGCTGAAATTTCTTGATTACATTTACCAACACTAGCCAACCAAGATAGAAATATGCGAACCGGCTGTTATAGCAAGTTTGAATTTCATAAGTTCTATACCAGCTACGAATTTTGTTTCATTTGCCAACACTGGAAAGCTTTAAAAATATAAAGATGCATAGCGATGTTAATCACTCTAGCATAAACAGCACTGTAATGCGACCAGAGTTTTTTATACCCTCTGAGGGGTATATTGGGTTTGTCAGAAGTATGTAACAGGCAGAAGGAGGCGTTTCCGACCCCATAAAGTATATATATTCTTGATCAGCATCAACAGCCGAGTCGATATAGCCATGTCCGTCTGTCCGGCTGTCCGTCTGACCGTCTGTCCGTCTGTCCGTATGAACAAACAGATCTCAGAGATGGTAAGAGCTACAATATCCGTTTTAGTCAGTATCGACCACATATTTAGTCAGTCAATACAAGTTTGTTTCCTTTTTTTGATGCCACGCCCCATTCGCCCACAATAAGCGTAAAATCAGACATACCTCGGAAAAAATTCAGGTTTTTTGCGAATATCTCGGTAACTATGGCACGTAGGGACACCAATTTTGGCATGCAGGTTACTAAATGCAATATAAAGATAATGCCACGCCTCCTTCGCCCACAAAATGCACAACTTCCTTGTAACTTTGCAAGCGGCGGGCTCACATATTTCTTAACGTATAGTGTTGTAACTTAGAACATATTTGAAGACAAATAATATAAAACGATTGTGAAAATTTCATCGAAATCGGACTATAATTAAAAAAGTTTCTTAAACAACGAAAATCGATACTTTCAAGCAAGGCATAGCCACGTGCATTGCACTGAGCTGTGCACACAAGCAACGAAAACGAAAAACGTGCGAGCGAGATAGACATACAAATATGTGTGCATGTTTAGTTCTTGCAGCAGCTACTCCAATTTGAACTCATATAATTAGAAACGAAGCTCAGAGGGTATTACACGGTCGGCATGCCCGACTGACATTTTCTTTCTTGTTTTAGATTGGTGACTCAACATTGGTTTAATAAATTTTTACTACACCAGTTTTGGCTAACCAAATAGTAGGCAATACTGCAAGCGTATTTAAAGGCAATATTAAAGGTTTTTAAGTATTACATGTGTTACACTGTTTAACTTGGTTCATTTTCCAACACTGACAGATCTGGTAAAGAATAAAAACGTTGCTGACACAGTACTGCATGACAGTGTTGCGGCTCGTCTGTGACTTTAAAGTCTGTTAATTAACCAACACTGGCAAAAACCGAAAACAACTGTTAAAATCTTGGTTATAATTCGATTTGGATGATTGTTGTAGAGTTGCCTTTCTTTCCCTCCACCCACTTAAAAAGCGTGTGAGTTTCAAGAGTTGCAAACAAACAGAGACCCAAAAGAGTGGAAGAGAAAGGGGGAGAGAAAGAGAGAGAGAAAGAGAGAGAGAAAGAGAGAGAGAAAGAAAGGAGGGAGGGTTTGACAAAGAAAGAGAGCCGGATAGTCGAAAGAAATGCATAGGGGAGATTTCATTAAAACTTTTGTATAAATAACAACAAGAAGGAAGAGCAAAAAGAGTGGCAACGCCATTTGCCATTGCCATTGCCACTGCCACTGCCACTCCCATTTTGTGGCATGGTGTGTGGGACGAGAAACAGAAGAAGCAATGTCATTATTGCTGCTTCAAGTGTCCTTGTGAATGGCAACGTCGTAGCGCATTACAGGGCCACAAGAGTCTGGCAAACAGAATGTTGAGTGCACCACTCAACAATGTACATATGTTTGTATGTGCGAGAGTGTCTGTTTGAATGTGTGGCAGGGGAGGGGTAGCTCTATATAAACAGACGCACACACTCACACACACATACACACACCCCAATTTGCCAGCAATTGCATTAATATTAATCATACGCCCCGCAGGTCTGGTGGATAACTCTGGTTTTCGCATCAAATTGTCAAAGACACTACGGCAATATGATGCCGGTGTTATGGAATTGGGTCTGGAATATACCGACAAAATGGCCATACCACCTGGACAGACGGCATTCCCACTTAGCGGCTACTGTGTGGCAGACTGTACACGCGCCGCCCTGCCACGAACGGGCATCATCATCTTTGGCTCCCAGTTGCACACACATTTGCGTGGCGTTCGCATTCTGACGCGACACTTCCGCGGTGATCAGGAATTAAGGGAGGTGAATCGCGATGATTACTACTCCCATCATTTCCAAGAGATGCGCACACTGCACTACAAGCCACGAGTGCTGCCGGTAAGTTGATTTTGACAGCAAAACGCAAGCATATCTAGCGGAATCTTTTGAGAAATTGAATTGAATCCTTGCATGGATATTTTATAATTTAGTTACGTTTAGTGCAGATATCATAAAGTATATACATATATTATGTATATATTATGATCTGAGTAAAATCTTTATTCGGTTGTCTGTCTGTTTCTAGTTTAGGAATTATGCTTATTGAACTTTTTGCGTTTTACCAAATAAATCTACATTAAATCAACGTTTAGCTTAAAAGACTTAATGATTTTCTGTGTATGTGTATGTATTTAAACCTGGGTCAGAATAAAATAGGCGATACAGCTTAAACAATTTCACTTAAACATTTCCAATTTTCCAAAACATACGTATATGTATATCTCCCCTGAACTGACACTCTCATACATGCTAAAAATCTAGAGGGAAAGATATTCGCAGAGAGAATTTTCTGAATAGCATTAAATCGGTACTTAGGCTTACTACTAATATGGGAACTTATGCTGAAATATTAAACACGATCAGTTAGTCAACAGATATCTATGGGATTAAACTGCTTAAAGGCGTCATTTTATTTATAATGACAAGCTGACCTCATTCTGACCTCACTACTATATCTATTAGCTGCCATGAAGAAAATCGACTTAGAAATTTTACGTACGAACAGATTTACTCTTAGTTAAGGAAGAGCTCTGCAAGGGTATCAAGTCTTTGGCCTGCCAAAACTAAACTTTCTTTCATATTTTTTTTCTGTTTTAATTTATTTTGTTTGTGGATAGCTGTTTTGTTAATTAATCCATCTATTGCCAGGGCGATGCATTGGTCACCACCTGCTATTATAATACGCTTGCGGATACAAATGCCACATTGGGTGGCTTCTCCATCAGCGATGAGATGTGTGTCAACTATGTACACTACTATCCAGCCACAAAGTTGGAGGTGTGCAAGAGTTCTGTGTCTGAGGAGACGCTCGAGAATTATTTTATCTATATGAAACGGTAAGCGAATCTGTGTCTTTATGGGCCGTGGGTATGACTTTAGGCACTGCACAGTGCATCCAAAACAGCAGCATGTATTTTGAGTGGCAGGAAACTTACAGAAATTCAGTAGATATTTGTTTCGAATTATATACAAATTTATCAAAAGAAATAACCGTGAATGTGCCTTTTTGCACAGTGAAACACTTATATGACAGTTTGCTCAATTTAAGCTCTGTTTTAACATTTAATCGAAGGTTTAAGAACGCATAGTTTCAAATTTTCATTGTTGTTTTAACTGACTTATTGAAATAGAACTTTGCCCCACTGTGCGTCCTTTTTCTTTTGCGTTTTCCACACTTTTGCGCCATCAAAGGCAAACTTTGGCATTCCGGCATTCTTGTTTTTGTTGTTGTTGTTGTTGCTTTCCCCTTGTACTCAGTCGTTTCTCCGGCCATCGTTCGTACGCCGTATTCATAACGGAAATGTCTTCAACTTCCTGCCTGTCCCAAAAGCGAGAGACGCCAAGGTGCACGCTAATTGCCAACGTTAATGGGCATGGCCAAAAATATTCAGAACCAGAACGACACCAGAACGAAAACTCAAACTCGCAAAATTTCGTGTTGAGACCAAAAACTCCGAGTCATTCTGTCTGGGTTTGGCCTTTAACAACACCAGCAATAACAACAACAACAACAACAATAGCATTACCCAAAATAAATGAAGAACAAAAAAAAAGTTTACATTAGATTAGAGACTTACGAGTTTTTGGCTTTGAATTTTGTGCGGGCATTTTGGGTGCGAATTGCGGTAAAATTTACAAAGGCCTCAAATGGTTTAAAGGCTTCTAGACAAAAGGCAGCCGATTCAATAAGCAGTCGACCGAAGTTATGAAGATTTACGAGGTGTTAAGCCTAGCAAAAGGGCGCTACAAAAGGTGCAACATCCAAAAAAAAAAACACATCCTTAACCTAAACCCAAAACCAAACTCTGAGCTACTAAAGTATATATAGTATTATATTTGACACTTTCAAGTTTTGCACATGGATAATAGTTGAAACAATGGATAGATAACTTTGTGACAAACTCACAAAGAACTCACAAAACTTTTCTCGGCTATGTAGGCCATTAACCGAGTGCAAAAAACGCATTTAAAGTAAGAAATTCACTTGTTATTCATCTTTGGCAATTTTCTGACTACAATTGGCTTGACTTGTTGACTTGACTGCAGATTTCGAGTTGAATTTAAACTACTTTTTTGTTTATGATTTACTATTTAGAAGTCTAGACTGTTACTTTATTTAAGTTTTAAGGCTATGCGTTGTAATTGTTTATTGAACGGAGTAAAAAGTACATTCATTGCACTGTTAAATTATAAAATTTAAATGCGGTTTTAATACCAACGCATTCAGCCGCTCCTTCATAGAGATGCCAAACTATCGATGACACTATCAAGGTATAGAATATTTACCCTTCTGCGATAGTTTATCAATGATTTTTTGCCACTATCGATGGTGCTAAGCAATTATAATAGATTGACTTAACTCTGAAATGTCAAAACAATTTCAAGATTATAATTTCATTTGCCAATCAGTAAGACTGAAAAATGTATTAAGTATGTATAACATTAATTTGTTAAACAAAATTAAATCAAAAAGGCTAAGTCCTAAAAAAAAAAAAAAAAAAAAGAAAACATAAAAGTTTGCTTGTAATTTTAATTTACAGAACGAATTTGGAACAAAAAAGTGCAAAACTATACGAAAAGAAATATGTGAGTTAAAGGCTTGCAGACATTCAACTTGTTTGTTGATGGCTTTGTCTTTATAATACATCTAGCAACCTGTATACCAAAATTGTTGTCCCTAGATGTTATAGTTACCGAGATATTCGCAAAAAAAACTATATTTTTCCGAGGTATTTCTGGTTTTTCGCTTATTGTGGACGAATGGGGCGTGGCATCAAAAAAAGGAAACAAACTTGTATTGACTGACTAAATGTGTGATCGTTACTGACCAACTTTGAATTTGTAGTTCTTACCATCTCTGAGATCCTTTCATTCACAAGGACAGACGGACATGGCTATATCGAGTCGGCTGTTGATGTTGATCAGCAACATATGTATATACTTTATGGGGTCTGCCAAGCCTCCTTCTGCCTAATACATACTTTTCATAAGCTCCTCATACCCCTTCAGAGAGTATATTAATTTAATTACTTATCCCAGACCTGATATCTACTGTGACAATAATTGGTTTTAAAATACGCTAAATATTTGTTTTTAGAAATAAAATGTGCTTTATTTCAAAATGCTGCCAAATCGTTTGTTACTTTTTGAATAATAGATGCTTATAATTGTTGCTCTTAACATTAACATTAATACCATTTTTTAAACAAGTAGTAAAAGTAATTTGAATTAATATAGTAAAAAAATATTACAAAGTTATATGATTTAAATGCCTTTAAATACATACTTGTTTTCGAGTTTAAAATCCTTAAATTAAAGTTAAGTAATGAAAATGAAAGGGAAAGCGTGTAATTTCTAATTGAAAATGCCACCAAATGTGTCGACATTTTGTTGCCTTCGTGGCAATCGGATGACTTTAATTGCAACTTTATATCTATGTATATATATATATATATCTCTCTCTCTCTCTCTCTATCTATTCCCTAATCGTTTTGTCTCTTTTTCTTTTGCACAGAAAGGAGCATCAGCATCGCATACGTTTGAACGGTGCCCGTTCTGTGAATTATCACAGCATCGAATGGACCCAGCCCCGTGTTGACCAGCTATATACGATGTATATCCAGGAGCCGCTTAGCATGCAATGCAATAGATCGGATGGACAGCGGTTTGAGGGGCACAGCTGGGAGGGCGTAACACCGACGCCAGTGGAAATCAAAATGCCCATCCATCGTAAATTGTGCCCCAACTACAATCCACTCTGGCTAAAGCCATTGGAAAAGGGTGAATGCGATTTACTCGGCGAATGTATCTACTAAACTGCGGCTGCAACTACGAATACAGACATTGAAATTGCAATTGTAATGGCTAAGATTGCCTTTGCGGTTTTTGGGGGAGGGAAAAAAAAGAGGGGGTTGGGATTTTCAGGGCGTGTGGGTTAGGGGGGAAAATAACCAAGGATTAAACACTGTTTGTTGTTGCTGATTTCGGTTAAGGCAGCAAACTCTTTACCTACTTTGATGTGAAATGCAGAACTGTTTTGTTTTCTAACCTTCTTGTTTTTCTTCTGAAATTGTAATCAGCAATAATATTATCGTATAATGAAATCGGCACAAAAAAAGGCAACAACATCAACAACAACAAGACAAAAGGAGAAAGCGAGCGAATGTGAAAACTTTCTCTAAATAACTAATGAATTTGGTTGTTTGTGATGCCGCCTTTGAAATGTTGATGTTGGAAAAAATTGTAGCTTACTTTGCAGCGCCAACTTAAAGGAAAAACTCAAAGAAAACGACAAGAAAGAAAGCGCAAGGACAGCTGAAAAGTAAAATAGTGGGAAGGGGAAGGGGCAGGGCTGGGTGGTCTTCTAGGGTGGGGTTTCCTTGGGGGCACAGCAGCTGGAACTGTTCAGTTTTCAGAGTTCAGTTTCCAATGAGCTAACGGCACTGTTTATGCAATATAAATGAGGCAACTTTTGTTGTTGTTCCTTCGTTTTTTTTTTTTTTTTTCATTTTTTCTAGAGTTGTGTCAGTCGGCAGAGATAAAAAGGATGCGACAGACATTTGCAATTGCAACGAGATGGCCAACACTAATTACCAAGGCCCAGTAGAAAAGTCGCATGTCGATGGGCGAAAAGAGAAACGAGAATAACTGAAAATTGAACTGAATGCAGCAGCAGCAGCAGCATCCAACAGTGGCAAAGTTCATCTATGTTAGGCGGACGTAGGTTTTTACGGACAATGCCAACAGCCAGGCAAAAGTTCCGATTCGATTCACACATTTCCATTCAAGTATTTAACGGGTGATTCATCTAGAGGTACCTTTCCGCACATAACGAACCAGAAGTAACATTTTATTTAACATTTTTTAATTTTCTTCGCTTAAAATAAAATCCATTCAAAATATTCAAGGTGTTCATAATACTCGCACAGAAATTAATCAATATTCTATCACTTTATTTAAATAAAAATTTTTTGATTTTATTTAATAATTACATTATAGCACAATTTCTAAAACGCATACAGATTACTTTCAGATTTGTTTTACATTTAATCCAAAAAAAAAATCAGTGTGCCTATAACATTTAGGCAAACTGTGTTCGAACTTGAACGGATTTTATGGACACATTGTTATTTTGTTTAGATGAAATGTAAAACTATTTAGTTATTAAAAGTACCCAAGAATACACGATCTAAAATCGTAAACATGAAATAAAAGCTAATAATTTGATTCAATTATATGTATTAACTAAAAAAATCTAATTTTGTTTCTACGCAATTTCACTTGTAATTTGCGAATTTGTCATTGACTGCAAATTGACCCTGCTTTTCGATTGGTGTAGGTGCTGGGTCTTTTTCAAGATATATCTTTAAGCTATACAAAAGAAAGTATGCTAAAAACTTAAAGTGACTCTGAGTTGATTGGTCAACAAATCGTTAGACAGAAAAGTATCTTTAAATGAATCACCCATTATTTGAAAAAGCCTATGTTAAATACACTCACAAAGCTAATCGTGCATTCCCAATCCAATTGGGTCATTCAGCAGACTAAAAGAGCATTCAACTTTGCAGTTTTGAACTTAGTTTTGAGTATTAACGCCTTTCAATGCATTAATGCATAAAGCATTGAGTCTTTGTGAACAACTGTTTATAGGCATTGATTCATACGACACTCATTAGGAATGAAAGTGAATAACTGACACACAATCACCTCTAGCAAAAGTATCTTTAAAACACGCACACATTCACACTCCTTTGGGTATTTCGCCAGTTTGATTGTTGCTGCTGAATAGACAGCTTGAAATGTTTTCAGTTCAAGAAAAGCTTAGGATTTTCACATAGTTTTACATGGTTTTATATAAAAATACAAAAAACAAGAAATGAAAACGAAAACGAATGAAAAAAAAAATAATAAAATAAAACAAGAGAAATACATATGCACAAACATTTAATGGATACGTTTAAGTGTAGCTACATATATGTAAGATGTGATAATTGTTCTACGGCTAAAACAAATACCAAAAAAACCATAAAAAAAAGCAAAATCCAAAAACTATATATATGTATATATCTATGTACCACATATATGTGTATGCATGTAGACGAAAATTTATATAAAATAAAATCAATGACATAAAAAATAAGAAAACACACACACACACTCACAATAATCTAAAAAACATATACACAAAAAGCCTTCCCGCTAAAACAGAAATCTATTATCAAATAAAATAAAAAACAAAAACAAAAAAAAAATTGACCACCATACCAGTATGAAAAACCTAAAAATCCATTGTTTTAATTGCTTTGGGAAATGAAATCAACGGACTGCACACTGAAACAAATGCTCAAAATGTTGACATAAATTGTTCAGGTGAAATATTTTCCTTCCTGGTATTTCAAATAGCCGAAAGCTAATTTAAACGCAAATCTGTCTTAATGCTTATAATATTTTCACAGAAATGTTAAAAATTATTTAACATATAAGCGAAAAATCAGACATTCCTCGGAAAAAATATAATACTTTTGACAAACCCAATATACTTCTCAGAGGTTATAAAAATACTGAGACTTGTTACATTTATAAACTATTTCAATTGTTTGCCGGCAGTTTAAATAAGTTTCGAGAGTGCAATATTGCACTCTTGGCGATTTGTCAATTTTAAATTCTTGATCAAAATCAACAGACGAGTCGATATAGCCATGTACATACGTCTCTTCGTCTATCTGTCCATTCGTCTGTATGAATACCTGGACTATATGAGCTAGAGCTACCAAACTTGGTATGCATGTGCGTCTATGCTGCATACAGTACAAATTAATTTTCGATTTGTGCTACGCCCTCTACCACTCCATTCAAATCGTAAAAAACGTTTTTTCAATTCCTATAACTCAAGAATTATTTGAGATATCGCAAGCAAACTCACACAGTATGTGTATGTACTATTTGTACCCTGTCCAACTTTGGTAGGAATGAAAAACCATATCTTATGCTTTTATATACAAAAGATCTAAAAAGATGTGTTCTTAGCGTTTGACTGTGAAACGATGCATACTTTGTGTACTTAAACACCGTTTTTAAACGCCGGGTCGATATAGCCATGTCCGTCTGTCCTTCTGTCTGTCTGTCCGTATAAACAAACAGAACTCACAAATAGGGAGCCATTAGGACCAACCCGATTTTCAACATTTTCAATATGAATGCAAATTTGTAATTTCATAATGTCCATTTGAGATTGTTCTCTGGCATTGCTGCAGAATATATACAGGGTGTTATACGATCGACTAGTTCGATTGCAGCTTTTGCTTCAATGTAGTTGTTTTTGTTTGGCTTTAAGTTGCTTCAATAGATAGTTTGTAAACTCTTTTGGGCCAACGCTTTGTGGTTACAAATCGATTTGGCCAGCCACTTGTCCGCCAGATGGATGGCTTCTAGTGGATTGGTTGCCAGCACAGAATGAATTGGGTGGATGGGGGCTGGGGGGAGGAGGATGGTAAGCAATAGGAAGAGGTGTAGATGGCGCACTGTTTGACTGGTCGCTGATTTTAGCCATCAACGCGTTGACTGAGCGGCATTTTAATTGATTTTCAGTTTCAGTTTCAGTGCGACGAAAAGGAAGCGCGTTTGGCGTTATGAAAGTATTAAAACGGTTGCAATCCAATTAAAAGTTTTTAACAAAATCGTTTGAAATGAAAAACCGCACAAAAAAAATAGAAACAATGAAGTGTGTGCGACTGCCAGATACCCTGCCACAATCCACCGAACCTTACAATGTTCAATTAAACTGATTGTTATTGAATGTTTTCAATAAATATTTGTGAAAGTGAAGCCAAATTGTCACCACTCTTAAGAGTAGAATGCCTTTGGCAATAAGTACAGGGTATGAGCAAAATACACACACACACAAATTACACACAGGCATGTTTTAATATTCATTGCTGCAAAGCGCACACAGATTTGCGTCCACAAACATAAGGTGAATGATACAAAACTGTATGTGCTTTTTATACCCTCTGAGGGGTATATTGGGTTTGTTAAAAGGCGTGGCAGACCTCATAAAGATTATATATTCTTGATCAGCATCAACAGCCGAGTCGATATAGTCCGTCTGTCCGTCTGTCCGTATGAATAAACAGATCTTAGAGATGGTAAGAACTACAAGTTCAAAGCTGGTCAGTATCGATCACATATTTAGTCAGTCAATACCAGTTTGTGTACTTTTTTTGATGCCACGCCCCATTCGCCCACAATAAGCGAAAAACCAGGCATACCTCGGGAAAAATACATGTTTTTGGCAAATATCTCAGTAACTATAACACCTAGGGCTACCAATTTTGGCATGCAGGTTGCTATTTGAAATATAAAGACAATACCATCCAAATTTATTGGATGCCACGCCTCCTTCGCCCACCAAAAGCACAATTTTTTCGTAACTTTCCATGCCGCTGGCTCACTTATTTCTTCACGTATAGTTTTGTAACTTAGCATTTACTTGCAGACAAATAATATCAAACGATTGGGAAAATTTCACATGGGGACACAAATTTCGGCATGCAGGTTGCTAGATGCAATATAAAGGCAATGCTATCAACATTTTTTTTGGATGCCAGGCCTCCTTCGCCCATAGGAAACCAAACAAGTTGGAAACTTGCACACCTATTACTCACGTATTTCTTACCGCATCGTTTTATACATAAATACTTTGCATATGTTTGGAGACAAACAATATGAAACGATTCTGAGAAGTGCATTAAGATCGGTTCATAACCATGAAAGCTAACACACAAAAACTAAATTTTTAGGTAGAGCCACAGCCCGTACATTGCCCTGAGCTCTGCTGTAGAAGCTAAGACAGACATACATATGTACCAACACGTGTGCAAGTTAAGTTATAGCAGCTCTTTGTCCCGATTTGAACTCATATAGTCAGAAATAAAAGTCGAAGGGTATAACACGGTCGGGATAACCCACAGAATTGTTGTTTTTTGTTCATTTTTCTCCCCTTTTTGCAACTAAATTCGCATCAGGCGAATGGTCATATGTGATAGCATTTTACTGTAAATTATAAGCATAAATCTGCATGGTTTTTATGCGCATTTTTATCGAGTAAAGTGGCTTTTATGCTGCTTTTAAAGTGCACGTGTGCCCTTTAATATTTATTTTGGCGTAAAACTTGTTTAAAATCACCTCATCATTGTTACGTCAGCATGCTGAGCTTTTGGCAGATCAAACATTGAACACTACAGTAGAATGCAAAGAATACACAAAAGCTTGGAAAAGTACAACTATTCACGAGTTTATTTTCAGACGTTTCAAAGAGAGAGACAAAAGAATCAAAAGAATTCTCTCTTCACATCATGAACATCATTATTAAGCGCAACCAGCATTAAGAATTACCAAACAACGGCAGCAGTGTTGATGTCGGTCCACTAGCCTCTGCTGATAATAAAACCCGCTGCTCATTCCTTTGCATCGGTGCAAAGTCCGTTAGCTTATCAACTTGATTAATGCGACAGCAGTGAACAACTCCGTACATGGGCAACAAGTGCAGTTCGCCAAAGCGACTGTTGTGCAGCCAAGGGATCTGAGAGCAAATATCATCGCAGAATGTACTCAACTCCAAAACACTGACCTGCAAGCACAAAGAGAGCGAGAGCACAAATAAGAGAAAGAATAACTACAAAGTATTGTGTGAGCGAGAGCTTACGTAGGGCGAGTTGTGTGCGACAAGAACAAACTCATCGGCTGCATTTCCCGTTGGCTGAAGAGAGCGAACATGCGCCCATATGTGAGCGGGCACAGGGAGAGTGATGCCGGTGCTTTCACTGTCCTCCAGCTGCAAGGTGCGACTGGCATTGCATCGCTGGCCTAGTGGCAGGGTTGCCACACCTGAAACACCGACTCGCAATTCAAACTTGTTGTCATCGTTTTCGTTGGTAACGCGCAATGCTTCCAGCCAGTACTTCCAGTTGCCTTGACGCAGTGCACGCATCCAGATAATGTTCAGCAAATACTTATAGTTTTCAAAGTTTTGCATCTGTTGTAGTTCCTGCAGCAGATTTGAGTATTCAAACAGTTGCGGATCGTAGAGTTCTCCCAATTGCTTCTGACTGGCCTTCAGCTGTTGGAACTCCGAATCGCTTGTAAAGTGGAAATACTCTGAGAGACTGCCAATATTCGTATCGAGATGTACATCATTTAGAATGTGATCGGTCTGCGACATATCTAAGAGTATATTCTGTGGTGGATATGCCAAGTAGTTAACGAATCGCAAACGTAATGCACTCAGATC
Source organism: Drosophila tripunctata (assembly GCA_035047385.1). Taxonomy (NCBI): domain Eukaryota; kingdom Metazoa; phylum Arthropoda; class Insecta; order Diptera; family Drosophilidae; genus Drosophila; species Drosophila tripunctata. Next base: position 3,248,937 of record JAWNPS010000210.1, on the reverse strand, counting down.
ATAACACATGGCCAATAGCTTCACATCCGATAATCCTTTGATCTTATAGCCAACGATCAGTGTCATCGCATCGGTATCACAACCCGACAATTTATTCCTGCTCTCATATAGATTTTGACTAAGGGCAGAATTGCAGCTAATATACTTATTTTGTATCGATTGTTCCAAACTTTGGGAATCCGCATAGACACCGTCTTCATTGCAAATCATTTCCACCGATGGCCGATTAATTTTAGTCTCTGCAGAACCATAATTCCTATTGCTTAACTTTAGACCGTGGGGGCAAAAGAAGGTCACCGTCTCATTGATCGATAAATGCAACACAGTTAATTTTTTCAGAATCCCCGTTTTGCTTCCAATTTTCTTGGATACTATTGGATATGGTGACTGGAGGTTCAGTTGACAAAGAGCTGAAGCTCCCGCTAGAAACAGTACTAAAACTGTAATAGTCCGCATCGTTTAAGCTCTCGTTTAGTACTGAACAATACGCTTACTTCGTTCGCTTTAAATCGTTTCGTTCGTCTAGATTTGAGATGAGAGAGCTTTTGAGCAAAAAGATGTGTGAGAGTCGTAGACGGTAAGCTTAATTGAGAATTGAGCCGCAAATGATACTTGAAAGCTCAACATGATTATGATTTTCAATTTGTAATGATCAGTTAACAAATAAATGGTGTTTAACTTATTTGTATTTTACTCTTTTTCGCAAAAATTTTGAATAATAATTTTTAGATTTCTCATAAACTAATAAAATTTATTCTTCATCTTTATGAAAACAGAAAAAGGTTTTTAAAACTGTTTCTTTAAGATTGAAGGTAAAAATTCGCATCGCATTCACTTCTCTGATTATTATAAATAAGGATTAATGAAAATATATGTAGATGATCATACTTTTCCCTATTTAAACAAGATAAAAAATGTCAGTCGGGCATGCCGACCGTGTAATACCCTCTGATCTTTGTTTCCAATTATATGAGTTCAAATTAGAGTATCTGCTGCAAGAATTTAACATGCAAACATATTTGTATGTCTATCTCGCTCGCACAATGTTTTTTGTTTTATTTCATTTTCGTTGCTTGTGTGCAGAGCTTAGTGCAATGCACGTGGTTATACCATGCTTGAAAGTGACGATTTTTGTTATATGACCAACTTTTTTAATTATCGTCCGATTTTAATGCAATTTTCAGGATCGTTTGATATTACTTGTCTCCAAGTAAAGCTAAGTTACAGAACTATACTTTAAGAAGTAAGTGAGCCAGCGGCATTCGAAATTACATTAAATGTTGATGGCATTTTCTTTATATTGCAAATAGCAACCTGCATGCCAAAATTGGTGTTCTGAGATATTCGACAAAAAACACATTTTTCCGAGGTATGTCTGGTATTGTGGGCAAATGGGGTGTGGCATCGAAAAAAAAAAAAGATTCTTGTATTGACTGGTTAAGTGTGTGGTTCATTCTGACATATGTACTTTTCACTAACCCAATATTCTACAATAAAAATATTTCCGAATGGCTTTGATCTATGAAACCCATTACGAATATATAGCGAAGTCGAAACGAAAAATTGTACAGATGAAAAGGGAGTAAAGATTGCAGTGTAATGTTAAAAGAGAAAAATCAAATCACTTGTAAATGCTTATAATATAACATAAAATTCGAAACAGTTTATGTATAGCATTGTTAGAAGTATGGGATTAAAGCAGTAGTTAGTGATCAATAGTTTCTACTGGATCTGATCGGCGCCGCAAAGCTAATTTGGCTTATTAATTCAGACGATTCAATTTCATCATTGCTTTATTATCATTTAATAATGCATTGTATACATTGCAATGTATACATGATACAGTCCGATACAGTCTATAGGGCTAGATCTAATTTTAATAAAATTCTTAATTTAAACATAAATTATAATAACATACATACATATATCAAAAGTTGAATGTACTGTTTTGTGTTCAATATACGCGGTGTACCATAATTGGAATAAAACCGGCTGTACTTTCTATATTGAATTGTAGGTAATATTGATAAAATACTTAAAAAGTAAATAGAGTTTTATGTTTTTAAATTTTTATTTATTATATTTTGGATTTAGTACAGCGAATTTCAATAATAGACAGTTGTGAATTCCAATATATGAAGTTTAACAACAAAATAAAAATAAAAATCTGACAAGCAATTCGATAATATGGAAGTAAAATTATATATGTACATATACATGTATACAATGTTCACATTTTTTCAAATATAAAATTTACGTCTTCTTTGACTCAAAAACTATTCTATTCTATTCATCATCATCTTCATCTTCTGTGTTCACTACAACTTGTTCCTGTTGCGGTACTGCCTGCTCATTCCTTTGCATCTGTGCAAAGTCCGTTAGCTTATCAACTTGATTAATGCGACAGCAGTGAACAACTCCGTACATGGGCAACAAGTGCAGTTCGCCAAAGCGACTGTTGTGCAGCCAAGGGATCTGAGAGCAAATATCATCGCAGAATGTACTCAACTCCAAAACACTGACCTGCAAGCACAAAGAGAGCGAGAGCACAAATAAGAGAAAGAATAACTACAAAGTATTGTGTGAGCGAGAGCTTACGTAGGGCGAGTTGTGTGCGACAAGAACAAACTCATCGGCTGCATTTCCCGTTGGCTGAAGAGAGCGAACATGCGCCCATATGTGAGCGGGAACAGGGAGAGTGATGCCGGTGCTTCCACTGCCCTCCAGCTGCAAGGTGCGACTGGCATTGCATCGCTGGCCTAGTGGCAGGGTTGCCACACCTGAAACACCGACTCGCAATTCAAACTTGTTGTCATCGTTTTCGTTGGTAACGCGCAATGCTTCCAGCCAGTACTTCCAGTTGCCTTGACGCAGTGCACGCATCCAGATAATGTTCAGCAAATACTTATAGTTTTCAAAGTTTTTCATCTGTTGTGGTTCCTGCAGCAGATTTGAGTATTCAAACAGTTGCGGATCGTAGAGTTCTCCCAATTTCTTCTGACTGGCCTTCAGCTGTTGGAACTCCGAATCGCTTGTAAAGTGGAAATACTCTGAGAGACTGCCAATATTCGTATCGAGATGTACATCATTTAGAATGTGATCGGTCAGCGACATATCTAAGAGTATATTCTGTGGTGGATATGCCAAGTAGTTAACGAATCGCAAACGTAATGCACTCAGATCATAACACATGGCCAATAGCTTCACATCCGATAATCCTTTGATCTTATAGCCAACGATCAGTGTCATCGCATCAGTATCACAACTCGACAATTTATTCCTGCTCTCATAGAGTATTTGCAAGTAATAGGGCTGTCCTCTATCGATTTTTCGAACGTTTGAATCTCTGAATTAATTCTACCGTCTTCCATACATGTCATTTCCACTGATGGCCGACTAAGGTGGACGTCTGGCCCATACCTGGTATTGATGCGTAGTCCTTGAGGACAATAAAATGTTACAGTCTCGTTGTCCATGAGTTGCAACGTCGATTTCCCCTGCAATATGGCCATCTTGCTTCCAATTCTTTTGCCAATAATTGGAAACGGATCTCCAAAATTTAGCCGACACATCGTCGAAGCTCCCGCTACAAAGAGCAGTAAAATTGTTAACGTCCACATCGTATTACTTCTCGATTTGTACTGATTTCATTGCTTCAAGCATCGATCAAGTCACCTTCGGACTTCGCATTTAGAGCTGACAGTTATTACAGTAGCAAATGGGTCGTGAGTCGTGAGTCTTGAGCGGTTAAGACTATCGCTAATTTGAAAGTACAAATTAATTAAATAATTTGATATTGTACTGAATATAAACCTGCTACATAATGTACTATTTAAATATTAAAAACTTTTTGTTCTATAGCTATGTAAATATTCACAATATTTAAAACAAAGTTGTCGTCTATTTTGTATACAGTATATCTTGCTTATGAAAAATTAAAAATTATCTTAAAAATATATAATAGTATTCAAAAAATAATATATGTATTCTTTAACATTGTAAAATATATTTGTAATACAATGTCAAATTGGACTTATTATTTGTGCGATTGGAACACATCTCTAGATTCTGAACAATATACGATCATCTGTTGAGCACTTTAACTCAAAATCCCCCTTTTATGAATTCGTAAGGCACACAATATGAAACCCGATAAGAATGTTACGAAAGCCCATGAAGCTAATCTAAATACGATGTTGTATAATGCAACTAAGCAAAAACGCAGTAAAATTTAAATAACACAAATTTGCTGACAAATCGGTGGTGTCCTAATGCAACTTGATCTTTTGACACTCAAAACAAAATTGTTCGGTCTTTTATAAGCGACGCGTCAGTGTAATTTTTCATATGCATAGTAAAAACTCTAACATGAAATAACCGAGTTCAGCACAAATTTTGTAGGTAGGCAAATAGTAGTACCACTGATTTTTAAAGCATATGGAAATGTATAAAATATAGATTCAAATTTTAGTATTTAAAATTCTTGGAGTTGAATAAGAAGAGTGCGCACTGTACTTTATGAAAACAACCGATCATTGGTGGCGAACGTGATCACTCTATAAACTACATATTTGTACATACATATATACATTTATGTAAGCATTGATATAAATGGCAAGCTTAAGATTTATGTACATTATTATGTATGTACATTTGAACATAAATGATCCCAAAAGATGACAAAGTTGCAGTACTCGACAAAGCATATATCATTTATATGAGTAAGTATATTATATTATAAGTAGTTTAAGTAAACATAATATAGATGTTAAAGCTTAAAATATATTATTATTATTATATTATAACAGGGTATTATTCCTAATAAAATAGTTGTTTTCTATGGTTTTTAAATAACATAAGATATAGAAAGAACATTTGTAAACCCTCTGAAGGGTAAATTGGAGTTGTTTAAAGTATGTTTCAATTGAGCCATGTTCATCTGTCCGATTGAACAGAGGGTATAAAAATAATCAAAGCTTGGAATTAAAAACTAGAAAGAAAATGTCAGTCGGGCATGCCGACCGTGTAATACCCTCTGAGTTTCGTTTTCAATTATATGAGTTCATTTTGGACTGCTTACAAGCAGTGCACTGCGTAAATTTTATACACACAAGCAGTGCACTGAGTAAGTTTTAAATACACAAGCACTGCCTGTAAACACTGAAGCGTAAACGAAAGCAGTGCACTGCTATTGCGATAATAACTTAAGTTTGTATAACAAACTTTTTTAATTATTGTCCGATTTTAATGAAATTTTCACAATCGTTTGATATTATTTGTCTGCAAGTAAATGATAAGTTACTAAACTATACGTTAAGAAATAAGTGAGCCAGCCGCTTGCAAAGTTACAAAGAAATTGTGCTTTTGGTGGGCGAAGGAGGCGTGGCATCTAAAAAAATTTGATGGCATTGTATTTATATTGCAAATAGCAACCTGCATGCCAAAGTTGGTGACCCTATGTGTTATAGTTACCGAGATATTCGCCAAAAACATATATTTTTTACGAGGTATGTCTGGTTTTTCGCTAATTGTGGGCGAATGGGGCGTGGCATCAAAAAAAGGAAACCAACCTGTATTGACTGACTAAATATGTGGTCGATACTGACTAAAACGGATATTGTAGCTCTTACCATCTCTGAGATCTGTTTGTTCATACGGACAGACGGATATGGCTATCGACTCGGCTGTTAATGCTGATCAAGAATATATATACTTTATGGGGTCTGCCACGCCTCCTCCTGCCTGTTACATACTCCTAACAAATCCAATATACCCCTCAGAGGGTATAAAAATATATGCATAATATTAATTATATACAAATTAATGTCCGTAAATAAATCGCTATCAATAAACATATTGATTTATTAACACAAAATAACAACAAATAAAACCTTTTTTAGATTTTTAAATTGTTGGCATCTCTGTGTATAGACTAGTCATGCAACTGCTAAGTATATAGCAATAATTAAAGTATTTCTTAGGAATTGTTTTATAAACTTAAACTGATTGCTATTTACGGCTGTCTACAGTATCTGTTAGTCAGCCACACTGACTCTTAAATCATAAAGCTAGGGTATCTGCCGGCACAGCAAGCTCGAGAATTATGAGTAGAAAAGTTTCAATAGCCGCAATCCGTAAGCAAATCAAAAATTTCGATGCTGAAAGTCAAGTGGCAACATGCGTGCCACATGAGGGCACTACGTGAGCTGTGTGTGTGTGAGTGTGTGTATTTGCTGTAATCGCCTTTTGGCTGCTCCTCATTGCATTTGCGCACACGCATACGCATGCAAATCACATTTAATCAGGCTCTACTAACTTCCTGCTTCCCCAACTCTATTCTCTCTCCACTCGCAACTCGCCCCCGTTGCAGCCCCTACGCTTACCGTTACCCTGTTAACCCTCCCAGCATACTTTGGTCCCCCATATGTGGCGTATGTGTCAAAACGTGAAGCATCATTTCACAGTCATCGTCAGAATCGTCGTCATCGTCATCGCCAGCCTCGTCTTCATTTTGCTAAAACATTTATCTGAGAACACCAATCGCATATGTATGCGTGTGTGTGTGTGTGTGTCTGTGTCTGTGGGAGAAGTTTTATGCCGCAAACTTTTGATGTGCTATAATTCATATATATACATATATATGTATGTACAATACATATGTACATGTAAACAGTCTGACAATCTGTCAGTCTCTCAAGCTAGACAGTCTGACAGTCTGGCAACTCTCGCACTCTCTGTCATTCGATCTATTTTACAAAATATATGTATTTATGCCACAGTGGACGATAGTTTACGTTTGGGACGAAAGTTTTAATGCTACTATTCAGATTATTCAACTTAAATATTTTTCGCGAAATTGAAATTTGGATTTTGGCATTTTAATCTGTAAAATTTCTGTATCTGTAGAATTTTTTTCTATTAGTTTTCAGACAATCCACTGGTTTTACGAGAAAAAGCTAGAAAAGATACAAACTCCTATGGGCTATTTTTTTTTTTTTTTTTTTTTTCGGTACACAATGGTACATATGTATTTGACAGGACATCAAGTCCTGCAATCTGGCTACATTCTGTTATATCACATTGTGTTATAGGTAATAAAATACTGCAAATTTATGTCACATATCTGAGAATATATCGTCAATTAGTTGAAGAGTAATTTTTGATCATTTTTTATGACTAAAACTAAAATATTTTTAAAGATTTAATGTATTTTATGTGAATATTTTGTAATAAATTAAACCTACAATTATATTATTTAAATGCCTTATTGTATAATTGCTGAGACATTGTTTTTCATGTTGTTTTTTTTATATCTAATCAGAAATAGTATGGTCTAAAATTTAGGTAAAGTCCATCATAGACTCCAGCATAATAAATTTGAACAGAAAGCAATATTTTATCATAATAGTCAACAAATTGAACTAAATAGTTTTCTTTTTTCTTTATGATAGAAATAAACATAGAATTTAAGGAAAGAAATATAATACGCATCATACTGACTCTTTGAATAGCTGCCTTAATTGGGTAAATAGCTTTTATGACTTATTAAGATCTGGCAACGCTGTATCATTAAATTTCGCACTTTCGTTGTGTTTTCGAAAACCCAATTTGAATATTGTGGATTGAAATGTTTCGTATAAACGATATATGTATATATATATCTACATACTATGTGCATATGTAAGTAGTACAGTGCTGTCTGGGTATATTGAGACCCCTATATTGTGTTTTCTTAAAAATGTTTTTAATGATTTACAAAAATAAAAAAATATTTTTATTTAAATAAATAAAACGATTTTTTGAGCACACTAATTTGAGTAACTTGATAAAGTGCACAACCTCGATACAGAAAACAGGCCGTGCAGATATTGGTTCACTATACCCTGACAGCACTGTACTATATGGTATTTATGTCTATGGAGCTTTTTGGCCTCGTTAAAGTAAATTTGTTTTTACGCTTGATGGCAAATTGCTCGACACGGCCCTTTTTTTTTTTTTTGGTGCCACGCCCCCTTGCACTTGACTTTTGTATGATGTGCGTTGGGCCCGTTAATATTTCATATGTCAACGAAAGGTACAGACACACACAGACACAATTTAGGGTACTTTCCCCACTTTTAATTCCCTTTTTTTTTGGTGGAGTGTGGCTCTTAAATCGCTTGCATTTAAAAAAAAAAATTTGATTATGTGAAATTCTCGTGTGGGGAAATTAAATTTATACACAGATTCACAATTTTGTGCCTGATTGTTGTTGTTGTTGTTGCTGGCGCTGTCTCGTATTTTCATTTTTTATGACGGCTTTTCCGCATTTTCGGCATCAAGCCGAAAAACAGTGGAAAACAAAAAAGTAAATATTTAATTTAGAATTCTTAAAGCAACTTGCGGATACCCTGTTTTCATTTGAAATAAATTATATATTCACAATGAAATATAATTATAATACTACATTTATTATACATTTGCATCATAAATTTACTAAATGTTGATTTTATAAAAGGTAAAAATTCTTTTTAAGTTTAAATACTCCTTTAAGGCCATTCATTTGTATAGGGTATTTAAAGACAAAGTCGACAATATGCGGCTGTCACATTCAGTTAAATTAGGATACATCAGTTACAGTTATGTAACCGCTTTCTACCATTAAAACTGAAAAATAAAATAAAACTTGTACTGGTAAATCTTAAAGCTATTAGTAAGTTAAAATATTACAAAGTCAGTTCATCATATCATCACATTTTAATATTTCTAAGCGGTAGTTTGGACTTGGAATACTATAAATACAATTAAAATATGTGTACAAAAATGACATTCTTCAGATGTAACTATATAGTATATGTAAGTAGTAAGAAAGTTTTTAAAGCTGGAATGGAAGTACCTTTAATTATGTAAAGTTTAGAAATAGTGAAATAAAAGTTTGACATATTCCTCCTTAGAACAGAAACAGGAAATCAGTTTGGAAAGGTGATGTTTTACTCAATGATAAATAAATTACAGGGTATAAGAAAGCTGTGATTGTGTAGCGGATTGAATGCTTTATTTGCAGTGTATGTTAAGCGACTTAAAACAGCTTAAATGCTCCGTTGAAGACCGTTAAGAATGAGGTTCGTTCGGAGGTTGATGTTGGCTTCAAATGTGCGTGTTGACAAAAAAAAAAAAAAAAAAACAACAAAAAATGTGGGACAAGGGATTCTGGACCAAGGACAAGGGCACATAGCGACACATTGGCATTCGGTGATGTGGTATAGCACAAGCAAGAGATAGAGAAAGTCCGTAAGAGAGAGATAGAGAGACAGAAGTAAAAGGACAACGGGACAAGTAAGAATGGCAAATGCTTGCGATTTATGCATAATTTATGCAAAAAGACGAAACGCACCAACAATTTGGCATTAATCAGTATGCTTTATTGACTTGATGCTGCCGCTTTTCAATTGGACATACAAAAGAGTCAGCCAGTGAGCGAGACAGCACAAAAGTTAGACACATAAATATGGTACATGCACATGCATGGCATTGAAAGGTTCGGGGAGCTACATAGCTCCCATGACATTTAGCGAATCCAACATTCCCATAACTTAATCAAGAAATTCTTTATTTTCCCCACCTTACTCACACACATTCTCTCACTCTTTCATTCCATTGGTCTCACTCTCTCTCGCTCTTATTCTGCCTGTGTGCGTATATTTGTTCGTTTCACTCTTTCCCCTGTTCCGTCATCTCATCAATGGCGTTAATGGCCGTCGTTGTCGTTCCTATTGTGGTTTCCGTGCCTTTTGTTTTTCATAATGAAAGTGACTTTGACATTCCGCTGCTTCCTCGTTGCGGCTCACATTTCACATTTCTTGCTCTCTGCTTCCGAAAGGAATTTTAATAAATTCCTATAAATGCCACGTGCAATTTTTGCTTTTCGCTTTAACCATCGAGTATTACCTGCTTCACTCGGTCATGACTATTAAAGTCATTTCATGGCTTTAACTTTCACTTAACGCTCTTTAAAAGTGTGGCAACACTGTTGTGGCCACAGTTGAGTGTAGAATGGTATTTGACTTACTCCTAAGATGCGTTTCATATTTTTAATATGAACATAATAATAAGCAATAAAGAAAATTTTAATCGGGCATGCCGACCGTGTCATACCCTCTGAGTTTTATTTTCAATTAAATGAGTTCTAGTTGGAGCAGCTTAACATGCACACATATTTATATGTCTATCTCGCTTCCACAATGTTTTTCGTTTTATTTTTTCCATTTTCGCTGCTTGCATGACGTTTCCGCTGTAGCAGTGCTCAGTGCAATGCACGTGGCTGTGCATCGCACAACTTTAATGTATGTTATCTTTCTTGATAATAGTCAGATTTTGATGCAGCTTTCAGGATCGTTTGATTTTATTTGTCTCTAAGTTTACGCTAAGTTACAAAACTATACGTTGAGAAATACGTGATCCGGAAAAATGTAAGCTTTCAACGAAATTGTACTTTATTTGGGCGAATGTGGCGTGGCATCCATAAAATTTTGATGGAATTGACTTTATATTGCATCTAGCAACCTGCATGCCAAAATTGGTGTTCCTAGGTGTTGTAGTTACCGAGATATTCGCCAAAAACATGTATTTGTCGGAGTTATGTCTGGTTTTTCGCTTGTTGTCGGCGAATGGGGCGTGACATCAAAAAAAAGAAACAAACTTGTATTGACCGACTAAATATGCAATCTATACTGACCAACTTGGAACATGTAGCTCATACCATCATGAGATATATCGACTCGGCTTGTAATGCTGATCAAGAATATACAGTGGTTCACAGCTTATTTCAACCAGCACTTTAAAAAAATTTTGTTGGGCTATAAAATCTAAACTATGGGTGATATCCAAAAAATTTAAACGCAGGCTGTTAGTTTGATGTTTAAACTAATACAAAATTACTTCATTTATTTTTTATATTTTTGTTCAATATTTAATAATGCTTAAAAACTAAAAAATGAGATCAAAGAAGCTCCACAGCTTATTTCAACCACTTTATAAGTGGTGGTATTATAACATTATTAACGCTAAAATAAAAAAAATTAATACTTGGTGTGACCACCCTTTTGGTTAACTACCAATTTAAGTCTTTTTGGGATAGATTCCACCAACTTTTTGGTCACTTCTGGAGTAATTTTTTCCCATTCCTCAATCAATGCAGCTTTTAAGTCCGACTTGTTTGATATTTTGTGTTTTCGAATGTTTTTTTCTAAAATCGCCCACAGATTTTCGATTACATTTAAATCTGGGGACTGTGCTGGCGGTTTCATGACGTGCGGACATTTCCAGATCAGCCAAGTCTGCACAATTCCCGCAGTGTGTTTCGGGTCATTATCTTGGTAAAATCTGAAGTCCTCCTTTATGCCCAGTTTCTGAGCACTTTGAATTAAATTGGACTTCAAAATATCCAGATATTTGCCTTTATCCATCGTTGTCTCAATGAACTCCAAGTGGCCAACGCCGGCTGCTGACATACAGGCCCAAACCATAACGTTGGCTCCCCCATGCTTTACCGTAGCCTTCAAGTTTTTTGCGTCAAGCTCAGTATTAGGCTTACGCCACACATATAAGGGCCCATCCGACCCAAATAAATTAAATTTGGACTCGTCACAAAATAAGACTGTGTTCCAGAATCCAATGTCCTTGTGCAAGTGCTCCTGGGCAAATTTTAGGCGACACTTCTTGTTTTTCTCACTTATAAAAGGCTTATTGCGTGGTACTCTGCCATTAAAGTCATGTTCCCGAAGCACACGGCGAATAGTTTCTGGGTGGCATGACTTGTCCAACTCCTCCTTAACTTCGTTGGCCACTTGTCGAGCCGATAGCATTGGGTTATCCCGGATTTTTCCCACAATATAGCGCTCGTCCGTGGAATTAAAAATTTTGTTTGGAGCATTTCTCCCCTTGTCGTGGGTTCTATTTTCACGGACAAATCTATAAATGATGCTTTGAACTGTAGAATCACTTAAATCAACCATCTCAGCAATTTTTCTTCGGGAATGGCCATTTTTATAGTGTTTGAGAACAAGTTCTCGCTGCTCAATAGTTGTGCGTGGTCCCATTTTGATAAATTCACTTTTATGAAAATTGAGCTCTCAAAATTCAGCACAAATTTATTTCATAATACTCCGAAAATAGTGAATAAAGCATAGAAGAAAAATCTACCGTTGCATTGCAAAATAACGGATCTTTGATCAGCTGCAAAGTTTGTGGTTGAAATAAGCTGTGGAGCTTCTTTGATCTCATTTTTTAGTTTTTAAGCATTATTAAATATTGAACAAATATATAAAAAATAAATGAAGTAATTTTGTATTAGTTTAAACATCAAACTAACAGCCTGCGTTTAAATTTTTTGGATAACACCCATAGTTTAGATTTTATAGCCCAACCAACTTTTTTTAAAGTGCTGGTTGAAATAAGCTGTGAACCACTGTATATACTTTATGTTGTCTGCCACGCCTCCTTCTGAATGTAACATACATTTCACAAACCCAATGTAACCCCTCAAAGGGTATTAAAACAAGAAGTAAAGAAACAATAAAAACTACTTAATCGAAATCTAAAACGAATCTGTTTTGATGATCAAATAATGATAGTACAGTGGTGTCTGAATATTGGTTTAATCGATATACTGAACAATTAAGAAGTAAACAATCGAAAGCGATTAAGCGAATACTGGGTATTTTGAAAAACTCGTACACTATATTTAGACATAACTGTAGTTGGACAAATTAACGACGTTTTAATAAAACGGTTATTCGATGACATGAATGAACTCGTAGCATTGCCCAAAATAAAACACAAATTGTTAAATGTAAATGCGTGGAAAGAGAAGAGAAGTGGTGGGGTGGGGTGCAATAATTAATAAACAAATTTCTTTATTAACCAATTGCTAGACTGTCGATTGTGTTGGCCAAGACGGCGCAATGATTGTTTGAGCCGTTTTAGTTGAGTATCAGTTGGCCAAGCGAACGGAGCTCCGATTGAAATCGGTTAAGAGATCGTGGCGTGTCTGCGGTGAGGGGGTGAATACATTATAAACATATATATGTATGTATGTACATACATACATACTTAGTCTGAGCTGCCTATAAAGTACCGCATTAGCGGCAACAACAATCCACCAATTACTGCTAACTGGTAACATCAGCAACAGCAACAAAAACAACAACAACAATACTGGCAGTGATGCACTTGTACGTGGCATTATGTGTGTGTGGCACGCTGCTGACGCTACTGCTCGGCTGGCAGCAGCGAAAAGTTTGGCGCCTCATTTGGCAGCTAAACGGTTGGAGGGGCGTGGCACAGCAACCATTGCTCTGGTTTTTGCTCTGCATCAATTTGCATCCAAACAGTTGAGTGTGATCGAAAAAGAACTACTCCGACTTTTCATAATACTCTTTCCGCACTTTCACAGGTATTTTGGACAAGGTGACGCGTCTGCGTGTGTTATTTAAACGACCCTTGGCCATATTGATCGGCACTCGTGCATTACTCTATATAGACGATCCCTCTGGCATGGAGTGCATATTGAATGCAGCCGAGTGCCTGGATAAAACCTTCATGCAGGAAGGATTCTTTGCTCGCAAAGGAGTGTTGCATGCCCGTGGTTAGTTTGTGCAGATAAGTCTATAGGTTTCAATATATACATACATACATATATACTTTCGATCAGGGCAAAAGTGGAAATTACGTCGTAAGCAACTGAATCCCGCCTTTAATCACAATATTGTGATCAGTTTCTTTGATGTCTTCAACTCAGTGGGAAATCAGTTAATCGAGCAATTTGCCACACAATCGCAGTTGCATGGTGATGCCGTCAAGTTCAAGGATGCCGAGGATATGCTGAGTCGTGCCGTACTAGAAGTATCCTGCCGTAAGTAATTCATAATATCCCCAAATATCCCATGCATTGTAGATAACCATATCCAAGTCGTTGGTCAATCGCTGCCCCCTTTATGACAACACAACGACACGTTTGTCCAGTTTCCATGCCACTCACGTACGCGGAACCCAGCAACAAACATTGAGACATCGACACAACGAGACAAAGAGATATAGAGACACAGACAGAGACAGAGTTAGAGTGTCATTTCGTTAGTGCTCACAGTAGTATAGACCTCCCATAGCGGAAGTGAGGTTAGAAGATAGGAAGTAGGGAAGGGGAGTTCTTTTCGTTTTGTCTTCTCTCTTTCGCTGTAAATTATGATTTGATAGAAAGCAACTATAGGAAATTGCAATTTCAGCATAAACAAAGTAGTTTCTTAACCACATAAATTTATACAGTCATACTTGCGTATATTCAAAGAAAAAACAAACAGGAAATTATATTTGCCAAAAGAAACGAATATACAAAGAAATTAGATGCATACTATAAATTAAGTTTAACATTCCTGTTACTGTTTTGCCACTTTTTTGTGAAATTTTAGCATAAATTATATACTTTTATACCCATAAAGTAAACAGCATCACAAGCCGTGTCGATATAGCCATGTCCGTCTGTCCGTATGAATAAACAGATCTCAGACATGGTAAGAGCTACAATCTCCGTTTTAGTCAGTATCGACCACATATTCAGTCAGGCAATACAAGAATCTTTGTTTTTTTTGTTGATCCCACGCCCCATTCGCCCACATTAAGCGAAAACCACACATACCTCGGAAAAAATACATGTTTTTGTCAAATAACTCGGTAACTATGACATCTAGGGTAACCAATTTCGGCATGCAGGTTGCTAGATGCAATGTAAAGATAATGCCATCAAAATTGTTTGTATGCTATGCCCCCTTCGCACAAATAAAGTACAACTGCATTGAAAGTTCGCATGACTGCGGCTCACTTATTTCTTAACGTATACTTTAATTACTTAGCGTATATTTGGAGACAAATAATATCAAACGATCCTGAAAATTGCATTATAATCGGACTATAATTAAAAAAGTTGGTCAAACAAAGAAAATCATTATTTTCAAGCAAGGCATAGCCATGTGCATTGCACCGAGCTCTGCACAAGCAAGCAACGAAAACGAAAAACACTGTGCGAGTGAGACAGACACACAAATATGTGTGTATGTTAAGTTCTACAGCGATTGCTCCAACTTGAACTCATATAATTGGAAATGAAACTCATAGGGTATTACACGGTTTTTCTTTTTCTTTCTTGTTTGTAGAGAAGTTCTTAAGAAATGTTAACCAATCTAATATTATATTAACTCTTTGTATAATATTATATTTTATACCCCGATCAAATTTCAACCGAATCGCTCTATTGTAGCCTTTCGCACCTGTTGCATTTACTATATTGCTATTTACAAATAAAACTCGAATTGCATGTGAATCGATTTGGTTTTTCAATTCAAGTTTATTAACCAAATAATTCACTGTTCTTTCCGCTATATCGTTTACAAACTGTGAATTAATTTAAGTCATTTCTCATTTCCCATTAAAAATTTGTCAGCCAAAAGGATACAAAATCAACATAAGTTATGTGACCATCAAACTGTCGAATAGAAAGGATTAATAGATTCGGGTCTAACGACTCAACTTCAAAATACTTTATAGTGTTGAGCTTATAACAACTCAGTAATAATAATAATAAGTTTAATAGTTTAATAAATGTTCAGAGAGTTGATGGGCAACTTGAGTGAAAGGCATGCAACAGAGTTAAAAGCAGAGGAGAAAAGTGCTTAAGAGTTGATGTCCCATCAGGGATTAAAAACCTCAAAGAAAGCAAGTTAAAGCATATGCCATTGAAATGCTCGGCTAGGTAGATGCCCTGTAAACTAAAATTTCTTGAAATGAAATAAAAAACCACTTAGCTATTATTTTTTTTTAAATCAATTTTAAGATATCTTAAATCTGATATACATTCACTTATGTTGAAATACTCCTTTTTTAAGCGTTTTAGAGGGGTATAAAGCACACAAATAATAAATGCAGAAAACATTCGTCTCTGGGGGGTTTCGCTCAGCTTTTCAAATTGTTTGGGCACAGAGAGAGTAAATATTTTACAAAAGCATTATTATTATATTCTTCAACAAAAGCATGAATAGAATAAAATTCATAAATTGTGTAAATTCAATAGCTAAACCTAGTCTTACTTTAATTTGAGAGTAAATTTAATTAGATCTCATAGCCAATTTGTTATTCATTAGCAGCTGAAGGCTATACACAGTTGGTGCTTCAAGTTTGATGCAAGATGACGTAGAAGAAACATGAGAGCGAAATGGTTTGTGAGCGAAGACAGGCGAATTATGATATCGTCAGTTGATGTTATGGCATTTCAATTGATATATAATGCTCTCGTATGTTCTCAAGCCTTACATACGTGGCATGTCTTACCTCTTTCATGCATAGTCTTTCAATCTGTCTTCCACTTTCTTATGTTGTCTCTCATTTATCGTACACGGCTGCAGTCACCATTATGGGAACACCAACAAATTTCACACAAGCCGATGACGCGCACATTGCCACCACCTACAAAAGGTGAGTACATAAGTATATATTGCCTCATCTGCCCCACTTGCCGCTCTAAGAGTTGCTTAATCGTCTGTATGTGTGTCTGTGTACCTCTTTAATAGGCTGCTTGAAATCTCAGCTATTAAGACTGTAAAGCCATGGCTGCAAATCGATTTGCTGCATCGCCTATTGGAGCCCCAATTGTATGACGAGGCTGAGGCATGCAACCAGCTGCTTGTGGATTTTGTGGCACAGATTGTACAGCGCAAACATCGCAATTGGCAGCTACGCAACGCAATCGATGATAGTGAAGATGTCACCTGGCAGCGTCGCATATTTATCGAGCAAATGTTCCAATTGGCCGCCAATGGAGAGCTGACACTACAGGACATCGAGGATGAAGCGCAGTCTATGGTGTTGGTGGTGCGTATTTGCATGTGCATTGGCATTAATTTAGCATTAGCAGTGGCATTAACAGTAGTATTGGCATTAGCATTAGAATTAGCATTAGCATTATCATGAAGATTAGAACTTGGATTAGCATTAGCATTAACGTTAGCATTAGCATTAACATTGATTTTTGCATTAGTAAACAAATATCAATAGCAATATTGATTATATCAATATCAATTTCAATATCATTATCATTATCATTAACATTATCATTAACATTATCATTTACATGAACATGAACATTAACATTAACATTAACGTCATTATCATTATCATTATCATTATCATTATCATTATCATTATCATTATCATTATCATTATCATTATCATTATCATTATCATTATCATTATCATTATCATTATCATTATCATTATCATTATCATTATCATTATCATTATCATTATCATTATCATTATCATTATCATTATCATTATCATTATCATTATCATTATCATTATCATTATCATTATCATTATCATTATCATTATCATTATCATTATCATTATCATTATCATTATCATTAGCATTAGCATTGATTTTTTCTCTTTATTTTCTTTCCACAGTCATTTGAGACCGTCTCCAACAGCATAATGATTGCCCTACTCTGCCTGGCCACCCACAAGGGGGATTGTCAGGAACGTTTACGTGCAGAAATTGCCACCGTGTTGCCGCATGGCAACGATGCCAGCTTTGTCGGTCTCGAGCAGCTGCAGCAGTTGAGATATCTGGACGCCTTTGTGAATGAGGCGCTGCGACTGCTGGCAACGGTTCCGATGAATTTGCGGCATGTGAGCCGTGACTTTCTGCTGACTGGACGTGAGGCAATCGTGCCACAAAACACGATTATTGTTTTGGATACGTTCAATATGCAACGAGATGCAGCCTGGTGGGGCGATAGAGCCAAACAGTTTGAGCCCCAACGTTTTCTGCAACATCAATTGGATCTGGAGCTGGAACAGGAACAATTTGAGCAGACAGGCGGACAAAATTCGTCGCAGCGTCGACATTCCTATAGCTTTTTGCCCTTCTCCAAGGGATTGCGCACATGCATTGGTGAGTTAAGTCATACTTCAACGGATTCATTGATTAGCATATATCTAATGTGTTTTAGGTCGCCGCTATAGTTTCTTTATCATGAAGGTGTTTTTGGTCAAACTGTTGACGAACTTTGAGTTCCATAGCAATCAGCAATTGGACCAGCTGCAGTTTGTTGAGGGCATCTCGCTTAAGTTTCGCAATGCCGATGATATTCTCTTTCAGATTCATCCACACCAGCAAGCATAACTTTATTGCTATATATGTTAACATTAGCATAATATAATGATAATATACCTTAGCAGTTGGACATAACAAAATGTGACAGATGATCTGAATCAATCATAAATGAAAAATAAAATTATCTGTTAGTATACGCATATATATAGAGAAGAGTTATTGTGTGTGTTTGATTTTCCATACAATATGTTAATGAATGTTTTTCTAACTGCCTAGTCCAATGTATTTTAAATAGATGTATATAACTAATTGTATTATATAAACATATGTGTAAACATGTCAAGTTCTGCTATATACAAACTTCGGCTAGCCGAATAGATTTTTTTTTTTTTTTTTTGGCTAATTTTAAATATAATGTTTAGATTATTTTGTATATTTTTTGTTGGCTCTTTTCTTAATAAAAAACTGAAATCAAGAAGAGTTACATAAACAATTGTCTAATCGATTTACTGATGCAATTTAAGGAGTGAATGATGATTGCAAATGGGAATCACTAAAGTTGATACAACTTGCGGAGTGCGGAATGCCAACGCTTCTCAAGATCCTGTTCCATATTATTGGAATTGTACTGAAGTTGTTGAACATGCAATTCAGCTTCATAGGCACGATGTTCGGTTTCTTGAAGACGCTGCTCAAGTTGAAGAATCTTACGATCTGCAATGAGCACATTTTTGGACGATCGCTCAAAGGCCCGCTCAATGCAGTGAAGATTCTTGGCAGCGGCTTGTAGTTCCCCCTCCAGTTGGACATTATTGATGTGACTTTCCTCTAGCTGCTTATTACTTCGGCTAAGACTGTCAGTTAATTGATTGACCCGTTTGATACTGTGCTGGGCAATGTGGTCAGCATCTGTGACTTGAATTTTTAGTTCGACAAGTTCTTCTTGGAGTGAATCAATTTTGTCCGCTTGAAGTTGAAGCTGCTGCTCGAGGTTGTTGCGACAGATATTAATATTACTAATTGTGGCATTTGCTGTATGCAGTTCCTGCTGCGCCTCTTTCAGTTGGCAATTCAGGCTTTTAATGGTCGCATCAGTTTCTGTGTGAAGTTGCGCCTCCTGGATTATCCTCATCTGGCAATGGGATACATATTCCCTATATGTTTCTAGATCGTTTCTAACCCGTTGTATCTTTTGTTTCAATGAATCCAGCAGAATACTTCTAACGTTATTCATTATTATCACTGGCGTTTTATCTATTATTATTATTATTTTTTTTTTTTTGTATATTTTTAATGTTTTTGTCTGTGCTGTGTTTTTGTCTACAATTATGTAAGTAAATCGTTTCCAAAATGCAAAGTTTAGCCTACTGCAAATTCGAATTCCGATGATATTTAAATTAAATTTCCCTGCTATTTGAATTTTGTGTGCTTTTGCGCAAAAGCTTTCGTTTAGCGCAAACTTAAACCGATAAAAGCTTTTTGGTAGATGGCGACAGTCGAAAAGTTTAAGCATGCAAAAACTTAAGTAAAGCTCGAAAAGCTTTACAATAGCTTTAGATTAGCTTTAACTAACATCAGGCGCAAATTTGTAGAATACTCAGCATGGTTTAAATAAAAACTACTTGAGTGACGAAAGCAAAATGCGAAAATATATTTACAAATGCAGAGTTAGGCAATAGTTTTTGTTTACCATACTCCGTTTCTATAGGAAATTCACAGTTTAGTGAAATTAATTTTGACCAAACAGAATTCTCAAAATTTCTGATATTAGTTGAAAAAAAAATAGTAATATGTAGTAACTAAAAATAGTACTTAAAGTATATTCTATCTATCGGTGCATAATATACTTCATTTGAATTCTCGCACATAAACTTGTGTTTCTTTTTCGGCTTTTTCAAGCCAAATTGGTGGATTTGCGAAAAGTTACTGAGCAATATTGTTTGTTTTGTTACAGGTTAACATCATTCATATACAATAGTTTTGGAGTTATATCTTTAGTTCGGGTAGAAAACAAGGAAGATTCTCATTTTATCTAATGTCCTCAATACTTCGATTAACGTTCAATGAGTGTACGAAAGTCACAACAGATTGCTTTTAAGGATTGAAAAACTTTGCTCCAACTAATTTTAAATTGCTGCCAATATCTTTTAAATTTTACACTTTAATTTTTACACTATTTAAACTGTCTTTCAAAATTGATATCAGCATTTGCTATCCAAACAAAAAACAAAAATATTTTGTTAAAATCCATAGACTACACCATATAAGTATTTTTATATTGAACACTCAGACTTAAAGTGCTTAAAGTATGTATTTAATTTTAGTTTACTTGTGAAACTGCTATTGAATAAATTTTTTGGAATCAATTAAGATTAAAATGTTAGAGTTACTTTTTTAATATATAATTTTTTTTTTTTTTTATTAACCCTGTAATGTAAACCAATAATCGGCAAAACAATTACAGTGATAACTCTCCTTGACGACTTTGCAAGACCTTGTTGACTGTCTGAATGCCGGGACCAGGGCCTGATACTACAAGTACTATCCATTTTCTGGTGCTCGCGAGTGCCCCCTTTAAATGCCAGGCGACAAATGTTGAGCAATTACGAAGCACGCGCCTGGGACACTGTTGTATGATAATATGCCACAACTGTCAACAATATTTCCGGTGCAAAGCGTTCTACCTGTAGCCACCGCCCCGCCCCGCCCCTTTCCCTTTCCCCTTACTATCTGTAGCCCCCACCTACTTACCACCTAACCAGAAGAGTTCCTTCATACACGTTTAGCACTTGCTTGACAAGGAGTACAACAACTGTGTATGTGTGTGTGTGTGGCCTTGACAGCATATGGAGTATATAGAACTTCCAGTTCGTTCCCAACCATATACATATAAGTATGTACATATCATTGTCAGTGCACGCCCGTGACTCAACTTCAGTTCGCTTGACTTGTCTAAAGACTCAGGTCCAACTGTTGGCATCGTCTTAGCAACTAAACGACAGTTACAACAACAACAACAATCAGCAACAGCAACAGCAAACAACAACAAACAGTAACATCACCAACAACATGAGCATCATTATAAACTAGGCATACACTGAGAGAAACATGTGCTACGAAACTAATTCAAATTCAAAGTGAGACACAAGTTTCTTAAAAGATCTGATAAACTGTTTTATTAATGAGCGGGCAGCTCCATATGCATTTACTTAAGTTGTTTAGATTCATTAATTTAGTATAAACAAGAAAGAAAATTTCAGTCGAGCATGCCCGACCTTTAAATACTTTTTGACTTTCACTTCCATTTTTATGAGTAAGCTCTGCAGCAGAGCTCAGTAAGATGCTGCGCCTCTGCTTAACACTTACGTCTTTCGATGTAACATAACTTTCTTAATTATAATCCAATTCTAATGTGATTTTCAGGATCGTTCGATATTGTTTGTCTCCAAAGAAATGTGAAGTTACAAAGCTAGACGTTAGAAAGCATGTTAGTTAGAGATATGTGAATTCACCACGACATTTTTTCTTCGAAGTCGTTAATAAAAAGAGGTTATGAGTTAGTTAGCTACTTATTACATCAAATGTTTAGGTAAAAAGTCACTTATATGTATGCACAGTTGTAGATATTTAAACAAATTACTTTAGGAAAAAATAAACTTTTTTTCTTGAAATTATTGCTATATTGTTGAAAGCTTTCATGGAACATCCGCTGTTTCTCAAAAATTATTTGCTATTATTGCTTGACTTAAAAGCCGATGTACAATTGCTTGGGTAACAGTATAAGAACATTTGTGATTTAAATGAAAATGCATTATATTAAAATGAAAAGTTGCATAATTAAAGCCGCAACACATTTAAAAAGATTTCAACAGTGGAACTGCTCATTGTTCTATGTATTTATTGTAAATAAAGCAGACAATCCTAAATCTTTGTTATTTTGTTATTTAACTAACTGCTTGGCAGTTAAATTAAATGTTAAATTATGCTCATCTAACTTGTAACGTAAAACTGAGATAGACAGTACAAAATTCAAGTTTGATATACACAAAGTTGCTTTAGGTATAATTATAGTTTATGTACGTGATGTATTGCAAATATATTTGATATATAAAGCTCGTATGAATAATTCTATTCTTAGTCCATTAGAGACCGGGCTGCAATAATGATGGATTTTAATGGGCAAAGTGACTAGTTATTCTGGAGTAAGTCATACCCAAGGAATCTAAAACCTACTTTAAGCAGCATCGACCGTTCAATTAGTCAAGCAGTTATTTTTAACCATCTTTTTAGTTGTTGGTAACATTCGAGACATTTTTTTGAATAGTTTGCGCTATTAGCAAAGAGTTACACTTACATTAACTCTACTTTTTTGTATCATTATTTAGCTTGTTTTTAATTTTTTGATTGTAATGCTAAATAAAATAAATAAATATGGTCTAAAATAAAATCATTTAAAAAAAAAAAAAAGAACAAGAAAGACAATGTCAGTCGGGCATGCCGACCGTGTAATACCCTCTGAGCTTCGTTTCCAATTGCACACATATTTGTGTGTCTGTCTCGCTCGCACAATGTTTTTCGTTTTCTTTGCTTGTGTGCAGAGCTCAGTGCAATGCACGTGGCTATGCCTTGCTTGAAAGTAATGATTTTTGTTGTATGACCAACTTTTATAATTATAGTCAGATTTTAATGCAATTTTCAGGATCGTTTGATATTATTTGTCTCAAAGTATATGATAAGTAACAAAACTATACGTTAAGAAATACGCGATCGAGAAGCTTGTGAACTTTCAATGCAGTTGTACTTTATTTGGGCGAAGGGGGCGAGCCATCCAAAAAAAATTGTATGACATTGTCTTTATATTGTAAAGAGCAACCTGCATGCCATAATTGGTGTCCATAGATGAAATAGTTTCTGAGATATTCGCCAAAAACACTTATTTTTTATGAGGTATGTCTGGTCTTTCGATTATTGTGAGTGGATGGGGCATGGCAAAGAAAAAAAAAACGGATTCTTGTATTGACTTTCCAATTATGTGGTCGATGCTTACTGAAACGGATATTGTAGCTCAGCATCTATGAGTTCTGTTTGTTCATATGGACAGATGGACAGACGGACATGGCTATATCGACTCGGCTTGTGATGCTGATCAAGAGTATATATACTTTATGAGGTCTGCCACGCCTCCTTCCGTATGTTACATACTTTTCACAAAACCCAATAATAAAAAGTGTGCGAATGAAGATATTTTGTCTGAAAAGTTAAAAAATCCATCTAAATAACTGTTCGCTTTTTTTTGAAAAAAAAATCTACTACAATTCGCTTGAAATTATTTGATAAAACTAGCTTTAATATATGCAAATTTTTATGCAATGTAAAATGAAGCTTAAATTAGCAGTTTTGAATTTTTCTTTAGTTAAATTAATTTTAATTTACTGGAAATTTAGCGCGAAACTAGTAAAAATTTTGTTAACAATAAAAGAGAATTGTGTATACATTTTGAAGAAAGTATTTGACTTTTGTAGTGGTTAGTTACAACTGATTTATAAAGCTTTTACTTTATTAGGAATTTTAGTAATTTTATGTATTGTTACTTTACTTAGTATATGTAGTTATTTTTTGTTTTTGCTTTTTGTTAGTTATAAACTCGGAACTTTTTTCCTTTATTATTAAGGATTTGATTATAAATTATTTTCCAAGTGCAATGTGCTATCTCTCTCTCGCTCTCTGTTTAGTATGTGTGTTTTTTGTGAGGCAAATAGGGACGTCAACGTAGTCATTAGATGGTTAGGTGGCTGCATGCCACGCCCACTGTCCCACTGTATGGCAAGGGGTGGTGTTTTGGGCGGGCGGCAAGATATGTCTACCTGCAACGATGTTGATGTTGTTGTTGGCATTAACTTGACACTTTCTCCATTGCCGTGTGGCATGCCTCGAGTGTATCCCATACACTGCGAGTGAGCAGCTCAAGAGTGTCTGTATGTGTCTGTGTGTGTGTGTGTGTGTGCAACTTGTGTGTGCAAAAATTTATAACTGTAAAAGTCACTCGAAACACATTCGCATGGAAATTTGCCTGCATTTTTGCTTTGATTAATGTGCCGGCTAAAATCGCTCCTGATAAAATATGTGAAGCTCGAGATGTGTCGTATTTTGTCCTGCGACCTACGACCTGTCTGCTTTAAGAGCTTCAAGACTTCTGCTTAAAGGCGCCACTTAATTATTTACCAAAAGAAATGCAATTGTCTACGCCACGGCATGTGGCAAGTGCAGCTGCCACACAAATAACACGAAAGAAAATGTCAGTCGGGCATGCCGACCATGTAATACCCTCTGAGCTTCCTTTCCAATTATATGAGTTTAAATTGAAGTAACTCCTGCAAGAACTTAACATGCAAACATATTTCTGTGCCTGTCTCGCTCGCACAATGTTTTTCGCTTTCGCTGCTTAAAAGTAACGATTTTCGTTGTATGACCAACTTTCTAATTACCGCCCGATTTTGATGCAATTTTTAAGATCGTTTGATATTATTTGTCTCCAAGTGCACGCTTAGCTACAAAACTATACGTTAAGAAATACGTGATTCGGAAGCATGTAAACTTTCAATGAAGTTATACTTTGTTTGGGCGAAGGAGGCGTGGCCACCCAAAAAATTTTGATGATACTGACTTTATATTGCATCTAGCAACCTACTTGCCAAAATTGGTGTCCCCAGGTTCCACAGTTTCTAAGATATTCGCCAGAAACATAAATTTTTTCCGATGTATTTCTGGTTTTTCGCTTATTATGGGCGAATGGGGCGTGGCATCGAAAAAAAAGATTCTTGTATTGTATGACTGAATATGTGGTCAATACTGGCGAATATTGTAGCTCTTACCATCTTTGAGTTCTGTTTGTTCATACGGACAGACAGACAGACAGACAGACAGACAGACAGACAGACAGACAGACGGACATGACATACTAAATTTCAGATACTTAAATTGAAATTTATTTAAAGAACTTGGATAAATTAAAAGAATTTGCATTATATTCTTTACGTTTCTTGTTTGAATACATCTAATTTCAAATCGATTCTTCCAGTTTTATTGATGTTACGCGCATTTAAATATCAACTTGACTAACATAAGTTCGGTAGTACTGGTAAGAGCGGAAGCTTTTGGAAAACTAATCTGAAAACAAAGATATATGAATAGTCTGTAAGCAAATCGAGGGATTACGTAGAACATTATCGATTATAAATAACTATTTAGTTTGTTAAACTTTGTCAAAAACTGATTTGGCCATTAATCTCTTGAATCAACTTTATCGACGGATGGGGAGGGGTTTGGGGGCGAGTTTAGAGCTTGCCACATGCGACAATTTGATGCCACCGCTCTCCACTCGGCACGCGTCATGCTGAAGTAGCAGTGAACGAAGTTAGGGGAACATTCATGGCATCCATCCCACTACATGGATCCTACTTTGTCCGTGGACAAGCAATGGACCCAAAATGCAAATCGTGCTGAATTGCATTTTTCGTAGCGAGTGCAAAAATTCACAAAACTGCACATTTTTATAGGCAGAGGCGCTTGAATAGTTGCAGCAGTTTGCTGGCTGTGGCGCCACCAATGATGACCCTGCACCACCATAAGCCATTGTTGTTGTTGTTGCTGTTGCTGTTGTTGTTGTTGCTGCTGCTGTTGGCCGAACGAGGCGTTGATAAATGTGGCAAACGCCAACGCCAGTTACCAAGGACTAGTCGAGACCAGAAGGAGAAGCTGCAATAACAGAAACAGAAGCAGTGGCATGGTCAGGGCCACTGTCACTGCCACTGCCACTGCCACAGCCGCAGTTAGTGGCAGCCACTACATCTGCTGCTGTTGCTGTTAAGTGTTGCAAATCCACTGAGCGGCATAAAATGTTGCGTCATCCGGCGTAAATATGCCGGGCTGCAGCTAATAGAGGAGCAACCATCATTGCCTCGAGGTTTATGCCCCATTTTCGGTCAGTTCAACACACACACACACACACAATCCTATCGTCTACCCTATACCCTGCCCTACCCATATCAGTGCTCTAACCTGCTCTACTTAATAGCCCAGCCAATAACCTAGGCCTTATCTCTTTCCGTCCTGTCATATACACTACACTGATACAATTAAAAATATCTTAATATTAATATAAATCTGAGTTCTTAAGTCTGTGTTATCATCTTTTCAATACAGACTACTTCAGTGTTGGTAAATCTTATATCTTTACTCACTACAACATCGATGTTTCGATCATAAAATATCATGGAGGGTGATATTTTATTGGTTTTATAGGTCAGCTGGTGGCTATGCCTTGCCTGAAAGTAGCGATTTGCGTTGTATGTATGACCAACTTTTTTAATTATAGTCCGATTTTGATGCTATTTATACAGGACCGTTTGCTAAGTTACAAAACTATACGTTAACAAGCACGTGAGTTAAATGCATGAATACTTTTATTTTGCTTTTTATTTATAAGGGCGAAAAGGTTGTGGCATCCAAAAAAATGTTATGGCATTGTCTCTATATTGCATATAGCAATCTGTATGCCAAAATTGGTGTCCCTAGGTAGTATAGTGACCGAGATATTCGCAAGAAACCTGTATTTTTTTCGGGGTTTGTCTGGTTTTTCGCTTATTGTAGGCGAATGGGGCGTGGCTCAAAAAAAAAAAAAAAAAACTTGTATTGACTGACTAAATATGTGATCGATACTGAACTTTGAACTTGTTGATCTTACCATTTTCGAGATGCTTTCGTTCACATGGACAAACGGACATGGCTATATCGACTCGGCTGTTGATGCTGCTCAAGAATATATATACTTTAGGGGGTCTGCCACGCCTCCTTCTGTTTATTACATACATTTCACAAACCCAATACACTCCTCAGAAGGTTTAAGAACATACATACATCGTTTCAGCTATCCGATATTATAACTTGCTTCAAAATTTAAAATTTTTCTCCTACTGAGTATATCTTAAGTTTTCTTATACTGCCGTGTAGCGTACCCTAAAAGTAGGCTGCACTTTTTATGATTACAGTTTTAAGTTTTACTATAACGTTTGCAATTTATAAAATTGTGACTAATTTAGGGGCCAATTTTAAAGAGGGTTGCAAGGTTGCATAAATTTTTTAGTCTTATAAATTGTTGTAATTATCAGATCTTATACATATGCATATATCCTGCCAAAGAAACCTGAGTTCAATAAAATTGATATATGGGATTTTAATTAATAATTCTTATTCAAACTGATCTCGAAAGTAGGATCTGTTTTACATTTTTATTAACTTAAGCACAAAATCATAGCATAATTTTTTATATGCTCTTTACGTTACCTTTCCTCTCCATTTAAAGCAACTTTTTGGTTCCTTTGTTTTTTGCTGTTGTTTTTTTTGGAGGGGGTTATCTATTTTTGTGTCCGCTCCGGTTTCTTTATGGAGAACGCAGTGGCAACGTTGTTGACAATTTGTCGACGTGTCACCAGAGTCAACGTGAATGTGACAACCGACGCCAGCATCAACGCCTACGTCGACGTTGACGTTACGGCTGCTGACGAAACGAGACGAGACGAGAAGCGAGTTGTGGATTGGCTTCACCGTCTATTAGACACTTCGGACAATGGCCAAGTTGGCTTGGACGTTGTTTAATGAAAGCCATTGTTGTGGTCATCATTTTCGCTTAAATATGGTTGAATGCTCTACTACACAGTCTGATTGGGCAGAATTGTAATTGATCGCGTGGAATGAGAGTAGCTTAATTAACCATTCGTAATAACAGCTCGGGCTAAAACAAATATTTCAAGTAATTCCATTGCATTTACAAATGTCATTTGATTTACCATAACTTGGGTTTTGAAACTCTTTCGTTATATTTTTTGTAATCTCGGTTTGCTCTCTCTACGCTTAAAGTATGTTACGATGTCAGGCTTGCCACTGAGGGGTATATGTATTAGATTTGTTAAAAGTATGCAACAAGCAAAAGTATCAGCATCACAAGTTGATATAGCCATGTCTGCCTGTCTGTATGAACGAAAGGATCTCAGAGATGGTAAGAGCTAAAGTTTCCATTTTAGTCAGTATCGACCACATATTTAGTTAGTTAATACAAGAGTCTTTTTTTTTTGTTTGTTAATGCCACGTCCCATTTGCCCACACTAAGCGAAAAACCAGACATACCTTTAGAAAAATACATCTTTTTAGCGAATATCTCAGGTATTACCAAGGAACACCAATTTCGGCATGCTGGTTGCTAGATGCAGTATAAAGACAATGACATCATTTTTATTTTGATGACCACGCCCCCTTCAGCCATAAGAGACAAAGCAAATTAAAAATGAGCATGCCTCTAACTCACGTATTTCTTACTCTATAGTTTTGTAACTTCGCATTCGTTTAGAGACAAACATTATTTAACGATCCTGAAAATTGCATAACGATTGGATTGCATACAAAAAAGTTATTATATATCGAAAAACGTAAATAAACAGCACGGGCGCAGCCAGCTTTATAGCACTGAGCTTTGCAGCAGCGCTGTTCAAGACTTAGTATCTCAGAACGGATCACTTAACTGCTATGGAAACAATCGTTGGAAAACAAATGGTTTAAAACACTTTTCTGCTAGCTAAATTCATATAACATATTTTAGACGGTATTCGACAGCTATAATAAACTGTTTAATGGACTCTGCAACAGGGTATTGAATAATTGCTGTGTCAAAGAAAAATATGTGTTTTTTGTTGTTCTTGTATTTGTGTCTGTGCCTGTGTCTGTGTTGTTGTGCAACCCAAAATTAATTTTTATCCACACGAAAAGTCAACGACGACTTTACATGACGACATCATAAATGGCATAATTGATATATGTATGTGTGTGTGTGCAAGCATAACTGTGAGTGGAGGTCATCAAGCAAACGGCAGTCAGTCGTCAGTTGGAAAGTGGTCGATGTCCTTATGTCACTAATTACATGCATGTCAATTTTTGGCTCATCATTGAATCGGGTGGCAACACTGTGGGCGCCCTTTTCGCCCTTTCACCCGATCCACCGCATTTCCGTTTCATTTCGTTTCGTTTCGCGCCGTTTCAAGCGTGTCCTGGCAACGTTTCACTCAACAGCTACAAACGAACAGCAACAAAACCAAACCATATTTGGACAGTTTGTGGACAGTTCGGGACGTTGCACTGTGGTCATCGTTCAGCATTTTCAGTATTCTTGCATCCTTGCATCACCTAGCGACCATGTGCCGTTATCCTTTACTCACACAATATGTGTGTGTGTATATTTTTATTAAATTTTTCATTATTTGCTGACAGCTGTCGGTAAATGGAATTGTTTATTACCTGGCTTCAACTCACAGTTTCACAGATCGCCTCCCTGTATCCATTTGACCATACATAGCACCCTAGTGCTTGTTGCCACACTGTCTACTTGCCACATCGTTGTTGGTGATTATCATAACGTTTGCAATTGACAGGCCTCGTCTGCAAATGTTGACAATTTTTGGCAGCGGATAACGCAAAACACAAAACCCAAAACACAATTGCGGGTTTTAGCGGCTCAAAGATTTGCGTTTAGTTTTCAGTGCGAGTTTCGCTAGTTTCAAATATGTTTGGATATTTTCGAACGCTATTGTTCATTTTTTTTTTTTCGATATTTACGAGTATATTGAGCGTATCAAGTGCTCAACAGAGATGCTTCAATTGGAATGCAATGCAAAAAGCTTTCATTTCATTTTATCAATGCATTTCGGAGCACAAAACACCACAAAAGCCACAAAACAGAAACGACGAACAAATGTGCAAATCTATGTATGAATGTATGTGGGTAGGTATGGGTGTCGTATTTGACTACTAATAGCGACTAGTCTGTGTTGCTCACTTGGATTGTGTCTAGTGTTTAGACATTGGTCTGTTTTCATTTTCACATTTCCATATAGCAACACATAGGCAACTGAATAAATGCTTAAGTTGAAATTAATTTGTTTGGCATATGAATAGATCAATACTCTTAATACTTAAGCTTCGATCTTACTAAACCGTCACAATTTGAATTAAGCACCGCACTCACTTCGCTCTCCCTCTCTTGTTTGAAGATTTTACATGCAACCCTAAAAGCAAGCTACATTTTTTTTCCTTCCCACATCAATGCATTGCACTATGGTCATTTTTGGCTTTTTTTTAAATCTATTTACACCTCGAGAACGAAACAACCGATTTCAATCTAGTTTTTTGCATTCGACTTATAAAATCAATTACAATTTTAGGTAGTAAAAGTGGTCGTGGCACCGCCCCTCCTTCTTAATTATAAGTGCAGATTAGCTATGTTATGTGACTATATATATATATATATATATATTGTAAAACTTGTTTTAATGTATATAGCTTCTATTTTAAAATTCAAGAGGCCTGTAACAATTTTATTTTCAACCGTTACACAACACTAATGACTCCACATATGTCACTTTTAGGACGCAGCGTTGCATTTCATGGGGTGCACTGCATGAAAATACAATCGCTAACGCTAAAAAAAACTCTTTAAATTTGCCAAAAGTATACAGAAATTCAAACATATCAATTGTAAATTAAAATTAATCCAGAGATTTTGATTTATGATTAACAATGTGTTGACATTTTCTTCATTTGTAAAGTTCTTTGAAATAACTTTATCATAAGTTTATATTTATTGCCTTTTTGGAGAAAACGATCCTATTTTGTGAGTATGATTTTATGCTAAACTATTTTCGCTGCACTCATAATTTATCGATAGTGATCGATTATCGAAAGTGGATCGACTCGATAGTGCTATCGATAGTTTGCCGCCTCTAGCCGCGTTATGCTTTTCAGTTGTTGTTTTACACAACATTTGCTTTAACTAAGAGAATAGTTCCTTTTTTATCGTTGGAAACAAACTGACTGGAAATGTTGCAACACATTTTGCCACCACACTAAATTACTTAGGAGCGGGAGTGGGTGTGGGAGTGGGAGTGGGAAGGACGATGGGATTTAAAATTGCGGCTGCTTTTGCTAACAATGGCAAATCAAATAAGTTGCATGCAGTTTGCACTTAATTGCCAGTGCCAAAGTGGCAGCAAAATGAGTAGAGAAAAAGTAAAAGAGAGATGAAGTCAGTGCCGAGTCGGCAGTTGCAACACTTGCCAAGTGGCAAGTCCAAAGTGGCAGCAGCTGGCAACTACTACACAGATGGAGGCTGTAGGATGAAGGGTGCTGGCTGCTGGCTGCTGGGTGCTGGATGATGGGTGTAGGCGGGGCGCATCGCAATTGGGTCTTGGGCGATGTGCAACATGAGAACCAATTAAAGACATCGTTGGCAGCGTCGTTGTCGTCGTCGTCCGGCGTTGTTGGCAAACGTCAACGTCGAAAACTAATTAGCATAACAAGCAACAAAGCGAGATGGGGGGTGAGGATGGGATGGGATGCAGTTGCAGTTGCATTTGGAGTCCAAGTGGTTGCCAAGTGGTGCAGTCAACCTAGTTTCATATGAGTCTGGGAGTGTTTGACGCTTCCGCTTGTGCAGTCAGCGCAGTTCCTACTGCCGCCTCCGTTCCACCCGTCCATCCACCCACAAAGTTGGTGGCTCAAATCAAAAGTTGCGGCATTGAAATGAGCGCGAAAAAGAGATAGATATGTAGATAGAGAGAGAGAGAAAGAGAGAGAGAGTGGGTTAGAGCACCCACATAGCCATAAACAAATACAATTACAAGTCAAGCAGGCCCTGGCCCTGAGCCTGAGTCTGAGTCTCAGTCGAGCAACTGCAGACGGAAGACTGCAGCTGAAAATTGAACTGGAGTCGAAGCTGGCGCCTGGAGCTGAAAGTTGGGAGATAGGAGATGGGAGCTGGGAGATGGGAAGCTGGGCGACTGACATTAATAAACTGTCGGCATAAATAAAAGGCAACGGGCAGCAGCTAAAGAGGAGCTGAAAATGGTCACACTGGCAACCAAATGCCGGCATATAAAAATAGCAAAAGCGCGGGCGAAAGCGTTATGATTTATGCCAAAGCTAAAGCATCGCCACCAGTCGAGGGGAAAAAGAAGAAGCTGGACTAGGAATTACGGGACAAAACAGCAGTAACAAAAACGAAATATTAGCATTGGCATACCAAAGATTTGATACCCTGCAAAAATTGTAAAAGAAAATTTTTACTTTAGTACTCTACGATTATTACAAACTTCGTGACAACATGATAGAAAAATTTAGCCAATTATCCCGATCGTGTTATACCCTTTAAGTTTTAATTCCAAATGTATGAGCTCATATCGGACGAAGCGCTGTAGGAACCATTGCACAATTGTAACATATGTTGTCTTTTTCGCTCGCAAACATGCTGTCGATCACAATGCTTGTCCAGAGCTCAATGCTACGTTTTTCAATGCATTATACCTTTCTTAATTATAATCCGATCCAAATGCGTTTTTCAGGAGTGTTTGATATTATTTGTTTCCAGGCAAATGGAAAGTTACAAAGCTATTGGTTAGGAAATACGGGAGTTAGAGGCATGCTTATTTTGAATTTGTTTTGCTTCTCATGGGCGAATGGGGCGTGACATCTAATAAAATAATAATGTCATTGTCTTCACAATGCATTAAGCAACCTGCATGCCAAAATTGGTGTTCACAGGTGTTATAGTTACTAAGATATTTACTAAAAATATGTAATATTTAGGTTACAAACTTGTATTGAATGACTAAATATGTGGTTCATACTGACCAACTTTAAACTTGTAGCTCTTACCATCTCTGAGATCCTTTATTTATGGGGTCTGCCTGTTAAATAACAAGACGAATATACAACCCAGTATAAAAACAATATACCCTCTGCATGGATATAAGAAGAAGTGATGGTTAAGGATCAGGACAGGGAAATAAAAGCAGAAGGAATTGAAGCTGGAGTAGAGGAAGAACTATTGCAGAAGATGGTGCTGAAGAAGCCTACGGAATAGAAGTATATATGCATAGAGAAAGAAACAGGATCAGCAGAGCTAGAGCTGCGGAAGGAAAAGACAGATAGAGAGTGTTGGCTTTTGGGGGCAGGGACTTACACCCCCCACCCCCCCCAAATCGCTGCTCACTTATGTTAGTCGCTTTCCGGGGGTTCGTTTGGGTGCAAATACAATTTTTGGCCATGGCGGTCGGCGCATGTTTCTGATGGCGACGAGACAGCAGCTAGACAAGCTCAAAGGGATTAAATTAAAATGTCCTTTTGAGTTGTGTTTTAATTACTTCCTCTCCCCAGCTCGCCCACCTACACCTACCTCCCTGCTGAACTCAAGTCGCTGTGGCCATGAAAGCGTTGTCTGTCTCCGCATCCTTAAGCCACCATCATCACATCAGCACCACAAGCAACCGCAGCCGGAGACAGTGTCACAATCAGAGCACTTCTCTGAACTCAAGACAGAGACAGACACAGAGAGAGTGATAGAGACAGAGATAGAGTAAGCGAAACAGCTGCTAAAAACTTGCGACAGTCACACATTTCAGTGCTGTTCTGGCCACAAGCCCAAAAGTTGATAAAGTTTTTCTTCACTCAAACACAACGAGTCAAAATTCTCAAACAAACCGAAGACATACCAAGCACAATCTGTTTGTGCTCTCTACAGAGCATCGAACTGGGATTCTTCACATGAAATCGTCTGTTAAAGTTGGTCTTAAGTTAAAACTCTTAACTTAGCATAACCAAAAGTATTTAGCAATTATTTTAATCTGTTGCGAATACATGAAACTGGAAACTTATGCCTTGACTAAATAGGCATTAGCTATATTTCATTATTTTACATTATATTGTTTGACTAAATATGTGTTTGTTACTGACCAACTTTGAACTTGTATCTTATCATCTCTGAGATTTGTTTGTTCATACGGACAGACAGACGGACATGACG
The DNA here is from genome assembly GCA_035047385.1 of Drosophila tripunctata. Classification (NCBI taxonomy): domain Eukaryota; kingdom Metazoa; phylum Arthropoda; class Insecta; order Diptera; family Drosophilidae; genus Drosophila; species Drosophila tripunctata. The sequence continues at coordinate 3,214,894 of JAWNPS010000210.1, read as the reverse complement.
CGGCAGTTGATGCTGATCAAGAATATATATACTTTATGGGGTCTGCTACGCCAGCTTCTGACTGTTACAGTCTTTTCACAAACCCAATATACCCCTCGGAGTGCATTAAAAAACTCTCTAATTTTTATAAACATACTAAACTAACGGTTCACAAGACGAAAAGCGGTCTGAAATGGGTTGAATAAATTGTATGTTGATATTTCTAAAACCCAGACAATGTGGCGCTCTTTTAAAGTTGGTCAATGCCAATGTGCCAATAAAGTGAAACAGTTAAGGACACCGAGAGAGAGAGAGTGAGAGAGAGAGAGAGTGAGAGAGACAGAGGAAGTAAGGGAAAGGTAGAAATAGCTATAGATAGATACATATGTAACTCTGGCCGTCAGCTCATTCATTCTCATCAGCGTATTGGGGATTTGTCGCCTTTGTAGCGCCTGTCAAGTGCGTGCGTGAATGTCAGACAGCCTCGTGCGTGACACGAGAGTTGAGGCGAGAGCGAGAGCGGTAGCAGGAGCAGGAGCAGCACAAAAGCCCTGTAGGCAAGCTATAGCTGGACCTAAAGCTATGGCTGTGTTTGGGATATATGTATGGACGGGACGACATACCAAACAAATGGCCAATTAATTGCCAGATGCCGAGGCAGACTGTAGGCCAGGCTGTCGTGGCTCCCTTCTTCCTTGTTTCCCGTGCAATCGATTATTTATTTATTTATGCCACGCCTTCAATTGGCTACAATTGACGCTTATCTCTGACGCTGCTACTGGATTCACAGCACCGGGATGCTCGAATGCTGTTTTTGTGCCTCGAACGCTGTTTGGTGCTACAAATGTTTTGCATATCATTGACAACGTACAGTGAGAGCGAGAGAGAGAAAGAGAGCGAGAGAGAGTGGAAAAGACAGACTGTGTTGTGGCCTTAGAAATGGCATTGGACATGGCCAGAAATCCCAGCCTCCTGCTGCCATCTGCTGCTCACTACCCCCAGTGGGACTTTGCATACATTTGCCAGTGGCTTGGCGGGTGCAAATATTTTAGGCTCTCGCCTCGACGCTTCCTCTGCATGGAATTTATTTGAGCAAATTTGCAAATTATTGCGTTTCGTGCCTTGAGCCATGAGCCATGAGCCTGGATGGAGAACGTGAACGTGGACATCTATTACGACGGTCATTTACATTTGACAATTGCCTTGTTGGCATCTTTTTAATGGGCTTTGGGCCCGCCTTACGCCCCTCCCCCTCTCTGTCGAAGCTGCAGCTCAAGTCGATTTTGCACGCTGGTTTTTTTTTTTTATGGTTTTTGGAGTAGATTTCGCCACGACAGCGCACAAATTGGCGACATGCATTAAGACTATGCTCGTTTTTACACATTTTCTAACAAACATTTATGCTTGAACGGTATGCAGCGAAAGTTTGCCTTCTCTTCCATTTTTTATGGACGTAAATTTCTCTATAAAGTAAATCTTGCGAAACTTGTAGAAGTTTTAAGTTTGCTAAGCTTAAGATCTATTATAGTGAAAGCTTCTCTGTAGCTAAAATGCCCTTAAATCAAAATGTAAAGCTATTTACACATAAACCGACTATGATTATGGTTTATTTGAAATAACTTTAGCATTGTTTAGAACTAAGCAAAAACTAAACGTTATCTAGTTTGATTTCTGGATTTTTAAGAATAATACTGTTTTGTTATAATATTCATGTTTTGTCTATCTCGCACACATGCTAATGTATTTCGTTTACGCAGCGCTCCGGCTGCGCCTGTGCTATAAATTTACGTTTTTCGATGTATGATAACTTTCTTGATTGTAATCCGATCTTAGTGTGATTTTCAGTATAGTTTGATATTGTTTGTCTCCAAAAGAAAACGAAGTAAGAAAACTTTACGTTTTAAAATACGTAAGCTAGAAGGCATGCAAATTTTCAATTATTTTTGTCTCTTATGGGCGACGGGTTCTCGGCATCCAAAAAATTATGGTGAAGTTGTCTTTATATTCAATTGACTGTTAATGTTGATGAAGAATATATATGCCTAATGGGATTAGCCATGCCTTAAGATACTTTTCACAAACTCAATATACCCCTCAGAGGGTATAAAAAGTCACTTTACACCTTTAAATCACAAATTTGTACAGTCCAGCACAAAAAGTAACCTCGGTGATTCTAGGTCTAATAACCTCATAGATTGAGCTAGTTATAAGATAATTTTGTATAAAGCTTCCATTAAAACAATAAAGGCTTTATGACAAAAAAAAAACCTATGTACTCGTAACAGCAGCTTAAACACAAGATTTGATTGCTTGCAATTAAAGCGCAGTGAAGCGCTAAAAAGAGCTTCGTTTTTTTTTTGGTTGAGCGCTAAACAATATGCGATGGAGTTGCGTTTGGATTGCGTTGAGTTTCATTGGAGAATTCATGGATTTTCTTCGATTATTTTTGGCAAGAGCGCTTTGCCAAAACTGTTTCTGCAGTTGAAATCATCAATGCATGCATGCATATGCGCAGAATTGATTACAGTTGAACCTAGAGCCCCGTTCCTTCTTACATATTGTCCATCCACCATGCTCTTCAAATATGGCAATAGGCAACCTGAACTGATCCCTTCTTGTTACAGCCGTCACCCACAACTCACAGCTCAATTGCATTTGTTCAACATCAACGAATCGCTTCGATATGCATGGAGTGGATAGGGATGAGGACATGGATATGGAAGTGTGGCAGGAGAAGGTTCTTAGTCAGGAGGCGCTTAAAAGCAAACTAAAATCGAACAACAAACTGAATGCAGTGCGTCATTCTCTGGACAATTCAATTGGACGAGTGGCAATCCGGTGCTAGCAATGGCAGTGGCAACTCTACCTGCAATACACACACTCACACACATGCACATAACCTAGGCGACACGTCAAGCAGTCAGACAGTCAGACATTGAGGGATCTATTTCGAGGTTATGCCAGCTAGTATGACGCACTGGGCCAACGACAACAATAACAGTTGGAACAACTGCCAATTAACTCAAAAAACAAAACAAAACAAGAAATTTAGATTAACTATGGCACGCCAAAGATTTGATACTCTTGCAGAGTCCCTAATGAATTAATAGTACAGATTTCACTTAAACCGATTATTCTTTCCTAAGGTTTATGATATGGTGATCCAATCGTAATACGAATCTGTACCAAAAACAGTCGGAGTGATAGACAAAGAAGTGTACAAACTTACATCGCTATATCGACTCAGCAAAGGTTGTGACATAAACATAATACCCGCTGCAAGGGTATGTAAAAGCCCACTGTGACGGCAACAGCAACCGAGGCATTAGAAGTGGATTTCCCCCTTTCCTCTTCAGCATCCCTATCATTCACTATGTTAGTTCTTCCCTCGCAACCCTTTAACGCACCGAGATGAAAATGGAAAAAATACGGGAACAGAAAAAACCATAAGAGAGCAACGGGAGAAAGAGAGAGACAGGACATCGCGTTTGGAAGCCTGAAATTTCCATACTCTTTCTATAAAAGCTTAAAAATCTATGAATATTTAGGAAAAATTGTTTGTGATTCGATTTTATAATATAATAGTATGTAAAATATATATATAAAATATTATTAAAAATTTTTTTTCTCAATATGACATATGATGTGTATGAGAAGGCATTTATCTAGCTGACATACCCTTAGTTAGGGTATCCGAAATGAAAAGAGAAAAAAATACTAAAGTAAACTTGCATTGCTTTACGCTGCGTTGCGTCGCTAGAATCAATTAAAAATTCTATGATTTTACACTTGATTGCCAGAGTTTTGGATCGCTAAGGTAACGGTTAGAAGGCTTGAAGCGTATTGCCAGCCATTCAATGGGGATTTACAGCTGGTTTCATACCCTTCCTTCCTTATCATCAGCGCCATTTAAATGCGGCTCAGCTTTAGCTTTCGGAATAAAAAGAAAACAGGGCAGACTAACGTGTCCAGGGGAAACGCCAAAGTTGTCCAACTACTGACTCAAGTAGTGTGTTAGCCAATTAGTCAAAAGCCCTCGCTGCCCTTCTCACATCAAAGTAACCCTAGAAATGTGCATACATATTTGTATGAGAAATAAAAGCATAAGCAAAACATCCAGAAGCATTGGATGAGATTTCTAGATACAGGTTATAAATGTATGAGTCTTGAACTTCTTAGTTATACAATAAACGATTCTGTTACGATTATTGCATTAAACTGCAAAATTCTTTCTTTCTTATACCCTCTGACATTCGCTTCCGATGATATGAATTCAAATTGAAGCAATTGTATGTCTGTCCCGCTCGCACAAAGTTTTTCGTTTACGCTGCTCGTGTGACAGCAGCGTTGAAGCAGAGCTCAGTGCTATGACGCGTCGCTGCTAAAAATATACGTTTTTCGATGTATGATAACTTTCTTGATTATTATCCGATCTTAATGCAATTCTTAGGGTCGTTTGATATTGTTTGTCTCTAAACGAACGTGAAGTAACAAAACCATAAGTGAAGAAATACGTAAGTTAGAGGCTAACAAACTTTCAATTTGTTTTGATTCTTATGGGCGTTGCATCCAGGATATTTCAATGACAATAGCGAACAATACATTTTTTCTTAGTTGCTTAATAAATAATGTTGATTTTGTTGGACTCGATTGCTTTGAAGCTTCTTAAAAATCTAAATAAATTTGGGAGTAGGCTTAATAAAGTGACTTTCATCTGTCGTTTCTTAAGTTCCTTTATTGTGGTACATTGGATGGATTAGACCCACTTTCCTTATGAGTGTATATTAAATAAACGCTATTCAGCTCGCAGCTTTACCGATATCTGCTACATTTTTTTGTCGAATCGCTTTTAAGAGTATTACAACGATTGATTTATTTTCTGTGTAATGTCATATAAAAACTTCAAGTATTCCCTTGTATAACTTTTAAATATTTCTTTAAAATTCGTTATTTCTACATTATTTTATTTTACGTAATAAAAATAAAATAATAACGTGCTGTAGTTATGATTGTAATGTTAACAAATAAAGATTAATTGCTGCTGTCTGATGACAGTTGGTACAGTTGTGTTTAAGCAACTGGAGGACTTGGATTATGTTCTTACTTTTTTTGTTTTTTTATTTTGTTTTTTTAATGGTATGAAGTGGCCATAAGTCTGGGGGATCAATGGATTTATCGACTTAATAATGTTGTGTTTGGTATTTGGAAGCATTTTTCAACTATTGTATTACATCGGCTATTGCCCATTTGCGGTAAACCCACAAAATGCGACAAACAATGTATTAATTATGTGCTCTGTAATAAGCTAGGACAATAATATCAAATATTGTAATTCACTTGGATGAATTGAATGCACAGTTATTGCAACATAAACTATACATAAAAAAAAAATGAAACAGAGATTCAATTAACGTACTATTTTGAAAATTTTCATCAGTTTACTTATGAATAATTGAAGAACTTTGAGGTTTAAAACTAACAAAACTCTAAACTAAATTAGAAAAAAAAAACGTGCACATAAACAAAAATAGAAGAGAAAAAGTTGATGCACCACAGCTACTAACATAGTTGGCAAATCAAATAGTTATTTGAACTAAGCTGCGACTGGAATAGCACAAATGTTGCGCTTTTGTTTAGTTTGGTTTGTCACTTTTTTTTTGTTTTTGTTTTTGTTTTTTAATCAATGATTTTAAGCTGTAATTAAACAAACCAAAAAGTGTATGACACATGTGTTGGTCTCTTATGTTATGTCTGCATGCGTCTGTATATAGAGTTATATGTTTATAATACCCAAAAGAATTTAACACATTTTAGTACAAATTAAATATTTAATGTAACAACAAATTGATATTTGAATTATTAAAATGGAAAATAATGCGCCGTCATGTACAGGCATCTGATGTATATATACATATATATATATACAAATGTATATGTATGTGTGTTTATGAAATTTAACAAACACATTTGTGTTGCCTGGCTGACGGCTGCTGGCATTTTTGTTTATTTGTATGGCGGAAATATCAGCGACAAAGTTACCAAAATATTGAAAACAAATAAAATAAAATTTGCATAAATAAATGCATTTTATACCCTGTAATTGTTTTAAATAATAGAACAACGGACATCAACAAATGCGGCAAATTGCGACAACATGATTTTTTCAAACTCTAAAAGTCAAGCCCAATTTTTGCATTTATAAAATATAATAAATTTTTCTGTTTTTGTTTTAAAATCTTAGCTAAATTGTTTGAGAACTATGTCAAAAACTTCTAAAAGTTTCAATAATTTAATAAAATTTGTTAAAATTTTTTAGTTTTCTCAGAGAGAAAGGAACGTTCATTAACTTAAGCGCGATTTCCAAGGCATTTATTAAACTATTAAATTAAGAACTTTAGATTAGAACAACTTAAAGAAACTATTGATTCGTAAAATCCATATTTATAATATATTTTTAAGCTCTTTTTTAACATTGTGTTTTTGCAGGGTGCTCGCAAGTTGTGCTTAGAGCGACTAAAGCATTTGTATGTTTGTTATGCTGCGTGTTTTTAATCCCTAAAGCACTGGATTCAAATAACAACAACAATGACAACAGCAACAATGCCAGCTGCAACAAATTAACAACATGCATGCCGCCAAGCTGCAAAAAGCCAACAACATGCCAGTTATTTATACTCACACACACACACACACACACAGAGAAACACACCTGCTCACCATGCCACATGCCACATGCCACTGCATCACATTGACAATGCTGTTGGCAGCTTGAAGTTTTGTTCATGGTCATGAGATTAAATACAAATCTTTGGGTACATTCAATTGGTTTGTCCCCAAAATAGCCCCATCAGCAACAAAAAAAAACCTCGAACCTAATACAAAACTAGTACATACATATGTAGATGTTAACAAGTTTGTTTTTAGCGATTTTGTAATCGTCTCAAAGTCTCAAAGAAATGCAACTATTTTGACCACAATAGATCGGATTATGCACACACATATTTCAAATATGCATAGAATGCAACAACAACTAAATAAATAATGACAACAAATCCGATATGTTTTGTTTTAATGATGGCAACAAATAATTTTGGTGTTCATAGCATTTCAATTAAAACCGTTAAAAGTTTTACGTTTCGAAAAAATTTAATTATAAGACCGGCAGCAAAAAAATGTACTTCTTTTGGCAAGTAGTAATTATAAAAATCAGTTGAGTTTTGACTTTGTTGGCAAAAAACTTATGGAAAATGCTAATCTTAAACATGTACTTATTAGACCGATTCCAAATCCGAATCCGATAAAAATTAGTTTTCTATTTCATTGATTCCAGTTAATACAAGATTGTTTTCCTCTCTTGATGCCGCGCCCCAATTGCCAAGCAAAACAAGCTAGAAGCCAAACATACCTCGGAATCAGCTCAGTAACTATAATGCACAGATGCACACAGATAAACAGATAATCCCAGATGCAATATAAAGTCTATGTCATCACAATTATTTGGATGCCAAGCCTCCTTTGCCCATAAGGAACAAAACAAAGTATTGTTTTGTAACTTCACAATCGTTTTGAGACAAACAATATCCAGCGATCCTGAACATCGCATCTAGATCGGATTACCCTCAATAAACTTATAATGAATCGAAATACGTAAATTTTAAGCAGCGGCTCAGCCAAGTGTTGTATAATTGGTTTTTATTTAATAAAATTTAGATAAAACTATTTATAAAATTCATGGTTTGTTCTAGATAAAATATTTGTGAATTGTTATTACTTTTTTTTCTATATTTTTAGTTTATTATTTAAATTTGAATTTTTAATTTTATTTTTTTTTCTAACTGTGCTTTCGTTTGATGTTTTGACTAAAATTAAAATATATGTTTGTCCCAAAAGCAATCGGTGCTGAGATTCATGGAATTTGACCAAATGTCGCAGAGCCCAGAGGGTGATGGTTCAGTTTATGTGCTAAAGTGGGAAAGGGTATAAAAGAGGCAGATAGACAGAGAGAGAGAGAGAGAGACTGGTTTTTGGTTTGGCATTAATTTAGCTGAAATAATTTATTAAATTAAATAAAAACAAACAAATCAATGAAAATGAAAATGTATGAATAAATCAATTTTACAATATGCTAGCGACTAATAACAAAAACAACAACAACAATAACACAAACAACAACAACAACAACAACAACTAGAAATTCAAATACGATGAGAAACAATTTCAAATATGCAAAACATTTTCATATTTTGGAAGCCAAACAAGTCGTGTGTAAATAGAAAGTTTTTAGCCCACATACTGCATATATTGGATTTGTGGTGTTTGATAGTTCATCAGTTATAAATTACTTACACACTGCTTGCACTATTTACACAGGTAACTCACTGGTGAGATACATTAGAGCTGTGATTAATTGGCTGCCACAATGTCATACGATTTATTTGCCATTCAGTTTACTTAGAATACATATACATATACACAAATGTAAATTTAATATTCTTCTTGAGCAGTAAAGTATGATTGAAAGCATTTCGAGAGTTATTTAAGCAATGGTCTAATGGTTTCCATTATAAACATATGATTTGTTAGTCCAATATCGATCGAAATTGAATATATATTTGTAAGTAATATTGTGTGAACATGGTTGAGCTAGTTAAATTAACATAAAGTGTTCTTTATGCGAAAGTTTTTAATTTTATTAATGGTTTATGATTCAACCAAATAGTGATACGATCTTAGAATTACCAATTGCAGTTTTCGTTACGGTAGATTAAAAACGGAGTGCCTAATTTCGATAATTTATACACTTTGCCAGGGTTAGAAATTTAAATTATAAGTTCCATGGTACATTTTTATGAAGAAGAAACTTTCCATGATAAGCGAACAGTTCCACTGAGTGGTTGTGGAACTGGCTAGAGATATAATCAAAAACTCTTTATTGCATCAGAGTTAACTATTAAAATTTCCGGATATATAGATCTTCTCCTTATTTATTGCCTCCACTTGGAATCATCATTGTTTTTGAAATCGGCAGACCTCATCCCATTTTGAATTAAAATTTTTGTTTCGATTGCAATTGATATCAACCTTTGTGCTTTTCTATTTACACAAATTTCCTTTAATATACTTACGAAATTTAGATGATAAAATGTACTTAATTCATGGTTAAAACAACCAGATTTTAAAGACTATATGAGTTGCAGTGAGAATTTCAGTTCTAAAACAAATATATTGAAAACTATTTTATCTAAAGAATGGACTATAATCCTCGCTATTACAGAACTAAACTAAATGTAAGTTTATTTCAAAAATTAAAAATCCAAAGTGGATAACTCGACTCCAATGGTGTGTATGCCGTTCAAGATAGTTTTAAAATTTGAAAATTGTATAGACTAAGCCACGCATTTTCAATGTTTTCCTACAGCTATTTAGCAGATACTTTGACTTGGAAATTTGTGTCGCATTCAATGCTAATAGTCAGATATTAGTAAAAAGTACATTAAAAATAAGATATGTGAGCCTGTTGAGCTTCTCGACAGCAGTGGTTTAATTTTTATCAGCATATTTTTTTTTTCTTTTGGTTGGATTGTCCGATTTTTGGGGCGCTGTGCATTCGCTTGTTTTATGGCTCTATCAAGTGCATATCTGAATGCTACTCAAACTACACTGCCTACATTCAGTAGTCACCTGGAGCTATGTAATAGAAACAAAGCAATCGGAAGGAGAGGAAATCAACAGCAAACAAAAAGCAAACTGGCAGTAAACACAACTTCAGTCGCTTCGCTGCATTCACATCTTTATCCACTGCCTCAGAAGCTGGATTTGCTGCGTATATATAGGTATGTATATTCTAGTACTACTACTATACTATGTTCATATAATTCCCATTTCACTTTTCATACCCACTGTCTCCCCCTCTGGCACCTCAATCGTCCTCTCCACCCTTAAATCAAACCATCCCATCCACTCAAAAAATGCAAGAGCTCCTGCTGCTGCTTCAGTGACAGCGTCCGCCTGTTGCTGACAGTTTTCTTTGCATTTGGTTTTTGGCTTTTTTGGCTTTTCTTTGGTCGCGTGCGCGCGCGAAAATTAGGAAAATATTGTTTTGCTTTTATTTTGTATGGCGTTTTTGTTTGAATGCTTTGTTGCCATCGCCTCACCAACTGACAAACCCCTCCAGATACGACTAGACTCCAATATTCCGTACTTCTCTCCATGCGTATTGCTATTTATTTATTTTTAGAACGCCGCGCGGCGTCTGAATAAGCGGATTCCAATTTCAATGCCGAATCAAAGTGGCATTGTCACACGGCGAATAGGCGAATTGCCGGATAGGGGGGAGTGGCAACAAAGCAAACATGCGAAACGGCTGATAAAATGGCTGACAGATGGTATGGGCGGGGCCGATGGGCGTTTTACTTTCAATGGTATAAGAATTTATTATTATTTTTTTTTTCTTTTCAAAAACACTGTTCCAAGAAACAGTGAACATTTATATTAAGTTTGTTCACATAACATTTTGTTTATCAGGCATTACGAGAACTATTTACTATGTACATATATATAGCAGAATATATATATCGATATCGGAGACTACAAGAGAGTAGAGTGGCCAAATTTGGTATGTTCAATACTACATTCCATATGTCTGTCTATGTTGTAAGGTCATCTAATTTATTTTCACTTTTTCTGTAAGTTTTTTGCACTTTAATAATCCTAGTTAAGCCCTTTAGTATGTGATTAGTAATCCATAAAGCTGCTATAGGCAAAATTAATTAAAAAATTCATAGGTAACCCAATACTATTTTGTATTTTGACGTATCTCTACCAAAGTCTTATATTATATACTTCTAAAAATTTGTAAAAATTTAGTTAAAATCGAAAAAGTAGAAAATTTTATGTTTAACTTTTTAGTTTTGAAAATAATTCAAATAATTTCTTTTTATTGGAAAATATGAACAGGGTCTTTCTGAGTCGGCGTGCACTACTGCAGATTATTCAACAAGTCTACTTCAAATTAGATGCTGACCGAAGGCGCTCTGTCCATCATATAACCAGAAGAGAACATCCTGACTTCTACACTTTAACAAGAGTATGATAACGGTGCTGTTAGGAGTCCTAACGGGACACTGCCCCATCGGCCGTATGGCTTAAAGCTGCGGTGTACCGTCACACGACTTCTGTCCGCATAAGCTAACCTAACCTAACCGGTTGCTGAGCAATCAGTTCTGTTCCCAACTCGATATCGATAATAGTTAGGTATGCATATATCGACTAGTTTTGAAACTTTATTGCTTGCTTTGATTTAAAGTCAAGCTAATTTGGATTTCTTTTTTGATTAATTTTAACCTCATCAAACAAAAAACTTTCACTGACTGCAAAAGTTGTTTGAAACCCTTTTTATTAAAACCCGAGCGAAAGGAGAGTTACATGTGCTACCTGCGTTTTTTTTATATCGAAATGGATAATCTGCTTATGAATATCATAAGTAATTGCCCACTGAAGAGTGAGAGAAATGCCTCACACTTTGATTTGTAGGTTAAAATAAAATAGACAACCACCAGAACTACGCGAATTCCGAATAGACAACACAACAGAACACCGGATGCGGCTTTCAGTTTCGAGTGGCATCAGGCAATGCGAACAAAAGGTTCCAGCATCCATTTGGCGACCCAGCAAGTTGGTAATACTACCAAGTTCCCATACCCAGCACCTTTTTGGTTGAGTTGTAGTTGTTGTTGATGATGTTGTTGTTGTTGCTGTTGGTGGCGTATGAAACTCAATTCTCAATTCTAGACACCCCCCCAGTGGAACTGGCCTCGGTTCTCATTTTTTATGTATTATGCTTTATTTGTATTTGATGTTGTTGTAGTTGCTGCTACTGCTGCTGCTGTTGTTGTTGTTGTTGTTGTTGTTTTAAATCCATTAGGATATGACAACCCCTGCTTAAATTCAATTAAATTGTTTTCTCTTTGGGTTTACATTTCTTGGCAACTTTATAATTGTTTCATGTGTTTAAACCACCAACTACAAGCACGATCCTGAGAGCCTGCCGGAAACGAAACGTTTGCCATGTTTTGGCTACAAGGATGAAGGGGACAAATAACCAAGGATGAGGTCGCCAAGGCGCAAAGCTAAAAACCAAGCACAGCATAAGAAATAACTGGCCGGGAACCAAACCAAACCCAACCCAACCAAACCAAACCAAACCAAACAGAACCGAATGAAAACGTCACACAAAACGAAGACTGAGCTCAGACCAGAATGGAAGAAAGCCAGAAAGAAAGCAAGTTGAAGTTTTCAGTAGCCTCGAGAGATTTTTTTCCATTTGCTTTCGTAGCACCCCTGCCCTGCTTCCAACACCCATCTACCCATCTACACATCTTCACATCCACCCAACAGCACGACCGTTACTGTTACCGCTACCGTTCACCGTCACATCACCGTCAGCAGCAATCTCTTCTTGTCTTCGTTTCGGATTCGGATTCGGTTTGGATACGGTTTCGGTTTGCTTCCCATTGTTCTTGTTGTTTTGTAAAACAATCAACAAAATAAAAAGTGAAATAAATAATAAAAAAGCGAAACGACACCAACAACAACAACAACAACAAAAACAACAAACATTAAAGGAACGATTGAAGGGGACTCAACGAAATAAAAAAGCAAAATGTTCACCATTTTTGCGACGTTGATATTTCAATGACCTACAATTTGTTCGCTCGGCATATTGTTTTATTCGATTTGTTAGCATTTAGAAATGTCATTGATTTCTGTTTTGAAGATAAGGTTTAGTTAGGATCCAAAAAAGTTTCAAAAAATTTAATTCGAAATCTATGTACATATATAATGCAATTTTGTAAAACATCTTTTTAGTGTACTTTTTTTCCGTGAAATATTTCTCCTTGAAAAATATCGAAAAGTTCCGATTGAGTAGTTTAAATCCTGGTCAAAATTTTTAATTTATGTTCGAGTCGTTTTATATTTAACATAGACGAATATATACAATAGACCGCTAAATATTTGAATTTGATTGAATTGGTGTGATCTAGGTTTATCTCAAGTATATGGGCATTTCCGCGGTCACTTACACGACTTTCGTAAGCAAAATAAAATTTTAAATGTTAAATATATCAAACACTATTAAATTTTTTACAATTCACCACTAATAATTTTTTGTAGTATTTTGAGACTACTATAACTGGTAAAAAAATTGAGAGCCTCCAGTTTTTATCTTTTGAGATAAAAGCCACAAAAGAGCGGTCACTCACGCGACTTCAAATATACATGACTTTAGACATCATTGCTAATAATCGGCAAACTCTGCGAATTGTGTGAAAATTTTAAACTTTAAATATTTTTGACATAAATAAGAAATATCAAGCTTTATTATTAGACTTATGATTTTTCAATATTTGGTCTGTCCTTTTTTTGCTAAGGATTCTTCTAGGTCACTCACGCGACGTCACTCACGCGACATTGTTCACACTGCAGTTTTGTTTGCAGTTATATATACAATTATAGTCATTACATTAGTATTTAAGCTAAGAAGATAAAGAAAAAATACAAAAAGAGTTGTCCATGAGCTGCAAACGACTAAAAAAACTCTATATTACAGAAGAAATGAAATTTTTTTTTTGACTCTTGGTTGACCTTTTCGCGGAAATGCCCATATCTATTATCTCTATATATAATGACCTATACAAAAATTAAACTTAATATATAGATTTCGGATAATGTTTCGGGTTCCGAACCGAACTGCTTTTGAGAGAGTCAATTCAGAACCGGTTTGCTTATTGAAAAGCAAATACATTTATGCCATTTTTAAATTGTATTATATTGTAATATATGTATAAATTACTTTTCACATAAGTTCCTTATTTTTTTAAAGAGTTTTGTTAATGCTGCCAAACAGTTTGAAGATGTCCAAATGCCGCTTTATAGTGTACATCGTTGGCATTTGAAGACAGTTTCCGTTCTCTCTACATAAACCCAAAATAGATGACTCTTTCCATTGCCACTCACTCAACACTCCGCGACATATCTGCTGTCAGTCATGTATGTGTGTGTATGGGGGGTGTGTGTGTGTGGTGGGGGAGGGGGGTGTTGTATCATACATGTGAGCATTGGGTGGCATAGGCTGCTCCACCGGCCAAAGTCCTTTACATACCGTCATACCCGCTCCACTGCCAGCTGCATATATTTTAAACCATTTCATCTTTACCAAGAGTTGGTTTTCCTTTCTATACCCTGTACATGCAAATAAGAAGCTAGGGTAACTGAGTTGTTAAGGTTTCAGTGCAGGACTTATGAAATATTAGGCGTAACATTAACCGACTAGGTCAACTTTAATTTATAACCCATAAGTATTATTCTTCAGTGGAGCTCATAAGGCAGGAGATCTATAGTTTCCTACTGTTCATAAGTACACTGAGCCAAAAATCCCATTTTAAAATCAAAAACGCGACATATTAATTCAATAATTTTCAACTTAGGGAAAAAATAATATTGAAATACATTAAATTAACAATTTCCAATTTTGATTGCGTTCATATTGATTCAATTTGGAAACATCTTAATTTGATAAGAATTCAATATTGTTTTTTAAATGTTTCCATATAAATATGGTGAATATTGTGCAACATTAAATTAAGATTGTTCTATATTGAAACAAAAATTTTCAACTTTACTAGACTATTGTTAATGTGTCTTATTGAATCAATGTGGTTTTGATTGATTTTAGGTTGTTTTTTCTCTGGGTGTAGTTCAGTAGATTTTCAAGCCATTTAGCATTTACCAACTACAAGGAAACTTGCTGGGTATTTGGTAGTGCAGCACTCGCTATTTGTTAGTCAGTTATTGCGCGTCCTTTTGGCCAACGATGTTCCACTCACAGTTGTGCAAACTGTGCATGCCCACCCCTGGTGGCCCACCTCTATGTCAGATCGCGAAATCACAGCATAACTCGCGCAGCAGCCCAACCCTGAACCCTGAACCCGAAACACTAAAACCCCATATACACCCACACTCCAACCCCAACCCCAACCCCGTCTAGAGCAATTTGTGTACGGCAAGTACAGGTAAATGGAACAAGGGACACGGCTAACCGGTAGCATTTTTACATGTGGTGACTGTGTGACGGCAACGGCAACATCAACGTTGACTTCGACTGCGACTGTGACTGCGACGCCGACGTCAACATCAGCCGGCGGCTGACGGACCAGAAAATAAGCATTCACCTTCTCCGTTGATGTTTTTGGCGTGCGGTAAATGGCGAGGCCGAAATTGTGGACTGGAAGGGGGGGATGGAGAAGTGAAGGGGATGGGAAGGGAAAGGGGAATGGTTATACCACTCAAATGGGTGGGAGTGTGTGTGTGTTGTAGTGTACTTTTGGTTACTTGAGTGGCGGCAGCGGCAAATGTTACAAATATTTGAAATATTTAAAATAGCACGCACACATATGCAAACACATGTATAAACACAGAGAGAGAGAGAGAGAGAGAGAGAGACACATAGTGTGGCATATGTGGGTGGACCCAAAAGTTTCTCACCGAGACCTTTTTGCATTATTAATGGCAAATTTCAATTAGCCTTTTGCAGTAAACGCAACAGACCAAGAATCCAAATTACAGCACGAGGGTTAATCGAACACTTGGCACTCATCGAAATCTTAGCTAAGCACAGAGCACAGGCACAGAATTTAACTAATAACTAATCAATAACTAACTTATTTAGATGTTAAGGCTATTTATAATTAAACAAAATGTTTGACAAAAACTTCATTAGTAACGCTTTGAATATTCATTGTAAAGTCCTTAACTTTTAGCATGCAGTCTTCAGATATATGTGAAAATTATATATATACATATGTATAAATAAATAAATATATATATTAACTTATTTATTTTTTATTTTTTTGTAATTGCAAAGTGATCAACTTGACCTCCGCAAGATATTGCAGTGTAGGAAAAAATTTAAATATTAAATGGTTCTTTGGATTTTAGCTAGATTTTTTTATAGCAGTGAAAAACAAATCAAGGTATGAGATTTAAGTTAAAAGTTCTCAAATGATCTTACAAATAAAGTCTTCAACTAAGTAAAAATTAATAAAGCTTTATACTCTGCACTTTATTTCATATTACAATTAAATTTTACAAATAAACTACAATTTTAAAATTTTCATTTAAAGTACTTTTTTCAATGGAAATTTCTGTTAACTTTCTTGTAGTTGAACTTCAAAATGGTGCATTAGTTTCAACTCACATCGCAATCTAGCTTTAAAAGTAGACTACGATTCGAACATAATTAAATTTTGGATAGTTTAAAGGGAAAGTATTCTTAATGTCGTTAATTAAGAATTATAAATGTATTTATTAAAATATTTTGAAATAAATTGTTTGAATAATAATGGGAGAATATATATTTGCTGCAAAAAGTTTTATTCAAACTTCTATAAATGAAATAAATTTTTGGCCTTAACCGATATTAGTCGGAGGAAATGTATTTCGAATGATTTATATAATATTAATGTATATTCACTTAGGTACATATGTATGTAAGATGTAAGTAAGATGATTATAGTTTATTATTATTATATCGGGTTTGGCTTGGATAAAATCTTTAACAATAAAATTAAGGTTCTGCGTATTTATTTTCTGCTGCACGGCTGATCTGCTGAACTTCTCTTTCAGCTGAATCTTCTCTGCAGTGACACTGTTAACCAGCGTTGCCACTACGTCGCTACACAGATGGATAAAGATAGCAAAAATCTACTTGAAGATACACACAATAAATTTAAAAAAAATTTCGATAACTTTAATTGATCGATTCTTGACCATATGTAAATAGTTCTTTACTTTGAGTCGCTTAGCTATTTCACGAACTTTTGAAGCAGCCCTCGTGTAACAGCAATTTTGTGTGTGTTTCGTTTAGCATACAAGTCAAAAGCTGAAAGTCAATTCCAGCTTCCCCTCTGCCAGCTGTTCCTCAGTTACATGAGCAGTTACAGCCTCTGCACCTGTGGACATATTTTAAAGCTCACATGTGCGAGTGTGTGTGTGTGGTAGTGTGTGTATGTGTGTGTGTGTTTGGACCCGTCTACCCACTGAACGCGACTTTCTGCTTGGGTTGAGGAAGCACTTGAAGGCGCAGCAAAAATTTTTTGCATGCCATGTATAATAATGTATGCCTGTGTGAGAGTGTGTGTGTGTGTGCTAAAGGTAAGCACTTCCGTTTCCGCTTTCATGCTGTGCAGATCCATCCACACACACACACACGCACAAGCACACACTCTTACTGCTTTGTCCTTTGGCCAGTTAAAGTTACATAAAAAGTGCCCAAAAATCAACGCAAAGTTCACAGAGTTGTTATGAGCTGACTGGCCGACTGCCACGCCCACACGCCCATGCGCCCCCTCTGGCCTCTGCAGAAAACTAAATTATTTAAAGATAATTTGAATGGGCAACGTTTGTAGTTGTAGTTGTAGTTGTAGTTGTTTTTGTTTGGTATTTACATAAATGAAATGTCAAAACAAAATGCAAACTAACGAAATGCACAAAAGAAAACAGAGCAAAAATAAAAGAATGCCCCAAAATGAAATGAATGAGACGGCAAGCTGTAAAAGAGAGGGAAAGCAAGAGAGGGAAAGAAAGAGACGGAAAGATTCAATATGCTGAGCTTGTTTGCGGTTTTGTTGAGCGAGTGTGTGTGTGTGTGATTCTTTCTTTTATTTAATTCGACTTATCCAATCCTTTGTTGTTGTTTCAACCCACTGGAGTCCATAGTGCCCAGTGCCCATTGGCAAACTCAACCGGCGACATCATCATCATCATCATCATTATTATCAACATCATCATCTTATTCGTTGTCTGCGGCTCCTGCGGCAAATTAAAATTAGTTGTTTACTTTGCGCAACATAAACAAATAAGCACAACGATGATGACAAGGACGACAAGGACAACCAGAACCAGAACCAGAAGCAGAACGAGAAACCCGAATCTGTTGGATAAGGATGAGCTCAGGCAGCTCAGCTCAGGTTAGCTTAGCTTTGGAAGTTGCAAAATTGGAAGAAACGAGCGTCTATCGAAGCGTTACAAGAAATTCAGTTTTAGTTGCTAAAATGCAAATTGAATTGACCCAACGATGCGGCCTCGAGCATCTTAAGCCATACACTCGCTCCCAAATTTCGATTCATTCGTGCTGCAAATGAGTGCACTCAATGTATTGTAGCCAATTTAATGTAAACACTTGAATGGCCAGCAACAATTTCACTTTGCAAAGCTCTATAATTATCCCATATTTATTATGTCATTTGCTATGAACCTTTTTAAAGTTGAGCTACATTTGTCTTTCAATATATCAAACACTAAGCGCAGTCAACTTCACATTGGTCAAATGCAGCTCTGAAAAGCTAATAATGATACTGAGTTAATACAGGGAAAAATTAAAAAATTTTAAAAATATTTGTAGCTGTAAGGAATATGGCACAATTTACTAAAGCAAAGGCAAGTAGCGTACCTAATTCGTGATCTGCACACATATAGAAGAGCGTCACTCTTGCCTCTCACCCTTTGAGAAATGCTTACGATCTGAATATATAAAATCTACTAACTTTAATCTACTACCAAACACGTATGCGCTGCAGTGCACTGCAGTCTGCTACTTACTGCTATAAGCATAACCAATGTTAATAAAGTGTTGCATACTTTCGAGCGTGCACAAAAATTAACATGCGTAGGTGTATATGCATATCTACATATACATATGTACATACCTATCGCTATAGCTATAAACGAATCAAGACTAAACGGTTTTAAACATATGCAGGGTCTTTCCATATATGTATATTATTTTATTTCTTAAACTCCTATCTTACCGAAACATTGCATAGTTTGTGATATTTAAAATTTTGCTTTCCTTTTAAATAAGTTTAAATTTCAGTTAATAATTATTTTAGTTTAAGAAAAACAAATTAGGTAAATAGATAAGTTTATTTACTTCTATAACCATTAGGAAAATAAGAACTTTTTTTATAGACTTTAAGTAGGAAAACTCATATATTTTGTGCATCATGTATTTAAAAGTAGTGTAAGTAAGAAAGTAATGTCATGTAGTATACTAAACCAGATTCTTAAAATAGTTATTTTTTAAAGCTAAAAGAATTTCACATTAAACAGAGATTTTCGAACATTGTATTCTATAAAATTGATTAGGATATAGTTAACTGAAATACTTAACATATAAAAAGTGACTGCTTGATATATTTTAAAAACTTTTTTTGTTAAACGCATTTGGAAAGAGACTATAGTAAATAAATTTAGTGAGTCTATCTGTTATAGTCTATAAATATTTTTACACATACTGAACAATAATAGAACACCTAACTCAAATTCCTCTCATCGGATAGTATGAGAAACGATGTTGAGTGTTAAAAAGTTTAAGATTTATTTATAAACTTGCACCCGGAACTCTACAGTCGACTTTCGTGACGGTAGCATTTTCTATAAGTATTTGTTTTAAAGTATTAAAATGTTGTACGCGTATGCTTAACGTAGCGAGTGCAATATAAAGTGTGGCCAGATTATGCACTTTGTATGCGCTGTATAATCTGTGTTGTCAGGGGCAACTTTGAGGTATTTGTTCGGGCAATAGCGTCTGATAGTCGACAGTAAGCGCAGAGCATACGTTTGATTAATTGACTACATGATGATCAATTCATTTTTATGCACACACAAATATGAACAAATGCATTTAAAGAACGACATTTACTATGCTAAGTAGTTGCGAATTTTTGCATTGGAGTGAACCCAATATTACTGCAAATATACGCATCAAGTGCGTTAAAAGTCTTATGTATTGAAAATTATATAGTATAAACAGGTAGTACGATAATGTTTTAAGTAAATTCAATTCTTAAAAAGAGATATAAAAAAGTATCGCAATATATTTAAAGTGTACGAAATTTAATATGAAAATATTTTGTTGTTGCAATTGGACATTTAAAGAGTTAAGTGTAAAAAAAAGTGGTTCATTTGGGAACCTACATAGTACATACTAAGGGCATACATACAATTGCGTACAATGGAAGTACATACGCATTTTGCCAATTCCACTTGGCTTGGCTAATGAGCCTCCTCCTGCACATACTTGACCAACTTTTCGGGCACACCCTAATGCCCATGTACATGTACATATGCACAGCAGCATTTGTGTGTATGTGTGTGTGTGTGTGTGTGTTTTTGTGTGTAAAATGGCGCCGCATCGCCACGGGATTAACTGGCACTGGCTGCTTGAGGGATAATAAGTGCATTGGAGCATCAAATCAATAAAACGCGCACATTGCACATGGTGGACAACGCATACACACACTGTACAGATTGGTATGGTGTGGGGCATGTTGGGTGTGTTGCAAGAATTCGCTGCATCAGTGGCTGCAATTGCGAAACATTGTTAATTTATGCAAATTTAGCCACCGCCACCGACGTCGACGTTGACGCCGCCCGCTTTATGCAACGCCAATGAGGCAAGCGGCTCGGTGCTGCAATGAAAGCCGCAGCAGTTGCCGCAGCCGCGGCCGCAACGCCAACAACATTAACGCTGTTGCAGCGTCACCGACACGACTTGCATAATTTTTGGGGTCGGAGGAATATACTTACTAGAAGGGGTACACTAACTGCAGTGCATTGCATTTGGCAGAGAGGGGAGCACGACTAGAGGGGGGATGCTGCATGGCACCGCGCCTTTCACTTGATTTGCATGCAACGAACGGCAGCTCCTGTTTTTCCTACACGTTCTTACAACACACTCAACCCCCTCTATCTATGTATATGTGGGTGTCCCACTGCATTCTGGTTACAATTTTTAGCTGTCAACGTCGCATCGGCATCGCGGACATGGCCAGAATCTAGCTAGCCTCTGGCTCAACTGGGTGCCCAACGAATTAGCACGTCGACTGTTTGCCTTTGGCCTGTCAAACGGGCCATTAGACGAGGTCCAAGTCCATGGTGTGGCCATTTTACAAAGGAAAAGCACCAAAACTTGTGTCGGGCAGAAAGTTTATAGAATTTTACAGAGGGTGCTGAAAAGACAATATAAACAAGAACCATGCAATGATAATAGCAATGACAATGACAATGACAATGACAATGACAATGACAATGACAATGACAATGACAATGACAATGACAATGACAATGACAATGACAATGACAATGACAATGACAATGACAATGACAATGACAATGACAATGACAATGACAATGACAATGACAATGACAATGACAATGACAATGACAATGACAATGACAATGACAATGACAATGACAATGACAATGACAATGACAATGACAATGACAATGACAATGACAATGACAATGACAATGACAATGACAATGACAATGACAATGACAATGACAATGACAATGACAATGACAATGACAATGACAATGACAATGACAATGACAATGACAATGACAATGACAATGACAATGACAATGACAATGACAATGACAATGACAATGACAATGACAATGACAATGACAATGACAATGACAATGACAATGACAATGACAATGACAATGACAATGACAATGACAATGACAATGAGTCGATGTAATCAGTTAAATGTGCAATACTGCACACTTTGTCGGCGATAAGCCCACAAATTGGCACCAATTATGAAATATACGTATTTTGTGAACATAAACGACAGGAGAGTATGCAGATGATGCGGCACGCACATATGGATGTGCACATATGATAATACAAATATATGGCTAACTGTATTTATTGTATTGTCTAGACATAAAAACCGCAGTGCCTGCATTGCATTTGGTAAGGTAAACTTTTTATTTTATTTTATATATATTACGGTTTAACCGCATTAAATGAAGCAACTGAATAATAATAAAAAAAGGAGAACGCTTAATTGTTCAATTTGATGCAATTCGTGGCTTCAAAGGGCATATGCAATGGCATAAATGGACGGGCTACCAACTCAATTGCTGTTGATTTTTTGCTGTTTGATTCGTCCACCTGGAGGACCAATCGACAATATCTCCACCCGACCCACTCTCCACAGTTCTTCCAATCGTAGTCGCTGAGAACTGGGCATATGTCGTGCAAATTGCGGTCATATAAGTAGCTTAATAAGTAGAAGTCGCTCAAAGGGGCTCGCACATCAATATGTATGCTTTATTATACGCATTCATATGTATATTTTCCATATAATTGACCGACGTTTATAGTAAAGCCTCTGGTTAATGATACGAATTTCATGTTGTTTAAAATATCAGTAATATATCATTTTACTTGGATAATTTCGGGCAGTTTTTTGAAAGAATGCTGTATCCAATTCATGCCGTACTACACAAATATGTGTTATACAATTCAACTGACAGAAGCTTACGTTTGGGGCTTATTCATGTCCCCAACTGATGTGTTACTTATCTCTTTATTATCAAAGTGATAAGCATTACTTGGACAGCATTTGGCTGTAATCTTCAATTTGTTTGGCTCTTATCATACCCGAATTCATGATCATGATCATTATGATAGGTTGCGAAAAGACAAAAATATAATACAGACGCAAATGATGACAACTTTTCTGTTTGGACTGACATTGTTGGCTGGTTAGTCTGCGTCATAAACCCAGGGGTTAGCAGACTCTCGAACAAACATAGTGTATTTTTATTTAATCACTTTTAACTTTCATACACATAGATGTTGCTACTGTTAGAATTTGCGGCTTGCATACGATAAGCTTGTGAGATAGCACCGGGCTAATTGGCCTTAGTCATGATCTTTGCAGTTATCCACTCTGAACCACATTTCCGGTCGGACCAAAACATTGCACTGGATAAGTATATAGTACAATATATAATGAATTCTTTTTTGTATTCATTCGCCTCATTGAACTTATGCAAATAAAGTAAAAATTGTCACAGGAAATGCGCAGATCTTAAGTGTTTTCTATCTTTATCGCATTGTCAAATTTAAGATTAAGATCTACGACAATTACGTACGGTAGTTAAACAGACGTGTGAAAGATCATTATTAGGCTTAAGTTAATGACCACCAATCAAGACTAGCATAATTTCTTTATTGTTACGATTATTTTAGTTATGACTTTCACACAAGGTCTGATTCATAATAAAACATACTGCTGCAGTAAAGTAATGCTGATATGTTCTACACATCTTCTGAGATATTATTGACAATTATTTTTAAACATATTTGGCTGTCAATTATTAAATTTTAAGTTACTTTGCGATAATACAAATTTGTGAAAATCTTTATTTGGAAACCTTAATAGTGTGTTTAATGTATAATTTCTCATATGTAAATTTTATATTTTACCTATAAGTGAATTGTTAGAGACTTGTAGGCTGACAACATATTATTAGGGGAAATTCTTGTTAAATATAAATTAACATGGCCCTGCCACAGTTTGTTTAACTCACATTTCTTAATCCGTTTTATTTTTTTAAACTTAACTAACGTCGAATTTCATGATAAGCCCTTAAAGCTAGATAGGAAAATACCTGGAAAATGCAAGTGTCTGAGTTAAGTTCTGGGAATGCAATTTCTATGACAAAAAAAGTAAAGTTAACATCGATATTTTGCAATCGCAACATATGATATTTAATGTGAAATGTGAACTTAACTAATAATTTATTCATTAGCAAATACTTTAATCATCTCACATACTGTGTATTTAAATTGTTGTACACGTGTTTTGATGTTGTTGTATAATGTATTTTTTTAGAACGAAGTTTACAATCTACTGTAAATAAATAATAATTGTTTTAATGAATAACTTAGAAATTATGGAAATCAAATAAATATGTTAGAAAAGTAATTGTTTAGACTGGCAAATTATATATTGTATTACGTCAGCTGATAAGAAATCACAACAAAAATATTTTGGAAACACTAAAGCATTAACAAATTGGTATGAACAGAAGGCAAAACAAGTGGAGATTGCTCAGATTTTTAGCTGCAATATCATAAATTGGTCGCAAACTTATCTGTGCACAAACAAAAGATAATCATTGGATGTTTGCTTAGAGTCAGTGGGATTCGCGAGATAAGCTCTGATGTTGGTGGGGGAATTGAATATAAGCAGCTCGAGTTCGTATACTGAGGATAGTAACGATTTTTTATTCGAACCAAAAACATATCCAACGACGATGACGATCAAAATATCCAGATGTTTACTTATATTTGTGGTAATTGCAAAGCACTTTACTAACGCGCACAGAAAACCGAAACAATATCGTACTTAAAGCCCAATACCCAAAAAACCCGTAAACCCGCCAATATTCCTCTCATTAAACAAGCACAGAAAAACAAAAAAAAAAAAAAAACACCAACTTTATTACAACTACAATACTATTTTGGTTTTTTTTTAATGATGAGTTTTTATTATTAACATTTTGTGTGGCACTTTGCGGGCTTTGGATACGCGTGACTAAACAAACACCCCTGTCCCCGAAAACAAACTAACAATAGCTGCCGGGATTCTTGATACTTTGGATATCGTTCAGATCACTCGGCGGCAACTCGAATATACCCTATGCAAGTGATAACTAAACCAGTGTAATTACTGTTACCGTCCAAAATTTGACTGACTTGTGACAAACAGTACACCAGTGTGACTAATAGATAAAGTAATACTAACCTCACCTTCTATCTTTCCCCCCTCTACCCACCTTTGGTCCTCTCTCTCCTTTTTTGTGCTCTTTACAGATAGCTGGGTTGCTTGATACACAACATCAAAAAGCTATGCACGCCAATGCCCAGATAATTAGCATCAATTGTCATGGCAAATCAGTCGTTTGTGTTGGTGAAACCACCTATCAAGCCTGCCACTCAGATGTTGCAACGGGCATTATCCAACAGTGTGCGCCCAACACGCGCTGCATCAACGATAGCCTAGAAATTTGTGTGCCAGTCAAACCAAATGCACTTACAACGGATAGCCCCTATCAATTTGGAAGTAGCTCAGCGAATCTAGTCGAGCTTACTACGGGTAATCCGCCCAGACCTACTAAGCCTTCCATAACCGAAGGCCCAACTGTACCCAGTAGTTCCACTCCAGCGCTAGTAACCACAGCACAACCGATTGAGACAACAGTTTATGTTGAGCCAACGACAGTGCCAGTCTATATTACCACAGGAGTTCCTATTGAGACCACTGGTCAACCCATCGACAGCTCAACAGTTTTGAATACGAAAACCCCAATAGATACCACAACTGATGTTGCAACAGACCCTACATGGAGTTCCAATGCACCTATTGACCCCAGTACACCAGCTGGCACAACAGCTGCTACACCAGTAGATCCCAACAATCCTGCAGAACCCAATCCCACGCAGAATCCAACTGAAAACTCACCAGCAGATCCCAACACACCAGTCGATCCTAAGGCACCAGTCGATCCCAATGCACCTGTCGATCCAAATGCACCAGCTGATCCTAATGCACCTGTCGATCCTAATGCACCAGTCGATCCTAATGCACCAGTAGATCCCAACGCACCAGCTGATCCCAATGCTCCTGCCGATCCTACTGCCCCAGCTGATCCAAACACACCCGCTGTGACAACAACAGCTGCTCCGGAATATACATCTGTAGGAACAACTTTGTCGCCCGCGGATCCTAACGCACCAGTAGATCCTAACGCACCAGCTGATCCTAATGCACCAGTCGATCCTAATGCACCAGTAGATCCTAATGCACCAGTAGATCCCAATGCACCAGTCGATCCTAATGCACCAGTCGATCCTAACGCACCAGCTGATCCTAACGCGACTGCCGATCCTAATGCACCAGTCGATCCCAACGCACCAGTCGACCCCAATGCACCAGTCGATCCCAACGCACCAGTAGATCCTAACGCACCAGCTGATCCTAACGCGACTGCCGATCCTAATGCACCAGTCGATCCCAATACACCAGCTGATCCCAATGCACCAGTCGATCCCAACGCACCAGTAGATCCTAACGCACCAGCTGATCCTAACGCGACTGCCGATCCCAACGCACCAGTAGATCCCAACGCACCAGTCGACCCCAATGCACCAGTCGATCCCAACGCACCAGTAGATCCTAACGCACCAGCTGATCCTAACGCGACTGCCGATCCCAACGCACCAGTAGATCCCAATGCACCAGGCGACCCCAATGCACCAGTCGATCCCAACGCACCAGTAGATCCTAACGCACCAGCTGATCCTAACGCGACTGCCGATCCCAACGCACCAGTCGATCCCAATGCACCAGTCGATCCCAACGCACCAGCTGATCCTAACGCGACTGCCGATCCTAATGCACCAGTCGATCCCAACGCACCAGTCGATCCCAACGCACCAGTCGATCCCAATGCACCAGTCGATCCCAACGCACCAGTAGATCCTAACGCACCAGCTGATCCTAACGCGACTGCCGATCCTAATGCACCAGTCGATCCCAACGCACCAGTCGACCCCAATGCACCAGTAGATCCCAACGCACCAGCTGATCCTAACGCGACTGCCGATCCTAATGCACCAGTCGACCCCAATGCACCAGTCGATCCCAATGCACCAGTCGATCCCAACGCACCAGCTGATCCTAACGCGACTGCCGATCCTAATGCACCAGTCGATCCCAACGCACCAGTCGATCCCAACGCACCAGTCGATCCCAACGCACCAGTCGACCCCAATGCACCAGTCGATCCCAATGCACCAGTCGATCCTAACGCGACTGCCGATCCCAACGCACCAGTCGATCCCAACGCACCAGTAGATCCTAACGCACCAGCTGATCCTAACGCGACTGCCGATCCCAACGCACCAGTAGATCCCAACGCACCAGTAGATCCTAACGCACCAGTCGACCCCAATGCACCAGTCGATCCCAATGCACCAGTCGATCCCAACGCACCAGTCGACCCCAATGCACCAGTCGATCCCAACGCACCAGTAGATCCTAACGAACCAGCTGATCCTAACGCGACTGCCGATCCCAACGCACCAGTAGATCCCAACGCACCAGTAGATCCTAACGCACCAGCTGATCCTAACGCGACTGCCGATCCTAATGCACCAGTCGATCCCAACGCACCAGTCGATCCCAACGCACCAGTCGACCCCAATGCACCAGTCGATCCCAATGCACCAGTCGATCCCAACGCACCAGCTGATCCTAACGCGACTGCCGATCCTAATGCACCAGTCGATCCCAACGCACCAGTCGATCCCAACGCACCAGTCGATCCCAATGCACCAGTCGATCCCAACGCACCAGTAGATCCTAACGCACCAGCTGATCCTAACGCGACTGCCGATCCTAATGCACCAGTCGATCCCAACGCACCAGTCGATCCGAATGCACCAGTCGATCCCAACGCACCAGTCGATCCGAATGCACCAGTAGATCCTAATGCACCAGTCGATCCTAATGCACCAGTAGATCCTAATGCACCAGTAGATCCCAACGCACCAGTCGATCCCAACGCACCAGTCGATCCGAATGCACCAGTAGATCCTAATGCACCAGTCGATCC
The DNA here is from genome assembly GCA_035047385.1 of Drosophila tripunctata. Lineage (NCBI taxonomy): Eukaryota > Metazoa > Arthropoda > Insecta > Diptera > Drosophilidae > Drosophila > Drosophila tripunctata. The sequence continues at coordinate 3,187,372 of JAWNPS010000210.1, read as the reverse complement.
TAACGCACCAGCTGATCCTAACGCGACTGCCGATCCCAACGCACCAGTCGATCCCAATGCACCAGTCGATCCGAATGCACCAGTCGATCCGAATGCACCAGTCGATCCCAACGCACCAGTCGATCCTAATGCACCAGTCGATCCCAACGCACCAGTCGATCCGAATGCACCAGTCGATCCGAATGCACCAGTCGATCCCAACGCACCAGTCGATCCGAATGCACCAGTCGATCCTAATGCACCAGTCGATCCTAACGCACCAGCTGATCCTAACACGACTGCCGATCCCAATGCACCAGTCGATCCCAATGCACCAGTCGATCCTAACGCACCAGTCGATCCCAACGCTCCAGTAGATCCTAATGCACCAGTAGATCCCAACGCACCAGTCGATCCCAACGCACCAGTCGATCCGAATGCACCAGTAGATCCTAGTGCGCCAGTCGATCCTAACGCACCAGTCGATCCCATCGCACCAGTCGATCCTAATGCACCAATAGATCCCAACGCACCAGTCGACCCCAATGCACCAGTCGATCCCAACGCACCAGTAGATCCTAACGCACCAGCTGATCCTAACGCGACTGCCGATCCCAACGCACCAGTCGATCCTAATGCACCAGTAGATCCCAACGCACCAGTCGATCCGAATGCACCAGTAGATCCTAGTGCACCAGTCGATCCTAACGCACCAGTCGATCCCAACGCACCAGTCGATCCTAACGCACCAGTCGATCCCAACGCACCAGTCGATCCTAATGCACCAATAGATCCCAACGCACCAGTCGATCCTAATGCACCAGTCGATCCCAACGCACCAGTAGATCCTAACGCACCAGCTGATCCTAACGCGACTGCCGATCCCAACGCACCAGTCGATCCTAATGCACCAGTCGATCCCAATGCACCAGCTGATCCTAACGCGACTGCCGATCCCAACGCACCAGTCGATCCCAACCTACCAGTCGACCCAAATGCACCAGTCAATCCTAATGCACCTGTCGATCCCAACGCACCAGTAGATCCCAACGCACCAGTCAATCCTAATGCACCAGTAGATCCCAACGCACCAGTCGATCCTAATGCACCAGTCGATCCTAATGCACCAGTCGGTCCTAATGCACCTGTCGATCCCAACGCACCAGTAGATCCCAATGCACCAGTAGATCCCAACGCACCTGTCGATCCCAACGCACCAGTCGGTCCTAATGCACCTGTCGATCCCAACGCACCAGTAGATCCCAATGCACCAGTCGATCCCAACGCACCAGTCGATCCTAATGCACCAGTAGATCCCAACGCACCAGTCGATCCTAATGCACCAGTAGATCCCAATGCACCAGTCGATCCTAACGCTCCAGCTGATCCCAATGCACCAGTCGATCCCAACGCACCAGTCGATCCTAACGCACCAGCTGATCCCAATGCACCAGTCGATCCCAACGCACCAGTCGATCCCAACGCACCAGTCGATCCTAACGCACCAGCTGATCCCAATGCACCAGTCGATCCTAATGCACCAGTAGATCCCAATGCACCAGTCGATCCTAACGCACCAGCTGATCCCAATGCACCAGTCGATCCTAATGCACCAGTAGATCCCAATGCACCAGTCGATCCTAACGCACCAGTCGATCCTAATGCACCTGTCGATCCTAACGCACCAGTCGATCCCAACGCACCAGTCGATCCTAACGCACCAGCTGATCCCAATGCACCAGTCGATCCCAACGCACCAGTCGATCCTAACGCACCAGCTGATCCCAATGCACCAGTCGATCCTAATGCACCAGTAGATCCCAATGCACCAGTCGATCCTAACGCACCAGCTGATCCCAATGCACCAGTCGATCCTAATGCACCAGTAGATCCCAATGCACCAGTCGATCCTAACGCACCAGTCGATCCTAATGCACCTGTCGATCCTAACGCACCAGTCGATCCCAACGCACCAGTCGATCCTAACGCACCAGCTGATCCCAATGCACCAGTCGATCCTAATGCACCAGTAGATCCCAATGCACCAGTCGATCCTAACGCACCAGCTGATCCCAATGCACCAGTCGATCCCAATGCACCAGTCGATCCTAATGCACCTGTCGATCCCAACGCACCAGTCGATCCTAACGCACCAGCTGATCCCAATGCACCAGTCGATCCTAATGCACCAGTAGATCCCAATGCACCAGTCGATCCTAATGCACCAGTCGACCCCAATGCACCAGTCGATCCTAATGCACCTGTCGATCCCAATGCACCAGTCGATCCTAATGCACCAGTAGATCCCAACGCACCAGCTGATCCCAACGCACCAGTCGATCCCAATGCACCAGTCGATCCCAACGCACCAGTCGATCCCAATGCACCAGTCGATCCGAATGCACCGGTAGATCCCAATGCACCAGTCGATCCAAATGCACCAGTCGATCCCAACGCACCAGCTGATCCCAATGCACCAGTCGATCCTAATGCACCAGTAGATCCCAACGCACCAGTCGATCCTAATGCACCTGTCGATCCCAACGCACCAGTCGATCCTAACGCACCAGCTGATCCCAATGCACCAGTAGATCCCAATGCACCAGTCGATCCTAATGCACCTGTCGATCCCAACGCACCAGTCGATCCTAACGCACCAGCTGATCCCAATGCACCAGTAGATCCCAATGCACCAGTCGATCCTAATGCACCTGTCGATCCCAACGCACCAGTCGATCCTAACGCACCAGCTGATCCCAATGCACCAGTAGATCCCAATGCACCAGTCGATCCTAACGCACCAGCTGATCCCAATGCACCAGTCGATCCTAATGCACCAGTAGATCCCAATGCACCAGTCGATCCTAATGCACCAGTCGACCCCAATGCACCAGTCGATCCTAATGCACCTGTCGATCCCAATGCACCAGTCGATCCTAATGCACCAGTAGATCCCAACGCACCAGCTGATCCCAACGCACCAGTCGATCCCAATGCACCAGTCGATCCTAACCCACCAGCTGATCCCAATGCACCAGTCGACCCCAATGCACCTGTCGATCCCAACGCACCTGTCGATCCCAACGCACCAGTCGATCCCAACGCACCAGTCGATCCCAATGCACCAGTCGATCCGAATGCACCGGTAGATCCCAATGCACCAGTCGATCCAAATGCACCAGTCGATCCCAACGCACCAGCTGATCCCAATGCACCAGTCGATCCTAATGCACCAGTAGATCCCAACGCACCAGTCGATCCTAATGCACCTGTCGATCCCAACGCACCAGTCGATCCTAACGCACCAGCTGATCCCAATGCACCAGTAGATCCCAATGCACCAGTCGATCCAAATGCACCAGTAGATCCCAATGCTCCTGCTGATCCCAACACTCCAGTTGTCCCCAATGCACCAGCTGATCCCAATGTGCCCGCCGATCCCAATGCACCAGCCGATCCCAATGCTCCTCTTAATCCTATCGCTCCTGTCGAACCTAACGCACCAGTCGATCCCAATGCCCCTGCCGATCCTAACGCTCCAGTCGATCCCAATGCACCAGTCGTCCCCAATGCACCAGTCGATCCTAATGCACCAGTCGATCCCAATGCTCCTGCCGTTCCAAATGCACCAGCTGATCCCAATGTACCAGTAAACCCTATCGCTCCTGTCGAACCTAACTCCCCCGTCAACCCTAACACTCCTAACACAACAGTCACACCCACCAATCCAATCATCCCAGTAAATCCCAGCACTCCGTCGACCCCAACATTTATTCCAACAATTCCATCAGGTCCAATCAGGCCTACCATACGCCCAGTACCTCAACACCCATTCCATAGGCCAAGTCGCCCAAGACCTCAAGCACCATTCTGGCCAGGTCGCCCTCATCTGCCAGGTAATGGCAATGGTCAGGATCAAGTGACAGCTACTCGCCGACCCTTCTGGCCCAGCTGGCATGATTGGGTAAACAACTGGCGTCCAACAGGAAAACCAACTCTTTCAACTCCAACTCTTGCACCCACGCCAAAGCCAACCGAATCGAATAATAAGCCGGAAACCGTCGAGTCAGTAGAACAACCTGCTGAAGTACCGTCAGGCGGTTTGACGTCCAATGAGAATGCTTCGGTTGAAGAAGGCAACAAAAAGGCGGAGGACCAGTCTAAGGAACATGATCATAAGAAGCCAGCCTCAAGTGAAAATAGTTCGTCTGAGAAAAAGAAGGACAGTGGTAAGTCAAGGGACTCTAAGGAGGAAAAGGACAATGATAAGAAGAAGAGCTCTGCAGAAGACAAGAATAACAAGAAGGATACCAGTAAGTCTAAGGATTCCAAGGAGGAGAAAGACAACGATAAAAAGAAGTCCAACAGTTCCGATGAAGACAGAAAGGATGATAAGGATAGCAAAAAGTCAAAGGACTCTAAAGAGAACAAAGACAACGAAGAAAAGAAATCCAACGAAGAGCGGGATGACCTAAACTCCAAGGAAAAGAAAGAATACCTTAAAAACATCATCAAGAAACTAAAAGATGAGGAAGAATGCGATGAGGAAGATGTTTTTCCCGATGTGCGCGACTGCCGCAAGTATTACCGCTGTGAAGTCAAGAAATCTGGCAAACATAGATTCGTTCATTTGCGTTGCGCCAACAAGGAGAAGTTCGATTTTATCAGTAACAGGTGTATGGACAAGGATGATGCCAAGTGTCTGCACAGGTAAATGCTGTTCAAGCATCGAAAGCCATCAAATGCCACAAACGAACCAAATGGACACATCGATAGCTGTAGCATTTCACATATAATCTCAAAATAAATTCAATGATATTAGCAACGATATACATATATATACATACATGTACTTAATTCATTTATTTTTTTTTTTCTAATTTATTATAACGAATACATCTAGCTTCTTGCCTGTCAAATAAAACATAATTTATATGCATATTTCAATAAAGTCAATTTAATTGCAATCGAACACAAACAGCTTGATTTCCTCTTGGAAGACTACAAGTATTATTTATTCCACAGGTATTTTTACTGAACAGCTGTAAATATATATTAACTGATATACTACAGTTATTGCCAAAGAACAATATTTCGTTGTCCTTTCTTCGGTCTCAGCTGTTTGCATTGAAAAGCAATCGTTGAGATAAGCCTATCTCCATGATAAGCGTCTTCCGTTACGATAAGTTAATGAGCTCTTGTAAAGTTTCCCCCAGAACTTTTCCTTAAAGCGTTGCACTTACACTTACACAAAGTTTCTCAGAGTATTTTTCCCTTTTTTTTTTTTGTCATTTTTTGTTTGTCCTTATGTAAATATTTAGTGTAGCATAGAAATTTGAAGTGAAACGTAAACACAAGCAGAAAGCGTTAAGGGAAAGTGCATTGGATGGATGGGCAAGGTGGACATAAGAGGGATTGTAAGATGGTGGAAGGTATAGGGGAGTGCCACCGAAGCAGAGCAATACACTTAAGTTGATTCGCTGTCATCCATTGCAGCTCATTTATCATTAGATGAAGTCATACACACTCACACAGCAAGAGCCAGTAAAAGAGAGGGCATTAAGGAAGCGAAGGAACGAGAGGACAACAGACACTGGGTGCAGACGGCTACGGCAGCGCCAGCACCAGGATCGGCGACAGTTTCAACGTCCTCTCTAAGTAGTGTGCTGAGACGTGGGCGTGGCTGTGGGCGCGTCAAGAGTAAGCATAACATTTTGCAGCGACAATTCAGGGCAAGAACTGAGTCCTCGACAAGAGCCACAAACCAGGACCTTAGTATGACCAGGACAAGGAAAGGCAAAGACTAGTATGCGACATTACCACCAACAGAACCATTTCCATCTTCATCACCATCTCCATCTCCACCACCACCATCGCATGCAGCAGCAACTTTAGCAACTAGCAGCAATGGCATCGTTACAACCACCGCCACCGCCACCGCCAGCAACCGACGACTGAAGTAATTCAATTTTTATCGTGGGTAATTTTGTAACGAGAAACGAAAGAAGCGAATGGCAAATGGAGCTGACCAGGAGCGGGGTGTAAGTACTACACTCGAAGAAATTACAAATAAAATTAAAACTATATTTAGAAATTAAACACTAAATTCAAACTGTAACCCCACATATAAATATACTTATCCGAGATAGTACTCTTGTAATAAAAGTTGAATACCTAATTGCTATCATAATCTATCATAAAAGTTAATTACCAATAAAAGTTGTCTTTAATATATATAATAATATAAAATTTGTATTACGCAGATTTAACATAAACTGAATGCTATATAAATTTAAAAATATATCGTAGAACTTTAATGATAAATAAGAGCTTCAATCTTTTAATAGCAAAGACTAGACTTTTAAAGCTTATGCAAATTATGAAAACTATCTTAAATACATTCGATCGATTTCTGAAACGAATGCAGATTAGTTTTAGATTTCAACCAAATACATGAATGTAAGCTAAAACTAATCAGTGTTACTTTTAGTAACCCACCTAGCATTTGGAAGATCATTTTGTAAGAACGAATTTGGCGAGTCATTTTTAACTCCCCGGGATGATTAAAAAATGATTAGTCTTATGAGCGATTCAAGAAAGCGTCCAAAATGAGCCGCCTTTATGATCAAAATGCGATTAGTTCAAAGCATAACAACAAAATGCACAACAATCGCCAATTGATCATATGGGGATTGAAACGCGATTGTTTTCATTAGAACACTTAGAAACGAGTCGCGTATGTTTAAAAATATGACTCGAAAGTGAGTCGAAACTGATTAAAAAAATGGGTCATAGGCGACTCCTCAAGAAGAGTCGCGGGTAGGGTAATTTTTTCTCCAGACGAAGGAGTCATTTATGATCAGAAAAAGAGCTCATTTATGACTTTTTTAATCAGCAAGGAGACTCTAAAGCGACTCTAGTATGATCAAAAATGTTTGGTGGGAATTGAACTATTGTTAAGTGCAATATTTGTATTGTTATAATTTAATATGGGTATTTTCTCTCAGTGTGAGTGTAGATATCAGTTGTGTCTACAAGTTCTGACTAGTATATAGAACAAGTTGAGCTTTAAGTCAGGATTCGCGTTGGTCACCATTGTAATTGTTGGGCGTGACAGAGGCGGATGCTTTCTTAGTGTCTGTGTAAGTGTATATTTATGTATGTATGGTTGTATGTGTGTGTGTGTGCGACCATACGTTGAAAATTCAATTTGCCTGATGACTTGCTGTGGTTTAAATACAACCAAAAAGCGACATTGGCCATTAAACTCATTGCCACTGTTGCTGAGCTGGCCTTTTGCTATATATTCTGCCCAATGGATTCGTTTGCACTGTGCCACTATATATTATATATTTATATATACATACATACCACAATACTGCCCATATCTACATTATATACTTATGCATATACGATAAAAACAAAAAATGCAGAGCAGAGAGAGAGAGAGAGAGCGAGAGAGAGAAAAAAAATTGGTTTTAAAAGTGCAAAAAAAGAAAGTTGAGCGAACGCAAAAAATCGTAAACTTTGTTAACTTCATTTGACAACAGCAACAGCAGCACGAACTGAGGCTGTCACAGGACCACTAAGGAGGCAAGGGAGAGGGGGGGTGAGAACGGGGGGGTGTGTGTGAGAGGAATGAGACCCTGATCCAGGACATAGCTTTATGTGTGTTCGCCACTCGTATAGTGTGTCCCTACTTGCAGCTGTTCGTTGATTGGATTTCAGGCGCTTGAAAAATCAATTTTTATTTAATTAATGTGCCTCGTTGCATGCATTACACACTCACACATACACACACTCACTCACACACACATACACACACACTCAAACATTTATACTAACAGATACTGAAACAATTTGAGAAAAGCTCTTACAAGCTGCAAATATTCGCCACATCTTTCAATAATGGAGCTAACAATTTATATATTAAGCCGCATATAAGTAATATCTTGGCCATTCAATACGCTGCTACTGGAGTTGTACCAAAGTTCAGTGGGTTATTGGAATAATACCCTACAATGCATACAAAATGGTGTGTTCCATGATTCACCATTATGTCTGTAATACAATTATTAACTAGTAAAAGCGACTGTATTTTAGTACTCAAACAATTTTAAGTACGCAGTTTAAAATGTTGTCAAAGCTAATCATATTTATCACCGATTTGGGCCGTTGCTTTCCATAACAGCTCTATGTTATAGTTGCTCGATTCTTTTTTAATTTAAACGGTGCATACAAGATGATACCATACACATACTGTGTGAATTTTGACAGGTATTAAAGTTGGTCAGTTCTGTGATAAATACTAACCTTTCCTAACTGTGTAAGTTTGACTGCAAAACGAGATACCCATTAAGTTGAGCAACTCGGTCTTACTTTTACTCGAGTTTGCAGTTTGAGCAAAGCAAGACGCGCATACGAACGAGTAAGACGAACGGGAAACAAAGACCGAAAATGCGGTAAAGCAAATATTGGGTTAATAAGAACCAAGGACCGAAAAGCGAACCAAGTACCAAGTACCGATTCAATTTTTCACTAGTTCCGTGTTATTCAAGCAGTTCATATCTTTTTATACCCTCTGACGAGTATATTGGGTTTGTGAAAATTATGTAACAGGCAGAAGGAGGCGTGGCAGACCCATTCGCCTACAATAAGCGAAAAACCAGACACACCTCGGAAAAAAAAACACGTTTTTGGCAAATATCTCAGTTAATATAGCACCTAGGGACTCCAATTTTGGCATGCAGGTTACTTGCTGCAATATAAATATAATGCCGCCAAAATTTTTTGGATGCCATGCCTCCTTCGCCCACCAAAAGCACTATTTCATTGTAACTTTGCATGACGCTGGCTCACTTATTTCTTAACGTTTACTTTTGTTACTTAACATATACTTGCAGACAAATAATATCAAACGATTTTAAAAATTTCATCAAAATCGGACAATAATTAAAAAAGTTTTCCATACAACGAAAATCGTTACATTCAAGCAAGGCTTAACCACGTGCATTGCACTGAGCTGTGCAGACAAGCAACGAAAAAGAAAAACGTGTGAGCGAGATAGACATACAAATATGTGTGCATGTTAAATTCTTGCAGCAGCTACTCCAATTTAAGCTCATCTAATTGGAAACGATGCTCAGAGGGTATTACTCGGTCGGCATGCCCGACTGACATTTTCTTTCTTGTTAAATGTTTATCATATTGCAATTATTTTGATTATTATTTGATCCGGATATATATAACAAACAAACTATGTAAACGTAGTTGGCATATTTCAAAACACAACAAAGTAGTTTTCGATTTCTTCTAGAGATGTGGGATTTGGAAAATTACTTTTTTCTGTTCACGGAGCCGATTGGGGGCTGCTGCATCTAAAATATAATAATATTTGAAATGTTTTACAAGCAATCTGCGAATAGAAAGTGTAGACTATCGCATATACATAGGTAGTGGCTTATCCAGGCCAATCTCTGCATCAATCAGTTAGGCTCGACATACAGTTTATTTAGATGGTGGCATCAAACGGTTTTTTTTGTTGCACACAATGACGCCGCGGGGAGTTGGCCAACAGACTGCGAGTGGGGTGGATGAAGGGGACAACACCTGCAAATACCATCGCACTAGAACACACTGAAAAAGGAAGATGTAAAAGTAGATGTAGATATAGACGTTGAAGTAGAAGTAGAAGTAGAAGAGAAATACTGGCAAAAGTAAAAGTCAAAGTAAAGCAGAGACGAACAAAGTGAACGAACGTACATATAGCACGCACATACATATATAAAAATCTTGTACTTGTATATTTAATATTCACATTTCAATTGTTTTCTGGCCCCACTCGACTGGATTCATCGCGTAACTTTGCCCCGCCCACAAATCCTTTTGCTCCAACGAGTGCACACCCCTGTGCTCCGGCTATATCCCATTTTGCCAGTTGTGAAAGTCCTCCAATCTTCAACCTGCCACCAGCATCGCCTTCTGCTCTGCCCTTTTGCTTATTTGCTTTGACTTTTGAGCTCTCCTTTTGGCGCTGTTGTTGTTGTTGTTGCTCCTGCTGCTGCTGCTGCTACTTCTACTGCTTCTGGGCGTAACTCTTGCCCTTTATTTATAAAATTTTCATAAAGTTTTGTGTTATTAAAAATGGAATATATTCTCGCGCGAATACGCAATGGAATATTAATAGCATGAAATAACTTGAATTTGTATACAAATAAGCGTAAAGCATTGAATAAAAACTTGCTATATAGCATAACTTATAGATAAGTAGCACTACACGAGTACTAAACAAATTCAAGATGAAAATATTTATAACATTTATTTACTGTTGTTCAACAATTTCATTACGTTTTAAAAAGTTTTTAATTGTGTATTTCTAATTTAGAATTCTATAAAAATTGACAAATGTTTTTGCTTAGGACTAAAAAATAAATATTACAAAATTGTCAGTAAAATGAAATAAAACTTATGAAGAAGCTGGAGAATCTGTAAGGGTATAAAAAAAGGGGTGACAAAATTCTGAGCACACATTTTACGAGATGACAAAGACAAATCTGAATACAGTATTGCTGATAAAAAGCAAACGAATGTTAAAGGATTTAATTAAGTAACTAAATTAATGCACAACATTAAAATTTATGTAAACCCAAAACAAAACTAACCACAACAAATTATAATTCAGAATAAACTTACTGATTTTTTTTGGAAAACTATTCTGTTAATGTTAATCAAGTAACGAAATTCATGCTAAATTTTGAAGTTTATGTATTAACAAGAACCGAAACACAAAACTAACGACAGTAAATTGTAATTCACATTAAATGTAATAATATTTTTATTAAAACTATTCCATAAATTTGACATTCTGTAACCCAACATATTACACATTTCTTAGATAAATACTATTTACTTAATTGCAGAGAAGTATAAATCCCAGGGAACAATGGTAAATGGTATTTCCACAAAAACTAGCCAAAACTGTAATGATTGGCTGACAACTTGTTAAAGGACACTGCAAGGATATCAAATGTTTGCTGTACCGGGACAACATGTCCATCTTGTGTCGGTGTGTCAAAGGAGTTCAAGTTCATGTAACTAAATTCTTAACAGATCTATTAATAAAGCCGCCATCATGCAGGCATCTACTGAGTACATCAGCCCGGTGAATCTGTGCATATTAATGGGTGTCGAACGGGTCAACACGCTTGGCCAACACACACACACACACACACACACTTGCAATTACACACATGAATCATGAGGTCCGCCATGCGAGGCGTCTGTTTTCTCAGCACGAGCGTGCCAAAGAAAATAGCCGCAGTTCAACTGAAGGCAGCCAGAGACAGAGAGAGAGAGAGAGAGAGGAAAAGAAAGAGAGAGGGAGGACGAGAGAGAACGGGAATGACATAATAAATCACTGGGACGAGACAAAGTTGACCCAGTAAGTGAACCCGATAAGACGACGAAGGACCCGGCAAAAGTTCGCCTCAAGTCAAGCCGAGTTGCTTGTAGTGCGTAGGTGAATAATGTTGAATGTTGCTTGATGGACAAAGGAGGGTGGACGGTAGGCGATAGCCAGTAAGCGGGGCAAATGCACCTTGAGCACGGTAATTGCTTTGGACGGCTGCTGAAAGCCCAAACAAATTATAAATTTCCGCCGACGTTGTTGGCCGGCTCAAAGGCTTACAAAAAGAATGTAAAAACCTTGAGGTGCTCAACTGTCATATGCCCAGTTTCCATTTCAAATTAATTGGACAAAAGCAAAAAAATCTGCCTATCTGCCAGTCTCACCTAGTCTCTTGGTATTGAAGCAAGAAGTTTCAATCTATTTTCAAAATGTCTTAGTTTTAAGACATTTAATTTTTTATAATATTTTTTAATACTGAATTTAGACTTATGTTGAAAGGTTTTAAAGTTCTTATACACACTCTTATATAAAAAATATTGCTTTAAATATTTTAAAACGTTTTTGATATTAGTTTTTAACTCATTTTTACAGTATTTTAAAACCAAATCTAAGCTGCTGGCAAACAAATTAGAACTGCATTCATACGGACAGACAGACAGTCGTAGAAAGTTTACAATCCACGAAACAATCCACTAAAGTTAATTAAAATTGTAATTTAATAGATAAAAATTTGATAATTACAATTACTATCTGGGGAAAAAGGGCAAAATAACGGTCAAACATTCGTGGAAAACGATTGTTGGAAAATACAGAAAAAACCCAATCAGACAAGAATATTAATTATATTATTAGTTTGTTAAGTAAGTTAAGTGTGTTAAGATGGAAGATTTAATGCCATCCAATACAAAAGTAATTGCAAATATCGATAAACCTTTCTGCTTTTGTTTTCTTTGACTGAAAGAATTCGCTACAAAAAGAGTAGCCTTTGACTGCGTTTGGCTGCTGGGCTAAGAAGCGAGAAAAAGAAAAGCGTAAAATGTTAAAAGCAAATGGTTGGCCCACTTCAACTCGCTCATTAACCCGCCCCGCTGTCTTATCTTGGCCGTGTTGATCCATCAACTGGATTGTTGCTCCTGCTCCTGCTGCTGCTGCTGCTGTTAACTGTTAACTGTTAGCCATCATGGAACATTTTCTGATTGCGTGTGCATTTTTAATGTGGCTTTGGCCTTTTGGCCTTTTGAGGCAATGTACGCACTTCATTCATCAATGTGCACCGTGGCCCCAAAACGATGGCAAAGATGGCCAAGACAAATGATGATGTCTGGCTTCTTCTACCTGTTAACAGGACTTGGCCATCTTAGCACTTGCCTTTGCCATTTACCCCCTCGCCTTGACGCCTGATGCCGCCCCTTACTTTGATTTTTATAAATTTTATATGGCACACGCCTTTCTTTGACTGCCCCCCTCTCCATCTTCATCTCCCTCTCCCGACATATTCCTTTTACCGTTCAGCGTACACCTTTTACCTTTCACCTTCTCACCCCCGTTGTTGGTTCGGTGAGTGCGCTCACTAATGAAATATGAATAATTAATATTGTGTGCTTCATTTTGTTTTACTTCATTTGAAGTTCATTATTTTTGGCTCGCTGCATTGCTGTGCCCTCCGGCATATACAGTTCTGGAATTTTGTATCTTTATTTCACTTCTTTTTGTAGACCCTGTACTTCGAAAGAAAAGTTTAAGGGTGCATTTCAAATGTAGAAACGAAGTTTATACAAAGGCAGAAGGGACAGTCAGCATGGAACTTTAGGAGCTAGAGCTATGACTTTTGGAGAGTAGGCTCGCCCACACCATTTAGCACCGTTTTATATAGTGACAACGTCTTGAATCAATCAGCTGTATTCAATAGCTAATGAAGAAATAGTAAAATTTAATATATATCGTTTGTTTTTACTATAGTAAAGTACAGGGTTCTAAGGAGTTGGCTTTCACCAGTAACAGAATTCTTGTAACACTTGTTGTCTGAATTTTGTACGCAGCAGACGTAATACAAGCACTTAAACAGTCATGAATTGAGAAATCTAAAGAGGTTTCTAAAACAAACAGGGCTGCGAAACATTTATGTACTGGCATTTAGGGCAGTTAAATTTAAAAAATATATAGATAATATAATATAAAACGATGACTAAAACAACTATCGATTGCTATGACTCCCAATCAGTGTTGTCATGTCAGCCTTTTTTCTGGATAGATGTGACCCTTCGCTTTAACCCGAAATAGTCTTAAACATTCTCTGCCCGGTAGTCTGTACTTTTGGAAAAGTTCTAAATTGTAAATTAAAAACTTTTTAAAAACATTTATGATTAATACACATAACGTATTGTATTAGTTAATGATATAATGGGTTCAGACATTTGAAACAGGTGTTATAAATAATAACTTGAAAAAATAGGAACGGTTTTTTCTCTTTTTTCAAAATTTGTTTTGCCTATTTTCTACTTGTTTGTAGCTTTTCTATGCTCTTTTTGTGTTGTGAGGAGCGACGACAACAATGTTGCCAATAAGCATGCATCTGGCAGGAAAGAACTGAACGCACTCTATCGATTGAACTAATTAGATTAATAATATTTTACAATATAAATTAATTGGATAAGAATTAAAATAGATGATTCCATTTAAGCACACGATATGAAAACGATAAGGTAATCGTTATAGTTAATTAACACTTTGTCCAGCTTACCGAGCCTGTCAATCAACACTTTAGTAATCTTTTGACACAAGACGTCAATCAGGCAGTGAAAATTTGTCATACAACGAACACGAAAAAAAAAATAAAACTAAAAATGGAACAAAAAAACCAATATAAATTAAAAATGTCTACGGAAGAAACTGAGCCAGTGGACAGTGATGTGATTGAGCTAGAAGATCAGTTTATTCTACGTTTACCCAAAGTAAGTTGACAAATGTAGAATATGACTTTTATAGTTCTATACTTTTTTCTTTTGTATTACGTGGCAGGACCTTGGCGAAGAGATACGTGATTCTGTTGAAGCCGGCATTATGCGTGAGAAACTAGAAATAGCATTGGATAGTGAGTTGCGATATGGAACAGTGCAGTTGAATGACGAAATTTTGCATGCCAAAGTCGTTGATTTACCAACAATTGTGGAGTGCTATAAAACTAAAGATAACATCAACTTATATAAGACGGCTGATATCAACCAGATGTTGATTTGTTCTCGACAATCGCTAAAGGTGCGCGATGAGTTTACTTCGCGGATGCAAGAAATGGAAGTGGACAAATTGCTAAATGCCGACAAAGTGGAAGACAAGGAGAACAAATCCCAAAAGAAGGCTCCCAAAAATGATATACCCAAAGTGGATGAGAAATTTCTATGGCCCCATGGCTTAACCCCTCCCACCAGAATGCTACGCAGCCGTCGTAAGGCCAATGCCATGAAGGGGAAGGGAAATGTGGAACCGATAGACAAGAATGTTCTCAAAGCGGTCAAGAAACTTTTACGCTCCGACTGCGAAGCTGTTAGTGTTGAATACGAAATTGTAGACGATATTGTAGTTTTGGATGAAATACAGTCTGATAAAGATGAACAATTCGATGATGTCGAACTGCATGATGACAAACTGCATCATGCTGAAAATCATGGTGCCGAACAACTTGCTGTTGGACTGCGTGATGCAAAACTGCGTGATGCCAAACTGTCTGATGCCAAACTTTCTGAATCCGAATTGAATGATGCCGAAATGAATGACGAAAAGTCGAAAGAAAAGCAGAACACAAATAATGGATGGGATGAGGTGCTTGAAGAACTCTTAACAATGCTACTTTAAAGGAATTTAACTTTATCCTAAATAAAAACACACGACTGTTGTGCATTGTTTTGACATTCAATTATGAAAATAGTTTGAACAAGATGTTAAAATTTTAAAGACTTCTTGGTTCGGATTGAACATTTGAATTTTCTTGGTTTTATGTTAAATTTCAGCCCCGAACTCTACTTAATCATAAGCTTAATCATCGTATTGCTATATTTAAGTTTCATCAAAATATAGATACAAGATACATGCCAGATCTTTCAGGTCTTTCAAGACCTTTCAAGCCAAAAAAACCAAAACTATACCGATTCAGCAAGATTTGACATATAAGAAATTATAGCACTAAAATATTGAATTTTATTTGTGGCAGCAATTAAAGTTGCTGCACAAGAACAAAGCAATATTGTTAAGCCAATTGACTGCTGGCAATTTGCACAGACACACACGAGTAAGAGAGACAGAGAGAGTGAGAGTGAGAGAGAGAGAGAATGAAAGTGAGGGAGAATTTGTAAGAGCAACAACAAAAATGCCAGACATCTGGGCGTTAATTTGCCAAGCGATAAGACGCAAAGGATGCAAATGCCCAGGACAAATGTGAAATGAGATGCGACTGCCTGCCACTTGCCACTTGCTACATGCCACATGCCACATGCCACCCACTTGACTGCCGTCTTGCCAACAGCCAAGCTCTCAGCCACAAAACCTGCTTGTAGCTCTGCCGTTGAGTAAGTTGAGTCTGATATGTTTTTGCTAACCAATTTTCTAATGCCACATTATTTGTGTTGCACAATTAAGCATGTAATTATGCAAGAGGCATAAAAACGTTGCACAAATGCACACACACACATACATACACTGCTGTGTGGTTGTATTGCAATGCTAAAGTATTGAAATCTGTAGTATCTGTTTGTGAAAAGCTAAATCAGTTGCCCATCCCTGAATCATTTGCCACACCTCATTTATCTGTCTGTCTGTCTGTCCGACTGGGCGTCCCTTCTGTCCGTCTGTGCGTGAGCGTAGCAAATGCATTTTGCTCTCTGAATTTTAATTGCGCTGACGGCAATACTTTTTACCTCGCTCCAAGTCCAAACACTTGTCGTTTTATTTTTGTATTTTTCATATACTCTTGCAAAGGGACTAATGAATTTTATATGAAATTTACAACGCAGTGTGCTAGACTACACTCGGAGTTAAATATTATATAGTTTTTATTTTTTTTATATTTATTGAAAACTATTGAAAATAAGTAAGCAAAGCATTCGTATTATTATCCTAAGAAAATCATAGCAAGTTATTATAAAGTTATCAAGACCAATTTTTTTATTTATAGTCCGATTTTTTAGAAAATTTCACAATCATTCAAAATTATTTGTCTCCAAGTAAACGCTAAATTACAAAGCTATATGTTAAGAAATAAGTGAGTCGTAAGCATGCGAAGTTACAACGCAATTTGGCGTTATTTGGGCGAAGGAGGCGTGGCATCCAAAAAATTTTGATGGCATTATCTTTATATTGCATCTAGCAAGCTGCATACCAAAACTGATGTCCCTATGAGTTATAGTTACCGAGATATTCGCAAAAAAAATCCTGTATTTTTTCCGAGGTATGTCTGGTTTTTCGCTTATTGTGGGCGAATGGGGCGTGGCATCGAAGAAATAAAAATTCTTGTATTGCCTGACTGAATATGTGGTCGATACATACTAAAACGGATATTATAGCTCTTACCATCGCTGAGTTCTGTTTGTTCATACGGACAGACCGACAGACAGGCGGACAGACGGACATGTCTATATCGACTCGGCTGCTTATGCTGATCAAGATTATACATACTTTATGGGGTCTACCACGCCTCCTTCTGCCTGTTAATACTTTTGACAAACCCAATGTACCAATCAGAGGGTATAAAAACTTCAGAATTCATTTTTTTTTTTTTTGGTAAATTACTTTTCGCTTCAAATAAGTGTATTAACTGCCCGGTGTGCAACAAATTTGAAATTTTTTTTTTTTTTTTTTTTGTTAAACAAATTATTTGCTAGCTCTGCTTAGCTTAAACCGCTGGTGGCAGGAGCTGGTGGGGTGTGGAGGGGTCAAGGGTTGCGGTCGGTTTTATTTTTTTTTTGGCTCCTTCTCAGTCATAACGCTTTTAGTGTCGCCGACATCGACTAATTTGTCACTTTTGTCACTTGGGCGCTAAGGTTTGCATAGCGTGGCGAAGCGGTAGAGATAGTCAGGACAAAAGAGAGAGAGAGAGCGAGAGAGGGAGAGAGTGGGGGGAAGAGGTGAAATAAGAAGTGGGTCTGGCATATGGTATGGCAACCCTTTTCAAGGACATTTTGTATTCAAATAATGTTTGACGTTTTTGTTATTGTTGTTGTTGTTGTCTCTTGTCTCTCGTCCCTTGCACTTGCCACACTTGCTACGTGTACATCGACCATTTTTCCCCCCTTTAGCTGCTCTGCTCCCCTCTCGTTTTTCCTTTCACCAAGCCCCTCTTTATAATCCCCTTAGGAACCCCTTTACCAGCCATTTTATGCACTTGCTTTATTTTTGTTTTTATTATTATTATTTTGTGTGTTGAGTTCAGTTGAGCCAGTTTTTATTCAAAGTTGTCAACATCTCTCTCTCTCTCTCTCTCCCTTTCTCTCTCTCACTTTCTCCCTTTCTCTCTCTCTGGCCTGTGTAGCACGTAGCATTTAAAATTCTCTGGTATTTGGCATTCGCACGTAATTAGCTGTTAATTTGGCCGCCGGTTGGCAACTGAGCCGCAAATTTTACTTTCCACTTGACTTCAGCATTGTCACAAATTGAGAAAACGCGGCCAATGACAGTGAAAGGACAACGGGACGAGTGTCTCGCAGAGATGGGGACGGTAGAATAGAGACAGCGAAAGAAAAACAGTGACAGACATATTTACTTGAAGCATTTGCATATATTGCTGCTGCTTCAAGTTATTTGCTGCAGTTTAATATCAACTTTAACTTCAACTATAAATAATATTTGTTTGTCATTGCAGTTATTATGCAATTGTCAATTGTCTAAAAAAGCAAATATAAAATTAACTAAATTAGCATTTTGATAACTCAGTAAATCACTTGAAAAGATTTTTGCATTAATATCGTAAGACAGTAAAACAGATTTCTTCCTATATACTTCTTTCTCTGCCTTTTTTCTTAATAAGAAATAATTTTATTTTCTTATTAAACACAAAAACTTTTTATGCAGAATTGTTTATTGCAAATTGTAAATTTTTGAGTATTATATTTATTGATTTTATATGTACAGTGGGTAGCAAAAGTGATTACATATGTATATACTACCTCTGACTTTGGTCGTCCATAACACCATCACTATACAAGATAATCATGAAAGTATTTTTAATTCATATTTATGAAACCAATTTTTTAACAAAAAATAGTTAGCAGCTATAATTTTTGGGATGAATTGAAAATTTTGATATTTCATTATTAAGAAAAAAATTGAATAGACCCTTATTAAAACTAATTATTCTTAGGTTGTTCGGGTTGGTCTTACCTAAGTTTCAAGAAAGTGGCTATGAAATTTAAATTCCTTCCTTTTTAAGTACACTTTAATTAATCTTATTCCAACTCCCTTTTTCTTTCTGCTATATATATTCTTGAATACTCTTCCTATATAAACAAAACGAACTCTGAGATGGTAAGAGCAAGAAGCACAAAAAAATGTGCATGCAGTTCAACATTACATCACATTGCTAGTAATACTGATAATATACTAATCAAACTTAGTCTAAGCCTATAAAATAGTGATGTTAAACGACTCAGAAAATTTAAACAAGATTTGTTGAAAAACAGCGAAGAAATATATAAAAAAGAATGAAATTTCTAGTTTCACTTAAACCAGCATAAATTAAAAGCAGAAAAAGTAGAGAACGCGGAATCTTATTCGAAAGACAATGATAGTCCTGAGGTTCGAATTCAACCATTTTAATTGAGTTAAATTTTTTTAAGAATATTATTTTTTATCTATTTCAAAACTCTTTAAGTTCAATTTCAAAACAATATGAGGACCCTGTATATATATTTTTTTCAATAAAAATTATACATTTTGACAATTATTAAATGCTACGAAATCAATAATTTGGATAATTTTTAGTTATATGATATAAAATATAATAATAAAATGTTTACTTTAATTTAATTTATAAACTTTCCTTGCTTTGTGATTAATTAACAATTCGAGCGGGGTATATTACTGTTGAGTGAGTGTATTGAGTGTATTTTCCATCTTGTTTTTAACTCATTTTCTGTTTAGTTCTATCAATAATAGAGTTAACTTTAATTGCGGCTTTGTGCTATATGAGAGTTGTATGGTTGAGTGCAAGAACGATGGAAGGGGGAATTGAATGGCAACTTTTCCACTTCCCAGCTCCATTTTCCCCAAACCCCCATGCGCCCCTCAGCCCTTTGCGGATGACACTAAATTACTTGACCTGGCCACACCAACCACAAGCAAAGGTATGGCAACCGTAAACTTTACAGCTAATTATAAATGAAATCGGATATCAAAGACAACTGAAACACGCCTTTGTGCAACACCAGACGCAGAGAGAGAGAGAGAGAGAGAGAGAGACAGTGAGAGATAGTTGGAGAGACGCAGAGAGAGAGAGAGAGAGAGAGAGAGAGAGACAGATAATGACAATTCATTTGGGTAGCAGGACGAAGCTGGAGACAGCGAACTGCGCTGCGGTTCTAAGCAAACAAACAAACAATGGACGCCGCTTGTTGTCCTGCTGCGCCACAAGGGCGGCCAGAGGAGGGGTAGCTAGTATAGTGGGGTGGAGTGGTGGGTGGTGGGTGGTGGGTGCTGGGGCGTGCGCGCGTAGGCGTGGCGCATGCCACCAAAGGCAAGAACAAAGTGGAAAATTCATAAAATGTCATTGTCGCTTTATTAAAACGCGCCAAAACGCAGGACAAGACACACACACACATTGGTAATGAGTGTGTGTGTGTGTGTGTGTGTGTGTGTATGTTAAGGATCTGGCATGTGGGGCTGGTCCTTTCTGGGTGGTTTGTTTTGTTGGGCTGGCAAATTGGGCGGCGTCGACAACGTTGTCTGCGTTTTGCCATCGACAGCTGTTGGCGTCATTTACAAAAGCTTTTTGGCCGTTTTATGGGATTTTGCAACAGTTTCATTTTAATTTCTGGCCCCCTCTCTCTCTCTCTGTGTGTGTGTGTGTGTGTCTGTGTGTGCCACACGATGTGGCAAAGTGTTGTGTGTGTTCGAGGCGAAGCTGTAACTGGAGCCGGAGAAGTTGGCTGCATAATGCTGCCATTAGAAGTTGGAAGTTGCCGCCAAGCACTTGCTAACGTCAAAAGATGATGATCAACAACATTGAGAACTCTCATATGTGTATGTGTGTGTGTGTAAGTGTGAGTGTGAGTGTGAGTGTGTGTGTCATGTTGCAACAACGATAATAGCTGCCAACGTTTGTTGATTCGCTAGCTGTGTCTGTGTGTCTACATTCTCATCGTCATTGCCATTGCCATCACCATCACCATTTTCATCTCTCTAGCTCCCCGTTCTCACCCCCAACCCCCCTCCCCCCACGTTTGCCTTATAGAGGACATATACAATATTCTCCCCAAACCCTAACTCGTGTCCTTGTCAGCGTCATATTTGAACTTTTAATATTGACGCCATTTAACACGTTCTACTGCAAATTTTATAAATGACTCTGTCTGTCGCTCTAAGGTTCTGTCTCTCTCTCTCTCTCTTTCTCTCTCTGTCTCTCTTTTTCTTTCCCTGTCTATGCGACAAGTGAGGTTTTTTCTTCTTCTTTTTCGTCTTTCTTGCCATCATTTACACTGATTTTGCGGTCGTGTCTTTGCGGCAACTAACCAATAATTGAATGCAATATGAATGCATTCGTTTCATATTATTGAACTGTGCGTAACTCAACATTATTCAAAAACTTTGCCATTGACTCGATTGAGCTGTCAATGAACCGCTTAGCCAAATGGTTCTACAATAGTTAAGTGCGAATCTTTTCCAATTATTCAATGTAAATAATGTAAGAGTGAAGTATCCCATTTTTAAGATTTACTAAGTTTATGAGTTATATAAATTAAATTAATTTAACACGCACACGTCTTTGTATGTCTTTCTCGTTCGCACACATGCTTTGATATTTCGTTTAACCTGCTCGTATGACCACAGCGCTTCAGCAGAATTCAGTGCGGCTTTGCTGAAAATTTACGTTTTTCGATGCATGATAACTTTCTTTATTATAATTCGATCTTAATGCGATATTCAGGATAGTTTGATATTATTGGTTCCTAAACGAATGTTGACTTACAAACATATACGATTATATGTATATGCGTGACTTATAGTCATACAAACTTGAGATTGTTTTTGTTTCTTATAGGCAGAGGAGACGTGGAATAAAAAAAATTGAGATGACATTGTCTTTGTATTGCATCTAGGAACCTACATGCCAAATTTGGTATTCCTAGGTGCCGTAGTAACTGTGATATTCGATAAATACATGTATTTTTTCTATGGTATGTCTAATTTTCCTCTTATTGTGGGCATCAAGAAAAAAAATATGGTTCTTGTATTGACTGACTAAATATGGAGTCTATACTGACTATGATGACGGATAGACAGACGGACATACGGACATACAGATATTGCTATATCGACTAGGCCTATGATCCTGATCAAGAAAATATATGCTTTATAGGTTTCTTCCTGTTACATACTTTTCACAAACCCAGTATAGCCCACAGAGGGTATAGACACAAAGTCTACAGTGTGTATCCTTCTGTCTCTACACTTTAGTGTCTGAAAAGCTGAAACTGATAACTGCACTATCTATTTGTCCATCTGTACGAATTGTAGCAATAAGATTAACTAGATACAACAATCGATTGCCAGCTGCTATAGCTAGAAATTTAAAAAAAAAACATAACTTAGATGCCTGATGATTTTAGGGTGTTTCCTTAGCGAATAGTGATCTCAGATATCTAAACGATTTTCATTTTACAACGCTTGCACTCTGTCTCGCTCGTTCGTTATCTTTGTGTCTCTTTCTCTATCCAGATCTCTTTTTCCCTCACTCTCTATTTCTTTACTCTTTTCTCAAGCGACTGAGTGCTGGTGCTAATGAGGATGATGATGCATCATTAGGTAGGCTAATTTTAATTACGCCGACGCCTAAATTGCTGCTATCATTTTTAATAATATGCCGTGTTAGTCTCTCTCTCTCTCTCTCACACACACTCATGTGCTCTCTCTCTCTCTCTCTCTTTCTGTCCGTGTGTGTGTGTGTGTCTGTTTGTGTTAACTTTTGCAGCTGTTGCGATGCTTCGTTCTCGTTTTTTGGCATGTCTGTTGCTGCTGCTGCTGATTTTCCTATTTCCCAGCTACAGAATGAGGCAGCAGCCCGGCACAAAGCCAACAAATTATGCACTTACACTCACACACACACTCACACACACATACATGCACCGGAGTGTGGCACTGTTTGAGTTATGTATGTGCAATGCCGGGGCACTTGACTTTTTTTCCTCTCGTCTCTTTGAGTCAGGGAGAGATTGCTGCCAGGCTTCTACATATAGTACCTTCTGCCTACAGTTGCTTTCTTCCGTTCAGACAACTTCACTCCCTTTCTGGCTGCCAGAGCGAGTGTCTGCCTTGGCTGACATCTTTTTACTCCATTTGGGCGCGCTGTCGTGTTAATTTAGCGCGAAATATTTGACAAGATGACGCGCTGCCTCGTTTGGTCCTTCTCGGCGCAGTTTCCATTTTGCGAGACATGCAACGTCTGCTCTGTAATGATCGAACATTGTCGAGCGAGGAGCAGAGGGACACGGTGGGACACATGACGCCTGTCTGCCAGTGTGTATGTGTGTGTGTGCAACAGACACTCATATCGATTTATAAGTTGCCACACACAAACTCCTCGCCTGACATTCGATAGCGTCTCAGCATGTCAGTCGCTTTGGCATCCCTTAAGCTCCTTTCCTCGACTTCATCTGTGTGTCCTGGAGCACACAGCTCCTTCTGTCCTGAGATTGAGCCGTGCGCTCTTCAAGTGATTTGATCTCCAGCTAATTCACCAACAATCCACAACTAAAAGCCACAAGCTATTTATGACAGCACATCATCAATAGTCCAAGATTGCATGCATACATACATATATGCATATACTATCTTGCACTATCCGTTCAATTGAGTATCTTAAATTTCAATATGGATTATCAAACACATCGAATGTATGCAGCTTTCATTGTGGGCACTACTTAATCACCAGTTGAGGATTAACAAATATGTTTAACATACGATAACGCACTTACATATGTACTATATTAATCTTAAGCTTAGTTATTTCTAACGCATGTATACGTAATATGGGAAATGCTTTTGTATAGATTGTACATTGTTAGCATCAGTTTTGCATTGCTCAACTGTAAGTAGATTTACCTCAAACTGCAAAAAAAAAGAGTGAATAGATAAGTTGAATAGACACAACAGCATTTGGAAAATCACAGCAAATTATCTCCAAGTGCTAGTGTCTGGTATTTTAATTTGTGAGTAAATTTCGTCTTAAACTGCTTTGAGTAAACATGATTTATAAGAGCTTTTCAAAAAGGCTGAAAAGATAAGTTGAATACGGTGTCAAAATTTCATACAAAGGAGTTTTAAATACTTAGTATCTCTAACCGATTATTCCGATGGCAACTATGTGATATAGTAGTTCGATTTAATTGAAATTTGGTTATCATATTTGGAATGATAGGAAATGCTTATGATGTGAATTTAGTTAAAATCGCTCAATAGACAGAAAATATATTTGTACTACGCATTTCCAGCCAATTGTTCCAATGGCAGCTATATGATATAGTAGTCCGATCAGAAAAAAATTTGATTTGCACATTAAATTAGGTACTTAAAGCTTATTGCGTTAGTTTTGTTGCGTTTGCTTTGCAGAACTCAAAAGTTGTTAAAACTAAGTTTTTACAAACGATTTTTCCTATGGTAGTGATCCAATCTGGCCGATTTTAACATATGAGCCGGTGTAGATAGAACACGCATGTGTATCAAGTTTCTTCAAGATAGCTGAGAGACTAGTTTACAGAGGAACGGACAAACGGACGTACGCCTGTCCGTACGTGGCTATATCGAATCGGCTGTTGATGCTGATCACAAATATATATGCTTTATGGGGTCTGCCACACCTCCTTCAATGCGTTACAAGTTTCGTGACAGAAAACAATATAATCGCTGCAAGGGTATAACAGAAACAATGTACCCACTGCAAGGGTATACAAATAATATCTAGAAAATTACAGAAACTGCTGGTCTAATGCTAGTTTCAAGCATACTAAAATATGAAATTTCAATGATATCACAACAACCTCAATTCGTACGAAATGATGTGTCACATTTCTATGCTGAAGGAGATAAGACAGTGTTGTAAAGTTGAAATACCTGGAATATGACAGACCCAATTACGGGGCTAATACTTAAGCATTGTTGTGAAACTAAAGATAAATTAATGCCACACTAAATTATTATAATTGCAATAACATTTTTAAGTCTGAGATTTGCCAAATGTTCAGAGATAAGACAATGAGTCTTATCTTTAGACCCCAAAACTAAGCAGACAGTAATTTCAAAGAAAAAACCAAGTTGGTTTCGAATAAAGAAATTGTGATGATTATAGATTGCAATAACTGAAAGTTGTTGAAAAGAGTTTGCTGAATCCAAACATGTACAAAAGTGATTGATCCATCGCACTTTTTTTTGCGGTTGTAAGCTGAGGCACTGCATGACGTCATTATTGCCACGCATATGGCGCAAATGATTAAAGTCATCAAAGCCAAAGAGGAAAATGTGCAGAGATGAAAATGGGGGAAATGGGAAAATGCGGATAAAGGGAAATGCCAATGGCAAAGGCAAAGGCATAAATGAGCATTAAAAGCCAATAACAACAGCAGTGATGAGCACAAAATTAATTTACAAACATTTGATGGGTTTATTGGCACAAACACACACATACACACACATATATATATGTATGTATGTATATGTATTTATTTATATAGAGCTGTGTGTGTGTGTTCACACCACATGGCTGCAAATGTTTGCCCAATAAATGAAAATCGCTAAAAACGCTGTGTACGCCAATTGGAATTGAAGTCAGCGGGAAAAAGACTGTTCAGAGGAGGGGCGGTAGAGGCTGGAAAGACTGAAGAGGGTTTCCAAAATGCAACAATAAATGCGCACACTTATTAATTAAAAGCATACATTAATGCATGCTCTCTCTCTTTCTCGCTCTCACTCTATCTGCCTCTCTTTCTTCAGCTGCGGCAATTTCAGTGGGATTTTATGTGCGGCTAGAGCATAAACCCCGGATAAATCCCATTAAATCCCAAAGGAAAACCCTTGAAAACATACACAAATATGTTAACTCCTCCTCTCGCACCCCGGTCTAACCAAAATCTGAGGCTCATCAAACTTGACTCCTTAGAGTTTCATGTGTGTGTGTGTGTGTATGTGTGTGTTTGCCAAAAACTATTAAATAACTTGAAAGTTGGCATTATTTTACTTTAATACTTCATCATAATTCTTGGAGTATTAAAACGTTTAGCTGCAATCTTATTATCCCTTTAGGGTCTACATTGCTCAACTTATTTTATTTAATAACTTGAAACATTGCTTCAAGCGCAATTAAACTTATATCGATAAAATATAGTTATGAAGCTAAAGTGTATTTTGGGGTACTTTCAATAACTCAAGACCTATCATCCACTAGTTGAGATGAGCTGAGCTCTAAATACAAAATATAAGTACATATTCTTTGTAGCTGAGTTTTTATACACTCTGAGGGATATATTCGGTTTGTGAAAGTATGCAACAGACAGAAGATATAAGTAGTCAATATAGCCATGTCCGTCTGTTCGTCTGTCCGTATAAATGAAAGGATCTCAGAGATGGTAAGTTGGTCAGTATAGATCACATATTTAGTCAGTCAATACAAGTTTGTTTCCGTTTTTTTGATGCCACGCCCCTTTCGCCAACAATAAGCGAAAAACCAGACATACCTCGGAAAAAATACATGATTTTGGCAAATATATTTTAGTTAATATAACACCTAGGGGCTCCAATTTTGGCATGCAGATTACTAGAGGCAGTATAAAGATAATGCTATCAGATTTTTTTGGACGCCACGCCCCCTTCGCCCAAATGATGTAGAAATTCATTGAAAGTTTACATGCTTTCGGATCACGTATTTCATAACGCATAGTTTTGTAACTTAGCGTATACTTGGAAACAAGTAATGTCAAACGATCCTGAAAATCTAATCAAGAAAGATAACAAACATTTAAACTGTGCGATGCACAGCCACGTGCATAGCACTCAGCTCTGCTACATCGATAGCGTCACACAAGCAGCGAAAACGAAAAACATTGTGCGAGCGGGATAGACTTACAAATATGTGAGCGTGTTAAGTTCTTACAGCAGCTACTCCAATTTGAACCCATATAATTGAAAATAAAACTCGGCATGCCCGACTGAAATTTTCCTTCTTCTTGTTAAGTTAAAGCGATTTTTACTAGATAATATATTTTAATGGTTTCAGTTAAAAATATCTCAAATACTTAAAAAATTATAAATGCTAACGAATTCTTAAATATTTTGCACACCTTTAGAGGAATGTATTTAATTCATGTGCTCTAAAATCATTTATTTATCTGTAAAAACTGAGATTATCAGAGTAAAAAGTATCTAAATATATTTAGATAATAGAACATTTTTTCTAAACACTTTTTATAATCAAAAAATTATATCCAGAGGTAAATATGAACATTTTTTAAGACCATCAACAAAAAAAAAAGACAATACATAATTAATCAAAGACTAAACTTATATCACAAAAAGT
This sequence comes from Drosophila tripunctata, assembly GCA_035047385.1. Classification (NCBI taxonomy): domain Eukaryota; kingdom Metazoa; phylum Arthropoda; class Insecta; order Diptera; family Drosophilidae; genus Drosophila; species Drosophila tripunctata. Next base: position 3,160,223 of record JAWNPS010000210.1, on the reverse strand, counting down.
TTGGTTTATCTATAAATTTTTAGTATTTATCGTATGTGAAGGAATACTTAAGAAATCTTAAGAGTATACTTTTTACATTGACTATCTTATTAAGAATATAGTCTAAATTCAAGTTTAGACATTTACTGCTAATATTTTGTTATATGTGAGTAGTATTTCATATACTTGCCGATAAATAAACATATTTATCAAACGTTTACATCTACTTAGCATAGCTTTTTTTATGTTTTTCCAAGCCCAATATTAGATTGATAGATAGTGTATTTGAGGTGTCTACATTGAATTTCTACTAGCTCTTCTATTGATATTGGGCGTTACCCAGCACATTCGTATGTATGTTTTGAAATTTATTTCCCCATTTTTGAGTTCACACTACTCTGGGAAATATTGTATTTAATGTTTAATTATGCAAACGCAGGTGCGTCTAACAGCCGAATGCATACAAAATGTAATGCTGATATTTGTGGTTAAACAAAATTAAATCGCTTCATATCCACGCTGTTGGTTTGGAATGAAACTCACAAGTTGCTATTAAAATTTGTATAATTCGGCTTAAAATGATATGGAATTTGTGTAAGAGGCATTCACTTGAAATAAGTTATTGAATATCCAAATATCCTTGCTTCATCAAAGCACTTTCAAAACAGTTTTCAACTGTAGAAAATTTTGTTAAATTAGTTTTTAATGAAACTCTAAAGTTTTTGTTTTACAAAATTTCTATATTAAAAAAGTAAATGGTAAATTGGCATTTTATATTGCACCCACAAAAGTCGTTCCAGGAGTTTCGTATAGCCAGTGACTGCAGAGTGAACTACTGACATTAGCAGATCTCTTGTTGCCCTTATGCGATTGACTTTGCGGTGAAGTATAGTACTTAGTCTATGTCGAACCAGCTAAGCTCTCTATGACTATGCATATATACATATATTCAAATGATTTATTTAGCCGACTTATGGACATGGCACGTAGTGCAGAAACAACATGCGAGCGAAATACAAATAAATAATTTTTGCAACAGCTGCATTTGAAAATTTGCCTACCCTGTGATTAGAAGGTGTATGAACTAGGGTATATCGTTTGTTGTGTAGATACATCTATAGTAGAAGTACGCAATTTGAAATGTTTAAGAAACCTAAAAGTTTATTATATTTATCACCGAATTCGGTCGATTCTGTTTATAGCAGCTATATAACATACGCAGTTGCTTAATTTAAACCAGATAATGCCACCATATGGGAAACCTTTTTGGCTTGCAAAAACACCTAATAAGCCAATGTGGTTTACCATTATTCAAACTCCCCCCGCAGCTTACCGCTACCCGTTAGAAATGCCTTTTTCTATATCTTCCAAAGTTTTTAAATCCATTTTAAACTGAAAAAATTTACTTGGGAAAACGATAGTACAGTTTATTAAAAGTCATGTCAATTGTAGTTGTACTAACAGGGTATATTTCAGTCGATTATTTTGCAAGCGCTGCATTCTTACTAGTTTTGTAATAAAAATGCGCCTTTATGCCATTGAAATGCACTACACTTACTCATACCCAGTAAGTAGCTGTTGGTCACCCGGCCTATCATACCCACTCTTACACACACACACTCTCCCATATAGCTAATAGTTGTCTGATCCTGGGGCCCGTAACGAGTTCCTGCTGCGGTCGTTCAATTAAATTTGCTCACTGCATGCGGGTTGAATGGAATGAGTGAATGAGCAAGTGAGTGGGCAAATGAATGAACGAATGACTGAATGAATGGAAAGGACTTTGTTTCGTTGTTGAACTCGTAGTTTGAATTTCTATCACTTCATATTTCTTTCTCCGTTTACTTTTCTATAACACAACACGAAAGAGTGGAAGAGTGAAAAAAGAGAGAGAGAGAGAGAGAGAGCAACGACAGATACTAAACGAGTAAAAGAGGGACAGGGCGTGATAGTGGGAGGGAGAGAGACAGAGAGAGAGAGAGAGAGAGAGAGAGAGAGAGCAGCTCAATTAATTTATTTGTTTGCCAAGTGCCCGGAGTTATTATTGTATTCCAGGCGCACAATTTTAAATCATAAAAACCCCTCGAACAGTGACTCCGAATGCCAAAGGGAGGGTTGGGCCGAATGGCACAGAGTCATATCGTACATTATATGGCCTATTAATTACCAAATACCGTTAAGCCCATGTGCCCCCCTCTCACTCTCACTCTACCCATATATGTATATCTCTTTTTGTTCCCGTCTCCGACTTTGTTCCCCGTTTTCCGTGGCACAATGTTGTTTTCAAATTGCATTTGCACTTGTTTTCATGGGGCCAAAGCCAAAGTCAGGGCCAAAACCAGTGCCAGGGCCAGGGCCAGGGCCAGTGCCAGGGCTATGGCCAGGCGTAAACATCCAGTGCAGCTGTCGGTCTTTATATTCGCTAGAGCTAGAGCTGGTGCTGGTGCCGGTCCGATTGGCTGTTGTGTCTGGCGCAGTTCACATGATAAATGATGCAGCAGACTAAACGTTGAAAACTCTAAAGAGGGCAGGAATAACTGTGTTGGGAAGGGGAAATAGAGTAAAGGTGGGAGGGGTGCTAACACTGGGTTAGCATATCTAGAAAACTGATGCTAAAGAAGTGGTTTACGTATAAGCCAAAGCGAAGCGATAAAAAGCGCATAAATAAAAAAATTAAATAGAATGCAACTCTTTGATTTCCGGATGAAAACAAGATACTTTCTTTTGTGTCTCTTACAATTTTCAATTCGACCTTGAGTGTACTTACCATAATGAAACTGCATGTTCAAAATCTCATCTCCATCTCAAGAAAAAAGGGTATAACTGCAATAATACAAAATTTTAAATGAAAAAATTTGCATTAGGTTATTGTCAGTGAAAATGTTAACCAATCTTAACTTTAAGATAATATACAACAATATTTTCATGATTAAATTTTTAATAATTTATAAAACATATACGAGTATTTAGTACAAGAGTCTGTGGTAAAAGGCATGCAAAATAAGAAAGAAAATGTCAGTTGGGCATGCCGACCGTTTAATACCCTCTGAGCTTCGTTTTCAATTATATGAGTTCAATTTGGAGTATCTGCTGGAAGAACTTAACAAGCACACGTGTTTGTATGTCTGTCTCGCTCGCTAGCATACTTTCGTTTGCGCTGCTCGGGTGACGGCAGCGCTACAGCAAAACATAGTGCTATTGTAAATTTAAATTTTTCGATATATGATAACTTTTTTGATTTTAATCGGATCCTAATGCGATTTTCAGAATAGTTTGATATTGTTTGTCTCTAAAACACTATGTAGTTACATAGCTATACGATTGGAAATACGTAAGTTAGAAGGCATGCAAATTTTTAATTGTTTTTGTTCTTCGTGGACGAAGGGGCGGGGAATTCAAAAAATTGCCTTTATACTCAACGTGTCAAAGTTACTGAGATTATCGCCAAAAACATGTATTATTTTCGAGGCATGTCCGGCTTACAAACACAAAAAAATGTGACCATGGAGTACGCGAAAGCTATAACTAGCTAAAACCAGTGCTCACCGCAAGACCGTCTCAATAGCTATCAATTATGGAATAGGTTTCAGGGTTCAAACCAAAAGAGACAAAAAAAAAACTGATTGAAATAATGTGACAATGGAGGATGCAAGACACACATATGTATTTACAATGAAAGACCTTTGAGCTTGAGAAGGTCCAAGCAATCAGTGCACACACACGTCTGAATGTATGTACATATATATATATATACAATATCTATGCTTTTGGTTAACAATAGATAAACTGGGACACTACCGAACTTCTCCCTGGGCATTGTGGGGACGTTGGAGCTTCACGCGCACTTCCTGCGGCAAAAGCCTAAAAATAGTAGCTACGAAATTATGAAGTGAACGAGGCATGCAACAAAAGAAGGCAGCTTCAAAAAATATTCGAACGCATATTGTTATCGACGGATGGACGGACAGAGGGACGGATTGGCAGAACGGCAATGTTTCGGTCGGTTATACGAAATCGGATATGTGCATATATACATACTATATGCACAAGAGACTGTGTATGTATATATGCATGCAAAATGTATAATTAACCATACACACATACAAAGAGAAAGAGAGAGGTATAGTGTATGTGTGTGTGTGTGTGTGTTTGTGTAAGGGGGATAGAATATGTGCAAAATGTTACGGCCGTTTACACAGTCAGCCGCCCGGCACTTCGGCCACTCACCATCCGGAGAGAAGGACCCACAAAAGCACTCACAAAATTTGGACCAAACGTATACCCTTTCATAAGTATATGGTTGGTCGAAAAACTTACCTTTTTGCCTTTGAAACTGTCGATAAATTGTGAATCGATTGCTGCAATTAAACTGTATTTCATTTCGTTGCAAGTTCTTTATTTTATTATTTTTAAGTTTATTTAGTCGAAGTTGTAAGTACTTGAAACTTCTTAAAACCAGTGATACTCTAATTAATCGATTATTTGAACAATCTATATATTTAACCAGCTTGCATATTCCTATTAGATATTAAACTGATTTTTAAAACAAATACAGATTAGTTTTAGATGAGTTGTGGATTTCATCAATACAAAATATTCAGTTTGCCAGACAGATTTATCGAAATCAGCGATTGATGATCGATATCTTTTTGTTGTGTTGCCAATATGGTCAACGATGAGTTCAAGCCGCATTTATCTTGAATCATAAAGTTAATTACCAAAAGCTATAACTTGATATATGTCCACCAAGGTGTATTAATAACATAAGGTAACGTATTCCTAGACACTGTTCCCAGTCTGGGTTCATGTTTTCACCTTACGAAAAGCAACTGACTGAGAAAAGTTTCTATAAGCACATATATACTCATTGATGCCAACTAATGTTGATATGTAAATAAAATAATTTTTTTAAATAAATATTATTTTCTTAAACTTTCAGTTTGCAAAAACAATAAAATAAAAGACTTTAAATATTATATTTTAAACTTTCCTTAGTTTCCTAAAAAAAGAACTAAATCAAATATAAAACTAACCTGTAAACGATTCAGGAATTGGGTTATCAATGTAATCTATTGAAACAAAAAAATTATAAATTAAATAAAATACCTTAATTTTATATAATAACATCCTATGATTCTATGTTTTTCTCTATCCGACGAAACTTTTGCAATTTAGAATTTTTTTTTTTAAATAAATGTTTCAGAATAAAACTGAGAGTTATCAGGTAAACATTTTGTACATATTAATGCACTATATGTTTAGTACATATAGGTAGTTACTAATAGATAGATAGAGTATCTGCAGTACGTCTGTTTGCTCTTGTTACTACTGCTGCTGCTGCTGCTGCTGGTGCTGCCTGTCTGCCTAGGCAACAATGAAACGGAAAATGTTGCTCATTTTTTGCCCTGGCCCCTAACGGGCCATGGACGATTGCTGCGGTTGCGGGTGCGGATCAAAGGGGGGGGGGGGGGGGGGTGGATGTTGAGGTAGGTAGGTGGGGGTGCAATAGGGTGCAAGTGTCATAGGGATAGATTGCGGGGAGGGGTGAGAGACGGCAGGAGATTGCGATGTTTTGTCAGTGAAATGCTGCACGCTGCTCGGAATGCTGTGGTCAACTGTGAACTGGACACACATACCAGACCATGAAACGGACAGAGACAGAGACAGAGAGAGAGAGAGAGAGCGAGTTAGTGCAAAAGAGAAAGAATACATGTGTGTTTGTGTGTGCAAAAATATGGAAACATTTGGCACTAATTGCATGTGCTCAGCAGTAGAAGCGGGAGCAACATTCACATTCACAATCACATGCTTCTGCTGCTGCTGCTCCTTTAGCTGCTGCTGCTGTTGCTGCTACTCCTGCTGCTGTTGTCCCCATGCTCTTTCTCGTTTTCGTCCTTGTCCACATCGTGCGGAACAACAGAAAAGAGCGACAGTTATGACAGCAGAGCCGCAGCACCGCACAAAGCACAAAAGAAATTGCGCAAAAATCGTTGTAACAAAAGAAGAGTGCACACACACATACATACACACACGCACACATACACATATGCGCACATGTGCGTTGTTAAAATGGACAATTGCAGGACATCATAAACGTTTGCTGGCTGCCACAGCGTGAAAGTCCAAAAAAAACAAAAATGAAAGAAAGAAAAACACAACAACAAAACAACATGGAACAAGCTGCCCACGCCCATTTAAGAAGGCGGTGGGGTGTGTGAGTGTGTGCAGGGGAGGGCAGCAACTTCAAAAGTCAGCCAAAGGACAACGGGGCCGAGCAGCAGCAGTAGCAATCCTGTTGCTCATGTTGCGGCTGTTGCTCTGCCGCTGCTCTTTTCTAATAGTTGATACACACACACACGCACACGCACACATAAAAAGGACACCGAGCTTAACAGCAACAACAAGGCGCAAGGACAGCTACAGCAACAACAACAACAAGAACAACAAGGACATCGACGCCAATGACAATACAAAAGGAAACCCGCGACATATGTACGTTGACTACGGCCTGGGCTTATTACGTTTTTCAATAAAAGCCATCTACACACACGCCCACACCAACAGACAGACAGACAGACGGACAGTGAGAGCTACAGCAACCCCCTTATATAGATACATTTATAGATACATTACACACACCATCTCCAACTCCATCTCCACCTCCATCTACATCTCTATCCCCAAACCACTGCACAAATCTGCACTTAGACATTTATATATTTTGCTACGTTTATGAAATTCGCCTCGGCAGAATGTTGGCCAGTTTGTTAAATTGGCTCACACACACACACACACACAGAGAGTCAGACAAAAGCATGCTCACAATTTCCGTTTAGCTAATTAGTTATGTTAGTCAATATATATAGTTTTAATATATGAATGTATGTAATACCGACAATCAAAGTTTTGTCCCGCTTGCTTATTGCTTGGCTTTTGCTTAGAATATCATTCAATTCAGTTACTTTTATGTATTGTATATAATCTTTTTCCATATCATATCATAATTGAGATTTATATATATTTTGGTGTATCCAATACTTCAGTTTTTTTTTGCATTCGTCTGACAACTTTAACTCTAAGTTCTTCCTTCGCAATAAAGTCTATATTACATACTTTGATCAATTTGTTTTTGTAGAACATTTACCTTTCAAGCCCCGACTTTAGTTTTCACAACCAATTTGTGAGTTTCATAATTCTCAAGGGTATTTTGAATATTTTGAACCTATCTATACACTTGATTTGAGACTTCTGAGCTTATAATTTTATTGCTTTTCAGCTTGATTTACATTGGGTTTCCAAAAGAAAATTTTAAGATAGTTAAATGATCTTAAGCTGCAAAAAACTTTAAACATTTATAATTTTATTTAGAATTTTTAAGCTTATCAGAATTGTAAATATTCTATTATATAAATTTAAACAAAAGTATTCGTTTATACTTAAGTCACTTAAAACATTTCTCATTTTATAGAATTCATAATTTTAAGTTTTATATGAATTATAAATATGCTTAATATATTTAACTTTAAATAAAAGTATTCGGTTTTACATATATAATATATATAGAGTTTATATATAAAAATTTTATCTGAATTATAAACTTTAACCAAGAGAATTCTATTATATTTAAATCACTTGTAAAAAATTGCAATGAGTTTTTCGAATACATTAAAAACAGCTGAATTGGTTCAAAAATAAAATATATAACCGATTCTTCTACCTCAAAATAGCTTATAAATAGTTCTATATTATCATTCTGTTTCCATCCAACAAAGTTACAAAACAGCGACAAATTTTCAAAATTTTTCAAAACTTACGTTCAGTTTGAGTACACTTTGATTAACTCGCTGTGTTTCTCAAAAAATTATTCGCAAAATCATTTTTGAATCCAATATAAAGTGGGTATTGGAAAGTATAGGTTGGTAAATTTAAATAACGCCAGTTTGAGAAAGCAGTTCGTGCCACGATTCTGTGCAACAGATCAGTTCATTTCACAGTCGAGCTATTTGAGGACGTCGTTTGCTTCAATTGCCGTCGGCGGGTCCATAAAGCAAATGGTTAAGTGTCGCAAAACGCACACATACATACTTAAACGCATGCAGCACTATCAGGAGGTTATTCAGGGGGTGGTGGTTGGTGTGTGCAGGTGTATTGAGGTGGTGCGAGGTGGTAGTAGTAGTGGCTACTATCAGGCAGATGGTTTGATAACTTTCTTTTGGAATGGTTTTGGAGAGTGAAAGAGAGAGCGGGAATGTCTCTGTCTCGGGTTTTTGTTGCCTTGGCTGTAAGTTGTTGCATGTTGCAAGTTGCACGTTGTTGTATGGTTGCACATTGCACACTGCGTTAAATTTGAGTAGCTGACAACTTCTCGACACTCGCCTAATGCCACTTTGTGCCCGGGTCCAATGCCATCTGGCTGCCTGGCTAATTGGTTTCGTGTTATATGAAACGTGTCATATGAAAAGTGCAAAGGCGAATCCCAAACTCCCCATCCCCATCCCCAAACGCATGCCCAACTCATCTCCAAGTCATCTGCAACTCAACTCAACTGACAAAACATATAAAGTTATTCCACAGCAACAAATCACAGAAACTGAAACGGAAATATACCAAAAAACACATAAGAACTTTGCTAGTTGTCCATGTGCTGAAGTTTAAATACTCTAGTTACAGCTAGTTGTATCATAGTTCTCTGATAACTGAACTTTTGAGAATTTGTGTGTGTATTACTTAAAATTTCAAAACTCGATTCAAAACAAAGTTAGAACTGATTCATTCGAATTAAATATGACCAAAGTAGCTAAATATGTTACATGGTTAAATACCTTATAGCAGGATAGTTTTGTAAAATGATGGACATGATTTGCAGATACGAACACTGTCACTGATCAACGCCTAGGCAAAACTGTAAGACGCTCAATGATGAAAATTTCACAAAACTTTATATTATATCATTCAGTTGCAATATATACTCGTACTTGTATATTGTACGTAATTGATAGTTAAAGAAACTGATCTATGTAGATTTAACCACTCTTACCAAACTAATAGCTGAGTTCAGTTAGGCAGTAAGTCAGAATGTCATATGTTCAGTTTATCTTTCTCAATGTAGCTATAAGTGCACTTTTACATAATGCTTGACAAATTGATGTAACCCTTTTGTTAGAGCATAAAAATAAGATGTTGGCGAAAATTTATTGAAGAGCAAACTCATTTGACTATAACTTATGATTGGATTATCGGTTTAGTATGGCATTTGACAGCACCAGACCAGAGAGTGTGTGGTGGCTGTGTGTGATAAGACATATGTATGTCTATGCGCCTATATGCAGGCTATGCACAGTCTATGTCACTCTGTCTGTCATTATCTAACTCTTCTCTCCTACTCTCCATGTCTCTCTGTCTGTCTGTCTGTCTGCATATGGAAGTCATAAATGCGCTGCAGACAAGCGGAAAGGCATAGCCAAAGATGCTGGCTGCCAGACTGTTAGACTGCCATACTGCCAGAGTAGCTGCTCCTTTGTACCCAGTGCCAATGAGTGTTATAAGCTGCTGCTGATTTTCTGATTATTATCTCAATACAATTCAATATAGCAATGTTCATGTATTTGATCATGGAATTGGAAAGTGCTGAAAGCAACAAACTTGGTAAATAGACTTCTTATATGTTAGCTTAGTTTTAGTTTGTCAGTACTAACTAGATTATAGCTAGAGGCTTAAGATTTGGAATATATATTTGAAAGCTTAGTCTCTAATAGTCCTGCAAATTTCACATTGCTCAAAATTAAGATAGCTTCAGTTTAGGAAAATATCATGTAATACCACGATGTCTTTATTCCTTGCAAATTTAAAATTGTTATATATATTATTTTATGTATAAACTTTATATAGTAATGTATCTCTAGGCTTAAAGTAATACTTTATTGGTTATACTCAACAGAGGGTATCTCAGTGTCTGGCACTCCTACCGACCCAAGCTCTCTTAACATACTTGTTGGGCTCTATCGTCGTCGTCGTTGTCGTCTGGTCTACAAGCCTGTGCCTGAATCTGAGTCTGAGGTTTGGGCCTGGTTCAGTTTCTGTTGCTGCTGCTGCTGCTGCTGCGGCTGCTTTTGGTCTTGGTCTTTGGGTTTCTTCTGGGTTCCTGCGCTCGATTCGGTGGCTGTGTCTGTGGCGGATTTTTGGGGCCCGTTTGGTTGCTTCATTTGGTTGGCGGCAAGCAGTGCCACAGTGTCACTGTGTGTGTGTTGCAAGCCTGTTAGGGTCTGTTTTATTGCGCCATAAACACGCACTTAAGCGCATACACATAGATTTAATACATATACATACACAGGCCCCCCCCCTCTTCTTTCACTTCCGCCCACATATGTGCCACCTTTTCAGCCCATCTCCCTCAGATATAGCCATACCCTTCCACACACTCCCCACACTTTCCGGCTCTTCCCTTTTGAAGCTGCCCCCGTGCGCGATTGGCGTAACTTTGTGCAGCCTTTAGGAATGTGTAGCCAAGCGGAAAATTTTGATTTTTCCAACACACACACACACACGTAGTGAATAAAAATCATATCTTGCATACAATTAGCTTTAATATTTTAGCACTTTTCTTAATGTACATCAATAACGCACAGGATAAGGCGCACGATAGAGACAGCAGCAGAGACAGAGACAAAGAGACAGACAAAGAGAGAGAGAGAGAGAGAGAGAGAGAGAGAGACAGAGAGAGGGAGAGGGGGAGAGAGAAAGAAAGAGAGAAAGTGCCTTAGTGGAAGGTAGAGAAACATGCAAATGAATGATTTATATGGCATCTGTTAGAAGCCAAATGTGAGCAGTTTTTGAGCACATTCTTTACAATTATTGAGCCTAATAAATCTCACATGTGAATGCAGAGAATAAAAGAAATGCCAGACATAATATTTTAAAAGTCATATAACCATTAAATTGCATAGTTATCAACTGTATCAAACGATAACTCAAATATACAAGAATTCTTAAATTAACATAAATTATATTAAAACTTGCGAATTTTGAATGTAAAATTATTTTAGTTTATCGAATTATTTTATTTAGCTTTCGAAACCAACCTTATCAACTGGTTTCAAGAAACATTAATTCATGTATAAATTATAAAAAGAATAGGAGTTACAAAAAAAATTAATAAAAATAAAAGTTTTTTAATCAAGTGTAGGAAAACTTGTGTAAAAACTATTTATTTATTATTTACAAAAAAATATGAAAAACCTTTTTTTAAAAAATAATTAAAATAATAGTGTTTTCATCAATTTCGAAATAATTATTTACTTATTTTATAAGATTTATCCCAAATACCCTAAAAATGTCCATTTAATGCAAAAGTTTGAACACACTGCAAAAACTCAAATACTTAGCATAAAAAAATTAAAAAAAAAAGGATTTTGTTTTATAAATTTCCATTGATACTAGATACAACTTATTTTTGAAAAACATTTAGTATATAATATTTGTAAGCCTATATCTCCACAAATGCTGCATGACTGTAGGATTATAAAATATACGTGTTTATTATTAAAATATACTAAATGATGATTAAAAAAATTTTATAATTGTATATTAGACGACTTCTACAGACTAAGTATAACTCAACGGCGACTCTGCTTTTGCTCTGTATGCTCTCTTTTCCATCCATTATTCTATACCAGAGATGGTACAGTGCTGTCTAGGGTTGCCATCTCACATTAATTCTATTACATTTTCGAATGAAATTAGAATGTTTTTGAAACTTTTGGCAACTATTTCGTAGTCTTTAAGCTCTTGAGAAATCCCAAACCAAATTTGCTAATCCCAACTCAAGATTCTAACCCAAATGTAAATCCAGAGTAATTGTAATAAGTGCTTAAGCCTGATTTTGAATTTATATATACATGTATTTATACTATACACATAGTTAGTGGTTTACTTTAATAAATTAATTTCGAATAGACACATTTAGGTTGCAAGTGTCGCGAGGACTTTTGTGGCAAGCAGCTGCCAAGTGTTGCGCCATAAGAGACGCAAAAATCACGGCGTAAACTAATTATGTCTGCTTTTTAGGCGCTCAGGCAGCCAAGGAAACTGCCACACACACATGCACACATACAAGCGCATAGATATTGAATTTCTAAACGAAATTTTTGGTGCGGTCTGTGGGAGTAGGAAGAAGAGTCCTTATTAAAATCCCGCTACCCGCACTTGAGTTTAGCTCTTGCCGTATTCAACAAGTTTTTGACTTTAGTTTTCGTCTGTTTTCTTACCCGTCCCCAACGATTATGGCTTGTAATCTAGCGTTTTTTTTTCTGTTGCATACAATTTGGCGCTAATCAGGTCGAGGCAAAGTGTTTTTTTGTCCCTGTCTGTGTCTGTGTTGTAAATCGATTTTTAACGTTTTGTTTCAATAAACTCTCATCGGAATTTTTGGGGCCATTTTCCAGAGCGGCGTCAGCGCCTTGGCATTTATTTGGATTTATCATTTCTTCTTTACTCCCACACTTGTTTTATAAATGTTAATCGCAGCGTATAACAGTTATGTAATGCTGTTAACAGTCTGTCCAACTGTTATTGTTCACATAACTGCGCCAGTTAACAGAGGTTAGGTCTAAAGAGCGGGTGTAAAGAGCGCGTGTACCGCTCTTTATTTTCACAACTGTTAGCTGAATTGCAGTGTAACAACTGTTATACAATGTATAACACTTGAAAGGCACCTCAAAAGGTAAGGAATACAAATTGATCTTAACTACTATTACAAATTCCCTTAAGCTTAAATTGCTTTTGTTAATTTAATAATTTAAACGATTTTAATGCATTTTCTTGGGATTTAGCTTAGTGGTGACAAACACCCTCTGTATAAGAGTAAGGAGATGTGCATCCTTCTCTCTCTTACCCAAACTCTCTCTACGCTCTCTTTTGCCAATGCCATAATTCACAGCGGCATTTGATTAGCGTCACTTTCCTTAACAGAACAATCAATTTACAATTTAACAGCTCTTCGCTAAATATCTCTTTATAGCAATGGTAGTTTCTCTTTAAAGTCGACGCATGCTCACACCCTTAACAGCTTTGAGAGGGTGTTTTATGGCTGTTCATATAACACAATTCGCCATAAATTTACTGTTAGCTTCTCCGAAAATCTGTTTTTGTTATACCATACAAATTTATTTACTTACGGTTTATAAGACATGAAATTCACACTATGTTATGAATTGTCATAACTAAGTTTTAAAGTTTGCCTACAAATTAAAACTTTATTAATAAATATGTTTATTCACAAACAAACAAAAAATATTGTTATCTCTAAAAGATAGTGAAATTGAGATGGAATTTTATTAAAAATAGTATGAAAAATTGAAATATATATTTCTTAAATAAAAATTAACTTAGTCAGTTGAACCAACCTTACAATTTAAAGTCGGAAAAAATAATAATAATCATAATAAAAATTGAATGAAATTGGAACTTATATCAATCCAGGCTCAAATAAGAAACCTAATTAGGACTTAAAAAGTTTTTTAAATTCAACTTTAAATTATAAAAAATTTCGAATAGAGTGTAAAAATTACACACTCGAGAGAAATGGATCTCCCAATATTTATGTCCGTTATACATTTTTGTGACGAAAGATATTAAAATTGTATGTGGTTTTTAAATGTACATATGTTTATTAAAAAAACTAAATATTTTGTAAAATTTTATTAAATTTAACTATAAACACTTCTATATTATTATCAAAATAATATATACTTATAAGTAGTTGGCAAACTAAGTTTTGTGCTATGACTTTACGGGCAGACAGATGGACATTCCTAATTGTTTCCGCTAATGAAGCTGATCAGCTATATGATACCATATGATATATACACTTTATGGTGTTGAAGTGGCGACCTTCTGACTGAAACAAACAGATCTTTTTTGACAAACCTAATAGATCACTGATCGTGCCAAAAATGTAAAGAAAGCTAGAAGAAACAAAAGTCTAAATATTGCGAACAAATGATCTGCAGAAGGGAATGTGAATTGAATGATCAGCTGGAAAATATCAACATAATTTTATGCGAAAAAGAAACCTTGAAAACATGCTGTCTTTGGGAAGAATACTGGTATTGGTTGTTGGCATTGCCAAGTATGAAACGTGCCCAGGCATTGTCTGCCCGAGTGCGTGTGCGTCTAGGATTTCTAGGAGATGTTGTGTATAGGGCATGTTTGGTGGTGTTTATACATACGTACGTACGTATGTGCAATGTGTCTCTCAACTGTTGTAATTTGTATTCAAAATGGAGCCTAAAATGAAATTATCGACCACAGACGGATTTCAGACGTGGATTCAATTACAAAACACACTTTGGATAGCGGCAGTCAAGTGCGTAGCACAATTGGAAGGGAGTGATTTTGGAAGCTAGGGAGAATGAAGAGCTTTGGTTGCTTAGTTATCAGAACGGTAACTTATGCAACAAATACATATGCATAAATTGCTGTCTCTAGCATTTACATAAACACATACACACAAACATACACACATATGGTGTGTTATGAGATTTGCTTACGAAATGAACATCATTATCGGGAGAGTCACACAGAGCCACATACGCACAGTAGCACTTAACGGCCAGTTCAGATGTTGGTTAATTAGCTACACACACACACACACACACCTGTCCTACATACATATATTGTATATATATATATATATATCTTTGGGTATGTGTGTGGTTGGCACTCGCTTTGTCTCGTAACGTAATTGGCCTGTATACAATTGTAATTATAAACCACTAATAAGATTCGAACACGAAACGATTTTCAAACTGCCATCAAATGAACACCCCCCCCCTTCTCACCCCCTTTAGTTGCCTCTAACTGTTTCGATTCCTTTCACACCCCCCAACGCCCCAATATGTATGATTGTATTGCGCATCGTCACATCAACAAGTTAATTTTGCATTTTGCGGCAGGTTGAGTTCATCGGGCGTGGCAGGAGCATAAACTGTATGTGGTCGCCAGATACCGTTGAGTTCTCCTCTTCTCAGTTTCCCTCTGGGACACAGTAAATGGCAAAGAGACAGAGTGAGTGAGAGAGAGGGAGATGAAGGGTTCGAAAGTTTTGGGGGGGGGTCACTTGTAGAAATGGCAATGTGAGCATTTAATGCGATTAAAATGGCAAAGGGCAGCTTGGTTTCCCTGCATTTGACTCCAAAGTTCATTTGATAATTACAATATAAAGTGTTCAGGTGCCGACAAATGACACTATAGAAAATTGATGAGAACTTAGCTTTAGTATTGCATATCATAAGCACTGCCCAAATAATACCCATCACTCCCAACTAACAATATTCCCCAGTTAATTGGTCTTCTTGTCTGCCCAATTAATATTGATTGCATATTCAAAACTGAATTCATTTATTCAAAAAAAATCCATTTATATTAATTTTAATTTAACTTGTTTTCACTCACCTTTACATAAATATTATGTGGTGTAGTTCGGCTCGAACAAAATGCAGTCGATATATAATAAATGCTTATATATTTCACATGATTTAATGTATATTTGATGAAATAGCTTAACTAACAGAAAAGGTGTTCATACATGAAATATACGATATACATATGTAGTATTCAATCCATCACAGATTCACAAAGACTCAGATATATCGATTTGCATCATTTAAGCTGCCTTTAATGAGTATTACAAGCATTATGGCAAACTCTCAGTTCACTCTAACATATATTCAGTTTTCAATGTTTTTGTTTAATTTTTATTGAATTTATATGTATGTGGAACTGTCAGAAAAATGCACAAATTTAGTCCTTCTTTTGTCAACACTTGTGCTGATTGCAGACTTTTAGTTCTTTACAGTACGAAATTCTTTTGGAAAAGACATGTATGGTGTGGAAATGTATATTATTTACTTTTTTAGGTTTTATGCAAATCAAATACATTTTTCTGATTTTTCGATAAAAATATATTCATAACTAAACTAAATGCTTCCGTAAAGGAAACATCCAAACCATAAAAGATTCGAGATGTTTGGTTCAAAATAGTTTTGCTTTATTTTCGTAGGATTTTCATACCCCGTCGAGGGTATGATGTGTGGCAGTCCACAAAAAATATATATAAGCTGGATCAGCGTCAATAACAGAGTCGATATACAGCTATGTCCATCTGTCTGTCCGTATGAACACATGAAATTAAGAGCCATACCAACCCCTTTGTCTAAACATCGCAATATAATCATGTACAACTAATCGGTCCCCAATCTAACTTAGCATAAGCCTTCAACATATAATAAATAAATGATCCTCAAAATTTCATCAAGATCGATCAACAAATTCACAAAAGAAATTACATTTGAAATTTCGTAAGCTCGACTGAACTTCCTCTATTGTATTTGTTTTAATTAGACATATTTACTTGAAAGTCTATAGTCACATTTTTGATTAATAATCTTAAGCTATTTAATTGTTGGTGAGTATTTAAAACTCTCTGTAATTGTTGAAAGTTTGCAGAGGATTCTACGATTCTAAGGCGATTTGTGAGTGCTTAAGAGACCGCTAAAAAGCGGGAGAATTGCATTGGATTCTCGCCACACTTTAGTGCCTTGCTTTAGCGCTTGCAGTGGGAAAATGAAAATGAAAATGGAAATTGACAAGTGGACAGCGCGATGTGACGGGACGAGACGATACGCGACACGAAGAAGATGTGTGGAGAGAGAGAAGAGTGGAGTAGAGTTGAGAAAAGCCAGTCAAGGCAAACGCATTCATATGTGAAATGGAAAAAATTATAATCCAAATAAGAGAGAATGCATACGGGGAACGGACTAAGAAGAATCGATGACGGATATGTGTTGATAGCCAGACAAGTCGCCACAGAAAAAGAGAGAGAGAGACACAGAGAGAGAGAGAGAGAGAGACAGCATGATATTGACAGAGAAAGGGAGAGATTTTTGTTGCGGTTCGAACCCGGGAATGGAGCATTCTCTGCATCATCGTCATCGTTGTGGCTACTTCTGTAACCATTTTTTGAAAAATTTCTTAAAATTCAATAAATATTTATGAGTTGATAATGCCAAAGCGAAGTACACACACACAAGCATGACACACATATCGGCATACCACATACGCACACACACACACACACACAGCTGGTTGCTTGGTTGAATTAAATAGATTAAGGATACTCGTTGAAGATGAGAAGAAGGACCAAGCCAAAGGGAAAGCAGCATCATGCAAACATGCTGCAAGACAGCTACATTTTCCAACATATAAACCTATATATTCATATGTATGTATATGTGTATATACATATATATATATATATATATGTGTGTGTGTGTGAGTGTGCACATCTATCCAAGTTATACAGTAAGCCAAGTAATGCGCATAATTCATATTTATTTATTGCATTTCTTGATAATCAGGTGAAGGGCAAACAAACACTCAACTCTCCAACTTTCACTCCATCATATATGTATGTTTTACCTTTGCTCCCAACTACACTCCCAAAAACTATAGGTCCAAGTAGGCCCTAACATTCAGATTTTCACAGCCAGAACAACGTTGCCGAAGAGTGTCTCAAATTTAAACAATTTCTATAGGCACACTCTGGCTCTAATCTAAAACTAAGCTGTATTCCTTTTAGGAATCGGCATAATATAATAAATATATAATATATAATCTGTATTCTTGCTCATTTCAATTAATTTGTTGGCTGAATTTTGAATTTTGATTACTTTTATTACAGCAAGGCAGTTTCTTGAACTATTAGTTAACTCTTTTGAAAATCTAGTTCGAAAGTTTTTATACCCTCTAAGGGGTATATTGGGTTTGTGAAAATAGGTATGTAAAATAGGTAGGCGTAATAGATCCCATAAAGAGTATGCATTCTTGATCAGCATCAACTGCCAAATATAGACATGTACATCTGTTTGTCTATCTGTCTGTCTGTCCGTATGAACAAATGGAACTCAGTTAGATAACAGCTACAATCTTTAGTATGGACTTCATATTTAGTCAATCAATACTAGTTTTCTTGTTTTTTTTTTTTTTATGCCACGGCCCCTTTACCCACAATAAGAGAGGCCTACCACGGATAAAATACATGTTTTTGGCGAACATTTCTATAACTATAGCACTTCTGGACATAAATATTAGCACGCAGGTTGCTAGGTGCAATATAAAGTCAATGGCATCATAATTTTTTGGCTGTCAAGCACTCGTCGACCATAGAAAACAAAATTTTTTTTATAAATTTACATGTCTTTCTACTCACATATTGCTAAACGTATAATTTTTTAACCACTCATTCATGTAGAAATAAACAATACCAACGGATCCTGAAAACCGCATCAAGATTGGAATATCATCAAGAAAGTTATCAGATATCGAAAAACGTGAATTTACAGCAAAGACGCAGCCACAGTAACTAGCACTGAGCCTCTGCTGCAGCGCTGCTGTCAAACTAGCAGGTAACCGCATGAATGTGTGCGAACGAGAAAGACATACAAACACATGGGCATATTGGGTTCTTGCAACGCATACGTCGAGCTCATATAATTGGAAATGAATGTCAGAGGGTGTTACACGGGATGCCCGACAGGATTTTTTCTCCATTTTTTCGGTAATATGTGTAATAATCTAATAAAAACATTTATCTGCAGTGAAACAGTAATTTGTTGCATACATTTCAATGAAACACAGCATACCATATGGTAAGTACTTTTTTAGCTAACTTAAAAATTCGGGTCAGTTATTTTTCGACTTAGTGTAGAAAAACCCCTTGCAGCACACTTTTTGTTGGACTAGTTCCAAAACACAAAGTGACAATACGATTGACGCTCCAGTAAGTTAAGTTTTTGTTTAGTTTTTTCATTTCTAAGACATTCAAACTGATTGAACTTGTGGATTGCATCTAATTCTTCAAATAATTACTATAACAAATTTTTGCAATTGGTATCCAGAAACTAATGTTATCGACCTAATGATCATCGATTTGTATTTTAAAGGCATAGTTTATGCAGAAAGAGTCCTAGATATAAACATTTCGTTAGAGAAAAGTTTGCTAGTATTAATGGAGTAATTCTTTTTGATTTTTGCTGCCTTAATTTTTTCATGAGCTGGCTTCAAAATAAAATATAAAAAAAAAGCTAGAAAAGAAAAATGAGGAAATGGGAAATTCATCAAAGGAATTATTAGAAAAGTTTTCTAGTTGGCACCGTTATTGCTGAAGATGCGCGCTGCCAACTTGGGGGAACAGAGAGAAGTGTAGAGGATGCCAGAGAAGGGAAGGACAAAAATGGTTCTCAATGAAGCCGCCAATAATGTTGAGCACGTCGAACGCGACGAAACAGATGAACAAACTTTAGCAAACAACAAACAAACCGACAAACAAACAAATGAGCAAATAAACAAATAAAAACAGGCTGGCACTCTGTCTCTTTCTAACTGACTAAAGAACTGACTGACTGACTGACTGACTGGGGATGCCAACTTATTTATAAAAACGAAACGACAAACGCAGGCAGCGGCATAATGAAATTCTGTGCATATTCTGATGTACGCACAACCATACATAGTTGGCCTAACTGTAAGTTCGTTTTGTGCGATTGTCTTGTATGTATGTATATATATACGTATTACTGAATAGTTTGTCCTTCTCCTTCTCCGTAGCACAACAGCACCAACAACAACAACAACAAAAAAGAAACTCAAACACGCGACGTCGCGTACGTGATGTTCATATTTTCATAGATTCAATAATTTATAAATTTTATGCTAACACACACACACGTACATAGCTATAGTCTGTGTGATCTCTGCGCTGATTTGGCTGCAGAATATCTGTCTATCTATTTCTCTATATAGTGTGTGTGTTGTTGCCCTGTCGACAACTTTTATTGCAGATTCCTCGAGCACACACCTACATACGTACGTACATCAACCATTTTTCTCTCTTCACTTTCCAATTTCCCCCTTCCCCCCTTCGACTGCTTCCATTTTGGTCTGCAGCACATGTGGCCATAAACTTTGGCCCATGACTTTTGCCCAGTCGCAAATCTCTGTAAGATATTCATTTAATAATATTAAGTATACGCAGCATGAACTATTATTTGAAAATGTTTATAATTTCAATTAATTTTTAAACAGGTGCATTGAAGTGGGAGTGGCAGGCTCAACAGAAGAGTTGATATAGCCATGTCCGTACGTCCGTTCATCTGTCCTTCTGTATGTTGGACCTTTTGTCCGTCCGCCCATCTGTCCGTACGTCCGTTCATCTGTCCGTACATCCGTTCATCTGTCCGCCTGTATGTTGGACCGTTTGTCCATCCATCCATCTGTCCGTATGTCCTTTCATCTGTCCGTCTGTATGTTCGACCGTTTGTCCATCTGTCCGTACGTCCGTTCATCTGTCTGTCTGTATGTTCGACCGTTTGTCCGTCCGCCCTTCTGTCCGCCCGGGTGTTCGTCCGTTTGTCCGTGCCTCCGTCTGTCTTTCTGTTTCTTTGGAATTTGAAACAGATGAGTATTCTCTTTGCTCAAAGTTTAAATGCTAAAATTGGCCAAATCAGACCACTATATCATATAGCTGCCATAGGAACAATCAGCTGAAACAATTTTTACAACGAATTTGGGATTATTGGATGAGTTAATAAATAAATTGATTTTGAATACAACACGAAGCATACAATAATAATTTTAAGAGAATTTTATGAACCAAAACCTTCATTTACTAGTATAACCGATTCTGTATACCAGAGAGTCGAGTTCTAAGGATCATAAAATCCTAAAAGCAAATGCATAGATATACATAATTGAGATTATAAATATATATACAACAGTTGATCCTTCGTATAACATAGAAACACGCTTAGAGACAAAATCATATGAATTACTATGATATACACTACATGAAATGCTGCTGATAATTGAACTACAAAAGCTAGAAACGATTTTAAAGGCACTTTCAAGATCACATGACTAGTTAAATTTAAATGCACATAGCAAGTAATTCAAACCCTTCATGGCGATACCCTGTAAAGTAGTATTTTGTGATTTACATGTGAAAAAAATGTTATTGCCTGGGAACATGTAACGCCTACAAAAATGTACCAAAAAAAAAAAAAAAAAAAACAAAAACCCAATGAAATGTCGTACAGCGTATGAGTATGTAGAGTAACTATGTTTGTATGCGTGTGTGTGTGTGTGTGTATGTGTGTGTGTGAGTGTTGGGCACACACACAACAATAGGATGGGCAAACAAGGAACAAGCTGAATAAAATACAACACGCAGAAAACGACGTCGACTCGTCGACACTTTCAGTTTTTTAACTCAATTTTCAATAAAAACAGTGCACAAAACTTTTTTCTGTGTTGTTAACTTAATTTTCGGATGGCGCTGCTCGCTGTTCGCTGTTCGCTGCTCAGAGCGCAGCTCGTTGCTAAAAGCATTTCATTGTTGTCCAACTCGTTCCTACTAATACCCTGTTTTTACTGCATTTAGGGTATAAAATGGTACATTTAAAAAATCATATTATGCAAAAGCAATTGGAGAGAAATCGAAATTATCCTTCCAGCGAACCCAGTGAACTCTACAAATGTAAAAGCTAAACCCACGACATTTTACATATCCATTCTGTTAGTTTTATTAATTTTTATTAAATTTATAAAAACATTTTTTAATATTTCACTATTAGCCTTGTCTTAAAAACTAACCATTCTAATAATATATATAGATTTCAATAATTTATTCTATTATATATCATATCTGCTTACAGGATACATTTTGGTTGATCAATCTAAAGTTGAGTATTTCAACTTGTTTGTTGTTGCCAAGCTGGGCAAGTGTGTGGGCGTGGCATCCAAAAAGCGAGGCAACGGCATTTTACACGCACTGAAAGATTTCACTTACAGCATTCGAATGGGGGACCCAACGCAAATTTAACAAGAGCGAAGTTAAATCGGGGTATGCGGGGACTACATATATTGAAGTAAAAGTCTACAAAATGCAGTTAGTGTCAAATGTGAGTTAGTATCAGCAGAAGCACATACACACACACACACACACACACACACATTTCAGATGCAGTCCGGAAATTCCCAAGTTGAGCGCAAATGGCTTAAGACTTTCTTTGGCAAACAACATTGGATAAATAACGAAGAAAGCATAGACCAATAAAAGATAAAAGATAGAACAAGCTAAAGATATACAATCTGAAAGAAAGTGTATTAACAAACCAACAGCTCCAGCAGCAATATAAGATTAATCAGACTTACAGAGTGAAGCTAAAAGTTTTAGGATTAATCTTGCTGAAAACGTTCGATTTCTATGATAATAAACTGCAGCATTTAAATAAATAATATTTTATATATATTAAATATATTCGAAATTTTTTTTTTTGTGATTTTGTGATTTTTGTGAAAAAATCTACAAACATTCACGACTAGAAACTTGTCCTTCTTGAGACTGACTAAACTTTGAAAGTTTTAAGACTAAAAAAGTTGCCTCAACTTCAGTTTAAAAATTTTGCAATACAAAAAGTGTTATACTATATATAATATAGAACACTCTTTGGTTTTATATGGTCTAGAAACACCAGATATTTGTTATTGATTTGTCTATTTTAGAAACTTTATCCGAAGAAATTTGCAAACATTTCCTGATAAGAAATCTGTATTTTCCTGAGAAAGATTGATTTGGAAGATTTTAAAGCTAAACAAGTTGCCTCAATATCAGTATCATAAAAAATCAGGAAAAAAATGTCAGTCGGTCATGCCGGCCGTGGAATACCTTCTGAACTTCGTTTCCAATTATATGAGTTCAAATCAGACTAGCTGCTGCAAGAACTTATCATGCACACATGTTTATATGTCTATCTTGCTCGCGCAATGTTATTCATCTTCGCTGCTTGTGAGCTGAGCTCAATGCAATGCACGTGGCTATGCCTTGCTTGAAAGTAACGATTTTCGTTGTACGACGTTGTTAATTATAGTCCAATTTTGATGTAATTTTCAGGATCGTTTGATATTATTTGTCATTAAGTATACGCTAAGTTACAGAACTATATAATAAGAAATATGTACTTCATCGGGAAGCATGTGAACTTTCAATGAAGTTTGACTTTATTTGGGCGAAGGGGACGTGGCCACTCAAAAAATTTTAATGACATTGTCTTTATACTGCAAATATCAACCTGCATGCCAAAATTGGCATCTCTAGGTGCTATAGTTACTGAGATATTCGCCAAAAACAAGAAATTTTTCCGAGGTATATCCGTCTTTTCGCTTATTGTGGGCGAATTGGGCGTGGCATTAACAAAAAAAGATTCGAGTATTACAGACTAAAATGGAGTTTGTAGCTCTTACCATCTCTGAGTTCTCTTTGATCAAACGGACAGACAGACGGACATGGCCCTATCGACTCGGCTGTTGATGCTGATCAAGAATATATATACTTTATGGGGTCTGCCACGCCTCCTTCTGTCAGTTACAAACTTTTCACAAAACCAATATACCCCTCAGAGGGTATAAAAATTATAATAATCAGCTCTCAGTTTTTGCACTACCATAGACAAAACATTTTAGATACTAGCTTTTAAATAATAGAGTATATTTAATATTTTCTGTAATTGTTTGACTTTTGTTAGGCTGTAGTACTTGTAGTTTGGCTAGCGCGATGATCAGCCAGTAAAGTTTAAGAGTTTTATATGTAGAATACACCCCGTTTGGGGTACTTTCAATTGGAGCAAAGCATTTTACTGGTACAGTAATGATTTCGACTACAAAATATATATGTGTACGTTCTTGATCATTATTATAGCTGATTAGATAATTTTTGTAGCTTAAAATATAGGGTTTCGAGTTGTATATTTTAATCAAATATTTTTAGTACATAATTGAAACATAAGCTTGGACGGGGTATATTGCGGTAGGTTAAACTCATCTGTACTTTTTTGTGTACAGTGTGTGAAGCATTGGCTCTGTATTGAACAATAACAAATACTCGCACTTATTTGCGAATCATATCGAATATCTTGGTTGAGCCATCGCTCATGTGGCACACACACACACACACACACATACAATGCAATTATTATTGTTGTCATTTTTAGTCACTAATCACTCTCGAATAACGGGCCGCCGATGTCGATGTCGATGGCGGTGGCGATGCCGTCGCCGGCAGCGTCATAACAAAAATAATGATGTGACATAAAAGAGAGAGAGGGCAGCTCTGCCACAAATTCAACATATATCGATATATATGTATATTGTATGTATATATTTGGGTGTGTGTGTGTTGTCATAAATCTTTCATTGATTGCAAACGAAGACATCGAAGACAACGTTGACAACGACCCAAGATGAGCCGTAGCAACTTGCTCGTATAGCTCGACTTTGGTCTGGTCTCGTCTGGTGGTTGGTGGTTTGTAGACAAATATGTATACTGGGTGGGGTAGCGAGTTGTTATAGAGTATCACACGGTGGTTCCTTTAGCCGGTGGTTGCTCACAGCGCCGCTCGTTGTTGTGGGAAAACACAGCGACTGTATGAAGCGGAACAAAATCTGAAATAGATATATGTTAAATGTATCAGCAGTTGTCACCAAGACACCAACGCCTCGCTGTTGCTCTTTTCTGAATACACTATTATTTGATCTACTATATTGTACAACAACTTGTTGAGCTTTAAGTTACGTGATTGTTATAAAAACAAAAAAAAAAAAGTAAATATTTTATTATCCCTGGCAAATGCTGAACAAAAATTTCAAATGTTTTGAATGATTTAAATGACTTATTTGAAATCAAAAAGTTTTCAAAATTTTGATTTGAATTTTGACGCCAGTGAAAGTTTAATTACTCTAAGCAAATGATTTTAAATGCTCTAAAACAATTTTAGATTCGAATGATTCGAATTAATCGAGCTACTACATAAATTATGACTCTAAGATAAATTTAAAACATTTCAATGATCTCATTTCAAATGATTCAAGTGATTCATGTGGAAACAACTAATAAGTTTTAGTTATTCGATTGTTTTTTATTCGATTTTTCAATTATCCTAAGCAAATGGTAAAAACTGATTTCAAATGATTTAAGCAACTTAATATTGGGGTTTGAAATTTATAATATAACGGAAACAACTTTCAAGTGATGCAAATGATTCGAGTGACTCATTTGAAATTTAAATTATTCGAATGCCGTTTTTTTTGACAATATTTAATGATTCAAATTATTTGAACTGCTAAATAAACGATAACTCAAAGGTACATTTAATGGATATCAATGATCCCATTGGATTAGAAATAACTTTCAAATGGTGCTAATGATTCGAGTGACTCATTTGAAATTTGAAATATTCGAATGCCGTTTTTTTTTTGACAATTTTGAATGATTCAAATTATTCGAACTGCTAAATAAACGATAACTCAAAGGTACATTTAATGGATATCAATGAACTCATTGGATTAGAAGCAACTTTCAAGTGATGCAAATGATTGAAGTTACTCCATTGAAAGTTAGAAGTTAACAACAATTAGTTTGAATTATTCGAATGTGTTGATTGTATATGCAAGATATTAAAGAATAACCCCGTCAATCACTTGAGTCATTTGAATCACTTGAAAAAAATTCGTGTCTTGTAATTGATTTGATTGAATTATTTTTATTAATTAAATTTTCAACGGATATGAGCATTTTAGGGTATTCAGTAGCCAACACAAACCACTTTGTACTGCTTCTAATGTATGTGTGTGAGTGTGTGTGTGTCTTGGAATATTTTTTGTTGTCTTCGTTTATCTTGTTTATCATGGATTTCATTATGGCTGTGGTTGCGTGTCTTTTGCTTTGCGGTGGCTTATGTCGCCATTCGATTTTGAAAATGTAAATCTCTTGTACTCATCCTTCTCCTCCCCGTCCCCACACTCACCTACTTCTCTTCCTCTTCCCATCTTCTATATATCCACCGATTCGTGTTGTCGTCGATAGCGATGGCGATGGCGATGGCGATGTCGTTGGCGGCGTCGTTTGTCAACATGTCAGCTGCGCTGATTGGTGATTTCGATCTGAATTATTAAGTTGCTTTTAATGCGTTTGCTTTTGCTTTTGCTTTTGCTTTTGCCATAGCTTCTGCTTCTGCCGCTGCTGCTTCTTTTTTGTCGCCGTTCGATTTTATGTGGCATACTTTTCAGCGCCTAGCGGCACAATGAGAAAACAAAAGCGTCAAACAGCCGCTAAACCAGACAACAACAACAATCAGTAGAACAAGGACAACAGCAACTACAACAACAAAAACAACAACAACAAGAGCACATTGAGTGCAAGTGGATCACTTGGATTCGCTTTCGCCACGTAATTGGTTCTTTACATTATTTAGTGACATTTCACGTAGATGCTAAGTATTTTTGGATTGCCTCAGACAGAGATAAACACACACACACACACACACACCGAGAGTGAAAGAGAAAGAGAGAGAAAGAGAATGAGAGATAGTAAGATAATCAGCTGGTGACACTGACGCTTTCAGGCGCTTTAAATCCAGTGTCAAGTGCATTCGCTATATCATGTCGAGTTCGTCGAAAGCGATTAAAACCATCTATCAGAACAAACCCTAATTATTAATGCATCAACTAAGGTAATGAAATTATTGTTAACTAAGTAAATATCACTATCTTGTCGCTGCAAATTATGTTTATGTAGGTCTACAGAGTCTACCAAACGGCCACTAATTCATTTTGGCAGAAATTTAAGTATTATTTGAAGTTATGCAAAGATAATAAGTATATTATTCCGATAGAGCATTACATGGGTAGTGAAAACGAAGCCCTGGAATTCAGCTGATTATATAAACATAAATTTGGCTTTTTGTCTCTGCATATAAAGGAAAACTCAAGTTAGTACAGCTCAAGACAAGGTTGGAATGTTATTTCTAAATTAAAATGAAAATGGGAGGAAATTAATAAAAGTTTTTAAAATAGAATATTTGTGACCTAACACTTATATTGTGATATGTTTCTCGGTTGATATATGTATATTAAGTTACGTCTTTAGTAACTTTAATCTAAAGCTTGTTGTGCAAAATACAAATAAATTAGTAAGTATGTTGTAAAAGCGTGGAATATAGAAATTATTATTATACCCTCTGAGGGGTATATTGGGTTTGTCAAAAGTACTTAACAGGCAGAAGGAGGTGTGGCAGACCCCATAAAGTATATATATTCTAAATCAGCATCAACAGCCGAGTCGATATAGCCATGTCCGTCTGTCCGTCTGTCCGTATGAACAAACAGATCTCAGAGATGGTAAGAGCTACAATTTCCGTTTTAGTCAGTATCGACCACATATTTAGTCAGTCAATACAAGTTTGTTTCCTTTTTTTGATGACACGCCCCTTTCGCCCACAATAAGCGAAAAACCAGACATACCTCGGAAAAATTACTTGTTTTTGGCAAATATCTCAGTAACTACGGCACCTAGGGACCCCAATTTTGACAAACAGGTTGCTAGATGCAATATAAATACATTGCCATCAAAAAGTTTCGGGTGGCCACGCCCCCTTCGCAAAAATAAAGTACAACTTTATTGAAAGTTCACATGCTTCCGGATCAAGTATTTCTTAACGTACAGTTTTGTAACTTAGCATTTACTTGCAGACAAATAATATCAAACGATTGTGAAATTTTCATCAAAATTGGAGAATAATTAAAAAAGTTGGTCATACAACGAAAATCGTTACTTTCAAGCAAGGCATAGCCACGTGTATTGCACTGAGCTCTGCACAAAAGCAGCGAAAACGAAAAACATTGACATTGAGACAGACATACAAATATGCGTGCATGTTAAGTTCTTGCAGCAACTCCTCCAATTTGAGCCCTTATTCTTGGAATCGAAGCTCAGATTGTATTACACGGTCGACTTACCCGACTGAAAATTTTCTTTCTTGTATTTTTTTTATTTTGTTTTATTTCTCACAACAATTATTACACTTATGCTATTTAAAGCTTATGTATAAATTAAATTAAAATTTTACACAGTTTAGCTTAATGATTTTCAATTTAAACATTTCTTATATTAAGCTCTGTTGATTACAGGTTTACTTAACAATATTTGAACGCAAGTAAAAACGAATAAACTATTAAGACAGTTTTGTATATAATTTAATCAGCATATTTTTGACCCATTTCTTAAGTCAGGATATAAGTATTGCGAAGGGCAGCTAGTTAGTAAGTATGTTTTAAATAGTTGTGAGCTTACAAGAATATAAGTTTTGATCGCAAAACTAATCTGCTTAAAATGCTTAAAATAGCGCGAAAATCAGTCTTATGGCATAAGGAATTCACGAGCTCATTGAATATCTTAAAGTCACATTTCAATTTGCTTCAAAAAGTTGAATTAATTAGTAATTAAAAGCATTGTCCACTAAAATTATATAGATTTCCCAACTTTCTGTTAAACAAGCATATGAAATCAGTTTCATCCGGCCGGAGTATACTAGCTCTATTGAGTTTAAATCGTATCACATACCTAGCATTAAAGCCCATTTCAAATTTTTGAGATTTTAAATTGTAAACATAAAAAATTCACATACATTTTACATCGTAAATTAAGTAACATTCGAACTTATTAGCAATAAAAACATAGTCAATTACAAATAATTATAAATTTAAAAGTAACTACTTCAACTTTGCACCCGTTTAGAAACGGCTAAAGCCACTGTTATCATAGATATGGGTATATGCATATGTTTAAATACTTTAACATGGCTCTTATGGGCATCGAAATTTGTGCGATAACCCCCCACACCCCCCAAAGAGAAAGGATTATAGATAGACCACAAAATGGCAAACGACTTTGATAAACCGATGTCCTGAGTCTATGAGATTTACGAGCAGATTTCAACAGATACAAATACGCAACACACAATGACAACCATTGGGGGGGGGGAGGGGTTGGTAAGAGGAGTAGCTGAGAGGGGAGTGACAGGAAGGAATAAGGGGTGCTGAGGATTTTGGGTTAAAGTTCTCGTCAAGTTATCCAAGGCAAAACTTTCAATTGCATTTTGGCCAAGTTACTTTTGGCTTATCTTTATTATCGTTGCTGTTATTAACTGGAAAGAAAGTGAAAGAGCAGGAGGAGAGGGGAGAAGTGAAGGAAGACAGAGGGTGAGTGTGTGTGGGTGAGTGTGTGTGTGTGTGTGGATGAGTGTAGTGGCTCGTAAAGTATGTCATGTGTCATAAATGACAGATTCTTAGGCATACTTCATTGATCCTTTTGGCCGCAACGTTTTTACGACGAGATGCCGCCATATTCATAGTCAACACACACACACACACACAAACACAGACTCACAGATACACAAATTGTTGCAGTATCTATCGCAGATACATGTACATATATATATATATAAATATATATACATTGTGCACACAGAGTGCGTGTTTGAAGTTTGCTTTTGATAAATGAATGGATTTTCAAAGGCGACGTTAATGAAATACGCACACAAGACACCAACACCAGTTATATATATATATATATAGTACATATATAGCAGACCCCACAGCATATGTCTGTGTGAGCTTCCATATATCCTTCAATCTATCAAACTCACGTGTCCGTCGTGTCTCAATTTACTCGCTTAGTTTATGTTCAACTGGCGAACGTTTGCTTCCCCAAAGCAAACTCCTGGCGACTATTTTGATAGAGTCTGCTTGGCATATTTTTGAAGTCAACGCAGCGGGCATTGAAAGGACACACGCACACACATAGAGAG
This sequence comes from Drosophila tripunctata, assembly GCA_035047385.1. Classification (NCBI taxonomy): domain Eukaryota; kingdom Metazoa; phylum Arthropoda; class Insecta; order Diptera; family Drosophilidae; genus Drosophila; species Drosophila tripunctata. The sequence goes on along the minus strand of JAWNPS010000210.1, from coordinate 3,130,491 downwards.
AGAAAGAAAAGGAGATAGAAATAGGGAGAGAGAGAGTGAGAGAGATAGAATCTTGTCTAAGACAGCAACTCTTTCGTACATATGTATATAGATATCTGTCGCCCTCAAAGTTGACCTATTCCACAAGTTTGTTAATTTTTGAATACATAGTTAAGTAATAGGAAAGATATAAAGATATATATATATATATCTATATATATATATAAAGATTTTATGTCATACATTTTAAACCAGCAACAATCCAACTTTCAAAATGCTCAGCTGTGCTCAGTTATAGCATCTTTAATTCTTTCAGTGCCTTAAAACAAACTTGATCTGCGTGCACAGTATCCGAATAATCTTTAAGATCAATAAAGTTCATGCAAATTTATAGCGATTTTCAAAGAATTGCAGCACACTTTTTTAAATTTTGTAAGTTCGAACATTGTTAGTGCCCGAGATTTCGACTAAACGTAATAATAAACTGTAAGCCGGTAGCAGGCTAATAACAATACATTATTATTATGTTAACATTGTCACCACTAGATCATTAGCATTGCCATATCGAGTTAACTGTAGTATGATAGTTGTCTCACTCTAACGCATGAAGTTAAAGTGGAAGATATAGCTTTAAGAAGATCATAAAAGAAATGTCATTCATTGTCGTGATAGAGACGACAACGTAGATAGAGCTGGAAAACCATCGATAGTGCCACTACTTAATAGTTTTTCCATCGATATTGATGGTTGTATCAAAAATTTTTATATCCTTACTTATTGTTTGTAAGATAAGTTATTTTTTATAATGAAAGTTAAACAAAAGAAAAGTACATCGATATATCGTGCATTGAAACTATCGATGATCCCATCGATGGTTTTCCAGCTCTACTAGATAGACGCTACAAGTATTTTTATGAAAGATTCAAATAATTAAATAAGGTCTACAATAGTTAATAAACAGAATTTACATACTTATTTGTAATTAGTATTAATTACATTTATTTTATTAATCTATAATGCTTATTCTTCTTTAAATATAATAATTGTACTCGAAGCTCAAAGCAAAAGTATGATTATTAAACGTGCCCCTATAGACTTAAAATCGGGCAGAACATCTGGAATTTACTGATAATTAAAATGCCTACTTATGTATGTATATATCTCAGGGTTTTCCATTGCTATAAGTTGTGTTTTGAGTATCAAAAAATCCAGTTGCGTTGTCAGAAATCGAATGGTTTCGATATTCCATTGTCGATCTTAATTATATAGCATATGTATGTATGTACATTCATCATTGAACTGTAAACGTCGCCATTAAGTTAACTATGCAAATTGATGTGCAATTGTTTTTCCCGAACGGAACATACATATACTTATATACATATTCCTTAAAGGCATTTCCAATTGGTTCGCAGTGCGTATACGCCACTGAATGGGCGAATGTACTGGAGGCTTTAACATGGAAGTGGACAAGTGAATGAAGTTGGACAGATGTCTGGGAACAGCAGCAGGCCTTGTTTCATTCGTATTATGAATTAAGCACAAGTCGGCGGACCGGTTCGGATTGGATTGGATGCGTTCGGAACGGAGCGATGAGGACCACGGCTCAATAATTGCAAACTACTGAAGCATTTAATATTTTGAGTGCATTTCCGCGTAACGCGTGGATTCCAAAAAGGTGCGAGAAAGGACACACAACAAAGAGAAGGACAGCAAAGGAAAGCAAAGAAAAACAAAACAAAACAAGCAAATCGAATGGAAAACACATGAAAATCGAAAGTCCAGTGCCAAACTGAACCCAGGTCAGTTCAGTTCATTTCAAGTTGGATAGAGCTTTTGATAACTCCTGCCCAGGCTCCGACGCCTGACTCCTGACTGCTGTCTCCGGTCGGCCGTAAAGTTAATAAAGCGCCCTGAGGGCGATAAACAATTTGCGTTTGCCGAAAGTCCAGCTACAGCTGCAGGATGCGCCAAGAAGTTAAGGTAGAGAGAAGTAGATCTAGGGATGGAAGTCAGACCATGTAGTAGCGCTACGCCTTGCCCCGAGGCCGTGGAAGTAGCTACGGCTCAACGGACTGCGAACTTGAAATTCTAATTGGCATTTTATGCCGGGCCACGCCTTCAATATAACCAAACGCCTCTCTGTCTCTCTCCTTCTCTCTCTCTCTCTCTCTCTCTCTCTCTCTCTGTACTTGCCTCCTTCCATTCTGGTTAGGGGTAGTGGGTTCAGGGTTGGAACTGTCGAACAGGTGTGAAATCGTTGACGAATTCTCACGAATACGTTTAATCCGCTTTCTGATTTTTGTTGCAGCCACTGGAAACATTGTGTGGTTGTGAGTGTGTGTGTGTGTGGGGGGTGGGGAGTGGGGGAGTGTCACAGTCTAGTAGGGGTTGAGGAAGGTTCAGGACCTGGTGACTCGACTCTCGGATCGGTTTTGCATTTTGCGGGCAATATCATGTTGGATTAAAAGCGCGTCGTGCCCTTCGTTGCAAATTAATTTCGTGTACATGTCCTGCAGCCTTTTGCAAGTTTATACGCCTGCATCCACATGTGTCTGTGGGTGTTGTTGTGGGTGTGTTTGTTGTGCCGCCAGTTCGTCTACATATCGAGTTACCCAGAGCAACACAACCTGTCCATCACTCGGCCCCTTTTGCACAAGCGTCCTGGTGTCCCGGCGTCCCTTCGTCCTGCCGTTCCTTTTCTCCTGGCAACCGACATCCAAACAAGCGACAACCGCAAATATTAAAGCGGCATGACTTTATTTGATTGTCTACCAAGTGCGCTGGCATTTCGGTTTCAGTTGTTTTTAGATCCGCTTGGAAATTATACAAAAACAGTAGATCCTTTTTAGCATAACAGGATTGTTGTCCAAATTGAAATTAAACCCGTTTTTTTTTCGCTTTTAGCTCAGTGCTTAGCGCCTCAGTAGATGTGGCAGGACATTGTTATGATTTGACTGGGGCAAGTTCCGAATGGTTTTACGTTTCGTTTTATTGCCATTATGTGAACATTTCCAATTCTAAAAGGTGTTATTTCCGGGAAACTGAATAAGCATACACATATTTCAGTTCTAACTTAAATTCATGTTGAACTTGAGAAATTTCAATGCTATAGGTCTTTTGATTTGAGCCCCACGATTATCAATCGCTGAATCAGTTAACCACTGTCGACAAATTGTTTATCTTAGAGTATCGTTGGTCCGTCCATCGATACTATCGGTAGTACTACCAAAGATTTTTCAACAATACCACAATATAATCTTTAATTATCTCAGTCTTCTTTTCAAGTTTTTGTAACCAATGAAAAGAAAACAAACCTAAACAGTCTATATAAATTGGCCCAGATATACCGAAACCACATTTTTATACATTTTTTACGCGTCTTACGACCTTATCCAACACCAGAGTTGTATTGTCTCGTACAGAACAAGTTCGACTGAACTATTTTCCTGATTGTACAGCATTTAGTTCAGAAGCTCATTCGCTGAGCTTAGTCAGTTCTATTCTAGCTGGTTCGTTCAGCTATCTTATTTAGACCCTCAGGCCTCTATAGAGCTCATCATTCTTCTCACTTTTGATCATCATATTCAACAGAATTATTTAGAAATGAAATAAAGTATAATAAATAATTAAATAAAACTATTGTCGATTAAAAGTAATAGTAAAGAATTATTTTCAATAAACTTTATTTATATAATATTAACTTAAATACAATTGAATTAGATAAAAGTTTGTTTGCTGTTAGGACTGAACGATAAAGTGTCTGAAAAAAATCCGGGTCGAACTACAATGCAACTGAATTGGACAGCTAAAAAGAACGAACTAAATGACCGAATGAACTATTATGTTCGACTGTAGCCAATATTTGTAAACTATCGACTATACTATCGCTAGTGCCATCGATTGTTTTTCAACCCTACTATCATACGTTTGTAGTAGCCCACTGAGAAAACGGATTAGCTGATTAGTTAATTACATTTTAAAGGTACAACTAAAGTTTGTTACTTATTCTCCATCGGCAAGATTTTAATTATTTCACTTTACCCTTTTTATGTACAAATGTACATAACATAGATATGTAGTTGTTGCTATCAGATAACAGTTTTTAGACAAATTGTTAATCATAACTGCCTCTTGAGTGCGCAACTAAACTTTCTTTGTTGCACTCCAGCCAAGGAAGTATCACAGTTAATTCCACATTTTCCCCTCTCGCACATTTCAGATCCTTGAACTGCAAGTATGCTGCTCCAAGGTGCTTAGTTTTCAGTAACAGCAAGGTAACACACACACATCACCTTCCTCGGCTTCCTTGCACTCGAGTAAGCTTAAGTTTTAGAATCATTCGATTAGATACTTTTCTAGAATGCTTAGTCCTTTACAAGTGGTTTCCCTTTTCAAATGATTTCACTAGAATTACTCACGTTCTTTCGTCCTCTCTAAAAAAAAAGGCATTGGGTTATGTTTCCCTACTTGCTACTTGCTTCTGGGCAATACTATGGGCATTATCTTCCATTTTTTTTTTGCTCATGTTACAATGCGATGCTTTAATTGTATGTACACATGTATGTTACAGTATGTTGTCTTAGCTTTTATTATAACGATTTGTTCTTACTGGCTAGCTGATTCACTGAGCTATAAAACTGAACAAGGAGAACAATGTGTAACATTAATTAAGTTGAGGCCATACTTAATTCTACTATGTCAAATTGTGTGAAACCAACTTTAAAATGTCCAACTTTTATTTGGAAGGACCCAAAGATTCTTTTGGTAGCAGCTTCCCAAGCCGAGATGACTAAGTTGGCTTATACATAGTAAAAGAAACTGCAAATTAAATAAATATTAAATCGATAAGTAGAAGTCAAGTAATTAGTATTTAAACCATTTGAAAACTCTTTGCAATCCATTTCATAGTTCGATGACTGAAATATCATTCATTGTCACGTATCCTTCTCTTGCTAATCTCCACAACTCTTCATCCTTTTTTCGTTAGCCATTTGCTGGAAAGCAACATAAAGGATATGTTTATCGAAATCGGCAAACACATAAAACTTTTCGTCTTATTAGAAATATGTATTTATACTAGGTTGGACACTACTTGACATGCTCATCCATTTAAGCATCTCTCTCTCTCTCTCTCTCTCTCTCTCTCTCTATCTACGCTGTCCTGTGACGCCTTTTGACAAGGCATAATCATAAAAAAAACAGAAGTGTGAAAAATACATACATAAATGCCGATTAAATCTTTATTTTCTGCCTTGGCGCACGCAAAGCGGGGCGGGTGGGGAGTGTAGAGGGTAAGGAGTTAAGGACGGTGGTGGCAGGACGTGATGCGTCCAGGATATTTGGTTACGCATTTTTGAGGACCCGTCGCTGACTGTTGACAGACATGTGACAGCGGATGGGCATTCGGTTTGATCGTGCAACCTGATGATTTAATAACCGGCAAAGCTGATTAGGAGCTGGAGAAGACTACATACATATATGCCTTTGTGGGATGAGTGGATTGAATGACTAGGAGGCAGGGGGTGCGTCCAGTGTAAGCCATAGATACAATGGAAAGGGGTTGCAACATTTTTAAAGGCTACAAGCAAATTTCAGTAAGGGTGGCAGACAGACTGCAGGGTGCGCACCGCGCATCAGTGTTGGCAGAAACTTATGCATATAGCTAGATTAGCACACTACTAAAATATTATATACAAAATTATAAACCATATCCCACAACGTCAAAGCGGCACATTACAAAATAATAGATATCTTATCAAATATTAAATGTATTATATAAAAATTCCATTTCCTAAGCTATTTAAGAATAAACCGAATATTAAAGTAATGCCAAATTTATTATACCCTCTGAGTGGTATATGTGGGCTTATTAAAAGTATGTAGCAGGCAGAAGGAGGCGTGGCACATTTCATAAAGTACATATATTCTTCATCAACAGCCAAATCGCCTTAACCGTAACCCATAAGAAGCAATCAAACTTTCAAATTTGCATGCCTATAACTTACATATTTCTTAACGTACCGTTTTATAACTTCACATTCGTTTAGAGGCAAACAAATTTCAAACGATCCCAAAAATCGCATTAAGATCGGCTTATAATCAAGAAAGTTATCATACATCGAAAAACGTAAAGCTACAGCAGAGGCGCCGCCACGTGCAAAGCAGTGCAGTTAAGTGTGTGTGTGTGCATGTTAAGTTCTTGCAGCACTTACTCCGATTTGGAAATGAAAGTCCGAGGGTATTACACTGTCGGCATGCCCGACTGACTTTTTTTTTCTTTTTAATTTTATATGTACCAATGTAAAAGGCAATACTTAAGTAGGTCAGTCTTAAACTATATGTATGTACATACATCAGTTAGCTAGCCGTTTTTGCTGTATAATAGCAAGACCACATCTAGCTATAAATAGGCTAATATTCTGTCACTGGTATAGGGAGTGAAACTTACCATGAAGAAAAACGCTGCTTGTTGCTTCCCCACAGTTGCTGCTGTTGTTGGTGCTCCTTTTTTTTGCTGTGGCTGTGTGTCACCGCAGCGGTGTGTGCGTATGTGTGTGTGTGTGTGTGCAACGTGTGTGTGATTGATGACAACTCAAATAAGCGATGATTGATGCTTATTTTACACTTTTCGTTGCAACACACACGGCGACACATGTTTATTTTGTCGGTGTGTTTGCAGCGGCGGCTTTTTTGGCTGGCTCATACTACACATATATCGGGATTATTATGAGCACACGTTCGAGCGTCTTCAGACGCCGACACCACCACCACCACCACCACCAACAACAGCAACAACAACAAGAAAGAAAATGTCTGTCGGGCATGCCGACCGTGTAATACCCTCTGAGCTTCGATTCCAATTATATGAGTTCATTTTGGACTGCTTACAAGCAGTGCACTCCGTATATTTTATACACACAAGCAGTGCACTGAGTAAGTTTTAAATACACAAGCACTGCTTGTGCACTGCTTATAGACACTGCAGCGTAAACGAAAGCAGTACACTGCTATTGCGAACAAAATTTAAGTTTGTATGACAAACTTTTTTAATTATAGTCCGATTTTAATGAAATTTTCAAAGTCGTTTGATATTATTTGTCTGCAAGTAAATGCTAAGTTACAAAACTATACGTTAAGAAATAAGTGCGCTAGCCGCTTGCAAAGTTACAACGAAGTGGTGCCCTTGGTGGGCGAAGGAGACGTGGCATCCAAAAAATTTTAATGGCATTGTCTTTATATTGCAAATAGCAACTTGCATGCCAAAATTGGTATCCCTAGGTGCCGTAGTTACCGAGATATTCGCCAAAAACATGTATTTTTCCCAGGTACGTCTGGTTTTTCGCTTATTGTGGGCGAATGGGGCGTGGCATCAAAAAAGGAAACAAACATGTATTGACTGTCTAAATATGTGGTAGATACTGACCAACTTTTGAATTTGTAGCTCTTACCATCTCTGAGATCCTTTCGTTCATACGGACAGACGGACATGGCTACATCGACTCGGCTGTTGACGCTGATCAAGATTAAAAATTCTTTTGGAGTCCGCCACGCCTCCTTCTGCCTGTTACATACTTCTGACAAACCCAATATACCCCTCAGAGGGTATAATAACCATGGCAGCGCCGTCAACGAGCCGCAATCATCAATGTTACCAACAGTCGCCTGTCGACATCCCGCTTTCGACCCCGCACCTACACACGCACCGCACATTGTCTGCCCATCACTCCAAGTGGGTGGTAATCTGTGTTAGTGTATTGGTAATTGCTAGAATTTCCCTACATACATGTGTGTGTGTGAGTGTGTTTGTGTGTGTGTGCGAGAGGTGTTCTTGCGGTTTACTTATTGCTGCGCTGCAATACATCATCGGCTGCCAGTCAAGCGCGCCAGAATAGGAGTCTCTGCACACGCCTCATCCACATCCTCATCCCATCTAGCATCTCAACTCCCAGCTCGAATTTCTGCTGTGTTTCCACCTCCGACGTCCATTTGCTGTCGGGTGCACAAAGTTAGCCGCCACATGCCACATCACATGACATGGTTGGCGGCAAATTCAGCGGCAGCCGCGTTTCTCTGCTCTCGTTGACACCTTTAAGGCGCACCGTAGCATTTTTATGTACTAATATTACAATAGCAAATTATTTAGTCACACAATTAATATTAGAAATTTTGGATTTTGAGTTTGCGATTTTATTTTTAAACTGTAAGCCCTTTTAAGGTTGTTATCCTATGTACTATATACATATATCGATATATGTATGTTTGTATTAGGTAAAGATTTACTATAACTCATAAATAATTATGTATAACTCCTTAGATAATTGAATACATAGGGTATAAGGTTATTATATCCTCTATTGGGTTTGTGAAGAGTATGCAACAGGCAGAAGGAGGCGTGGCAGACCCCATAAAGTATGTATGTATGTATATTCTTGATCAGCATCAACAGCCGAGTCGATATAGCCATGTCCGTCTGTCTGTCCGTAGGAACAAACAGAACTCAGAGATGGTAAGAGCTTTAAAGTTTAAACACCATATATACAAGAATCTTTTGTTTTCTGTTGATGTCACGCCCCATTCGCCCACAATAAGCGGAAAAAGCCAGACATATGTACATACCTCGGAAAAAATACTTTTTTCTGGCGAATAGCATGCAGGTTGCTATTTGCAATATAAAAGCAATGTCATCAAATTTTTTTGGATGATACGCCCCCTTCGCCCAATTAAAGTACAACTGCATTGAAAATTCACATGCTGCCCAATCACGAATTTTGTAATGTATAGTTCTGTTACTTAGCATATACTTGGAGGCAAATAATTTCAAACGATCCTGAAAATTGTATTAAAATCGGACTATAATTAAAAAAGTTGGTCATACAACGAAAATCGTTACTTTCAAGCAAGGCATAACCACATGCATTGCACTGGGCTGTGCACACAAACAACGAAAACGAAACACGTTGTGTGAGCGAGACAAACATACAAATAAGTGTGCATGTTAATTTCTTGCAGCAACTAATCCAATTTGAGCTCATATAATTGGATATGTAGCTTAGAGGGTATTACACGGTCGGCATGCACGACTTAAATTTCAATTATTTTTATTCACCATTGATGTACATACATACTATAATATATTTGTTTTACGAATTTAGCGGAATTTCATAACCTATTATATATACATAAATAATGACATCAAATCTCCTAATTTGTTTTCGTGGATAGTACAGCGCATTGATGTCTCTTTTCAAAGTATCATCGGAAAATAGTGTGTCCCTATTATTTGTGTTCACTTAAATTATTTGAACATATGTTGTGGACACACTGGAGATGTTATTTGGAACAGCTTATCGCCAAATTTAAAAGAATTCTTTACTCAATGCAGAAATCACGCTAAAAATAAAATATTTCCGCAAGGCACAAATTCTGGACGTTTCACTTCTCGGTTAAAATTATTTGACTTGCGTGATATTTAAGCTTCAAGTATCGATATGTGAATACCATATATCGATATAAGATACTATCGTCATTTAACTGCCATCCCTAAATTATGCATTTCATTGTTTCCCAGAAGCATCTAAGCACGCCAGATCGTAAACTTTTTCGGTTAAGAAAACATTAAAAATGAGCTCACACAACTCAACAAGCTGCACATCGCCTAAAGTTATAAAGATTTCCCACACATGGGTTATCGAAAACTACAGTTTATTAAAAGTGTGTAATTTCCACACAAATCTTACTTCACAGCGTTTTAGTGATTGGGGCTTTTATATGCAAATAGTTAGTTCCGGGAACTGTGTGGATATGTTAGTTTGTGTGAAAAACTTCAAAACCCATGAAAAGCAGCTGAGTGGCAGAGTGAAAATTTCCATCCAAGATGGTCGTAAAGTTTGTAAAGAAACTTCCTACAAGCCGAGCTCAGCATGTGAAGTAGTTTTAACGAAGTGGAGCACTCTCTTTGACAAATCTGAAGCTCTTCTCTTTCCTGATGATAAACTGGTATTAAATTGTGAGATCGAATTAATACAATGTTTAGTTGTAAACCCAAGGTATGTGATCGAAGTACCACTTTGTAAAATGCGCCAAGAACTTGGCGTCCTAATTGACTCAATGGAATTTTCGGATGTCACAATACGTACAGGCTGCAATAATTTCATACGAGCTCACAAGGCTATACTTTCCGGTGAGAATTAATTTTGTACCATAAAAAAATTATTCAAATTAAAACGTGTTATTTTTATAGCCCGAAGCAAAGTTTTTGCGGCCATGTTTAAGCATCCAATGAAGGAGAACTGCATTGCCAGAAACGATTTTAAATTTGATGTTATAATGGAACTACTTCGATTTATTTACACTGGGGAAGTCACCAATTTGAAGGAGATCGCTGTAGATCTAATGGCAGCTGCTGACAAGTATGATCTTGACGTGCTGAAAGCGCAGTGTGGACAATCACTGGGCGGCAGTCTAACAATAGAAACGGCACCTATAATTCTTAGAGCAGCCGATCTATACAACATGCAGAATCTTAAAAACAAAGCAATCCATTTTATTCAAACTAATCACTCAAAAGTATTAGAGTCGTCAAGCTGGAAGAATTTATTAGCAACAGATAAATTGCTGATATTCGAATCTTTTATTGACCTAAATCTTTTTGAACTCAAAGAAAATGATGACAAGTTGCCAAAGAACATAATTCTAATAACATCAAATAAGATATAATCATACACATAATTAATAAGCTATAGTGACTGAATATTCTTTATCACTTTGAATACCCTACTTGTTATATTCTTAAGTTTACTTACTGAATCTAACTTGCGTTTCTTTCATTTGTTTTAGTATTTTATTTTTTTTTTTAAATTTTTATTTAGTTAGTAATAAAAGTCGGAATTAACTATGTATTATTGCCATATGATTTTGAACTTGAAGCTTCTATTAAAATAAAAAAAATGTTATTACATTTCTTTTAATACAATTAACCCCTAGCGGGGTTCCCCTTTGTTTCTATAGCTTATCGATTTGCAATGTTGGCAAAACTGAAACTAAACTGTATTCGTTTTAAGAATCTGACTAGTAGTGAACACTTCGGAGAAAAAAATATACATATGTATATATATTTACACATATTCATAGGCATTCATTCATATAAATAATATACTCGCTAAAAAATCAACAGCCATGGTAGCTAAATTTGTCTAAATTTTGGCGCTGTTTTCGGAAAAAAATTGCCAATAAAAATTCCAGGAAAAATGCTATTTTTAATTGGAAAACCATAAGACGAGCGACTAGTGATGTAAAAAATCATCGATGCATCGAGCATCGATGATTTTTAGGCGATGTTTTCCGATGTTTTGTGACATACCGATGTTTATCGATGCATCGATGTTTGACAAAACATCGGGTGTCAAGTTTCACAATATTACAGAACATATGGTTTCAATGCCACACGGACAAATTCGCGGGTATTTTTATTTATTTACCCTGTGTTTGCAATGCCAAAGTAAGTAAATTGTGGAAAATATATATAAATATAGTTATTTGCAATTACAAGTGTATTTATTCTAGAATAACAACAAGGACAAGCTTTTGCTGGAGGCACTTTACAAATTAATAACGGAAAATGTAAAAAATAACGGAATGTGTTGAAAACATCGATGCATCGATGTTTCTAGCCGATGTTTCATACAACATCGATTTATCATTGTGCAAACATCGATGACCATCGACATCGAAGTTTCGACCCAAATTTACATCACTACGAGCGACTGTTTATAGCGGCAGCAACGATTATTTCTGTTATCGATAATTGAGTGTTGGGAAATTTACAAACACTGAATGAAAACTAAGTGTTTGTAAAGAATTAATGGAAAAAAATATATTTGTAAGAGTGGAAAAAGTACACGGCATGTACGTACATACATATGTACATTTTATGTATTTGTTATTCTTAACAATATATTTAGATCTAAAAAAAAAGGACATTAGTTTTTTGGCACATTTGCAAAATGTTGACGGCAGTTTTTTATGGCTTCGCCGGTTGCTGAGACGTACGCACAAAGAAGACGGCGGCTGGTGCTGTGTTTGGCCGTGATCTACTGACCTCATCGGCCTGCGACAATGGCCAGAGCTGCAAGAAAGGAATAAGTTGAGTTAAACTGTAATTAAAGCGGAATCCTTCTCACCCTTCGATGGCCACGTCGCAAGCGGAAGCGCTGTCGATGCACCTGCTTCAATTTGCCGCTGGAGAGCAAGGATCGCTTGCGCTGTTCCCACGACTGCAAAAGGAAAGAGGGTCACAGTTTTAGGCGACTACAAGATGTTATGGCGCTTTCGGAATAGTTAAAAGAGAGATGCAGTTTGGAAAACAAATAAAATGTGCGTCAAACGACGGACAAGCCAGAGACGGACTAGTCAGGATTAGAACTAGCCATGGATGCACTAGACACTCTACACTCGATATTGGCAGACTCACCTGCAGATTGACATCGTATTTGATGCGCTGGGTTTGGGAGGGTGCTAGTTCGTGCAGCTGTCGCTGCAGCCAATTCAGAGCTTGCCACAGATCCTCTTCGGTCATGTGGCAACTGTGCAGTGGACAGTTTGTGGCACTTGCCAGTTGATCGAGTCCAAATGCATGCTCCACATCGTACAGCTGAACGCCCTCTCGCTGTCGTGTGGCAACCAATAGCACTGGCTTGCCACACATTGCCTCATGTTGCAGGCAATGTTTCAGCAGTTCAAAGTTTCGCCGCAAGTTGTCGTCGCTGGCGCTGAGATCAAAGCAATAGATGAGTGCGTTGCAGCTGGCATAATAATATGACCATATACGTTGCATATCCGCACTGCCCCCCACCTCTGTTAGCAGCAGTGTGGCAGGCTTCATCCTGGCTTCCATATCCATTTCGATGCTATAGCATCGCACTCCATTTGTGGCTCCCTGATCGTCGCCTTTGCGCTGCTTGCCACTGAGCTGCAGTCCCAACTGGGTCTTTCCACTGCCGCTGGTACCCAATAGCAGCACCTTGAACTGCGCCCTTGCCGCATCTTGTGGCGACTCCTTGCAACAGCCACGGCAGCAGCAGCAGCAGCTGAGGCAGAGGCAGCGGCGCAGTGTGGCGCACATTGAACCCATTAGCGCATGGCGAAATATGCCAAGAATTTTATTGGTTTTATTCCGCTTTCAGTTTTAGTTTAAGTTTAAGTTCAAGTTTCAATTGAAAACACTTTCTATTTGTTTGTTTACAAGACAGCGGCTGCCAGCTGATTTTGTTGTCCAATTGTCGTCCCTGGCAACAACAACATCAGCGGCCCAGTGTTGTGGCCATGGGCCAATTGTCATGGTATTGGCCACGTATTTTCTGTTAGTTCAATTTTGAATTTTACTGTCAACTAACAGCAGCTTTTGTTAGCATTAACATTTGCTGTTGCTCACGAGCTGCTGTTAGCTAACAGTTACACTTTTAACAGACTGGTTAACAGAATTTCGAAAATGTGTTGCTTGCTTTTAACGCTAGGTGTCGCCTTGTCCCAAAATGCGCATAATGTGCAATTTAGAGCTTTTAATTCCATGCCATAAATGTCTTGCAAAACTTCCCAACTTATATTTATCTTATTAGCTCTTATTTAGCTCTTACAAAAATACCAAAATGGGTCTAATTGTCCTTTTTTTTAACTGTTATTGGTGTGTCTTAAAATCAAAAACTACACGAAAACAAGATACTTTTTTTGAGCTTAGTTTTTAAATACATTCGTCACTCTGTCATATGAACAAAAGGAGATCAAAGATATCTACATTTCAGTCAGTGAGGACTAAATAATTAGTCAGTCAATACAAGATGGTTTTCCTTTTTTAATGTCTCTGAAAAATTCATGTTTTTAGCAAATATCTCAGTAACTACAACACATAGGGAAACAAATTTTGGCATGCAAATTCCTAGGTGCCGCATTAAGAGAATGAAATCATAATTTTTTGGACGTCACGACCTCTTCGCTTATAAGAAATAACAAAAATTGAAATTTTGCATGACTCTAACTCGCGTATTTCTTATCGAATAGTTTTGTAACTAGACATTTGTTTAGAGACAAACAATTTCATACGAACTTTAAAATCGCAACAGGATCGGATTATAATCATGAAAGTTATCATAGATCGAAATATGTAAAGTGCTTGGCGCTGAGCTCTGCTGTAGCGCTGCTGCCACAGAAAATCGCTTTCTCCAATTTCAACTCATATACACACATATGTAGTGGGAAATGAAAGACAGAGCGTATAACACGGATGCCCGACTGAAATTTACTTTCTCGTTCTAGCTCAATATTTTCAACCGGTTGTTGCTATGGCAGCTGTATGATATAGTGGTCCGATCGTACATCTATAACATACATTTGAATATTTGGTATATTCCACACATAGTATTGGTAGATATATGTATGTATGCTTTGCCAAAAAAATTATTTGCTTAATCTGTTAGTAGTTTGTAGGCTTTTTAACTTACATACCTTTTCCAGGTACAACTAAACTTATGCGTATTCCCTAGAGGTGCAAGTCTCATGGCTTCTGTTTTGTTGTTTTCAGGATGAGCATACACAAGCTGCGTAAGGTTCAAATGTAAAGCATTAGTTGCGATTCTAAATTCATGGAAAATTAATTAAGCTGCTGTCAAGAAGTGCTAAAACATGGAATATTTATAATGCTCAAGTGGCTGTACTGTATTAAAAAGCTAGGTAGCTATAAAATTTACCTTTGATGAGATATTCCATCAACTTTGACACATTTCACTGTGTCTGTGCTTTTGTTGTAACTCTTTTCCATTTACTTTTTTTTCGACGACCCTTCTTTTTCTTTCACATGTTTTTTGGGCAACATATTCGCTAATCGCCATGTGGCAGTTGCTTTGAGCTGGGGACTCACTTTTGAATGGAGCTCTTTGTATTATTGCATTGCATAATGGCGACGTCGTGCCCGAAACCGTTAAGCGCCGTTAACTCAACGCACATACACTCGAAGTCGAGAACGGCCCATTCTCCCCATTCAACCTATTTGAACTCACACACCACCTGGAATTGAAAAGTAAGCAAGCTAAACGTTTTCCGAACTTTGTCACCTTTTGTAACCGAATGTCTGTAGCCTTGAGGCAGTCGAAAGCGTCTTTTTGAATACCCAGCACCGAGTAGCATCATTATATGTAACCTTAAATAGATCTTTAAATATTCCTACTTTAATTAAAAGCTGCAACAATGTTGATTTAGTGAAAAATAGGCATATATATTATTGAAATTTTGCTTTTAAAGAAAGTAAGAACATATCTGTCATCTAAAAAAAGTGTGAAATTATATATCATGCATATACATATATCATACATACATATATGTAAAAAGAAAGTACATTCAATAAACCCAAATATAATATATATATATAATATATTTATGTATTTATATATATACATATTTATATATATATATATATATATTTATGAATTAGTTAATTTAATTTATATTCCAATATTTACTAAAGTCTGTTAATATGTTTATTACTTTATCTTTGCATTTTTCATTAATTTTAACACAGATTTTAGGTGAAAGTAACCTTCTACATATCATATATTTAAAACCTTAAATAGACATTGTAAAAACACTTGCTTTAGGACTAGCTGAACTCAATTGTGTAAGAATTATTTAAGATTTCTTGGTCATCTTGCAGCCGAGCACGCTCGTCACAACATATACTGAGCCCCTCTTCTTCTATAATTTTCTTGGCCTGGTAACTCTTTTTTTGTAAAGACCCTTCATCCTCCGCGATACCCTGTTGTATACACACATTTATGCATACGTACATATATGTATATGAATATGATGTTGTCAGTCTTACATTAGTTCTCCGCCTCGGCAGCCAGCGTGTCGTCATTTTAATATGCGCATTAATGCGGCACAAAGCGACGCGAATAGCGACAACTTGGGAACGGCGGAATGGCGAATGGAATGGATGGAGAACACAGATGCGGGAAACGGGAAACGAGAATCAAACGAAGACTTTTGCATAAAACTGCAAGGATGAGAAGTTGCTACACATGTACAGACATATGTACATATGTACATATATGCAAATATATACCTGGCTCACTGTTGCAAAAGCAGTTGATTGCCTGTCGCCTGCCACCTGCACATGTCTCAAATATTACATTTAAAGCCATAAGTACGCATCCCCCCAAAACGAAGTGAACTTTAACAGTAGACCAAAAAGGACATATCTAAATGAATAAACTAAAACGTAGTACAAAATGTTATATCTAAAGTTAAAATCTTTACTGTAACAGTTTTGTTATTAGTTTAGTTTCGATGAAAGATAAATAATTAAACACATTTGATACACATAATATTTAAACATTTTTTTTTTAGTAAGATTGTAGATATCAGTTGTCGAGAAAGTACCGAGTAAAACGCATATTGAGTAAACTAATTACCAAAAAAATGTCTTATTTACCTGTCCAGAAATAAAAATTCGATTGTGTGTATATGTTACGATATAATTCAAAATTATTTTTATATATTTTTTTATTTTTATATATAAATATATTCATTTAAATTTGCTATCGATAAAGCACTACAAAACAAAAATAGAATGCTCCAAATCTTCCTTATTATTTAATAAAGAAATATAACTATGGTATAAAACATTGCTAAAATGTTGGAATAATTGGAATATATTTATTTTAACGTTTTGAAATGCCACCCGAATTATTATATCAGTCGATCGATACTTCGTTAAGAGTTGCATTTGAAAAAAAAAAAAAAAACGTCAAAGTGCCTTTGTCGATATGTATCGTATGAACATCGACAAACTATGGAGTGGTTCGATAGGTAAATTAGTGTGACAGTTGAATATAAATTGTCTAAGCTTTCCATATATATATGTACATCTGAATGCAAATATTTACAATTATACATTAACATTACTTAGAGCATTACGACACAAATGCTTTCTTCTGTTATACATTTTTAAGAAGCTTTTAATGCTTCGCAAGGGATATACGAAAACATTTATAGTATCTGGAAAAATTTATATCCAAGGATATATGGTTGCTTGTGCTCTTTTAACAATTCGATTAACCCTCGCAGAATGTGTGAGCTTTCCAAAGCGTAAGTCAAATATTTGTCCAAGTCCCTGCCTCAACTAAATGAAGCGACACCGCGTAATCGTTTGTCCTGCGCATACCTGCTGCTGATGCCTGGATTCCTGTATGCCTGGACGCCTGCTCCTATTCCTGCTCCCACTCCGCCTCCTTTCTCTAGTTGCTCATGAATCGGAATTGTGACTTTCGGACGTGGTGACCCAACTGCTGATGCTGCTCCTGCTCCTGTGCCAAAAGTCCAATGCCATAGTCAAGGCATTGGTTCAGCTACGGCTTTATTCGATTATTTGTGCGCAGCAGCATCATTTCGTTTGCTTTCCGGTTGTTTTCCTTTATCCTGCCGTCTGGCAGGACTTGACTGCTCTTTGACTATGGCACACGGCGACGTCATATTTCCTTTCCTTTCCGTCCTCGGTGTTCACTTTACTTTTAGCCTTGCCTTTTTGTTCATCACTTCTTCTTCGCCTTTGGTAGGTGTATTTTTTCTACTTCGCTCCGGCGTACTTGTCGAGTCGTTCACCGTGTGGAAAGTTTAGTGAGCTTAGCATTGGGCGCGCCAGCTTGCCTCGGATTTCATTTCCGGCATGTTGCGGTTACGTTAAGTAACGGAGATTGCATCGCTAATGATGCAATTGTGTTTGGCGGAAATGAAAGCGGTTTCGTGTGACGACTTGCGCCCGAGAGCCGACCACAAAATAAGCACCTCCTACAACACCCACACACACCTGACCTACGCAAGAAATTCCAAGACGCTGATGCTCCGCAAACTAAAGCAAAATGAAGTAGAACGAAACTCGAAATTAGAAAAAAGGCAGAAAAGCTCAAAAATTATGTACCAGTTACTTAATTGCACTTCACTTTACGTTCGCGTTCGCACTTCCGTTCCATTTGGGAAGTGCATGTCAAAGCAAAAGCTGCACTTGTGGCACAAGTTTGTGTTAAATCTTATTATCCAATCATATCATTCTGAATGACAACTACTATTCGATCTAGATTGTTACTAAGCATACATTATTATCTGCTAAGATTGTTATGTAGATTAATATTCCAAATAGATTGTTTGATTGAACTTGAGATGCCTAAGATGAGACATTGCTAGGCACTGTGGCTGCGCCACTTCTATAAATTTCAGTTTTTCGATACATGACAACTTTTTAAATTTTAATTCTATCTTCATGCGATTTGCAGAATCGTTTAATATTGTTTGTCTCTAAGTGATTGCCTAGTAACAAAACTATTCGTTAAGAAATACATGAGTTAGAGGCATTTAAACTTTAAATTTTGTTAATTTCGTACGGGCGAAGGGGCTGTGACATCCAAGAAATTTTGATGAAAATGTCTTCATATTGCATCTAGATGCCAGCGTGCCAATATTGGCGGCCCCACGTTCCATAGCTACTGAGATATTCATCAAAAACATGTATTTTTGTATGTCTGGTCTGGGCATGGCATCAAAAAAAAAAAAAACTTGAATTGACTGACTAAATATTCGACTGATACTGACCAACTTTGAACTTGTAGCTCTTACCATCTCTGAGATCCTTTCGTTCATACGGACCAACAGGCAGACGCACATGCGGTCAGAAGGACAGGCGGACAGGGCTATATCGACTCTGCTACTGTTAGACATATTTAACAAACTTACACATATTTTCGAAGTTCGATGCTTGAAAGATGCAGAAAATTGTAAGCAGGCTTTGCTTAATTTCTGGAAATATCTGTACACACTTCATCTTGGCATTCACACTGAACGTATAGTTTATTTCTTTCAGGCTAAAATAGGCCAATAGAGCATTAAGTGCATCCCTCAAGCTCCCTGTGCTCCAACACACACGATGTACAATGAGTCGAGTAAAACGCATCGCTGTCAAACGCCGCAAAATGACTTGTTGAATACGTCGGAACATCTCCGACCTGGTTTTAGTGGACAACCGCGTCAATGTGATCCCAGAGAATTTGAAATAACGGGCAACGAGGAATGGCAGCATCCGAATATGTTTGGGAATGTGGCATGTCCGTAGAGTTCTAGCATTTATAGTTAGACCACTAAAATATCTCCTTTAAAATGCAGATAAAACAAACATTGAGCCAATGGACACGTTTCGTCAGATGCAACCACGGCGCACAGAATTTTGTCCACCAATGGCACACAATCTGGGAAATCTGCCAGAGGAGCAACTGGGAGATATGTCGCCACCGACATTTGAGTTGAGCATGAATCCAATGTGCGAGACTGAAACGACGACAATGCCTCTGGGTGACAACGACCCGAACTTATATGTGGACAGTTTCTACCAGGAGATTGTGAACCGCTTTGATGAGCTACGCACACGGATCGCTCGTGGCGACAATGATAGACCACAGCAGGAGCCGAGCTCCTGTCGCCCGACCGCCTCCCCTTCGGCGCTCAATGAAGTATCGGAAGTTTGTACTTCGAAAAATGTAAGCAAAAGAGCATAGCTCTATTATAATCAAGTGATGCAAATCAAACTAGAAATTGATTTTAAAATCGAACATTAAATATCGGCAACGCTAAAATCAATGCATCGATACATCGAAAGTTTTTATTTCGATGCATCGATTTTTATGTAAATCATATAATATAGGAGATGGCAGTTTATTTTATAAGCGACAAATTGAATTCCTTGATTTTCTACACATATACATATTTATTGATTTAAATAGTTGAACAAAGCCGATATTTTTTGAAACATCGATAGAAGAACGAGTTGAAACAAGCATCCTCGCTGTGTCGATCAGTGTTGCCAGAATTTTTTTGGGAAAAGTTGCTAGATTCCTTAAAAAAAGTTGCTAACATTACTAAAAAAAATAAATTTAAAATTGCTAAAAATAAAAATTCTTATTTTAAAGTTTATATTAACATTTCATAACATTTTGTATTACTTTAAATTATTATTTCAAATTTCAAAAATAAAAACATGTAAATGTTATTCAAAAACAACAATTTCAAAGAGTTAGCGCTATCAAATACAACATGTTAACTAAATAATGTTAATAACCATTTTTTGTAAGTAAGGGACAAGCCCAACTAGAAATTATTCTTGTTAGTAAGTATGTATTTGTATATGCATAAACACCTTATTATCATTTATTCAGTGGTATATTTTTTATAATTTTTTATATAATAGTCACAATAGGCCTGTAGGTAGGGTTTGTTAGATCTTTTCGAATCCAATCCCTAAATTCATCCTCCAGCCACACGTTACGAAATTATTGTTTCCACAAATTTTACAAACTTGCATTAAGCGAAAGCTAGACAAGTGTTCTTTATATAGTTTAAATGAGCTACAATCGATTAGTGTCGCCAAATTATGTGCTCTGCTCTGCTTCTCTTCGTCCGCTGCTTCTATCGATATTCGGCTGCTTGTATCGATATTTATTTCTGCCACTTTTCAGCACTAGCCCGTGCCTACTCTTGTTACCCATCTTCTTACATGTATAATCGATGGTATTTCTAGATATGTAACTACTTATAGGATTTAAAAAAAAAAAAAAAAAAAATTGCTAGACTCATAAAAAATTGCTAGATCTAGCAATAAAATTGCCAAAATGGCAACACTGGTGTCGATGTTTCCATGTATCTTTACAACACTAATTCAAGCTTTTTTCTTCTACGAACTCATAAGAATGGCACACAGACGACCCTAAGAAAGGTAACAACGCATCGGGATCAGTGTGGAAATGTCACCAGTCGTGTCGAGGAGACCAGCACCGTGTCCAATAAAATATTGGCTAATCCAGAACCGTTGCGTCAACAAAACTTTTCGCTAAATCAATGCGAGAATCTTGCAGACGTGTCGATGCCATCGTTTCCCAACGATTCCATGCCCGCAATGAGCACTCGCCTAGCACCACCACCCCAAGGAATGGCCAGTGAATATTTGGCTCCACCCATGTCCGACTCTGCGGAGAGAAACTATCACACGCCAGCCCGAACGGTGGGCAACATTCTGGCACCATCGTTCGGTACCAATGTTTGTCTGGAGGACGTCAGTGCTCCTTCGTTTGCACACAGCACGATAACAAGACCAGGATGCCCAGCTATACAGGATATATGTGATGTTTCAGCTCCAGCTCGAGGCAGTCCAGAGACTACTAACTCGCGGCGAGGCCGACAATGTTTGTATAATGGCAATGTTTCGGGAGCTCCAATAAGACAAACGATCGGTCTGCCAAATGAGTGCCTGGAGGACGAGAGTGCGCCATCCTTTGGACAAAGCAGGTCAACAAATCAACACTACATATCCATGGCATCTCAAAATATCGGTGATATAACAGCGCCAACATTTGGACAAACCAATCAATACCTGGAGGACATGAGCATGCCATCCTTTGGCGGAGTATCTGGAGCTTCGAGACCTCAGCAGCGTTCAATGCCCAGCCAGAATATATGTGATATATCGGCTCCATCGTTTGGAAATAGTGGACCGGTGTCCAATCAACATCTGGAGGACATGAGCATGCCATCCTTTGGGGGAGTATCTGGAGCTACGAGACCTCAGCAGCGTTCAATGCCCAGCCAGAATATATGTGATATATCGGCTCCATCGTTTGGAAATAGTGGACCGGTGTCCAATCAGTACCTGGAGGACATGAGCATGCCATCCTTTGGGGGAGTATCTGGAGCTTCGAGAGCTCAGCAGCGATCAATGCCAAGTGCAAATATCCGTGAGACATCAGCTCCACGTCTGGACAATATAACTGTGCCTTCGTTTGGAGGTGTATCTGAATCAACTGGACAACGATGTATAGAAAACAACACTCAACCTTCTTACGGCTATAGGGAGGCTGGGCCAATGACTAATGAATGTCTAGAGAATATAACTATGCCATCGTTTGGGGGGGTCTCAGGATCATCTAGAAGACAAGACAATATGCCCTCGGAATGCTTCGAAAATGCCGCAAACATATCACGAGCAGCAAGTCAGCGGCAGCAGAACTTTACCGGTATTTACAACAACAACTCAGCCTATTATCCCAGACCGGAATGTATAACCAGCGAGTGCTTGGAGGACGTGAGTGCACCATCCTTTGATAGAAGCATGTCGCCCAGTAGAGTATGTTATCCTCAAGAAAGGTCAATGCCATCGCAGAACCTCTGCGACATTACAGCTCCATCATTTGAAAGTTCCTCCGGTCGGGGAGCTACTACCAATCCCTGCTTGGAGGACATGAGCATGCCCTCTTTTGGAGGAGTGTCTGGTGCTGCACAACGTCAGCAGCGAACACAAGATACAACTCGACATGGAGCCATGACAAATGAATGTTTAGAGGACATAACAATGCCTTCGTTTGGCAATGTCTCGGGCTCTTCCAGGGGAAAATCAACTGTGCCCTTGGAGTGCCTGAATGATATAACTCAGCCATCGTTTGAAGATACGTACCAAAACACCACCAGTAGATCAGTGAACCAGAAGCGTTTGGATATTAGCCATGGGCAAAAGGCCAATAAGCCAAGTGAGTACTTGGAGGATATAACTGCTCCATCCTTGGGGCGCAGCAGATCAATGAGACGAGAGCGCAGTTCGATGCCTTCTCAAAATATCTGTGACATTACAGCCCCTTCATTCGAAAGTTCCTCCGGTAGGGGAGCTACTACCAATCCCTGCTTGGAGGACTTGAGCATGCCCTCTTTTGGAGGAGTATCTGGTGCTGGAAGAGCACGATCTCCAAGACGTCAGCAGCGATCACTGCCCCGCCAAAATATAAGTAATACATTAGGTCCAACTGGGCGAGAAGCCATGACAAAAGAATGTCTAGAGAACATAACAATGCCGTCATTTGGCGGTGTCTCCGGCTCTTCAAGACGTCAACCAACAATGCCATCGGAATGCTTAGATGATTTTACTAGGCCAACGTTTGGAAGGAGCATGACACATCAGCAGAATACACCAATCTTTTACCCGAGACCTTCGGGCATCAATGACGCATCAATGACCAACGAATGCCTAGAAAATGTGACAATGCCGTCGCTTGGAGCTTCGTACCGTCCATTGGAGGATGTGAGTGTGTCCTTTGCCCGCAGCAGAGCATTCCGACCGCATCAAAGGTCTATGGCATCAGAAAACATATGCGACATAACTGCTCCATCTTTTGAAAGCTCAGCTCAAGGACAAACAAATCAAAGGCTCGGGGACATGAGTAGGCCTTCCTTTGCAGGAGTATCTGGTAATTCAAGAGCAAGAAATCAATCACGACGACAACGCTCAATGCCTAGCCAGAATATCTGCGACATTTCGGCTCCATCTTTTGGAAATAGCACTGCCTTTCAGTATCTAGAGGACATAAGCATGCCGTCTTATGGGGGTGCGTCTGGTGCTTCGACAGCACGATCTCCGAGACATCAGCAGCGATCAATGCCCAGCCAGAATATCTGCGACACTTCGGCACCATCATTTGCAAATAGTGGTCCTGCCTACAATCAATATCTAGTGGACACGAGCATGCCTTCTTTCGGAGGAGTTTCCGGTGCTTCGAGGGCTACAAATTCTATGAGACAACAGCCCTCAATGCCCAGCCAGAATATCTGCGACATATCAGAACCTTCGTTTCAGGGCACTGAAGTTCAGGATAATCTTACCATGCCAACCTATACGGAACGCAGTCTATCGCAAGGAGCAAGTCCAAGACGTCCACAAAGATCAATGCCTTCTCAGAATATATGTGATACTTCAGAGCCTTTATACTATAGTTCTGGTCGAGGTCCGATGCCAGATAGGTGTGTGGAGACACCAACGTCCTTTAGGGGCGTTTCGGGTACTCGACGGACTAAAAGCAGGACCAGAGAGGGTTTGGAAGATGTTAGTAGGAGATGTCAGAATGTACAAGAACTGTGGAACATATCTCCACCGGATTTTGGCAGCTACAGTGGCTGTTATCCACATCGACCGCACTCCGAGCCAACGTATCCGAGCGAGTGTCTGGACGATGAGACTGAGCCCGTGACTGGAATGAATACGAGCATAGGTACAAGAAGTCAATATATGACAAGGGCACGTCTAGTTGACGAATCGATGCCTTCCATGCGTCGTGTTCAAAGCTTTCCCTGCATACCAAGTGAACAGCAGATTGGCGATATATCGGCACCATCAATGAGTGAGATTCACATTAGCCATCAGGACTCGAGAGCAGTCCACTGTCCTGTCGATTCATCCTATCCCAATGAGATGCTGGGAAATGTAAGTGCTCCCTCCTATGTGAACAACATGAGTCGGCCGAATCGATTGAATTCGGAAAGAAACAATATTTCCACTATGCCCAACGAGTATCTCGATAACATTTCCGATCCAACCATGTTTGCCAGTAACTATACACGTTCCAATTCTAATGATCCCAATCGCAGTCGCTCTAGACCACACGAACAATTGGATGATGTTAGTATGCCATCTCTGGCGAGCACGGGACAAGAACGTCGAGATAATTTCGCTCGTTCGACAGCAATTGGCGATGTAGGAGGACGTGGCACAGCTGAAAAAAGTAAGGATCTACCTTGTCAATGTCCAGCGGGTAAACTGAACAATAATTCCAATGCCACTGAACGGCTGCTTGCAAATGGAATACATTCACCTGACACTGTCAAATTGGCCACCACTGTGAAACCATTGAATTCCAAACAAAACAACGATAGACGCGTGGAGCAACTGGCCGATGAATGTGAACCGTCAGGACTGAATAGTACTTCACTGGGAGCTTCAGTGGATGTTACAGAAGTCAAGGAAGTAAGGATTATAGCCAAGAATAATCGGAGCGATAATACGGATAGTAAGGAACGAGGGAAAAGTGTCTATCACAATGTGGCAAACTATTCGAATCTTAATGATATAACAATGCCGGAATTCGAGTGTACTGGTGTGAACTCATTGAGTTTAACGAATATGTTCATTACCAACCATAGTGAACCCACTTATGGGCCAACAATGCCAACAACAACAGCACTGGAGAGTAGCTATAGTAATCTGTCCTGTAATCCCAATAACAATGAAACCCATCACGGTTTCAACTCGACGGACAACTATGGACCCTTTGATCAGCTCATCAATGCTACGCCACAGACGCGTCCGGAGGTTTGTAGTCCGCTCAACACACCGGAACCTGTACGGGGCAATAGGGGGGGAGAGAAATCCAAGGCTTCCAATAGTTTGAGAGAAACTGCAAGGACTAAGTGTTGCTGCAGCAATAGGAACTGTCCAAAATATCGAAAGGGACGGCAGACTCAAAAAGGTCAAGACCGCAGGGGTCCCTGCTAAAACCTATATATACTTCAATATTTACATTTGTGCTCACTTCATAACATGCGATGCGTTATACTCGATGATTTATTACATGTTTTCTTTTTTAGCCTGAGGAAATTATCCAAATTCGAATTGACAATAAATTAAAAATTTTAATCAACATCAACAGACCCTGTGTTTTCGTCTAAACTATTGGTTTTTTGGCATGCTTAAATCTACAGCCTAATAGAGAGTGGAGTACACTGAGGGAAATAATGATGAATTTCATACTTTAAACGAGAAGAACCAAAATAGCTGAAAGTAGAACCGAAGTTTTTATTTTGAGTTCGCCTATTTAAGTTCATTATTCTTGATTTCAACTTGATTTTGTGGACTCGAGTTGGTGGAGAACTATCGATGGCACTATCGGCACTATCGAGATACCATCGATAATTAATAAAAGATTTAGTGAAAATCTTTATAGTGGAATTTGAACGCATTCACCAAGGTTTGTTTAAAATACATAATTGAAATTAAAGCAAATTTATGTAACTCAGTTACCCATCGATAGACTATTGATGTTATTCGAAAAAACTATCCTCCACTGGTGCCGACTATCGATAGTTCTCCACCTCTTTTGAGTTTTAAAAGATTCTTTACCAAGTTCATTTAAATTTATTTTTATAACCTAATTATTCGCTTTGTGTATATTTCAACAAGTATTGCTAATTAGATACAAACTTTTCTCCTTATGCTTTTGTTCCACAATCAGAGCACAACTTCCGCCTGCTTTTGATGCAGCTCGCACCTTGTACTTATCTCGGTCTAAACTCCGTTCAAGTTGTCAATAATCTGGGTTTATTGAGACAATTTCCTTGGCAAACTGTGACACTTTGGCTGCGATAATTAAAGGGGCTAAGGCAAATCAGGAGAATTCTCTCGTTGTATGCCATAAGACAATTGAGCAAATGCAAAATTATTCACAGCCATACAGTTTAACAACAGCAAACAGAAAAGGAAATAAAATACAAAAAAAGGTTGATGTGATTAGATAGTTACCCTGCAAAGCGAGAATGATTTCGAAGAGGATATGTTGTATAGCACACTTTATCAATAGCCAAGTCCATTTGTCCCTGTATGTTAAAGCTATCTTGCTGAAATAAATTTCTTAAGGTTTGTTTAAGGTTTTAAGGTTGATTAAAATATGAACAACTTTTCTGTTTATTGAATTTTTGATTGAGTAAATTTACACTGGTTTTCTGTACAAAATGATAATGTTGCAATCAAAACTTTTCAAGCAAACTACTATACACGATCAGTCAAAAACTATTTAAAGAACTCTATAAACGCTTCAATGCTTGAGTCAGTCTTTCGCCTACTTTTAAAATTATAAGCCCTTCTTTTAAATTTAAATTTATATAAAGTGTAGACAGATTTATCTACTATTTTTCTCTTTATCTGAGACAAATGTCAAAAGAGTATCTGGTAACACAAGTTTTGAAAGTGTTTTAAAGTGAGTAGAAATAGTTTTAAAGCTCGTAATTAGAAACCAGTTAAAGATTTTTTTAGTTATAAGTACATATTGTTTGACTTTTTCTTTAACAACATTACTTTAGGGAAACCAAGTGTGTTGAAATTTTAAGTTGTTAGAAAATCCCATATAAAGTAAGCGGAAAAATGTATTTTATCATAAAAGAAAATAATGATTTGTGTTCATAATCCTAAATTATATCACGAAATTAAAAATATAACTTATTAATAATTTTACCATTTATTAATAAAATATTTTTGCTATTGTTTGTCAATTTCGCGATTTTGTCACAGAATTTATTACGTTTGTGCTGCATTTTGTTAATTTTGTTAAATGTTTTTTGTTTTTATCTCGATTTTGTGGCTGGCTTGAAGTATAGACTGCATAGGAATTTTGCGATTGTGGCTCCAATTGTCTGATGCAGACATTACAGGGTATCAAAAGCAGGTGAAAAAAAAACAATAAAATGGAAAACAAATAAGTTCAGGAACCAGGAAACGACAACGGAAGCGCGTCCATTGTTAGCTTTTGTGTCGTTGTTGCCAGGCATTTTGTTGGTTGTTGTTGCTGTTGTCGTTTTTGTTGTTGTCGGTTTTTACTGTTGCTGGCAGCAAGAAAAGAAGATGAAGTATGGAAGGGTAAAACGCAAACACACACACCCATACATACATCTCCCGAGGGGAGATTGTGCTGTTCGAGCGATGTGTGGAGCTATTTAAAAACAATTTATTTTTAGCCACTGCGCGAAAAGCCAGCAGCAAAATCAACCTGTCGCTGAGGCAGCACCATTTTGGCGGAAGTTGGTAAGAGGGGATGTGCCCGTGTGTGTGTGTGTGTGTGTATTTGTTCTTGGCTTTAAACGAAGCGAGGAAAAAAAAAGCAAAGGCATCGAGTGCGCCCGTTCTCATGGCGTACGTACGTACGTACATATGTCTGTCATTTCGTCTGCCTGTCCGTCCGTCCGTCTGTCCGTCAGTCAGTCAGTCAGTCAGGTATGCAAAACATGAAGTGCAGATGCTTCAGATTGGTTTTCCAATTACTCAACATTTCAATGCAAATAACACACACACACACACATACAGGGAGTCAGAGCCACGGCGACGGTTAACGCCAACGTTGAGGAATTTAAAAAGCCAAACACACACACACAAATAACAGTACACTCAGCATTTCACATATGTTAGCATGTGTGTGTGTGTGTGAATTTTCCAGGGCAGCTGCCAAAGTCGAAACCACATATTTTCTTCGATTTTTTGCTAAAGATAAAATTTCAATCACGTTTCTTCACTTTCGCTTAACACACCTATTTATGCAGCTGTATGTGTGTATGTGTGTGCAGCTGCTACCACAACAACAACAACATAGTGGAAAGTCAGAGAGAGAGAGAGAGAGAGAGAGCGAGAGTGAGAGTGAGAGAGAGACAGAGATAGTTGAATCCTGTCTAGGCAGAAGTCTTGCTTATGCCAGAAAGTCATTGGAAAGTCACTATCTAATGATTTGTGTATTTCTCTTTCTCTCTCTCTCTCTCTCTCTCTCTCTCTCTCTTACACACTCTCTTGCTCTGTTTCGTCTATCGACTTCCATTCAATTTGAGTCACATATACTTAAATTGGGCTACTGTGATTTACCGTTACACACGTAGAAACTTACACCAAACAATTCAGTTTACAGTTCAAGTGATCGTCAAGAATATTTATAAAGTTTGCATTCAAAATTTATTTTTAATTCTAGAACTTACAAGGCTTAACCCAATTTATCGGACCTATAGAGTACTTTGACTAAATAAAAGAACATAACATGCACTCAACTGCTTTGCTCGTTGGACAGCAGCGTTGAAGCAGAGCAGCAGTGCTATGTAAATTTACGTTTTTCCATGTATGATAATTTTATTGATTATAATCCAATCTTTTTGCGATTTTCAGGATCGTTTGATATTGTTTGTCTCCAAGTATACACTAAGTTACAAAACTTTAAGTTAAGAAATAAATGAGTTAGAGGCATTTAAATTTTAAATATTGTTTGTTTCGTACAGGCAAAGGGGCCGTGACATCCAAAAAATTATTATGACATTGTATTTATATTGCATCTAGAAGTCTGAGTGTCAATATTGGTGGCCCCAAGTTCCATAGCTTCTGAAAAATTCACCAAAAACATGTATGTTTGTGTTGTCCGTCTGGTTTTTCGTTTATTGTGGACTAATAGGCCGTGGTATCAAACAAAAAAAAATTCCTGTATTAATTGCCGAAATATGGAGTCCATACTGATTCAAATGGAGATCAAAGTTCTGACTATCTCTTTTCTATCATACGGACAGATAGACAGACAGACAGACAGACAGAGAGACGAACAGACGGACATGGCTATATCGACTCACCTCGTAAAACTGATCTGGAATATATGTATGTACTTTGCGGGGTCTGCCACGGCTTATACTGCCTGTTGCATACTTTTCACAAACCCAATATACCCCTCAGTGGGTATAGAAATGACTGATGCTCTCCAAACTAAAGGAGATTTAATTTATTTAATCACGGATTTAGATTTTTTACGCTATTGTAAATATTTACTTTATTCTTTTAAGGGATATGTTTTAGTAGAGCAATGTTTGATTACCAGTTAGAAAATATGTATTTCTAATAGATAAAACACTTAATAGTTCAGATAGTTCTTTC
Source organism: Drosophila tripunctata (assembly GCA_035047385.1). Taxonomy (NCBI): domain Eukaryota; kingdom Metazoa; phylum Arthropoda; class Insecta; order Diptera; family Drosophilidae; genus Drosophila; species Drosophila tripunctata. The sequence continues at coordinate 3,100,949 of JAWNPS010000210.1, read as the reverse complement.
AAATTGACTTCAACCCATTTGCCTCGTAACTAGACTGATAACCAACTGAAATACCCTGTTGTCTGGCGAATGTGGCATGTGTTGGTTTGTTGTTTCCTCTTTTTTGTTGCAAATGTTCACAGTTGTGGGCCGAATCATATTTCTAGTTTGCGGATTTAACAGTAACTTTACATGAAGCGGCAAACGATTGAAAGAGACAGAGGAGAAGAGAGGCAGAGAGAGCAAGAGATGGAAAGAGTTATAGTTGAAGAGGTGCAAGAGTGCTGTGAAAGTGGGTAAGTGAGGGATAGTGTAAAAGGAGAAAGAGACAGAGAGAGAGAGAGATACAGAGAGAGTGAGAGAGTCATGCAAAGTGCTCTCTGCATGGCTTTAGCAATTAGAGAACTAAATATTTGTGGCGCAGATAGTCAACGCCAATTTGTTAGGGAAAGTGCTTGCTAGTGAATGTGTTGTGAGTAAAAAGTAGTAGTAGGGAAAAACACAAGTGTTAGAAATGGATGCAGAGAAAAAGAGATAGAAAGAGAGAGAGAGTGAGAGTGAGAAAGTGGGGGGGAGCCTGAAGCTTTTACCTTTTATCATCTCTTCATCATGGGCTGATTTACGTGGTGCATTTATTGCAAGGGCAGCCACTAAAAACTTTTAAATTACAATTTACAGTTTCTGTTTTGTGATAAGTGTATGTGTATGTGTGTGTGTGGTTGTGTGGGTGTTACATACATATATATATATATATGCATACATACATATATGCATTTAGTTGCTGTGCTCATTGTTTTTAGCATTCAAGTGGCAGTTAAAATGGCTTCAGCCTCAATTGCTGAATCCGGCAACCCTTCAACCCCAACCCCAACTCCCCACCCTCTCTCTCCCTGTGCCCATTAACCCAAGTTCTGCAGTTGCTACTCCCTGCCAACTACAAACTGGCATCAGCCCACCCCCTCCCCACCAGTTCGCTGCATTAGGAAAGTTGACGTGACGCTGTGAGCGATTTATTGTTTTTGTGTAGAGAGCGTAAAATGGAACAAATTTTGCACAAACACTCGCACACACACACACACACACACACAGAAAAAGAAAGGGAGAGGGTTACAGAGAAAGAGAAAGATAGAGAGAGTGTTTGCCAGGCACGCCCCTTGGTATGCGGTTTTAGGCGCAGCAGGCAGAAACCCAACAAGACACAGACCCCTAAACCGAAACCAAAACAGCATCAGCAGCATCAAGTGCAACAGCAGGCCCAAAAAAAAAGAAGGAAACTTGCCCGCGAACTGGACTACCCTGACAACCCTAGCGACTGCCGTGCGACTACCCTGTCATTGCAGATGGCAACCCTGCCTCACACTGAGCTAGGCAGTTAATTGTAATGCTGCAAAAATGTTGTCAAAGTTATGCGAGTGCGAAAATGTCCACGGGCTCATGCCATGCATGGCAGTAAGGACGCAACCGAGGAAGGCAGAAGGTAAGGAGGTGACCAGGCAGGGCGGCTGGGTGGCTGGCTGGAAAGGAAGGGTGGACAGGGAGCACCTCTGCCAGCCACTTGACAGAGCTTCAGCTGTGAGCGCCATATGCCCGCAGTTCTGGCCAACATTCGAGGACTTTCCTAATCCCCCTCAGCACCACCCTTTCCCCCCGCTGCTCTGCCCCAAAACTTCTCTCCAGTTAGCTGCTTCTCCCGTTACAAATTGCATATTTCTGTGCCATTTTTTTCCCTTCATTTTTCTTGCTTTTTGTTTTTTGTTTTTTTTTTTTTTGCATGCATTTAAAGCAATTGAAATTGGAGCTATCGGCCCGCAGTTACTTTAAGAGGTTAAAGCCAGAAGTGTTTTTTGATTGCTCCGATTGTGGGCTTAAAACTAAGCTTAAGCTCTGCCATGCAATTGCTAGAAAGAGCTATCGAAAGGGCCTTACTGTGCAAAATGCAGTATGCCTACTTGGCAATTTTTAAACGACAATTATTGAAACTGATCTTGATTTCATCAGAAAAGATAAGAATGTTTTTTATTTTTTAAACGAGTACAATAAATTCTTATATATTTACGAACATTAATGTTGAAATAAACCGAAAAGTCTTAAATGTGTAGAATAAAATAAGATTAAAGTTTTTAATTTTAAGAAAATTATTCTGTAAAATAATACAATAAATTATTTTTGCTATTATTAATATTTATCTATTTGTTCAAAGCTATCTTTTTATACCCTCTGAGGGGTATATTGGGTTAAATGTACTTAACAGGCAGAAGGAGGCGTGGCAGACTCCATAAAGTATAAATATTATAATTGTTGTTGATGCATTTCACTAGAACTTGAGCACGATTGATGGCGAATTCTGTAGTGAGAACTGTTCGATTCGACAAGTGAAACTCCTGCAGCGTTTTCATCCACGAACTCGAATGTTTGCTTGAGTTCGCAATATAACTTGCTGTATGAAATGCTTCCACCCGAATATCGCGGTCAAGCTAGTGTAAAAGCGAATGAGACATTTACATGGAGAAGTAGTACAGATGTGTGAGTGTTGGTCAGCATCAAATTTGTACACTTTTCTGGGACATATTTTCTTCTGGGATATTCTTGAATTTTAGAACATATTCTGTCTTAGCAGTGTGCATGGAAGAGCTTTGGAAACTTGTATTAGCTTCACTTATTGAAAATTTTAGAAAGAGTCTAACATAATAGTGATATGTTCAGTTTGATAAAATTAAAATATGTAAGCCGAAATATTTATATTTTTCAGTAACATTATATATTTTTCAATAAATTTTCGTTTAATAATCTTAACCATCGCTCTGACCATCTATTGACGTCAATAAAAAAATATTCATAATATTTAAATGATAAATCTTTTCAGAAATATCTGTACATACGTTAATATTACTTGACTATTTATTATTATAAAATAAATCAGACAATTCTGAGGATTGCAAAAGACCAACATCAATTGAAAAAAACAAATGTGAAGAATTACAGAAGTATCTGATATAATACTTATGTATATAAAAAAATTTACATTTATTAGAAAGTGGCGTTGCATTTTATCGATAATATAAGAGACTAAGCACGATAATTGAGTTACATTGATGTTAAGGTAAGAGTATCTTTATCTTATTAGTAATTGCAGTATATAGCATACAGTTATTTATCCCTCCGACTGTTGCACAGTTGCATGCAACACTGACGCGCAGTAAAAGCGGATTATGTCTGGTCGATGAGAGTATCAATGGGACTGTTCGTTTAAATGGTCAGCGATTTAGTGAACAAATTCTAATCACTTATTGGGATGCGATCAATGGTTGTGTCAAGCTACACTTTTGTAGCGTGGAGGCCACGTGTGGAGTCTTAACCTTCCTATAAATTGGGATAGATACTTTGAAAGTTTGCTCTGTACATTCTAAAGGTATATTTCATTGCAATTTCCATGTATGGTTTACGTATGAATCAAAAGCCCGCTAGTTGGGTAGGAAATAGCTATAAAAGGTCATAAAAATTCAATTGCGACCACACTATTTAATCTTGATATTATTATGTATAAAAAATGACAATAAAAGTGTTTTGTTTTAGATTAATTGTGTTTAGTTTTTTGAACAAAACTAGTGAAAATATTTCAATCAATTTTGGAAGCATTACAACATAATTAAAACTATAAAATAAAGGAAATTCTCAATACAATTTTCTACATTACTTTATTTGTAAGATAAAAAAATAGACAAAATTGATATTGGTCATTTTGGGTGTTAAAAATGCCCCCCAAGTTAAAGTGTTCCACGTATCAGTTTGCCCTTAAAAGTTATTGACAAAATATAGTAGACTATAAATATCAAATTTGTTGGCTATAATTCTTTTAGCCTCTGAAATGAGTTTTCGATTTAAAATTTTTGTTGAAAGATATTCAATTTGATGCAGTCACAATGAAACTGTCTTAGACTTTTATTCATGTTGGCTGATTACCTTTTGTGAGTCTTTACTTTTCGTAGCGGTCTTTTTTTTTTATCTACTTTCTACTATCTATCTCATCTTTTTATATCCCGTTTTATTCAGTTGTAAGTTACTCGCTTCGCATATGGTAAAATCAAAGTTGAAAAGTTTTGCAGTTTTCCACAGTTTTCAAATGCTAAAAGCAATATTCGCACGCTCATAATTTACAATACGAAAGTTTTCTTGCATAGGGGAAGGAAATTATTACTTACATCAAAGATTTGCATATATTGTCGTTTGCTTACTCCTTCTCTCTTTCTCTCTCTCTCTCTTTCTAACTGTGTGTAAGAGTTTTGGGGGTGAGTGAGGGGTTAGAGGCATGACAAGGTTTTTCGACTCGGGCTTAGACGTCCGATATAAAGCCAAATTTGTCGTTTGCCAAGTTCAGCAACCGAACTGAGCATAAAAGACAGGCCAAGTCCAAGGGAGAACACAAAAAGGTGGGCTACAAAATAGGTATGCATGTCTTTATTACATTGGAGTGTCAAATAGATACCCTACAAATTGTATATGCTAACTAAAACTGTCTGCAATTGGATTTAATTAAGTCTCGTTTTTTTGTATAATCACTAAAGTTAACTGTGCTGGCCACAGAGAGAGATACATTTGTATGTACGAGTACGAGTAAGATACCCTGTAATGCATGCAATCAGTTTTGTTTAACTTAACCTAAGTAACATTTATGATTTAATTAAGATTTATTTTTAGTAATTTGTTGAATAAATTTCTTATTTATATGGTGGTAAACCCTGAAGAATCGATTAAATAAACGTATTTAAGATTTGCTCTTATGGTTAATATACCATCTTTGATTTTACCCTGTAAACTACTGTGACTTGGTATATTGTCAATTAAAATGTTGTGTGGTGAAACTTTATGCATCTCTATTTAGAGCTTCATACCCTATTTTATTTTGAGTACTGGGTATGAAATCGAAAATAAAATATATAAAAATTGTACCTTACAAAAAACCAAAGTAACGTAAAAGAATTCGAAGGAAAAACTTTGCCTTCAATGAAATGAAATAAAATTGCATTACAACGGACACAAAACGGGGAGCGTGAACGCTTCAAGGGCGCTTCTTGCCCCAAACATTGAAGCGAGAGAGACAGAGGCAATGAATGACAGGGATGCATGGCGACGTGTGGCAGTGAGGCAAAAAACTTTCACCGGGGTGCCCCCTATTACAGTGCTGGAAATGCGGGCTTAAGAAAAGTCAATGAACGGCATCACCCACAATTCATACACACACACAATATATACATACATATATATTTATATATATATATATATACGCATTTGGTAGTATAAATTTGTTTAACCCGCACATGTGTCAAAGTTTTTTAACCCAATTTCCGCAATTAAGTTTATATCATTCACCCACCTCAACAGCGCTGCCAACTTGATATATGCATATCAGTCAACTTTTATTCCCTCTCACTCTCTCTATCGTTATCGCTATCTCTGTCTTGCATCGGTTCGTTCTCACAAAAAGTGGTCTTCTACGTGTCTGCCATGCCGAAGGTGTCCGCTTGTCTTGGGCGTCGTCAGCGGCATGTAAACTTTAAACGAGTTGCAGACGAGAGCGTTGCCAGAGTTCGATGTGGCTTCATGCGAAAAGAATGAATGTCATGTGCAAGCTGACGTTTGACAACACTGCTTGCATCAGGCACACGACAAGTTGGCAGCACCCCATCATCCCCCCTGAACACAAGATGCTGAACTGCCACCATAACGATGCTCAGAATGCAAAAAGTTTATATTCAAATTTAAATGTTGATGCCCAGCATTGAAAGAAGTACGATAAATTCTTAAAGAACTTTTGTTTATATATATATATACATATATTCAAGTTCTTCTATTTGCCTAAACTCATTTAGTTGTAAAGTGTTTGCAATCAGCAAAGTAAATTAAACACCAAATGTACTAATTTTCAAAGTTGCACTCATGTGGAAATGGAGATAGAAATGATTTGGACATTCAGCGGGTAATTTTGATCGACAATCATGATGGGATACTTGAAATTTTCAACACTAAACACGTTAGTATTTGTATTAACACAAATGAGTTTGATAAATTTATATTGCAAAAAGTTCTAGTAGTAGTTCAGAATCATCATGTATGTACATATGAGTTTTTGACTGTCCATTCGAAAACTGAAAACCATTTCGGTTTAATGGGCTTTATGTCACTTTTCCAAAAAGTGTAATATGAAAAAGTAATATGTATGAATTTCTATTCTCTTATTATATCTTATCAAAAATAACAATTTTTTTTTTTTAATATTTAATTGTTTTAATTTGATTAATTAAAGTGCCAAACAGGATTGTTAAAGCAATTTTTGGGTGAAATGCGGAAATGCGGGTAACTATTGTCTGAAAAATAGGCAAATAATTGAGGAAATCTGTTTTAAAACTTAAAGTCGGCGCTGTCAGTTCAGAGACCTCTAAAATGCTCATATATACATGCACACATAAGGACATGCATAGACTGAGATAAGGCTTAAGGAAGGAAACGCTGCGATTGTCAAAAATTGTGCAATGCCAGAAAGGAAGAGCGATAAAGAGAAAGAAAGAGAGAGTGAGAGAAAGAGTGCTGTGTCTAAGAAGGAACACTGAGCTGAGCTGCATTAAATCTATGCTTGTTTGTATGTTTGTTTTTCATATGTATTTGCAAACAAGGACACACACCAGGCGAAGCGTTCACATATGCAGTCCAACAGGCTCTCTCTCTTTCTCTCTCTCTCTCTCTTACATCTGAATATGTGTGTGTGTGTGCGGCGCGGCTTTACGTTAGTGGAAAAAATAATTCTAACAGCAACTCAAACAAACAGGCAAACAAACAAACCAGCCAACAACCAACATAGAACTGAAAAAAAGCGGCCCAAGCACTGTGCTTAACAACAACAACAAAAACAAGAGTAACAAAAATATATGTGTATAGTAAGCAGCAATATACCCTAGAAAGTGTTAACTGCATATTATCAGAAATTATTTATCATTCATTTGTAATACAAAACAAAGTTGTGCTCTATATATAGTATATATGTAACTACTCTTGACCAGCATTAACTACCGAATCGATATAGCCATATCCGTCTGTTTGTCTGTCTGTCCGTATAAACGAAAGGAAGTTGCAATATAATGATAATGTTGCCACAATTTTTTGAATACCACTCCCCCTTCGCCCATTGAATACAAAAATAATTATAAATTTGCATGCCTTCAAACTCACATATTTGCCAATTTACAGTTTTGTAACTTCACATTCGTTTAAAGGCAACCAATATCAAACGATCCTGAAAATCGCATCAAGATCGAATTATAATTAAGAAAGTTATCACACATTGAAAAACGCAAATTTATTGCATAGGCGTAGAAACGTGTTCTGCTGCAGTGCTGCCGTCACACAAGCAGCGTTAACGAAAAACTTTATGAGAGCGAGACAGACATACACTTTCTTGTTGAGTTCTAGCAGCGCTTACTCCCATTTGAACTCAAATTGGATATAAAAGTCAGAGGGTATCACACGGTCGGGTTACCCGATTGAAATTTTCATTTTTTTTTATTATTTTAATCTTTACACCATATACATTTTCACGCCTATTTCAATTTTAAGCTTTTGTATGCGAAACACTGTATTCATAATCGAATTTCTATCGTTTCTCTTGTTTCTCAATCTGTCGTGTATTAAAGGCTTAAATACATATTTCCATTATTTCCAAAATTTAAGAGAAATGTTTCATAACTTTAAAATTGGATTTTGACAGTTATTTTATTAATACATAATAAGTTTCGATACCGTTCATGCTTGTAACTTATTTTATGCATAATTTTCTACTAAATTTACCATTCTTTAAGATCACTTTCAGAGTTTATAAAACATATTTAAATTATATGTGCATTTTTGCGACTTTTTAAGGTAAGCCACTCCGCTTTCTTATTTTTACAGGATATCAAAGTAACACAAACACATTCACATTGCCAACATTTCTAGCTCTCCCCTTCCACTTTTTATTTAGCCAAAACAACTCAAGATAGATAGAGAAAGATAGTGACAAACACATTGAGCGAAAGAGAGGGAAAAACAAAGGCGTGAGCTGGGCACAGCATTTGATGTTTGCGCTGTGCAAACTTTGCCACGAAAAACTTGGGCCAAAAGACACCTGAGCGTGTTGCCCAACCATTTCGCCTGAGCCGAGTGCAAGTTTTGTGTTTCGTTCTGTACACTTCTCCCCCACCCCAACCAAACTCAATAATAAACCCCGAGCCCCGCTTTTTGCCTATCGTACTTTTATCTGTTTCTGTACACTTCCCTTTCCAAAAACACTAACTAAAGGCACTACCTTGCATTCCCTATTCCATTTCGTATAGCTGCCCACTTCTTGCTAACACTCCTTTATACATATAATACCTTTCCTCTATCTTCTCTTCCTGTGTCTCTCTCTCTCTCTCTCTCTCCATTTTCCTCTTTGCAGTTCTACTTTCCTCGGCTTCTGTCGATAGATCGATCACGTGTTTGAAATGCGCTGACAGAAGATGATAGGTATAGGTGTGTATGAACCGTATGTGTGTGCATGAAAGAATTTTCTGAGTGACGCCTGTTGCCTCTGCATTATGCACACCCATATCTCTCTCTCTGCCTCTCTCTCATTCCCTGTCTTTTTCCCTCTCTTTTGCTATCTGCCAATTTTGTTTGCATACTTTTCATTCCAAATATATTTATAGCAATTTTTTCTTGTCATTTCTTATGTGATGTTTGTAACCAGCTGTGAAAAAGTGAGTGTGTGAGTGTGTGTGCTTGTTCATTCAATCAATTCATGCGGCTCTCAACGTGCCAGAGTGTATGTAGTTGAGTGCATTTACGACGTTTGTCTAGAGATTGACCCAAAAAAAAAAAAAAAAAAAACTGAAGAGCATCTAGAATCAAAGTTGCCTTCATCTATTTACTCACATTTTCGCACAATGATAACAATTTTGGCGGTCGATTTGATTAGTAAAGGGTATTTATTATGACTGCAGCTGTGAGAGAAAGAGAGAGAAAGAGAGGTGTTGGTATGTGTAAAGCACTGAAAAGCTGTTGTAAACAGAAAAAAATAAGAAAGAAAACTTCAGTCGGGCATGCCGACCGTATTTTGCCCTCTGACTTTCATTTCCAATTAGATGTGTTTAAATTAAAGTAAGCGCTGAAAAAACCTAACATGCACACGTGTTTGTACGTCTGTCTCACTCGCACACATGTTAGGCATTTGGCAGCACCTATGGTGTAAATGTTTACGTTTTTCGATGTATGATAACTCTCTTGACTATATTCCTATCTATATGCGATTTTCAGGATCGTTTGTTATTCTTTGTCTCTAAACGGAGATAAAGTAATAAAACTATACGTTTAGAAATACGTGAGTTAGAAGACTTTAAACATTTCAATTTGTTTTACTTCTTATGAGCAATGGGGGTGTGATATTGGAAAAAAAAGGATTCATATATTGAATGCCTAAATATATAGTCGATACTGACTAAAATGAAGATTGTGGCTCTTACCATCTCTGAAATCCTCTCGTTCATACGGACAGGCAGACGGACGGACAGACGGACAGACGGACATGGCTATATGGACTCTGCTTGTGTCGCTGATCAAGAATATACATACATGTATATTTTATGTGGTCTGCTACGCCTCCTTCTGCCTGTTACATACTTTTAACAAAGCTAATATACCCCTTAGAGGGTATAGAAACACTTTGTTTGCATTGCTTTTTAAGTAATCCGCGATTTTTGTTAGGCAGCGAATAAAAAATCTTCTTGGACAATTGTGAATTATCAGAATTGATTCTTTTGTATTATGGCAACTTGAAAAAAAACTCATTTATAATACTCTTTTCTTTTATTTCGCTCTCTTCTATTTCTATTCTTCTCTTCTCGTGTTGGGGCACTTGAAAGTGTTGCATGTTGTATTTCAATGTCCAAAGTTCCTCTCAAACACTTTCTCTTATTTATTTAATTTGTTACACTATGACACCGATTCCGGTTTAGCCCTTGCTTTTCCTCTGTCTCGGTTTAACTCTGCATCTGTCTCTGTCACTGTCTCTCTCTCTCTCTCTCTCTATTTTACTTTCTCGCACAATCTCACTCCTTCTCTGAGGGATTGAAGTCAAATCAGCCATGTGAAAGTCTTTGATAGCACATATTTCATTCATACATCCATATTGCGACAAGCATACAGTTATGTCAGGCCTGGGCAATCCTACTTCAATCCTTAACTATCTGCCCCCGTCCAGCTCCACTTGTTATCCTAAGACCCGCCCCTTTACCATTCCATAAAGTGTGAAAATGCCAAAATTGTCGTTCCTTGCGGTTTTCGAGGACGAATTTTACCCAAAAATTATTGCAATTTTGTGACTTTGGCTACGTGCACTTGGAACTACCACAGTCATATAAAATACATATATGCATATTATATATTATATATATATATATATGAACATATACATATATACCTATATATACAGATGTGTATGTCGTGTGTTTGTCTTGGTGCTTTCGTGCTGCTGGCAGCATTCAACATTCATAAAGTTGACTTACGCTTAAGTAAACAGCAAAAGTGTGAAATGATTTCATCTGATGATGATTTGGCTTTTGGATTTTCCCCTTTTGCCTTTGGCTTTCCACTTATATTTCCACTTTTGCTTCATGTGCGTCTCTTATACAGTTACAGTTACACACACACACACACACGCATACACACACAATTATACAAGTTAATATGGCAAACATTTGCAGTTATGATTATATTTACTTGCACATGTACTACATACCATACGTGCGGTTTTCCGCCGACATTTTTGCGGCCTTATGAAAACACAATTTCAAAGCTTGCGCCACAGCGCCACCTGCTGTTTGAAAGACACAACACTTTCTCTCTTTCTCATCCACTGCTTACACAATCATTTTAGCGTCCTACACAATAATCACCATCAATTAATCAATATGTTTTCTATCTTGATTCATTTACTTTAGTCAACAATTCAATCAACAGTTTTGTTTAAATTTCTGTAAAGTCTTCTTCAAATGCACTAAAACTAATTTAATTTTGTATTTTTCAAAAAGCCTAAGTTCTTTAGTTAAGTGAATCGATGCACAGTCACGTAGCCAGTTTCTACAATAGATATCAGAAAGTATTTATGTGCAACACATAAAACATGAGTCCAAAATATTATACATTATTCAATATTTTATATCAAATAAAATTAATAATAATTTGTATTATTTTCCAATCGCTGTAGATAATTGTAGAGAAGATTTCTAATCGATTATTTACATATATAAAACTCAGAGGGTATAAAACGTAAATCGAGTTAAGTTCAATTTTAATCGTATGCTACATTAATTGAATCCTTTGGCTGCCAAATGTTGAGGCATGGACTTTCACTATAGGAACCTTAAAAACCTTCAAAGATATCTTAAAAAATCTAGTGCATTAAAATCTAACTGGTAGCAAAACAAAGTCCTAAGGAACTAGCTGAACACGACTTTATGCAGTTTGAAACTTAGTCAATTTCGGTTCGATGCCTGAAGATACTTGATATATTTTGAATTTCGAAGCTTAACAGAATGTAAGAATATATTGGCAATTTGCCATGTAGTATATAAATTTCTGTTTAGACATACGTACGTCACATATAGCTAGTTATATTACACGTTTTGAACTTTGATAGAGACATGAACTACTGGGCGAGCTGAGAGAGAGCTCCTGCAAACAAGAAAGACTCTAAATATAAATATGATAATTAAACAATATTTTATAAAGCAAATAATTATTTTTTTTAAACTAACTACATGGTAATTTTGATTTAATTTTCATACCTTATTAAATTAAAAAATTATGCAAGTCAAACCAGTAGACATTTTAATGGATTGCTATTGCTTGGTTCAACATTAATAAGTGACAAGTCCAACATAATTTGGGCCATTATCCTAGCCCAAGCTGCAACTAAGACCACCTTAATGAAAGCCGAAACCAATGGCACTCGCAATGCCTGGGCTTATGTGTGGATCAAAGGTATTAACTCGGTTGAAGCTCGCCAAAATTTTACTGGCACACGGTGATTAGCTAACATAGAAAAGAAAAGCGAAGCGAAAAAAAAGGCCAAAAGGAAATCGTAATTTTCACACGTTTCACGTGAGCACACACAGTGAAGTGAGGGCGAAAACGAAAGCAGAAGCAAAAGAGAAAAGAACTCCCCCCCTTAAAGTATGCAGTGAATTTTTTCTCTCTCGCTCTCACTCTCTCTCGCGACCAAGATAAGATCAAGTATGCGCCCTGTGTGCGTTGTGTTGCCTACTTGTTGAACATCGACTGGGGCAACTAACGAGCAGTCTGCTCCAGTAGAAGAAGACACACTCACACACTCACACACACCCAGATGAAAAGTTTCCATAATTGAAGACATGCAAAAATTGCGGTGAAGCAGCGGGCAAATGCGGGGCAGGTTTTGCCTGCCTGTCGTCTGCTTCTGCTGCCTGATGACGATGATGATGAAGTACAAATATTTTACGTCATTAATTAGGGCATGGTAGAGCGCTTGAAACTATTACGTAATGCGATAACACCAACAGCAGCAGCAGCAGCAACAATTATATGCGAAATTTTTAATGACATTGTGCAGCAAGAATGGCAGCAAAAGAGCGGCTATAGTCAGTGCAGTAGAAATTTCAGAAGAATGTATTATAAAAAAGGTATGATAAAGTATTGAATACTGTACAGCTCTATCGATAGTTATTGTTGAGCTCTTTTCTATGATCAGCACCAACTAATTAGATTTTTTATAAAGCAACTGCTGCGAAATTAACTTTAATCTTTTTTTTAGAAATATGTGTGATCTTTAGATAATGTGCTTAAAAAAAAGTGTTAAAATATCATTTGCAGTAAGTTGCAAGTATCTCTAACCTCATAATGTATATATTTTCGATCAGCATCAAAAGCCCAGTCGTTATATCCATGTCTACTTCATGTTTGAGACTATTTGAGTTTAAAATTATGTTTTGAGTTTTCGAAACACTTCAACGACTTTTAAGTGACATTTAAGATTTTCTGATGAGCTTCTAAATTATATTAAAATGGGTTGCATTTTCGTAAAAGAGAAAATGTATCGCAGGTTGCTAAAAAGTTATTTTAAGTGTTTAGTGATAAAACTTAAAAGAAAGACAGAGTCAAAATTAATTTAAAATTTAAAAAAATTATATTTACAGCTTCTTTCAAGGAACCAAACGATTGAATCGGATGTCTACAGTCGATATATAGAATAGAGGTATGGAAAAGATGCGGCAAAAATAGATCAATATAAGTATATCTATAATAACTTAATTTGCAACCTTATATATATTATACATATATGCATTGCTCTTCAAAGGAAATGAACAAAAATATTAGTACAGGGACTTTTACAGACGATTCCCTCGAATATAGCGTTCATTTCTAGCTTGTAATAGTTTTAGATATATATTTTTTTAAGTTTCTTTTTTGTATTCTCATTTAGTTGTTTTTGTTTTTAAGCTATGCTAATAATTAAATTATTTTGTGCAAATTTCTCGCTGTTGTTGTCTCCCATACATATATATATATACACATACAGACACAAGCAGATTAGATAACTTATCATTAGGTGGCAAAAGTTGGGCAAAATCTTCTGCCACACACACGCAGAGATAATGAGAATTTAAATCGCAATAAAGTGCTAGAAAACAGAGGCAAAGAAAAGACACGACAGACAGAGAGAGATGGGGGAGGGGTAGAGAATGATTGGGAGTGAGTGAAAGTGTTGCCAACTAAACGACAAGTGTCTGAGTGGGTGTGCGGGCCCTTGTGTGTGTTGTGTGTTTGCCTCTGTGTGTATGCGTGCGTTAATAAAATGTAATTTTGAAGCGTATTAAGGCAAACATTGTGCCGGGTCAGACAGCGACTGTGTCTGTTGTCTTTTCTGTGTAACTGTGTAGAGATTAAAGTGCACACCCATCCACACACATTCACATATATGGACATTCCAAAGAATTTCCATTTGTTACTGTTGAGTATTTGTTATAATGAACATTGAAATATTAACTGATTTGCGGCTACCAAAAAAAAGGTCTGTAAATAACTTAACTTTCAAATAAATGTGCTCAAAGTGGGCAACTACCAGAATTTGATAAAAATTATAAATAATTTCTAACAATTCCCAATTGGTTGCAGAGATAATCCTGACAATTAGGAACAAAGTTTAAGGACATATAACTAATCGAAGACACTTAAATCGTGACTAGAATATAATTCAAATGGGTTCTTACATCAGCATCATATTCATAACAGAAATACCGTGTGATATAATATAAATATAAATATAATATAAATAACCTTAAATCGTTAAAGTATGTAGTATGTAGAACCTAATATGCTCACGTGTTTGTATGACTGTCTCGTTCACACATAGATTTTTGTTTATCCTGCTTGTATGGCGGCAGAGCTGCACTGTAGCTGAGACCCTGCTGTAAACTAACGCTTTTCGATTTATGATAACTTTTTGAATTGTATTCCAATCTTCAGGCGATTTTCAGGATCATTTGATATTGTTTTTCTTCAAGCGAATGTAAAGCTACAATAATATTCGCCTAGGAATACGTGAGTTAAAAGCATGCAAATTTTTTTATTTGTTTTGTTTCTTATGGGCGAAGGGCGAGTGGCATCCAGTAAGTTATGTTGCCATTGTCTTTATATTGCATCGAAAAAGCTACATGCCAGCACTGGTGACCCTTGATGTTATAGTTAATGAGAAATTTGAAAAAAAAAACATTTATTTTTTTCAAGATATGTCGAGTTTGGCACGATACTCGTACGATACGATAAATGGAGATTATATCACTTACCAACACTGAGATCTGTTTGTTCATACGAACAGACAGACGGACATGGCTCAATCGATTCGGCTTGTGATGCTGTTTGAGAATATATGTATATACCTTATGGGGCTTAGCGCGACATCCTTTGCCTGCTACATACTTTTATCAAATGCAATATATTCCTCAGAGGGTATAAAAAAAACTAATAACGCCATATTCCCAAACAACAGAAACGGAAACACACTATACTACTACTACAGACACATGCATAAATGCTTATTAGCATTAGCTGCGTGTTATGAGCATTCATACAAACACGTATCACGCTGTCATTGTTTGTGAGTACTTGGGTATGTTTGAATTGCAGGACGCACTAGGATTACACAGAGAGAGAGAGAGAGAGAGTGTGTGTAGCTGTAAGCGCATTAACACCAAGCATCAGTTGTTAAAGTCGTAGTCACTTGCATTTTGCCTTGACATTTGATTATTGACTACTTGTGTCTTCCCTTCGTTGACCACGATTTCTCACATTCGCAAACCTCATTTTCATCTTCTTGCTGTTTGCCTCAAGTCTGCCTCATCGTCAACATGTACAACACATCACTGTTATTGAAGTATTGTCTTGCATCTCTCCCTCTCTCTCTCTACCTCTCTACCTCTCTCTCTTTCTCTTTCTGTCACACTGCTGTTCCACCTTCATTGTCTATGCAATAAGCTTGTTCCATTATTAAACGCAGCGAGAAGAGCAGTTCAATTTGCCAGCTAAATTAACAAGGTGTTGGACTCTAACCTCAACTCTAATATTGAAAATTTGATAATTGGTTATGTACCACACTTATGTAGGAACATTGCATATCGAACTGTCCAATTTTTTATGAAAACATTACTGTTGAATTTAACTATTTATTATTTAAGTGCATGCTTTAAAAACAAGATAGAAATATGCAGTCGAGTAACCCGACCGATCCGTTTATATCGGATTAAACTCTGCAAGAAAGTAAAATGCACAATATTTTTCGCTTACTCTGCTTGTGTGACAGCAGCGCTCAAGCAGAACTCAGTGCAGTGAATGTGGCGACGCCTCTGCTTGAAATTTACATTTTTCGTTGCATGAAAAACTTTCTTAATTATAGACCGATCTTGATGCAATTTTCAGCTTTTTTTGATATTGGTGGTCTCTAAATGAATGTGAAGTTACAAAGCTTTACATTGACAAACACGTGAGTGAGAGGCATGACAATTTTGAATTTGTTTTATATCCTTTGGGCGAAGGGGGTGTATTATAGATAAGTTGGAAAAGTGCCAGCCTAAGCTTTTGACTGATCTTTTCTTTGCTATTTGTTTACTAAAAAAAACAAGCCAAGAAAAAAAGCAACTGCTTTGCAATAAAGTGGATTTCTGCTAATTATTAATGCTATGCATTTTATAAACTATATGTTTCAGATCGCCTGGTCGGACCTTTGACACTTGGATATAGTATTAGTATATAAAACTTATATGATATTAAGGCGATCTTAATTTAATTTATGCAATATTCATTTAGTGCCAAATTCCCTGATATATATATATTTGTTTTATCGATTTTTTCATTTTCGCATATTTTTTTCCATTTCCAATGTTATTTATATAAGGATTATCATTAAATTTCCTCTTATCCAATAAAACTTTTCATTCTACGTAGACTCTTGTTAATTTTTGTATTCATCTCCGTTGTTAACTTGTCGCTGTTGTCTCTGTCTCCAGAAGAGGACACATAATCGAACTTGACACATAAAATAAAAGCTAGCGACAACTATAATTAACTTTGGCATGAAGATGAGAAACGTCAATGTGTTGCGTTACATGAATTATAATTGGAAATATCGTAATACGATATGCTATTGGTATGCTAATCAGTCCCTGGCACTGACATTAGTAAATGTCCCTGAAGCATGAGCTATCACACCAAGTGGCAGCCGAATGCTGGCAAGTGGCAAGTAGCAAGTAGCAAGTAGCAAGTGGCAACCGGCAGAGTGGAAGGTAGTTTGTGCTGATGAATCGCAGCTGCCAGAAGATATTAAAAAGCTTCGCTCACAATTTGGCCGGAAATTACAATCTTTTTTTCCCCCTTTATTATTTTTTTTTTTTTAATGCTACGGCTGCCAGCTTTGAAGGTGCAGTCTGCCGCTGCACTTGCTTGCAACACAGATTTGGTAGACCCTGAACTGTGAAAGCACAAAAGGTCTACTAAGTTGGTGCATAAAAGTAGCCATAGTTTGGGAAACTCTGGAACTACTTTGAATAGAAAAATGTATACACTTTATATCTGTTTGCAAATTACATCTGTTTTGCAAATTCGATTAGAATCGTATAATAAGCTTCAAAGACAGGGTGTTTTGCAGTAGGGCTCTCCCATCTGCAACCATTTTAGCGCTTTTTTGCAGCAAATTCTCCCTACTTTTTTTTGCATCGAAAACAAAAGGCAGTCTTATTAGAGTGTTCCTTTATTTTAATGCCACATTTCACACCATGTGGGCGGGTCGAGGGTCTTGTAGGGATGGAGCCAAAGGGGCTGTGCGACGGAGTGGTGAGGGAAGAAGAAGAGGAAGGGCTAGAGAGAGGTTCCATTGTGCAAGTTGTGCGCCTTTTTTTTCTGCGTTCTAACCCACTCTCTCTCTCTCTCTCTCTGCCTTTCAGTCGGTAGCACTTCTTTTGGCTCTTTCTATCATTGTGCTCGTCACAGTGGCTCTTTTGTTTTTAGTTCTAGAGGTTCGCTTTCTTCCACTTCCTCTCGCTCCCTGAGACCCATCGGCTTGCTCCTAAGCTACTACTCCAGCTGAAAGGCAATCGTAGGCGCGCTTTGTTGTTGCCACACTCTCGACTCTGGCCGACTCTAGTTGTCTGCTGTTTTAACCCACTTGCAACTGCTTCAGCGCCCCCAACTAACGCTATCAGTCGCAATTTTTCATTATTAGAACTAGCAGACGATACAGACAAACAGACAGAGAAAGACAGAAAGTTAGAGAAAGAGTGGGAGAGAGATAGAGAGGAAATGAGATGTTCTGTTCTCAATCAAGCATTGACTTGTCGCGAAACGTGTCAGCGTCTGTCTGGCATCATTTTCAAAAGTAACTTAGACTTTTCACTCAACTTGTCCCATAATTATTGTCTAAATTAACATCAGTTTCGAACTTTAACAAATTGGAAAATGAATGAACAGCTTGCAATTTAATTATGTGCTCAGTACTCAATTAAACACTTAATGTACATAAAGTCCCAAATCAAAATCTACTTGAAGGTGGGAATAATTTTAAATTTAAGACTAAAATTTGGGTTCTGAAGTAAAAAATAATTAATTATTAAGACGTTAAAGTTTAACTTGTATATATAACTACCACTTGCAGACAACTTACGAATTCTTATTAAGTTAACTTTAATTGACGACTAACTAGTAATTGATTTTTGCTAATTCAAAATTAGCTTAAGAAAATTAAATGTTCTCTCTCTAAGTTGCTCCATAGTAACAGTGTTCTACTGCGATATTTAATTCAAACTTTATTAAAACAAACCAGAGTAATACAAAAATGTTATGCTCTAATTAAAAATTACAGAATTTAAGCAATCTGTTGAAATAACTAGTAGGAATGCCTATAGTCCAGCAAGCAGACTGTATGAGAGATTATCTACTTATTAAGAGAAACGCAAATCAAGAAAGTAAGGTTATCTTTGGCTAGCCAAAGATTGGATACCCTTGCAGAATCCTGGTTGAATACATAGTAAAATTTCTCATATATTTATATTTTAAGCCGATTCTAACTGGTTGTTCCTATGTCAGCTTTACAAGGTATAGAAGTCCGAGCATACAGAAATTGATTACAAAAGCCTATTTGATGAATTTGGGTAAAATCGCTCAGTAGACGCAAAAGTTGGTCATATTAAGCATCCGATTGTCTCCATAGCAGGTAAGTAATATAGTGTTTCGATCAGGATGAAATTTAGATTGCACATAGAAGTTGGTTCTTAATGCATATTTCCTAAATTTGTTTTCGATTACCAAACAACAGAAAAGTTTTGATACTAACGTTTTTAACCGATTGTTTCTACGGCAGAAGTAAAATATAGTGTTTCGGTCTGGATGAAATTTGATTTGCACATAGGATTTGGAAATTAATGCATATTAAGTGAACTTTGTTGTGACTTCTTAAAAAATTTTTTTTCAATGGATTGTCCCTATGGAACCTACATCCTATTGTAAACCGATCTGGCCGATTTTAACATGTGAACTGCCTGCAGAGAGAATACGCCAAGTTTAATTGAAAACTGACAAAGTAGATCGCTTAAAAACAGAAGGACAGACGGACGCATAGAAGGTCAGACGGACATACTATATCGACTCGGCTGTTGATGCTGATCAAGAATATACTTATACAGTTTGTGGGCCCTGGCAGGCCTCCTAAAATACGTTACAAACTTCGTGAGAAAAACCAAAGTTTTTCGTGTTAAATATTATTAAAGGATATGAAAAAAATTTGGTTAGCAAAAGAGTAATGGAAACTTGCTTTTTTGGCTCAAATCAGACCTTATAGATACCTTAAATAGGAACGCTCTGCCGCAGTATAATTCAACTTTTCTTTCTTGTTTTCAGTTATTCTTGACTATAGCAAACTAAATTTAACAATCAACAATGGTTGAATAACCTGCAGTAGAACTGATACGAACAAAAGTTGCTATAAACTACATAGGAACACAATTGATAGATCAACAGCAGTAGAAAATGTGCCGGAATTGTGGCTCTTTGGGTAACACTTGGTGCATCCGAAACGAATGGGATATTGAATGTGGCATGCAACTTTCCAAGTGCTGCAGCTTCTCGCTCTCAAGTCAAGTGGCGACTTGTGATCAGATTTTTGAGCCACAACGAGTGGTTGGACAAGCGGACGTGAGCACTTTGAACGCCAAATTAAACAGAGCGGCAGTCCGTGAACTTACAGACTCAACTCAACCTAATGAGTTAAAGGATGCGGGAGAGGGAAATAGAGGAAGAGAAAGAGAGAGAGAGGGAAGGAGAGGGAGAGCGGGAAAGGAAGACAGCAACAGACGTGGAATGCTGACCGGCGGCAACTGATTCTAAGAAATTGATGGCCAGACGAGACGAGACAAGCCGAGACGCGTTAAGACACGATGAGACGAGATGAGGCGACAGGACATCAACTAATTGAAATTGCGCGCCAATTTTGTGGCTTGTTTGGCCCCGCTTTGGTTGTTGTTGTTGTTGCTGTTGTTACTTTTCGTGTCGGGTCCTGGCTGTCGGTCGGTCGGTTGTTTTGTCATTGCACTGCTCTCGGCTCATGCGCAAAGGCTGCTGCTCCTCGCACCTGTTCGAAATCAGCTGTATGTGTCCTTTGCCTCGTGCGTTGTCATCGTAGCTTCTACTCACTCGCGTCGCAACGGTTCGTGTCCTGTTCGCATCGTGTTGTTGTCGTTGGTCGTGCTCGTTAACGACGTGGCTCGTGGCTCGCTTTACTTTGGGAATTGGGATGTTCGTCCTTGCCTGGCTCGTCGTGGTGCGTGTGTGCGTCTTAAATTCGCCAGCCAAAACATCGTCGATTGCAGTCAGTGTCGGTATTTACAGCGGGCAACGTGTCTCGTCTCTCTCCCGCAACAACATCAACATCAACATCATCGTCGTCGTTGTTTTCATACTCGCTGTCGTTGTTCTCCGTGTCTTCGTGGACAGCGTACGTGCGTGCGTGAGTGTATGTGTGTGTGTGTCTCAGTGTCTGCTTGTGTCTGGCTGTGAAACTGGCTGCTCATCAGTGACCCAATGAGCCGGGCAGCGACGATATCGTCGACAGTTTCAATACGGGTTAACGGTTAACGGAATTATAACACTGTTTTCGCCGCAAACAAAATTTACGAGCTTTTCGGTCTCATTTTCAAAGCAATCAGAATACGTGTTTCTATCACGTGCTTCACTTGTTTGCTCTGATTTTGTCAGTCTCGTCAAACGTCTACGTTTCAAGTATATTTCCCAAAAATATCATTCCTCTGGAATTTCGCGCCATTTTTAATTGTTGTTGGAAACTCGTTTCTGTAGAGTTTCGGGTTGTTTTTTTTGTTTTGTTTTTTATTGTTTTTGATTTTCGACGCATGAGTTTTGTGTGGTCATAAGCAAGATGCAAAGCAAATGCTAAATTGAAATCGAATCAACAAATCGCAATCGCAATTATGAAAATCCGTGCTATAATTCTAATTGGCCACAATTGCAAAAGTGTTTAAAGTGTCATGTGAGTGTCGACAATAAATGAAATTTCGGGATCGGAGCTTAAAAAGAAAACACGTTAAGATAACACGTTAAAAGAAAAAAAAACTCTACGCTTTAATCACACAAAAGTGTTCTGCTGCAAAGCATAAAGGTTTGTTCTCAAGTTGTTTACTAGCTATCGTCACTTATTTTAAAATAAAAGTGAGAAAAGCGATGCTAAAATACTTAATACATTTTAGTATTTCTGAATTGTCCTCTAACATATTCCAGTTTTGCGAATGCCGAAAACAGTTGCAGTTCTGTTTTTTACATTTTCAAACACTTAATTTTAACAAACTTTTAAAAGTTATAAGCAAAATTGAAAAAAAAAAAAAACTAATTTCTATGAGCGTTGCACTTAATTATTTGTAATATTTTGTCAACACTATTATAATAAAATATGCGTGCACTATCCAACACTGATTTTTAACACAATTACTAAGATCTGTATTTAATTCATACAAAACAAATTTTTGTAGGTTTAGTCTGTTTATATTTTGGTATTTATCAACACTATAATCTTAAAACAAAAATGAAAAAAAAAAAAAAACAAATTTGTAATTTTTCATATATTTTAACCCTATAGTTTTACCAACTATACATGTGTTTACTATAATATTATAAAAATATATTAAAAATTGAGTTTTCGTGCACTTTTCAACACAATTTCTGTAGGTTTAGTCTGTTTATATTTTGCAATTTACCAGCACTATATTTTTTAACAAAAATATAACAGGTTTATTTATGTAATTCACCAAATAAGTGTATGCTTACTATCATAAAAAAAATAAGTTACTATGGAATTTTTAGTGCAATATCCAACACTAATATTAAAAACAAAAAAAATTTTTAATGCTGATAAACTCTGTCTATGTTTTGCTATTTACCAACACTATATTTTCGAAACTAATTTGTGTTTACTTTTATATGATAAATTACTATAAATTATATATTGGAAAATAGTGTAATTGTTCATAGAGTATTAAAATGTTTTTGAGTACAGTTCAACACTATTAGAAATTAAAATGATCTTTTATTTTAAATAATATTGCAGTAGTCCAACGTTTTCAAAATTATATTAAAAATGTTATAAGAAAGGTGTACAAAATGTATAAAAACTTGAAGGATATGAAGTTGAAGGTTATTTAATTCCCCAAACAACCAAGGCCGTAATTAACTTTGTAATTTGGTATTTAGCCTTGGAATGTTCTGTTGATGATGATAATAAGCATTCCTCTGTTATATGTGGTATGTGTAGTTAATCCCATATGCAAATCCCTAAGCTTTTAGGCAAGCGAATCAATTTGGTTATGGATTGAGCATGATCTGAAGTCTCAAATTTGCAAGTGATTATGATGAGGGTTTTATCACCAATCGTATATATGTTACATAAATACCGTATTCCAATTATCTTAAAAGTCAGTGCTGGAGGGTATGGAGAAGTTTATTAGTTGGTTTCGATGCCTGGCAGGCAGCAAATCAAGCTAAGCTGGCCTAGCCTGGCCGACACTCGGGGGAATCAGTTTAAAGCCCAACAACTCAAAACTGAGAGCTGAGAGCTGAAAACTGGAAGCTGGAAACTCAAACCCAACTGGAGGCAACTACAGTGAATGCCACTTGCTGTGGCATTAAACGAGTAAACGAGTTCAACTGGTCCCTGGGCGCTGCACTTTCCATGCCAACGAAATCGAAAAGGTTGCACAATTCGACCCTTGGGTCTAATTCGATTTAAGAACTAAAGCCGAGGCCCCACATTTCCTCCGTATTCAGTGAGATGTATGCTCCCCAGACGACGCCTAAAAGTAGGCAGCGCATATATTTACATCTGCAACTGCAACTGCAACGACATGCATAAATTTATGCATTGTAAAATAGCTGGGCAAAACTGCCTCATCATCATCATCATCATCAGCATCGCCAGCATCAACAACAGCATCATCATCACCATCATCATCACCATCATCATCACCATCATCATCATCATCATCATCATTATCATCCTTTGCCTGCCGATTGTCGGATATGGGCATCGATAATAAATGCATACGATACGCATTTTATTTTAATTTAATTAAAATGTGTTTATTTATGCACTTAAGTTGCGACAGCAATAACAACAACAACAACTACAACTAAATATATGCACATACACTAAAGTGCACATTTAACATGCATTTCACAGGTTGCTCATACGCAATGTGTGCCCAACCGAACTGAATCATAATTCGCCATCTTCTTCGAGGCGAACATCAAATATACTTACACTACTAATAATTTGCATGTAACTGATAAATAAACGAGTTTCGTTTCAACTATTAAAGACAATGTAGTCGACGTTTTATTTAAATTTGTTAAAAATATATTCTATTTCAAACTGAAAACTAAACAAACATAAAAAAAAACCTAAGCTCGAAGCCACATATCTAAAATGTTATACAATTCATCAATAGTTGAGTGACATTTAATATCGAACAACAGCTTAGAATATTGGGATAGCGAATTAGATAATTTGAGTTCTTAGTTAAAACTCATATCGATTGAATTCATAATGTTGTTAGCTGATATACTCCTTGTTAGAGTACACATGCTTTGAATTGCAATGGTTTACCAGTAATAATAATAATGTAAGCGCCAGAGCATTATAATGAAATATTTTGTTAAAATATTATTTACCTATAATTAAAACAAAGAAAGCATTTACACACAAAATTCTATTGGGCAAATATAAATACTCGTCACCGTTTTTTGTGAGTAATTGAAATGCATAAGCGAAAGGTCGAAACATTAAATAAACTTTACGCCAACACCAGTATAATAATAATAATAATCGTATTTATAACAAATAGCATAGCATATATGCACATTTATAGTATTGTACATACACATAAATATTGAATCAATGCATACAATGCAATACTTTACCACAATCTCTACGCACTTCACATTCCAGATTAAACATAATCCCAACTCTCTTAATCCTTGCATTACATTCCCGTGAACATCGTTTAAGCTCTGTGTATTGCCGTGTGTATCTGAGTGTGAGTGTGTGGAAATTTTTTGGTTGTCAGTGTATAAGATATTTCTTTGGTTAAGAGAATTACATACTTCCCAAGTGTCTGCACTTGTCGTTTCATTTATTCTCCTAAGAAAGTAAAAAAAAAAAAAAAACAAAAGCAGTTGAAAATTTAAGGAATTTCCTACAACTTGGTGAGGTGCAAAAATAATTAATCTTCTATTTACAGAATTATGCATTTAATTTGGAGAAATATTAAATTGTTTAAATTTATGTAAATAGGTGTAAGCTATATTTATGAATTTAAAATTATGTTTTCACCACTTTCAATGCTTTACAGTTCCTACATGTATTTGCTGGAAAATATGTAAAATTTAGGGGTAGTCAATTACTCATTAATAGATTGAAAATAAATAAATAAAATTTGGTAGTAGATTTGGTTCAAAAAATATAACACATTAATACAACATTTTATATGAGGCATTATGTTTTATGCAGCAAATATTGGTAAATTTCTTAGGTCTTTGAATTTGTATACCCTCTGAGCGGTATATTGGGTTTTTAAATAGTATGTAATAGGCAGAAGGAGGCATGACATACCCCATAAAGTACATATATTCTTGGTCAGCATCACCAGCCGAGTCGGTATAGCCATGTCCATCTGTCCGTCTGTCTGTCTGTCCGTAGGAACAAATAGAACTCAGAGATCGACAGCTCCGTTTTAGTCTGTATCGACAACATATTTAGTCAGACAATACAAGAATCTTTACTTTTCGATGCTACGCCACATTCACCCACAATAAGCAAAAGACCGGAAATACCTCGGAGAAATTACATGTTTTTGGCGAATATCTCGGTAACTATAACACCTAGGGACCAATTTTGGCATGCAGGTTGCTTGATGCAATATAAAGATAATGTCATTTTAATTTTTTGGATGCCACGCTCCCTTCGGCCATATAAAGCACAAACGCGTTGAAAGTTTGTATGCCGCCAGCTCACGTGTTTTTTAACGTATAGTTTTGCAATTTGGCGTATATTTAAAGACCAATAGTTTCAAACCATCCTAAAAATCTGACTACAATCAAGAAAGCTAACATACATAGAAGCTGTGCGAAGCACAGCCACGTGCATGGCACTGAACTCTGCAACGGTGCTAGCGTCACACGAGCAACGAAAACGAAAAACATTGTGCGAGTGAGACAGCTGTTACTCCAGTTTGAACTCATATAATTGAAAACGAAGCTCAGAGGGTATTACACGGTCGGCATGCCCGAATGAAAAAAATACGATCTACATGCGATTTTCAAATGCTATATAGGCATAACCTACTTCTTTAGACTTATAGCCTGCGCACATCAAACATGTTAGGTTTGTCAGAGGCGGATTGTGGGTAACAGGTTTAAGCAACCTTGACAGACTCCATGAAGTATATATATCTAAAAATACCCTGACTAGCATTGGTTTGGATCGGAGAACTATATAGCCGACATCTCATTGATTCTTGATTTTCTCAAAGGGATTTGAATTAAAAAATATTATGCAACAATTGGAATTTGTTTATAGTCAACTTTGAACGCTTTGATGTGATTAAATGAATGAGTTGGACAGAGAAAGCATAGAAAGAGTGTAAAAGAGATGCCGCTTCTTTCAAATTATAATGAAGCTAAAATATTTATGACAGCAATTGCATGGCAGTTGCAAAGTAAATACTACGACATATCTACACTCACACACACACAGATACACTTTCGCACACTCGTTTCGTGTGCATGCGGCGCAAATCCCTTTGATTATCCTTGTGCATTTACAAACGAGGCAGGCAAAGTCCGCTCGCTTTAGTTTTGCAATAAAATTGAGCAACAAATATTCATTGCAACAATAACAACTGGAACTGGAACTGCAACAGCAACAGCAGTAGCAGCAACTACAGTGAAACTAGTAAACAAGCAACAAGAATACTTTTTTCTTCTTTTTTCATTTTCTTTGCACGAAAACTAAATAATGCACACACAAATACACTCAAAAAAAATAAATAAATAAAAAAAACAACAAGGAACATGTACATACATCTGTCTGTAGTTGTAGTAGTAGTTGTAGTTGCAGTTGCAGTTGCAGTTGCAACTGTTGTCGTTGTTGTTGTAGAGGCATTACAAGTTTTTGCCAACAACTTGAAGGCAAAGGGCAAGCCATTGAGTTGATTTCTACTTTGGTTTGTACCAAAAAAAAAAAAAACGCCTCTTAATCATACATTTTGTGTTGCCTATAAATATATTTGTATACAAATTTAAGAACTGGGTTTTAATCTTTGTTAAAATCTTAATTATTTTCTTTAACTTAAAAAAGCTAAAATGATTTTCAGCTTATTTATGAAATTAAGAAAATAAAATGTATAAATTAATATTGAATCGTGTATAAAATATTTTGAATAAATTAAGAAATGAACTGAAATAGATTTATTTTCTATTTTATCTTTCTAATTGTATTAATTAAATAATTATATATTTAATGCATACGAAGATTATTTAAAAACAAATTGAATTAGTTATTGATATGGTACAGTTTAAAATTTCGACGTAAAATTTTATGATGTACTTTGGTATTGGACTGAACTAAACTTACCAATTTTTGTAAAGCGTTTACCAGCAGCAGCCTTCTAGAATTTTTATGATATCAGTTAATTCATTATAATTAATGATTGATTTTTTGTGGCGAAGGGTGCATTTATGTGTGGAAATGTAAAGTGTTCTACAGAACTTTCTAACTGAAATTAGATCTACTATATATGCCAGCAGACTGCAGAAGACCCTGTACTTTTTCTCGTTAAAGTAACTAACTGCCGAATACCATTTTAACGTTTTTATCAATTATGAATATAGAGAAAATAATACACTATTGAAGTATTTGTAGAAATATTCTGCAAAGACAATTTAAAACGGGTTTTAACTACATGTAGAATTTAGTGACTTTAGCTCTTCATATAAACAAACGGACATGCATATACTGTTGAAGCTGCTGTTAGAGCTGATCGAGAATAAATATGTTCTACTTACGAAATATTATTTTCAATTACATCATATATGGGAAGCCAAAATCATTCACACGCATATAGTGGTAATTTATACTAATCGATTACATTTAGGAGCGAGAGTCAGAATCTCCGATAGTCGAAAATAAAAGGAACGTAAAGAGATCGTAGTACAAGCAGGATAAAAAAGATTTTGCCATCTAACTTTGGAAGTCCTTTAAGACAAGAATAAACTACTATAATTTTAAGTTGCACTTGAGCTTTAAATTTACATAACATAATCATCTTTATTATAAAATTAACTGTATCCCATCAAGGCTAAAAAGTTTGAGCACGATAATAATCAGTGTTTAAAATTACATAAGACTACACATATCATACAAAATGAGTACGGAGTTTACTATATGATTTCTTCATTTAGTTGAAATTGCGATATCATAGAGCTACCATTCAAAATCGGTGGTTAATTAAAATAGCTCTCAAATAATTATATGGTCTTTTGAAATCGACTAGCTCGATCTGTTGAATGCCTAAGACAACTAACACATTTGTCAAAGTTGATGTTGATAGCTTGAAGAAGAAATAAACAAAAATGAAATAAAAATGTTCTTAATGTATTTAAAATATGTACATGTTGTGGTCTTCCACCAACAAATTAAGAGACTGAATTGAGTTATTTAATACTTGTGTTGTCAAATGCATATTCATATTCAGCTTGTTGACCTTTATATGAATTGCAATCAGACTCAATTTCCCTTGTTCTAATGTTAGCCAACTGTACATATGTCAATATAACATATTGTATGTACAAATGCCATTGTGGATGTGTGAGTGTGTGTGTGTGAATTTTCTCTGACATTTTGTGGAGACTTTCTCTTACGAACCGAAAGTAAGTACCATAAATTATTGTAAACATTTCACAGCAAATCGTTTTGCCTTGGCAAACTTCACATATTTGCAGGCTATTTTATGAAAAATCCCTCTCAACATTTGTGACGATATTTTGTGGTTGCTCTATTTATGTTCTGCAAACATAAATGGGTATTATCGCTCTATGTGAATGCAGGTAAAGTATAAAGATGAGACGTGACAACTGCAATGCATGCCGGGTATCTTGGTAGCTTGGCATTCTAAACTACTAAGCTACAACTTGCTTTTATTGCCCAGCTCTTTTAACTTGTATTGAAATCTTGAAAATTTGCATATTGACCACAAACCATACCTTAAATCGAGTATTGCATTGAGTATTGTAAAATTGCAATGCAAAACTTGTTGTCAAATGGTAAATGAAATTAAAAGACAAGGACCAATAAACTCAGGCCACTACCTTTCGATGGGGAATTGCTACTGGGATACTGAGGAACAAACAACTGGAAAAGCCACAGTGAGACAAGCAGACAAACAGACAGGTGGACAGATGGACAGGTTGTCCTTAATCTATTTACAGTTTTTATCAACCCCCCCTCCCTCCACCACACCCTATAAAAAAGTGACCGAAAGTAAAGTATTTGTTGTCAATGCAACTGTAATTTGTCACGTTTGATTGATTGTTGATTGATTGATGTGAGTTCATTTCGCAGAAGAAAACCAACAATACTTTTAAGTGCATTTACCAACATCTGTAAAAATATAATACAAATAAATCAATCAAAACGAAATAAATTGAATATAATCTACAAATTTGTAGATTAAAAAAAAAAAAACAATGCATCATCAAAGCTAAATTTTTAAGAATTATACTATGATTGATGCGTATAAACCTTATGGTTTTTATCATTTGGAATTCCATTTTTAATCAAGAACACTCAACATAATTTGTGTTCTAATGATCGTAATACAGAAGTTATATGACAATTTTAATAAATATTTAATCCAAACGTTTCACGTGTCAATCAAAAAAATATCGTGTTGTTGTTTTCTAATATACATATGTACATTGAAAAATCTGCTAAATGCCCCAATAAGTATTTTATATGCTTCATTAATTTATCCTTCTTCTGTACTAAACTCCTGCCCTCTTAAGTTTTGTATACCATCTAAGGGGTATATGGGTCTGTGGAATATATGTAGGAGACAGAAGGCTTGGCAAATCCCATGAAGTATATACATATATATATGCTAGATCAGCATCAACAGCCGTCTATACCGATATCGATAGCCATGTCCGTTAGGAGTTACAACCTCAAATTTTGTGATTGATGCCACGCCCCAATCGTACCACAACCAGCAAAAGTCTCAAAAAATACATGTTTTTAACGAATATCTCAGTAACTATAGAACCTAGGAACAGCAATTTTGGCCTGCGGATTGGTAGATGCAATACAAACTAAATGACATTGTAATTTAATGGAAGTCACGCCCCCGTCGCCCATAAGAAAACAAACATATATGATATTTTGTACGCCTCTTACCCACATATTTCTTAACGTAAAGTTTTGTAATTGCACATTCGCCTAGAGACAAACAATATCAAACGATCCTAAAAATCGCATTAAGATCGGATTATAATCTAAAAAGTTATTATACATCGAAAACGTCAATTTTAAGCAGAGACGCAGCCACGTGCATAGCACTAAGCTCTGCTGCAGCAATGTCTTAACCCAAGCAGCGTAAACGAAAAGCTTTGTGTGAGCGAGACAGACATATAAACTTGGTCAATATGTACATATATTCTTTATTTTATAAATTGTTCCTTGTTTTTTATCAGTGTATGCAAATGTGTCAAGCCTGGTGTCGCTGTGATCGCTGTCGGTTCATTTGGTGCTGGACACGTTTCGCTTTCACTTAATGGCGTCACGTGCGAATAAGAGGAACTCGGAATCGGACTTGATGTTGGGAAATCTCTCTGGACTCGATGCGCACATTTGATAAACTAATTGTAGGGCCGCAGTTGCGCTGCTACATTTAATTGAATTTAATATTAATTAACTAATTTCTACGCTCGGGTCCACTTTTAATTAACTGCTCAGGTCGGTTCTCGTTCTTTCTCACTTTATCTCTCACTCACTGTTTCTGTTTCTCTCTACAATTTCAATTTGATTCGATTTTTGGCGACTTTCTTAGCCTAGACACAGCTACCGACCACTTTGCTGCTATTTGGTCAGCTAGGTGGTACAACGGATACCGCCACTGTCCACGTAAATACACGTGCCACAACAAAAGCTGCCAACTACAAAGGGTGTGTGAAAGAGAGAGAGAGAGAGAGGGAAAAGAACAGAGCAGGTGAAGTGCGCCCACCAGGGAATACATCGATGTGCAACGTGTTTTTCCGGTTTAATACCTTTCTCAACTGAATACGAATGAAAATAACGGTTCATGTGCCAAAAAAAGAACCCCCCACCCCTGCCCGCAACCACTCAAAAAAAAAAAGAATAGGCTACCCCTCTGCTCAGCAGTTCCCCCTTCATGCACAACGTAAGCAAGCAAACCCCTCGGCAAAAACTTGCACAGCAAAGAAGAAGGCAAACAGAAAACATCATGAATCCCGTATCGCGTTTACCCTCTCTCTCTTTCTATCTGTCTCTGTCTCTGTCTCTCTCTCTGTGTGTGTGGGTGTGTGTTTGTTGTGTTGCAGTTGAGCACGCGTCGCTTTACGTTGCGGGCGTGACGACCACTGGGAAAAGAGGTAGAGGTGTGGTCGGTAGGGAGCTTGGGTGGGTGGAATGTAGGTGGATCGGTGGGGCTTTCCCGGGCCAAACATTTGGCGAATTTCAACAATTTTCGCTTTTCACTTTGCCAAACCCAAAGCCAATGCCAAAGCCGAAACCAAATTCGAAAGCCATCGCTTAACGATAACGATGACCGATAACCGATAACCGTGAATCGCATCATGAATGCACTTTGTTGACGAATCTTAATTTAAATCAAACGGAAAGAATCACAACATCACTGATCGTGGCTGTATACATATCTTTAAATTTTTATTCAACTCAAGTGGAATGCTCGACTGATTTAAACCTATTTAAAATTTCGATTTTCCAATTGTCTCTAAAACAAACTTCATCATCGAGCACTGTTTATATACGTATGTTAATATAATTTATTCTTCACAATAAAAAACTTTTTAATTTGACTTTTAAGTAAATATAAAGAAATTGAAGTATTTATTAATTGATTAGGTTAAAAGGAAGAATAAGAGATCGGATTACTATACTCCATAGCAAATAGCAGAGAACCTTTCCTTCTGAAAATATAAATATAAATATAAATATAAATATGAATATAAATATAAATATAAATATAAATATAAATATAAATATAAATATAAATATAAATATAAATATAAATATAAATATAAATATAAATATAAATATAAATATAAATATAAATATAAATATAAATATAAATATAAATATAAATATAAATATAAATATAAATATAAATATAAATATAAATATAAATATAAATATAAATATAAATATAAATATAAATATAAATATAAATATAAATATAAATATAAATATAAATATAAATATAAATATAAATATAAATATAAATATAAATATAAATATAAATATAAATATAAATATAAATATAAATATAAATATAAATATAAATATAAATATAAATATAAATATAAATATAAATATAAATATAAATATAAATATAAATATAAATATAAATATAAATATAAATATAAATATATATATATAAATTTGTTTGCACATGCCACGCCCACAGTGCCACACAGCCGCCTTCATTGCCTTTAGTCTCTTTGAGCAAAGGAGAAAAAACACCAGTTTTGCCTTTGCTTTTCATTTTATTTTTTTGCTATTTCTTTTGCTTTTTGTTAACCATTTTGTTTGTTGTTTCTGTGTTTCCTGCGCTGTTGTTGTTGTTGTTGCACACTCAGTTAGTGTATCAGTGTACTGCTACACACCCAAACATCCACACAGAAACGTGTGTGCAAAAAGCACTTGTTGTTTTTACCTGCGTGTAAAGTCGCGTGCCGAAAATCGCTAAATTTTTTCGTTTTTTTATGTTTTTTTTTTTTGGTTATTTCCGTTTGCGTTTATGTTTTACTTAAATTCCCTTTAACCGGCCTCAACATCCGACCGACCCGACACCCCGTCACAGTAACAGTTAACCGGAAGTGGACGCCAACTCCTTCATCCTTCCCAAACACCCTTTTAGCCACCGCAATTTAACGCAACTTCCCTCCCCCACAAACAGACGCGTCGGCTCGTAGTTCACCTTTCGACAGTTTCACGCTGTTGCTTTTTGCACACCCAGTGTTAAAATCGGGTGTTCTCGCTCTGTGCATAGATGTGCACTAAAACCAGTTGACAATTCTAATGGTATTCAATTTAACTAAAAAAATTTTATAAAATAATAACTTTCTATGCGCTCTTGGCATACAGTTTGCAAATTTATAGCTATAATGGAAAACATGGGCATACCAATGCATTGCATAGCGACTGAAGCTGGTAAGCCTTGTATATATTGTATATTAAGCTTATGTTAAGGGTATTGTGCAGTCGAGCAGACTCGAGAAAAGCATTTAGTGCTTGTATTTAGTTGTTGCTTTTGAGGGTTTTCATTATTTGCAATATCTCGTAACGCCAAAATGAAGTCGTAAAGCGTCCAATACAAGACCCACTTATTCGCTCTCTTTATAACACCCCCCCCCCCCACACACACACACACACACATCCTCTCTCTGCTTTTCATTTGTGTGTGTGTGTGTGAGTGCGTGTGTGTTGTGAATTTAGAGGCATTCAACGGATTTCCAAGCTAAAACAAATTGTTAAAGTTATATTATATTGGAATTACAAGTACGTTTGATTAAGCGTCGGCTAAACACCACCCACCCCCCCCCCCCCCCCTTGTATTGCCCTTCCCTCTTTAACTCTCTATCATTGACGATTCGCTTTTCATTTGCCTTCTCAGCTCAGTCGCCTTTATAGCCAACAAACTGAAACTTGAAGCATTTAAATTATGCACAAGTCTCGACAACCGGAACCGGGTCAGGACAGAATGGAACAGGACGCGTTGCCTAAGTGGTTTCTCATTTAGCTGCGACGCATAAATCAAGCATTAAAGTAAACAAACAAATAAACAAACAAACCAACACACTAACAGAAGAAGCAAAGGAAAGAAAGCAGTAGCAGTAGCAGTAGCAGCAACAGTAGCAGAAGAAAGCAGAAGGCCGGGAAATGGCAGAAAAGAAAAACCCTGAAATATAACTGAAAGCAGCCAACGACAAACTGAACAATAATACATGACATTTTTTTGTCGAGAGCAAGTCGAAACTAATTCTACACTACTTTCAGGCGCAACCTAATACTAAAGTATATATATTCTTGATCAGCATTAACCGCCTGTTTGTCTGTCTGCCTGTCCGTATGAACAAACAGATCTCAGAGTCGGTAAGAGCTACAATCTTCATTTACGTCAGTATGGGCTACAAATTTAGTCAGTTAAATTAAGTTTGTTTTCATTTTTTTATGCCACGCCCCTTTCGTCTACAATAGGCGAAATGCTTGTTTCATGTTTCTGGCAAATATCTCAGTAACTATAACACCTAGGAACACCAATTTTGGCATTTGATAGTGAATATCATAAAAAAGTTTTTGAATACCACACCCCTTTGGCCCATATGAACCAAAACAAATTGAAAATTTGCACGCCTCTTACTTAGGTATTTGTAAACATATAGCTTTGTAACTTTACATTCGCTTGGAGACAAACAATATGAAACGCCCCTCAATATCGCATCATGATCAGTTTATTATCAAGAAAGTTATCATATATAGAAAAACGTAAATTTTCAGCAGACGCACAGCCACGTGCAAAGCACTAAGCTCTGCTGCTGCACTGTCGTCACACGAGTAGCGTAAGCAAAAAACTTTGTGCGAGCGAAATGAATGTCAGTGTATATTACACGTTCGGCATGGCTGACTGAATTTTTATTCCTTGTTTTAAATCAGACAGGAACATACATACTTAAGAAAAATCATAAGCTTGTGCCATAATATCCAAATTCAATGAATTAAAATTTTGTTAGTTTGGCAAATATGCGAATTTACATAGCAAAATACAAGAAGCTTAATCGTGCACTTAAAATATTTTTATATGCAAATCAATAGCTAGACCTACTTCAAAGATATTCATGTATATTTATGATATTAAACACTTAACAGGTATCTGCAGTTGAGTTTTAAAGATGTATTGTTATTAGCTAATATACATAGTTTGATAGTGTAAGATCATGGAGGTTAGACTGTGCTCCTTCACGTGAATACGAACTCACTTCGAAATTGATATTAATTTGCTGTTGTTGTTGTTCGGATGCTATGAAAGTTCGCCTTGGGGAAAGCGTTACAAAGTTGACAAGAAAATGAAAATACCCTCCATGGAAGTGTGAAACCAAATAAATGGCAGAAAGGTAACACTTCAGCTGGTGACAGGCAAATGGCAAAGCGGAAAAGTTTCATTTTTCGCTTCATTTTTTACTTTTATATATTTGAGTATTTTTATTCCGGGTTTGTTTTTATATTCCTTTTTTGTTGTAACTTGAAAATTAATTAAAAGCCATATAAATTATTTCGTCACTGTGGACTTGACGCATTTGTCGCCTGTCACTGAGCCAAAGGCAATTGAGAATTTGCCACTTGCCACATGATTCGTGCTACACGCCAAATTCAATGCTTTCAGCAATTTGTTGTTTGCCTTGAAACGGCTTTTCGGTTTGTTGGAATCAAACTAATATCATAAATTTAATCCATTGAGGCAAGGCTTGAGGTTACAGTTTGCGGCTTATGCCAATTAAAGCGTCTTAAGTTACACACACATACACACACACATCGGAATAAAATAAACCGGGTCTACATAATCGCTGTCCAGTCAGCTTAGCCCCAAATGAATCAAAGGCTTCATATAATCTTAAGATTAACTCAAAAACCATTATCAACTTAGTAGGATAGGCAATAGTTGAGTAAGCCAACTGTTACAACAGTACGAGAGCTTTTGACATATTTCATAACAGTCGACCTTATCACATCGTTCTCATATTTGATCCCGAAATTGATTGAAACAAATTAAAATACATTTCATTACGTTCAAGAAAAGTAGCCAAACATCAGTCGAAGTTCAGTGCCCTAATTCAAAACCCCTAAATTAACAAGAATGAAAATGACAGTCGGGCATGCCGATCGTGAAATACCCACTGAGTTATATTTCCAATTATGCGAGTTCAACTTGGAGTAACTGCTGCTAGAACTTAACATGCACACATATTTGTATGTCTGTCTCGCTCGCACATTGCTTTTCGCTTTCGCTGTTTGTAGCGCCAGCGCTGTAGCAGAGCTCAGTGCAATGCAAGTGGCTTTGTCTCGCCTTAAAGTAACGATTTTCGTTAACTTTTTTAATCACAGTCCAATTTTAATGCAATTTTCAGGATCATTTGATATTATTTGTCTCCAAATATACGCTAAGTGACAAAACTATACGTTTAGAAATAAGTGAGCCGGATGCACGCGAAGTTTTAACGCGATTGTGCTTCATATGGGAAAAGGGGGCGGGGTATCCAAAAAATTTTGATGGCATTGGCTTTATATTGCAAATAGTAACCTGCATGCCAAAATTGGTGTCCCAAGGTGTTATAGTTTCTGAGATATTTGCCAAAAACATGTATTTTTTCCGAGGTATGTCTGGCTTATCGCTTGTTGTGGGCGAATGGAATGTGGCTTTAAAAAAGGAAACAAACTTGTATTGACTGACTAAGTATGTGATCGATACTGACCAACTTTGAACTTGTAGTTCTTACCATCTCTGAGATCAGTTTGTTCATACGGACAAACGTCCAGACGGCCAGACGGACTGACGAACACTTGTGACGCCGGTTCAAAATTCCACAAATTTTAGTCTCAATTTTTATGAATTCCAAAAATCATGCAAATTGACTTACCTTATACCTAGTTTTCTACGGAAAGCTTTATGATATTAATGTCTGGTTCAATGCTGAGCATTTTGCTTACTATAAGATTTTGGAAATTAGGCTTTGCAAATTTTTAGCCATTCATAAAAGCATCATTGCAAGATTCGAAATTAAGTAAAAATTTTCAAAAATTTTGTTAAACGTATTTTATGAACTGCAAATTAAAATATTTTTATTGTTTAACAAAAAGTTATATACTATTTAGCTAAAAACTGTTTGAGCAAAATCAATTAATAAAAATCAAATTGCTTAAACTCTAGTTTAGATCTGGTAATTTTTCAATTTTTTCCGAAGCATTTGCAAACTTGGGGAAATTATCCAATTTATCAGCCACATCTGAGACGCGGCAACACTGAACGAGACCAAAGGCAGGGTAGTTTTGAAGCCGGCTAAAGAGTGAATTCCTAAGCCATTCAACTTCCTGGCACATGCTGATGCATAAACCTTGTCGCTCCTCGTTGGTTATCTGCATAAATTGGTAATAAAATTAAATAGTTAGGAATTAAACGTTTTGACATGAAATTGGATAAACATACAAAGGGCGAATTATGACCAATCACAACAAATTCATCTGTGGCATTCATCGATGGTCGTAGGGCACGAATATGTGCCCAAATGTGAGCTGGTACCGAGACAGTGGCGCCATTATTCAAGTCTATCATAAACTTGCGCGTTATATTGCACTGCTGCAACATTGGTAGGGTTAAAGTGCCGGAAACACCCATGTTAATATCATATTTTCCGTTCAGACTGGCCACTTTTAGAGCGTTGAGCAGATGCCTCCAGTTGCCAGAACGTAGACCCCGCAGCCAGATAACGCCTAACATACCCTCAAAGTCTAATAGATCATTGGTGAAAACAGTGTCCTGTATAAGAGTTTCAAACTCGTAGGTCTGTGCTCCAAATAGTTCATTCAATTGCTTGTCGTTTTTCATTGTGTTAGTGATGTCCGACGAGCTGTAAGGATTATAATATTAGTACATACATTTGCTTTCAGGAAATAGAACTTTGTAATATAGTGGTACAATCTGGATAAAAATATACATAACAATTTTTTCTTTCTTAGTTTTTTCCAACCGACTGATTCGTTTCAGCATTATTTTTATATGTATGTATGTATAGTGAATAGATCGGTATGAAATTCGGAATGTACGTTTTCTCAACCGATTGTTACTATGATAACATATGGTGATCCAACTTGGCCGATTTTACCAAATGAACTGTGTGCTAAGAGAAGCTTTAAAACTGAGAAATGAGTTTGCATTGAAACAGAATGAAAGGCGAATTCAGAGAGAGACGGACGGACATAGTTGATGATTATTCTTGAGGGGATTTCAATACGGTTAGTTTGATGGCGGCGAAAATTATTTTAGTCAAGTTTTTAGTTGAAATTTTTACCATTCTGCGTTGGCACAGTTTAGTACAGTTTTTTATGGGACATAAATATATTTATAATCCACTTTACAAATTTTACCTGATCTGCTGAAAAATATCGTCTGTGTATTTCACATGAACGTCGAGACCTAATTGATTCAGATGACCATCTAGAGTCTGTAATTAAGTATTGTAGTTAATGTTAATATAAAATACTAAATTACAAACAACTGACTTACCTTTTCAATAACTTTGCTTGGATATGCCGTATAACTTATGTACTTTAGCTGCTTTTTGGATAAATCATAGCATATGGCCACATTTTTTAGAGATCCCTGGCTTTCGAAATCAAATCCAACCACAAGAGTCATAAAATTCTCGCAATGGGGCAGTGATGTTTTGCTTTCATACATCCGAGAACTTTGACGACCCAAACATTCAAGGTCATCCAAATAATAAATTGTATTGTGAAATTGAGCGTAAAATTCATTATTTTTACAGGTTAGTTCCAGGTGCGACTTGATTTCTTCGTAGCTTTCAGAATTTCTCGACCTGAAAGATAATACCCATTCATTAGGGTTAGAGAATGGTCTATTGCTTTCCATATTTAGACCCTAATTTACATACCCTCGAAATCCATTAGCACATCATCACATCATACATCTACTATCTCATTCAGTGATCGCGTTATAACAGGATTGAAGTCAAGTATCAAATTCTTAGTTCCGAAATTCGATACAACTTTTGGTGGATTTGCTCCAAATGAAAGCGAACAACTTGCACACACATTACCGAATGTATGACAAAACACAAATAGAATTATAGTAAAAAAGCCAAATCGTTCCATCGCAGCGAGTTTTAGAATGCGACTCAATAGCTTTGCGATGATTGCATCTGATTTTATAGCTGAAAAGTGCATGGGTATACATTATTCGAGATAGAATATTAATGCCGAGACTGACAGATCTGTCTTTATCTCTTATGGGTCAATTTAGTTGAAACCTAATTTATTTGAGATTAGATTATAACTGACTATAACTAAAAATCATAAGTAGCGAATGTGATCAAGTCATTAAAAATAGAAGACAGTATATACTGAATGCATTTATTAAAATGCATTCAGAGATACCACACAGAGCCAAGAAGTATTTTTATATATAAATAAATTTATTATACGCTGCACGGGGTATACAGATAAATTTATAAAGTTTGCAAGGGGCAGCATCACTGGCTACAGAAACCCTCAAATAATTTACGAACCTATGCACCCTTAATTGAGGCACAGAGTATTTTGTATTTGAGCACACGTGATTAGCGCATTAAATGTGATTCGTTTGCAATTTGAGATTCAATGATATTGTTGTTATTTTTCTCACTTATTAATCAGGTTTTTAAAAAGGGGGAAGTCCCTCAATTCTTAAAAAGTTAGAATAAAAACAAAAATAACAATTGCCTCAAGTAAATGAAATTTAAATAAAGGTTTGCTCGATTGATTGCTATACTTAAGACAACTTGAAAGTTTTCCATTTTGCACTTATGAAAAGTTTTAATAGACAGTTTCTATAAAATCTATATAAATTAGTTTGCTGATTCTTGGTATATTTATTCAATTTCTTAAAAAAACCTAAACAAACATGTTATCGATGAGAATAATAATACATTAACTTTGTTATTAAATCGTTAATTTGATCAACTCAGATAATTATTATAAACATTAATAGTATCATAAGTTCTTTTTACATATAGTAATTTGGAATTTGAGTGATTGATTCTTGGTTAGCAATATGAAATTGTGCTTTGATTCGTATCGAATATGGTTAGAATAATAAAGATGTTAGTTGTTGGATCGTCATGGTATACTACGTTACCTAATACTTAATCAAGTCACTTAATACATCGACAGGTCATTTGATTGAGATTAGATTAAACTTGTCATACTGTAATATAAAATAACACTTTGTAGAGGGAAGCAGGTGTTTTTTTTGTTATTATTTGTATACCCTCTGAGGGTTATAAAAATAGATGTTTTTGGAGAATTTCTCACTAACTACGGCACCTAGTAATATTAATGGCAGTCAGGTTGCTGGATGTAATATAAAGACAATGCCATCAACATTTTTTTGATGCCACTCCCCCTTCGCCCAAATGAAGTACAACTTCATTGAAAGTTTACATGCTTGCGAATCACTTACATATTTGTTAACGTATAGTTTTGTAACTTAGCGTATACTTGGAGACAAATAATATCAAACGATCCTAAAAATTGCATCAAAATCTGACTATAATCAAGAAAGATAACATGCATTAAAGTTGTGTGATGCACACCCACGTGCATTGCACGCTCAGCTACAGCGCTAGCGTCACACAAGTAGCGAAAACGAAATAAAACGAAAAATTAAAAACATTGTGCGAGCGAGATAGACATACAAATATGAGTGCATGTTAAGTTCTTGCAACAGCTACTCAAATTTGAACTAATATAATTTGAAATAAAACTCAGAGGGTATTACACGGTCGGGATAGTCAACTGAATTTCTTACTTGTTTCTATTAAGAATTTAATCAGTGAGCAACATTGTAGGCAGTATTTTTCAATATTTTGCATTATAAGCAAATTTAATGTAAACATACATAAGTAGAACTGTATTTTATATTGAGCATATGTATACTTTATTGACTGCAGTTTCATACTTGGATTTGAGGACGTCTAATGGGGTATGAAGCCTAAAGGGACTATGGGCAGAAGCTTGGGTAGTGTCACCACATGACTATTAACAACAGTTTGTGTAAATGACATTGCAGAAAAGCATTAAATGGAGAAAGAAAGCATTAAAATGATACAACGCAAACTGAATTATACACACGCAGTACATATCTTTTAGTCATGCTCGCATTCTCTTACTCTTGGTTTCTCTCTCTCTCTCTCTCTCACTCTTTCTCTCTCGCTAACTGGGTGGTGGACCCTTTTGTCTGAGTTTTGGTTTGCAGTGTGCGTCTCCAGGCTCTGACCGTTGGGCAGGCGATGTCTTATGCACAGATTTATTATGTGGCCATAAATAAATTACAGGGCCCAGCGCACAGAGTGCACATAATAACACGGCTAAAACGATGCTGACGATGTGGCAAGAGGAAAGTGGTGAGCAGTAAGCGGTAAGTGGCAAACGGGAATCGGGAAGCGGGGAAATCGGGATGGCTCGAAAAGTGGCCCAAAGCAAAGCAAAGCAAAGCCAAACACCAAATTACCAAAATACCAAAAATGCTTGCCAATGGCAATTCGAGGGTGACCCGTTAGTGCTCCGAGTTTTAACCCATTTCGGGCGATTTATATGATAAGGGTTAAAAGGTCTGTCGACAGAGATACCCTTACCTATCCCCCCTCTACGCTACTGCTCTACTCTACTGCTCATATCCTTTCAAAAATGCATGAAAATGTTCAACGATCTAATTAGTGCCAGAAACTGGAAGGAGAAGCTCGAAGCTCATCCTCTTGTTTTCGAGGAAAGCTGACGAACGAGCAATCACTTTGTCTGGCTTACAATCATAATGCTTTCGGTTTCATAATGTGTGCTTATGCAAACCACAATGCTGTGTGCTCACAGCCTGTATACCCTGTAAATCGTTAAAATGTTAATGTGTTACTGGTGTATTGAAAGACATTCTCTGAAACATTTTATTGACAGCATATTTTCCGCAAAGCTTACCTAACAATTGGTATACCCCACTTGAAAATTACTTGAATATAGAGTATGGCAAACTCTTGATGACAAATTGGATTAACTAATTAACTCATTTAAAATATCGACTCTAAATAAAAGAAGCAAAGTTAAGATTGATTAAATATTTGATTTTTTATTTACATAATTCCTAAAACAATAAATTGAAAAAAGATAAGAAAATATAGAGAAGAAAAACTTGAAAGTAGAGTGTAGTAAAAAAATAACTAGACTTAAAGAAATAAAAAAGGAAATAAATAAATTTAAAGGAAATTCAAAAAAGAAGAGAAAAGAAAAAATAAAATAATGAGAAGAAGAGAATAACAAGAGGCTTATAGAAATAAGTAAAACGGAAGAGAAGAAAAATATGGAAAGCTGGAGTAAATTTGTAGGTTCGAGCAATTGAACGGTAAGAAGATAACAAAAGGTTTACAAGGCTTGCAAAATTACCATAACTTTTGTTTCTTATTGGAGAATGGGGCCCAGCATCTAACAAATTGTGTTGACATTATCTTTTTATTGCATCTAGGAACCTGCATACCAAAATGGCTGTTCCTAGGTGCCATAGTGACTGATATATTCGTTA
Source organism: Drosophila tripunctata (assembly GCA_035047385.1). Lineage (NCBI taxonomy): Eukaryota > Metazoa > Arthropoda > Insecta > Diptera > Drosophilidae > Drosophila > Drosophila tripunctata. The sequence continues at coordinate 3,059,178 of JAWNPS010000210.1, read as the reverse complement.
AAAACATGTTGTTGTTGTTTTTATTTTTTTTTGAGTCTTTTGCTTATTGTGGTGCGAATGGGGCGTGGCATCAAGAAACCGAAACATTCCTGAATTGACTGTTTAAGTATGCGGTCCCTTCTTACTAAAATGGATATTGTATCTCTTACCATCACTAAGATCTGTTTTTTATACGGACAGACAGACGTAGTTATATCGTCTCGGCTTCTGAAGCGTATCATGAATTGTCATACATACTCTGTGGTATCTGTAACATACTTACAACAAACGCAATATACCCTTCAGAGGGTATAAAAACTCAATACTAAAAGCAGAATAAGTGAAATCAATTGCAAAAACGAAAGACTATCGAAACGTATAAAAAAATAAGTGTTAAAGAAGAGTTGAGATTAGTTAATTCGTGTGTTTTTCGAATGATATATGTTTCAATTCAATATGAATTTTAGTAACTCTCATAGCCCGTTCGCTTTCTACTTAGTTAAACTGTTTGCTATCAAGGCAGCTGTTATCTCAGCTTATACTTAGGTCTATAATTTATCTAGTTGCTCTGGCCGCACTTAAATCTGACCACGCCCACACTGAACGCGTAAATAACAGAAAACAATAGGAAAGAGCCGTGACTCTAGCACCAAACTAAACTGCAGAATTAACACTAACTTTGGGCGAGAGTCGTCTGCTCTGGAGTCCTTCGTCTCAACTGAGTGCCATTATGAAGAGGAGTGGCAAGAAAGAAGGAAAGCAGGGAATAAAAGCTGGAAAATAAAGAGAGAGAGAGTTGAAGATGACGATGAGTGTCAGGCTGACTCTGGAAGTCGAGCAGGCAATAAATATCAAAGCATTTGTTTGCCGTCAAAAGCAAAAGGCTACCAGGTTGCACCACTGCCACGCCCCTTGGGTGCGTATGTTCAAATATGTGTGTGTGAGTGATTGTCAGGCATATTCAGAGTCACAGTCACAGTCACAGTCACAGTAGCAGTCACAGTAGCAGCCACAGTAGCAGTCACAGCCGCAGTCACAGTCAATGGCTGTGGCACGTGCGCCGTAATTTGCGCATTTAACATTTAAAGCAGCCCTTCTCTTTCTCTCTCTTTCTTTGTCTAACTTACTTTCTCTCGTTCTCGCCTTGCGTCAGGTGAATGCTAGACTGTACACGGGGGCGTATGCGCAATAAATTTAACGAGCTGCCATTAGAGACGACGAGGCCAAGATGTCAATGCGGGTGCCAGCAATTGGGTGGCATAGAAACTTGCGTCAGTTTAATGATAAATTGACTTAATTATTTGACGTGCCAAGAGCCAAAGCACACACAGATACTGGCACACACAACCATACACAAACACACACACACACACACACACACACACACACACACAAAATTATGAATTGTCTGCTCAATTGTTTCGTCTATAAAAACAATTTGCTACTAATTGAAAATCTCATGAATTGTTTCAAATGTTGTGTCAATTTCACGATTTGCATTGCTATTTGCAATATATTAAAACGATGACAATATAATTTCATAATAATAATTTATTTACACAGTAAAGCTTCTTTACAGTAAACTGTTTGATTTATAAATGCTTCAAAAGTTTCAAATTAAATATCTACATTATTAGGTAAGTAGTCTCTACTTTTGGATTCTTAAAAAAGCATTGTATGGCTCTCTAAATCTGTTCGTTCTATGTTCAAAACATTTTCCAATTTTTTTAATAAACTTGAAATCTAATTTCCATAGGTTTTAAATATGCTTTCTTTATCTGTTCTTAAACTCAAAAACTCAGGAACATATTTTGGAACTTTAGCAACTAAAAAATCATTTTATACGAAACAAACAAACTTTTTATATATTTAACAAAAGATTTTTAAACATTTTTTTGTAGAAAATGAGAGTTTTAATAGTTATTAGCACATTTTAAACTGTAAGTGTACTTAAAACTAAAAATTTGAAAATATGTTTTTTAATATTCATTTAACCAAGTTCCATTTTTCTGAAAATTTTTAAAAAATTTTCCCGTATGACATTAGGTATATTTAATAAAAATATAATTCTAAGTTAATAGTTTTGCCTTGGGAAATATCAATGAAAATATCAATTTAAAAGTAATAAACTCCGTCGACTATCCCGACCGTCTAATACCCTCCTTCTGCATACCAAAATTGGTGACCCTAGGTATTATTGTTCCTGGGATATTTGCTGAAAACATGTGTATTTTCCGAGGTATGTCTGGTTTTTCGATTGTTATGTGGCAAATGATGCGTGGCATCGATACTGGTATTGTAGCTCTCTGAGTTATCTTAATTTATACGGACAGACGGACGGACAAGACTATATCGACTTGGCTGGTCAAGAATATATATACTTTATGGGATCTTTCTGAGGTCCTTTAACATACTTTTAACAAACCCAGTATACCCCTCAGAGGGTATAATAATAGCATTAAATTAAATTTCGTAACTATTTTGTTGACAAAGTTGTTTCAGTTTTTAAGACGCATATACCTTTAAACTTGTTTCTGTTCTCTGTCAGTGTAGTTGGAAAAATATTAAGGTTGTTTGCTTCAAAGACGCTTGTAGAAGGCTAATTCATTTTCAGATCACACAGACTAGGAATTTTGACAAGCTGACGAAAGATTGACTCGATTGTTGTTTGCGCCCGGAACACACGTGCTTTCTTTTGCCGTGTCTCGGGGAGTGTGAAGTGGGTTTGTGGAGGAGTTTTGGGGAGGTTTGAAAGAGAATTGAGTGCGATATATACGATAATTGAATCCATATTCCCAATGAGTGCACGCGTGAGCAAATTCAACTGCCAACTTGTGGCAGTAGCTACTCTTACACGCACACACGTGCTGCAAATCAACTTTACCGAGTTTCGTTTTCGTTTTCATTTCCCTCGTTTCCAATTCGATTGCGTATGCAACATGCGATGTTTGAGTCAGAAACAACTACAACAACAACTGGCAACATTTTTCAACAATTTAATTTATTTATTTTGGCACTTTTGTTGTTGTCGCAATCACAATAGTCAGCTTGCCTGACATGGGTTATCCACCTTCACTACTCACTCTCTCTTCGCCTTTCGTCGTTCGTCCTTTGTCCTCAGATCGAAACGCACTGATAGCCTCTGTCACTCAAACGAACTGGTTGAGTGTTTGCTTGGTTATTTGGCTGTTTAGTTGCTTGGTTGTTTAGTTGTTAGCTTGTTGTTCTGCTTACTTTTTTTCTTTTTTAGTTACTTTGTCGATATCGCCAGCCACTAATCTCAATAGCAGTCGCGTTGTTGTTCCTACTGTTTGATATTAAACACACCCAAATTCCCATTCAATTAACCCCCACCCATCCGTGGCTATACGAAATACCAAACTGCCGTTTGTGTTTGACATAAACAAAAAATTACAGAATATAGACATCATTACAGAGTGTTTGTAAATCGAACAGGAAAGAAAAATTCAGTCGAGTATACCGAAAGTGTAATACCCTCTGAATTTCATTTCCTGTTATTTGAGTTCAAATCGACGTAAGAGCTGCAAAAACTTAATATGCAATCGTGTTTGTATGTCTTTCTCGCTTACACAAAGCTTATCTATTTCGCTAATCGTGTGGCGGTAGCGCTGCAGCAGTGGCTGTGCGTCTGTTTAAAATTTACGTTTTTCGATGTATGATAACTTTCTTGATTATATCTCGATCTTAATGCAATTTTCAGGATCATTTGATATTGTTTGTCTCCAAATGAATGTGAAGTTACAAGACCATACGCTAAGAAAAATGTGACTTAAAGGCATACAAATTTTCAATTTGTTTGGTTTCCTATGAGCGAAAGGGGAGTATCATCGATAATAATATTACGAAATTGTCTTTATATTGCGTCTACCCATCTGCATGTAAAAATACAAAAACATAATACCCTCTACAAGGGAATACAAAGTTATGATCACCGTACTGCTGTTATTGTTTTGTCGGGAATTGCGAATTTTGATTTAATATGCGTAGAGGTAAACAACAAATCAAAGAAATCAATTAGATAAAAACTTATTAAAACCAATTTTGTCTCAATCGACAGATTACGGGATATTTTGCAGTCGCGCATCATTCAAAGTCCAACACTAAACAATTACCACTGTGCTGTAAGATGAAAATGGTTTGATTTATTAATGGGTTTTTCTATGTATTCATGTGGAATAATTATACACATTTTATCAAAGTTTAATTAATACGGCTTTAATTATAATATAATTTATTTGTGCCTAAGTATATTATTCAATAATTTATCGATGCTAGTTTGTTGTTGCAATATGCTTTGGAATTTTATGATTTGTTTATTTTTTGATTCACTTGATTTATTTTACCAGTTGCCTTTCAGCTTTCAGCTTTCATATTTTTCCAATTTGCTACATTGTCACTTATATGCAATGAATATATTTATCTAACTATTTTAATTATATCTATAATAATTATGACTCTCAATTGTCACATTAAATTATTTATAGTACTTGAATTATTTACTTTGATTTTGAAAAACGAAACAAATCGATTTCCTCAACACAAACCACAAAATGTTCAATATTTCTTAAATGAACTTTAACGATAATCTAATTATAAAATGAACTTTGAATATTGGAATATTGCTTTGACGCGTTTAATGGAATCAAATGCAAGTTTCGTGTTTAATTGAACGCAATTAGTTCCAATTAGATGCCATAACGATTTAAAGAATGCAGAAGTGTATTTTCAGGTCTTGTGAAAGCCTTTAAGAAGCAAATTGTGTTTATTCCATAATTTGCAGCTTAGAACATTATACCAAATTCCCTTTAAGTGCAACTTGTGCAAACAGCTTGATAGTTTATGCTGTTTTGCCAATTCATCATTCAACATTTTGCAGTTTGCAGCTTGCATTTGTGGATTTAAATGGGGCTTTTGGCCACCGGATTACGTAGCCGACCTATTGGCCCAATGGCTTTCATTACCTTGGCTTGTGGTTTTGGCTTAAAGCGCTCAGCTAAGCGTAAAATGTGAAAAATGTTACGAAATGCGAGCTGACAAATGAAAAAATTATTTTGCCATGAATTAGTCAAAGTTTCGTTTATAGTATGTGTTATATGTATATCCAATTTCTGGCAAGAAATATATATGTCGAAAGTTAAGTAAAGTTTTTGGCCAACTAACTGCAAATGGAGCTGACATATTTCAATGAATTTATTAAATTTTCATTGTTTTTTGTTCACAGCGAACTCAAAATTGCAATTTCCAGTATTTCGACAACCGGATTTTCGGTTTCTATACTGTGAACTAGACTCAAGAAAAACGGGCATTATAACATTGTGTAAATGCTCTAGTAAGTTAAAAAATATTAAGAACATGTTAAGCGATTCAACGACTTGAAGATAGATAGATATTAAATAAACTGGAAATAGTTTAGTGTTGGAGCAAAGACACAAGCTCGCATTGAAACAGATGGACAGATAAAGAAAAAATGCAAAATTCTATTCCATACTGTCGCATGTCCTGGGCATTTTAAAGCTAAGCACACTCAAAAGCCCATCTGCGTCTTTTGTTTTTTGTCATTCTACTTTTTTGCACGCTTTTTGTTTTCGCATTTGCAAAAAAGTGAAATGAAAACTCAGTCAGAGTTGAACTCGTGGCACAGTTAAACTCACGTGACAAGCCAATATTAAATGTGATTCAACGGAGAGACATAGACAGCGGCACTGAAAGAGAAAGACGAAGAAAGAGATAAAATGGGGAAAAATTGGAGGTTTAAAGAGAATGAGGGCACAAAAAATACAAATTTAAGAAGTCGCTATAGTAGAGTTTTTGTCTAGCTAATACCCAACAGTCTCTGCAAATAATGTGTGTCCAGCTTAATTTTAAATTTTGAATATTTTTTAGTTCCTGCGATGTAGAATACTTGGAACAGTTTTTAGGTTGATCCAGCGGTTTAAATTTATGTAATATAAATATTTTTCGATCGATTAATCTTTTTCTTTAGAAACGACTATAATATACCCTAACTCTTCAAATCGTAGGTAGAGGAGAATATTAGAAGCTAAAAACAGCGTTGAATTGGCATGAAATCGATCGCTACTAGCTCCAGGCATCAACGCTATGGGTTAGCTAAGTGAAGGTGAAGCAATGAGGGGATATAAACTGTTTTGTTTGCTTTGCTTTGATTGCCATTTTGCCACCTGTTCAGTTGCCGTTTCTGTATCAGTTTCCGTTTCCGTTATGCAATAGCTTGCAGCATTGCTGCAATTAAAATTGAATCAATTATGATTTTGACTTTGGCACCGTGCCGTGCCATATCAAGTGCATCAGATATCTCAATAAAAGACGAACATATTTCGTTGAAAAACAGTGAAAGGAACTAAGCACAACAATCAATAAAACTCAGACGCTGTATCAAGAGTTATTAGTAGGAAAACAGAAATTAATTTACCAAGATTTACAAGTACATATTATCAAACTATACCAAAGCATTGAAAATGTGAAGGAAAGTTAATAACCATACGATGAATTTCATTAACACAAACTTAATTGTTTCGTATTTATTTTCATACAAAAAGCGAAAATAACACAATTGAACGTGTTCTCTATTTTACTTATGTTATTTGTATATCAGCCTGAATTACGAATTAGATAGAGATTGTCTTTCAGTTTTGCTTTAATTAAAAGTATTTAACAAGCATAAGGAGGCGCGGCAGAGTCTATATATAATGTATATATATATTATTTATCAGCATCAACTGCCGAGTCGATATAGACATGTCTGTATGTCCGTATGAACGAAGAAACGCCGAATTGCTCAGTATGGATTCGATATGTAGTTAGTCAATACAAGTTTGTTTTCTTTAGTTGATGCGACACCCATTCATATGTAGGAAAAATAGCACATCAGTGTTGGCAGGAATGTTCCCAGGTGCAATATAATGCCAATGTTATCATAATTTTTTGCATGTAACGCCCCCTTCACCCATGAGAAACAAAACAAATTGAAAATTTGCATGCCTCTAACTTACGCACTTCCTAACGTGTAGTTTTGTAAAGTCACACTCGTTTAGAGACAAACAATATCAAACGAATCTGAAAATCACACGTAGATCGGATTATTATCAAGAAAGTTATCATACATCGAAAAACGTAAATTTTAAATAGAGGCGCAAGCACGAGCAGAGTAAGCGAAAAATCTTGTGCGAACGCTACAGCGCTTGCTCCGATTTGAGCTCATATAATTTGAAGATATCTTTCTTGATTATTCTGAGTGTAGTTTCATGATTTTAATTTTATTGTTAACAACTATATTGTTAAATACACTTAAAAATATATTTTAATATTAAATTGTAAAGGCATCTGAAATGTTCTGCTATTTTAATGCACTCAGTGCTTGGTTATTTATGTCATAAACTATTAACCGCTTGATATCAATCTATCTATATGTACATGTATGGAGAATACATATATATTGCGTTTTATATTTGTATTCTTGACTCTTACATCTTACATTGCTGCTATCTTTTCATTTCTTTCGTTTGGTTACTCTCTCTGTTGTCTTTGGGGATCTTGAGTTGGCCATTTCTGAAATGGCACGTGAAGTAATAAGCTCGCTCAGACGTTGAGTGCCACAATTTGTGTCCAATCCCATTTAAAATTGCATTCAGCCGTGTATCCAAGCAGGAATATGTGTACATATGTACTGCGGACTGTGGAGTGTGTGAAGGCTATGGTCAGGGGATTAAAGAAGCGGGGCAAAAACAAGTTTCAAAGCAAACAAGTTTACTCATGTTGTTATTGTCGTTGTTGCCCGTAACCGTAACTGTAACCGGAACCGTTACGGTTGCTGCTGCCGTTGCAAGTTCAATATATATGGCAGTTGCCGTTGACTTTTGATCGCTTTCCAACACACAAACACATACACACACACACAGACACACTCACGCATACATGTGGTCAGAGGCTACTTTGTTGTCGCTGTGGCGAACGTGGCGTATGTGCAATATTTGTATTACTGTTTCAGCGCTAGAACTTGAAGTTGCCGCTGTTGCTGTGTCCTATTTATGGCATGTGTGTGGGTGTGTGAGTGTGTGTGTGTGTGTGTGTGTGTGTGTGTGTGTGTGTTTGGGAAAAGAGAAAAACGGCATCAGTTATGGCAAACGAATGCGACGCCGCCTCGCCCTTAACTCAAATGTTCAACATCAATAAATAAAAAAGAGAAACAGGCGAAAGGATATAAAAAAGGATAATAAACAGAGTCCCCTAAGAAATCTATAACTGAGTGCGCCACATCAACACACACACACACACACACACCCGCACCGTTAAGAATAAGGATATATTTGTGGTTGCTGCTGTGTCGAGTGCTTGAAACACACGTTCAAATTTAAACGATGTCTCTATACTATATAGCAAGTTGCTGTCCCCCTACCCCTACCCCTTCCACCCAGCATTCCAGCTATTCCATTCCCTGCATATATACACATAAATTTCCATATGGCAGACTCATGCAATATGCAGGATAACCTCGATGAAAAGGCGATAAAAGACGCCTCCTAATGCCTTGTTGTCCCCCTTCCCCGCACTCCTCTGACTGCTCCCTTTCACAGATCCTTAACTCCCTCCTGTACTTGCTACACCACCACCTTAGCGATGGCATTCAAATGAATAAAGCAAAAGCTGCCGCCTATCTCGCTAATGTATCCTGGCCAAGTTATGACTGACAGTCGCAGCAGTCGTAAACTCAATTTCTTGACACTGTCAATGCAGTACGATTGTGCCAACATACATCGCCATACGTATGTATGTATATGCATACACACCCACACACATCCAAGCATAAATCCATCCATCCATCCATACTGAACTTTGTGGCATTGACATAAATGTACGTTTCAGATGCGAGGCAAGTTGATTGAATGCGGTTGCGTCGTCTTATCAACAGAGACTTTAGACAAGCCAACAATTTGACGCAAGCAGCAACATCATTATGACCATCAATTGGGCATCTTTGACTTTGACGCAAGTCTATCGCACTGTACTTCTCACCGAACATGCTATGCACCCAAAAATATAACTTAAAAATTGAACAGATATTGAATCATTTTCATACAAAGTTTCCCTAACACTGCTTTAAACAGATTAATTAAAAGAAAATTTCAGTCGGACTGTTTAAAAACCCCTGGGTTTGATTTCAAATTAGATGAGTTTAAATTGAGGTAGCTGCTGCATGAACTTAACGTGCACACATATTTGTATATCTATCTCGCTCGCACAATATTTTTTGTTTTATTTCGTTTTCGCTGCTTGCGTGACATTGCCGCTGTAGCAGTGCTCGCAGTGCTCGCACAGCTTTAATGTATGTTATCTTTCTTGATTATAGTGAGATTTTGATGCAATTTTTAGGATCGTTTGATATTATTTGTCTCCAAGTATACGCGAAGTTGCAAAACTATACGCTTAGAAATAAGTGAGCCGGAGCCATGCGAAGTTTCTAGGCTTCATATGGGCGAAGGGGGAGTGGCTTCTAAAAAATTTTTTATGGCATTTTGGTTATATTGTATCTAGAACCCTGCATGCCATTGGTGTTCCTAGGTTCCGTATTTACTGAGATATTCGCCAAAAACATGTATTTTTTTTGGAGGTAAGTCTGGTTTTACGCTTATTGTGGGCGAATGGGAAGTGGCTCCAAAAAAATTGAAACAAACTTGTATTGACTGACTAAATATGTGATCGATACTATCCAATTTTGAACTTGTAGCTCTTACCATCTCTGAGATCCTTTCGTTCAAACGGACAGACTGACAAACGGACAGATGGACATGGCTATGCTTTTGATGCTGATCAAGAATATATATTCTATATGGCGTCCGCCCCTCTGCCTGCTACATACTTTTCACAAACCCAATATACCCCTCAGAGGGTATAATTATATCTTAGTTTAAAAATCCCCAAACCAATTGCCGAAAAGCATGAAGTATGAAAATGACAATATTGCACATACGCAGCGTGTGTGTCCAAATTGCAAATTAATGTGTAAAGTGGTAAGTTTCATAATTTATATTTAAATATATATTGTTCTTTATTTAGTTCACAAAGCGATATATTCGTAAGAAGCAAAATCTTCTTACTTGCTTAGCATGAGATCTTAAGTTAAATTTTAGAGTGGCATATTCTTGATTTTATAGTTGATAAATTGTTAAATTAGTGTACGTACATACATGACTTAATTTGAATAAATTTCTGGAGGCATTGTGAAAAGCACATGCAACGCGTTGCAAAGTTCCGCAAAGTGGCCTATAGAAAATTAAGTGAAAACGTTTGGTAAACACAGGTTGCAACACTGAAATTCACCGCGATGAAAACTTGGCAAATTTGATGTTTTGCCAGACACATTAGTATAGAAGGTAGCAAATTTTATGCTGCTCACTTTAACGCCTAATCACTGTGTAATTTATTTTAATTAAACGCATTTACTGTGCAATTATTGTGTACTCTTTAGGAACAACGCTCTACCAATTTGCTTTTCTGGTGCATTTGCCAGAAGGAAGTTTCTTAGATAAGTAAAAGGAAAATACATCTTAGAAGCATGGAAAATATACATAGGCTGGCCGAATCTATATACTTTGAGGGACAAAAATAAATTTAATTTCCACAGATTCTTAATACTATTCCTTATGAAATAAAAAATAGGAAAAAGGCATGTTGGTGCTACGAACGACTGGTTTCTCATTCTAAGTGACATATATTGATATTCAACAAATCTATTGCTATATGTTATAGTAACGTGATCGATTGGTTTGTGTAAGCTGATCACGAGTATTGTTGCCTTTAATGCCCCAATAGAGTTTTACGTAAGTATATGCATGTACATAAATACAGATTAAAACGAATTCATTAGATGTTAGACAAATAAGAGCAGCATTTCTTTAGGCCACTTGAAGTCAAAATATTCCAAGTAATTATCTACTAAACATTTCTTCATACTTTCGTCGTTGCTCTCTTTCACTTTCATCTCGCTATACCCGCTGGCGTCGACGTCGACGTCAACGTCGACACTAACGCTGACGTGGACGTAGACGTTGACGTTGGCAATTCAGAACTCTTGAACGTGCGCCAAATTAAAACACCGCAAAATGTCAAGTGGCACGAGTTGAGGGAGTCACGAAATGGAAAGTGAGAGAGCAAGAGGTGAAGATGGTGTTGATGGAGTGGGTTCAAGTTAGTGGGTGTGGGAGTGGGAAAGGGCATACGCGATGCATTTATTTTAATGAGCATTAAATGATGTGGCAAGTCAGCTGGCACCTTCCAACTGCCACCTGCCACATTCCACGCTTGCACGCAGCAGCTGCCACATTTACAACTTAATGATGCCAATCGACAACTATGCACAAAAGTATGCAACACATTTTTGCAGCATGCTAGCATGCACCACAAATGTGTTTTCTTCCCCCTGCCCAACACCCCTCCCCCCACACACATCTCGTTTCAAATCACAATTGAAACTGTGCTTGAGAGCGCCATCTGTACGTAAAAGTTGCAAGTGGGCGTGGCTAGTGAATGTTACTAAATTTCATGACATTGCCGTAAATTTATGGCACATACAAAAATCTTTTGTGCATTCACGCACACACACACACACACAGACAGACACACGCAGCTATGTGTGGCAATCGCTTTGTGCGGCATCCGGTGGCGCATCCGCCGCCTAGTGGATGAAGGCAGCAGGGCAGGAGGGATGGGGAGGGAGGGGGCTGAGGAAATTGAAACAAATGTTTTAGAGATATTTATTTGCATATTTGCATAATTTTTCGGTTGCATTTTTTATGCGGCTTTCTATTATTCATATGCAGCAACCGACACAAACAGCCGCAGACGTGACTCACCCCCCCCCCCCCAACATCCCCATAACTTCCTCTACCCTGCTGTGTGCCGCTCTCTCTCTTCCATTCTCTCTATGCCACTCCCCATCATAGCATTCATATTAAGGCCGAACATGTAATAACACATACGCTTTAGATACCTGTCTCCAATTTAAGTTAGGGTATATTGTATTCGTTAGAACTCTATGTGTAAAAGTTATAGAGATCGTTAGAGTCGGAGCTACCAAATTTGCTCACTCTCTACTTATTGAAATTATATAATATATACATATATTTACGTAAAAAATGTATTTAGTTCATATGTTGTAATGTTATTTTTTCTTTGTCAAATCAAACGTTCTATTCAACTGCTAAAGTATTTCGATGCTGATATCTGTTGATCAGAAAGTTGAAAGTGAAATATACTTTATAATGGGTTACTTAGTTTCAAAATACAACTCTTTATCGAATGTTTCTATGGAAGCTATGGCATATAACTATCTGATTTACATAATTTTACAACAATTTTTGGATATTTTATTTATATTTTGGTCAGTTGCATATTACTTATAGTACTTTCATACAATTACAATGCAAGCAAAAGAGTTATACCAAGTTCCTATTACATCTTAAGTCAACTCCAAATTGAAGAACATATTTTGCTTGCTATTTCCATAATGAAAGGTATTCTCAATGCGATCGCTTAAAAGTATGCTATAGTTTTTGAGTAAAGCGTGTGCTTTAGTCGGCTACTCGTTTTACTGCTTTTCATCTCTAATGCTCGTTTGGCAAATGTAACAAAGCATTTTGTGGCAGTTTCTGCCTCTCTTTCTCTCTCGCTGTCTCACTCTTTATCTATTTTGACAGCTGCAACATTAGTCGCATCTAGTACGAGTATGTCGCGTGTTCCCAATTCCGCTTTAGCATTTGAATTCTTTGGGAATGTGTGTTTGTAGTGCTTACATTGTGATGCCGCTGGTTTAGTTTTTGGATCTGATATACGCATTTCTATGCCAGAGATTTGTCAACGACAAATAGTGGAGCAAGTCTCCTTAGTTTTAAGCAAGCGAACAAATTTCTTTAAGCTCACATATTTTGGAAATTTCTATTAGAGTGTTTTCAAATATTCCTTCAATCTGTTAAAGTATTTATTTCATAATTTTTTAGTTTATAACAAATTCCTCTCTAACTTTCATATGCATAATTAAAGTAATTTTCTTTAAATTAGTCAGGAGTTTAGCGAATAGCTTGTTCTATTAAGAACGGTCCATAAATTAAAGTGCTAGCCATATGAACCCAAATAGAGACAGAGTAAAAATATTACAAACCGCACTGTGGTTCGTATTGGTTATGATTAATATAATGGCATTTTATTTGAGAATTATAAAATAATTTGTTAAATTAGGAATGGAAAGCGTAATTATTAATATTGACAACATAAACGATAAGTATACAAAGACATGCGATGCTCTACTATTTTAGTGTGTGTTGTTTTTTGTGGTATTACTAATAATTTCGTTACAAAAAAAGGTTTATTATGGAGAGTTGTGTTGGGAAATTTCATTTGCCATGCTTTAAACTTTTTGTTCTTGCTTAAAATTTGCTTAAATTAAATCAATTGATTGTGTTTTGCAGAGTATTTATTGTTTGTCGACTCTAACATCAACTGCCACACAAAATGGGTCAAGTGTGGCATTTTTCATACACTAAATGCACAGAGCAAGACATGGAGAAAGAGTGTGTGGGTGTGTGGGAGATAGATTGCGAAATGGAAATGGGAAGAATGAGATATAGAGAGAGGCCAATGAGCTGAAACGAGAGAGAGAGAAGGAGGGAGAGAGGGGACAGATACGTTTTAGTAAATGGATATGGATATGGCCACTGAACAGGCACTTTACTCAATTAGCAGGATAAATGTTTTGTTTTTATTGCAGTTTCAGTTATCATTGTTGTTGCTGCTGCTGTTGTTGTTGTGGTTGTTGTTGCTGTTGTTGTTGCTGTCAATGTGCAGTGACTGACGGATTTTGGGGCTTTATGCATTTATTTATGATTTTCCAACATTGCCACAAATTTATTTTTATGTTTTCATCTGCAAATTTGCAATTTTTGGTGTTTTCTACACCATTTCCTGTATACATATATGTATATATTCTGCTTTTCTCTCGCAACTGTTATCTCTGAATACACACGTACACCTATATAGTATTTGTATAATATATGTATATATATTTATTTTTTTGTAGAGACATATATACATATGTACATATGTATTGCTCTGTAGCAGCAGTTGAAAATCATTTGAAATTATTTATTTAAATTGTGCAGAGCCAATGAAAGGCAATAAACAATAAACAAATTTCCTATCTATTTATTATCTATGTTTTTATTATCATTGCCAATTGTTTGATGTTGCTATTAGTTCTTGTGGGCGTTGTTGTTATTTACTTTTAGTTTGCCACACAGCGAATGGTTACATTGGGATGTTATATTTATTTATTTAGCCTGCAAGATACCCTAACTTACGACTTCACGATCTATCGACTAATTTTGCATTGAAAACGATATTTGAAATGTTCTTATGATAAACTTCAGAGACATACGATAAACTACACAGAAGATATCTGCGTACTTATATGCACCAAAGCACTCTATCTTCACGGATATACTCAATAACTTCATGATCATCGCGAAGGTGAACACTAAGGGGATACGGACCGATTTGTAAAAAAATATAGAAATACTTATCATTAAATACTAAATAAAATACACATCACTAAAGTATGTAATACCTTAAATAGCACTTCAATTCTGATAAAAATTAGATATCATTTACAGCTTTCCAATCAATTTGCTAACACTGATTTGTATTCTTTACAGGGTATGTGAAAATCGGGCTGTACTAGAGTTATTTTTGTTTGGTTTGTATATATTTGCATTCAATTTTCGATCATTTCCTGCAAACTGCATTTTCATTTGAGCTGCGTATGTGTGTGTGTGCGTAATGTATGTTTAGTGTATGTCTAATTTATGTGTTTATTAACAAAGCTCAATAACAAAACCAGCAGGCGTTCACAACTTCATTAAGCAAACAGAGTATAAATAAGCTATAGAAAGACTAAGGAAATTAGGCAAAGAGAGAGACAGAGAGGGAGAGACAAGCAAAGCTAAAGAGAGTGTGTGTCTGTGAGAGAGAGGGAAAGAGAGAGAGATAGGGAGACAGATAGAGAAACAATAAGCAGCATTAAAAGAGACAGTTTAAGTTGCTGGTTCGAAAACGCAGGCCCAAAAGCAATTCTGTTATTATAATAGCAACGACTCAAAAATATCCTATAATTATTAGTAAATACAGATACTGAGTTAGCTGAATGGCAATAGTATATATAACTCCACGCTCTACAAATAATGTGAACAAATATATATACATTTTGTCGAGAGTAAAATAATGTAAGGAAAAGGATCTAAGAAATAGCAAATTCTCGAAACAAAATATTGTCGCATAAAGGCTATATATATTATACCAAAATACAAGTTTGTCTTCAAGTTCAGACACGAATTAAATTTAATTTAATTTTGTCCAAACTTAGCATAAGACCTTATAACATAAATTTTTAGCTTTTGTGAAAATTTCATGAGAATCGCGTCAGAAACAAGAAAGTATTTTACAAAATATTGCTTATTTTGGAGTAAAGTCATTCAGAGCCAATATACCCACTGTTTACAATGCCTTCGGCGTAGACTTGTTTAAAATCTGTTAGAATAGATTCAACACTCTCATCTTAAGTAGCATGATTTGAGCTCTGTATTTATTGTCAATACTATAGTAGTGTCGTCAAGTAGTACTTAGGCGTTTGTAGTTTCCAGAAATGTAATACAAGAGTTATTAGACTTCTGTATTTTATTTGATTTGCGTTACTTTGTTGTAAACCATTATAATTACAGCTAAAGTGTTGGTTGTTGTTGTTGTTAGTGCAATGCTCTATAATCGCCTTATGAGATGATTCAGTATTGTATTCAACATCTCCTTTAAGCATTACTCCCACTGACTTGCTGTTGTCCACTTGGGATTGCAGTTGATTTACATGTTACCATAGACACAAACAGAGCAAAGTAAAACAGTAGTATCGATTGTCGGTTTGTCTTGCGATAAAGTCAAGTGCAGCTTAAGGTGTGTAATATACATATAATAAGCCAGACAATTTGCGTAAAAAATTATGCTAAGCAGCAAATAAACAGATCATTAGATGAGCTAAAGTTAAGTAAGTAAGAAGGCTTAAACTGGCGGGATTAATGGATTGACGACTTATTATACCCTTGAATATATGAGTACAAAGACAAGACTACACAAAAGTTAGAACTACAAAAATTGAAATTTAACTGTAAGTGAAATAAACGATCTACAAATAATTAGCAAGTAAGTTTTAGACATTATAATTGGCCAACTAAGGGCCGTTTTCACATTTGGGCGTATTATCTTATTGAACTTGCCTACGCAAGTTTTTAAACAGAATTATAAAGTCTTTCAACCGAACATTACACACAATTATTCGATTTAATAAGGAAGTAAAGTTCAGTCGAGCACGTCCGACCGTGTAATTTTCTCTGATTCTCACCTCCGATTACATGAGTTCAATTATAGTAAACGCTACAAGAACTCAACTTATCTATCTCGCTCATATACGTTACATGCTTACGCTTACGCAGCGTGTGCGACGGCAAAACTCAGTGCTATAAACATGGCTGCGCTCTAACTAAAAGTTTACGTTTTTCGATGTATGGTAACTTTCTTGATTATTATCCGATCTTAACGCCATTTTTAGGATCGTTTGATATTGTTTGTCTCTAAATGGATGTGAAGTTAATAAACTAAACCTTTAGAAATACGTAAGCTAGAAGGCATGAAAATTTTCAATTTGTTCTGTTTCTTATGGACGAAGGTGGCGTGGCATCCAAAAAATAATGATTTCATTATCTTTATATTGCACCTAGCAATGTGCATACCAAAATTGGTATCCACAGGTGTTATTGGGCATAAAAATCATATTGAAATTCGCTTAGATATAATTTTGAAATGTGTATGTGGAAAACCAAAAGACCATTTAAAGAGATTGAATGAAACAAAGAAATTACTTACAATAAATTGTTCAGTTTTCCTGGTATGATAATTCTTTCACTCAAACTTTTTTGCTTGTAATCAAGAGTGGCAAGAGAGAAAGGATGCAAGTCTCAGCGATTAATTTAACCTCAAAGAGAGAATTCCCTTTTTGGTGCAAATACTTTTCACTACTTTTATTTGTTGCTTTTATTGTGTTGTTTTTGTTTTTCCCGCGGGCTACTGCTTTAATCCAATGTTAATCAATATTTGCATGTGTATGAGAGCAAGTGAATGAAGTGAGTGTACTGAATGAATATTGAGTGAAAGGTATTTGCAACATTTATCCTTTTATCTTTGTCCTTCAGTACTTCTTTCACACTTTCTCTCTCTCTCTCTTTCTCTCTCTCTATCTGTCTCTCTCTCTCTCTCTTTCTCTCTCTCTCTCCATCTCACTCTCTGGCTTTGCGTGCTTCTCCTTCTCTTTTGTTGTTTCATTCGGTTGTTTACAAGCTCGGTTTCGGCCACGTTAATTAATTGGTTGGCTCCACTTTAATTGCAAGTTTAATTAGTAATTCATTGCAAGATTCGAATAGGCACTACGTGTTGCATGTGTATTACACACACACACACACACACACACACACACACACACACAAACACACACACACACAAACATACACATACATCTACACCCTCACTCACACATTGATATCTGAAAACACGGTCGTATAAAGTTTTACATCTGTAATTTACACATATTTTATTAGCATCCGCAAAAGTTTTCATACAATATTAAACTCGTTTTAATTTGCCAGCGAATTGAATGCATTCATTATATTTAATTCATTTTACCCGTTTTATCCAATTCAATTAGTCTTAATTGAATGCAAAACTATATAATCCGAAACTTTCCTTCAACTCTGCAATACGTTTAGTTAACAATTTAATGCAGTTTAAATTATTAATACGATTACGCTAACATCCCTAATGGGAATTTTCAATATACTATAAGAGTATTTGATTATTTTATTGTGAATTTTCATGTTTTTTTTTTTACATTTTTTTTTCTGCAATTACACTTTTCATTCAATCTTCTGGCAATATTCCCAAAACGTTATAAAGTTGAATTAAATTTCAAACTTAAAAAACTAAACAATACATTTATTTCAGTGCATTTTCTTATACTTATTTTAAAGTTTAAAAGATATGAATGTTGATCGATACTGATAAAATAAACAAAATTTTAACAAGAAACAATATTTCAGTCCAACACGCACCATCGTGTAATACCCTCTGCCATACATTTCCAATCAAATGAGTTCAAATTTTAGTAAACGCTGCAAGAATTACACTTGTACTTGTGTTTGTATGTCTGTCTCGCTTGCACACAAGCTTTCGCTTACGTTGTTTATGTGACGCCAGCCCTGCAGCAGGGCTCAGTGTTAGGCACAGTAGCTGCGCCTCGGCTTAAAATTTACGTTTTTCGATGTATGATAACTTTCTTAATTATAATCCGATTTTGATGCGATTTTCAGAATTGTTTGATATTGTTTGTCTCTAAACGCGTGTCAAGTTAAAAAACTATACGTTGAGAAACACGTGACTTAAAGGCATGCAAAAATTCAATTATTTTTGTTCCTTATGTGCAAAGGGGGCGTAGCATCCAAAGAATTGTGATGACATTGTCTTTGCATTGCATCTAGGAAACTGCATACCCAAATTGGTTTCTTAGATCTGGCAGGCAGACAGACGTGCATGGCATTTTTTACTCGGGTTGTGATGCTGATCAAGAACATATATACATTATGGGATCTGCCTCCTTCTGAATGTTACATACATACTTTAGCACACTACACTATTGTTTTGATGCTTTATTTTGGTTGCATAACATAACTTTTCTTTCTTTTTACCTCTTCTTTTTGTTATGTCTATAATTGTTAATGACTAGTTTCATAATATTTCCTAATATTCTTTTGCAACTGCCTTGTCCATTAAATATCTGTTGTGGTATTTATGTTTTTATGGCCCGAATTTCACCAACGAGTTGTGGCCATTTAATGATGTTCTGAACTCGGAACTAGTTCATTTCAGTAGCTGGTCTATAAACCTAAATATATATGTATATATTTATATATATGAGCAAGTTTCTCTTTGCAGTTCTTGATATTGTGGTTGAACCTCTTGGCAAAGTAAAAGCGAAGTAGAGCCCCCATTCCCTCTCTCTCTCTCTTTCTCTTTCACTTCTTTTGAGTGTTGTCCACAATTTCATCTCTTTCTCTCTCTGACTTCGGCCTCTCATTTCTTTGACTCTACATTTTGTTGTGTGGTGGCAACAACAACAAGAAAATGTTATGAATATTAAGCACCTTTTGACTTTTGCGCATAGATGTTGTGCGATGGGCGTTTGTGGGGGGCGTGGCAGAAGCTAACATGTTCATAATTTGCGGCTCTTAAGGCAGCCGCTTGTATTGGCAACAAAGTGAGGTTGTGGTGAAATATCCAAAAGGTATTGTATTGAAGTGAGACAGCAAGATTGTGTGTAAGAGAGTGGGAGGTAAGTATTGAGGTTTAGGTGCATGAACATACATACATATGTATATACTTTCACATCATGGCACATTACCATTCATGAAATGCAATTTCACAGCCAAAGAATACACACACACAAACACAAAGATACAAAGAGAAACAGAAAGAGAGGGAGAGATAGAGAGAGAGAGAGAGATATATAAAGCATTAGAGCGAGAAGAAAACAAATATAAAGTGCTTTTTTTTTGCTTCAATGATTTTTAGGCGCAACGCATTAATGTGTGTTATCTGTGTCTAAGTGTGTGTGTTTATTAGTAGCTCATCCTGCTGATTGCTGCTTACGTATGTACGTACATATGTCCGTATGTGCTTCTATGCGGTTGACATGCATATGAAAGCTGTCAGACGAACATTCAACACAGTCTTTAATTTCACAAAGAACAATCATTTCGATGCAAAAAGTTTCAAAATGTTGCCAAAATTGCAAAATGGGAATAAGTAATATAGTTCAATAAAAGAATAGCAAGCAATATATTCTTAAGAACTAAGAACTTTCAATAAACTTTTAAATTCCATGTGACTTTTATTATCGAATATGATATACATAGGCTTAAAGAAAATGGAAAGCAAAGTCAAGTTTAGCACGCCCGACCGTGTAATACCCTCCGACTCTCATTTCCGATTATATAAATACAAATCGGAGTGAGCTCTGCAAAAAGAACAGACACAAAGTCCAAAACCTTTTCTCGCTGTACCCCGAATAGCAGCCGAATCGATTACGCTGCACGTGTGACGACTGTGCTGCGTCTGAGACACACTTCCATGCACCTGGCTGTGCCTCTGCTTTAAATTTACATTTTTCGATGTTTGATAACTTTCTTGATTATAATCCGATCTGGTTGCGATCTTTAGAATCGTTTGATATTGTTTGTCTCTAAGCGATTGTAATGTTACAATATTTTACATAAAGAAATACGTGAGTTAGAGGATATGCATATTTTCAATTTGTGCTGTTTCTTATGGGCGAAGACTGTATGCCAGAGACGCCTACGAATATCAAAGATTTTAATAGTTTTTTTTATAATCTTCACACATCTTATAATATGGTCAGTCAATTCAAATAGAGTAATTGTGTTACATTTTTATACGATTGTATAGTTACAGTGAATACCATTTTATGCCATATAGTTGCCAATTGATAATTAGAAAAGGAACTCATTTTCATCTGAAAGTATATACGTTTTCTAGAATTCAACAATTTCACGTTAAACTATGTTTAGGTTGAACTGTATTCCGTAGCATTTTACTAAGCTGTAAGTCTATATATTTGGTATCATATCATACTTTTCTTTTATAAAATACCAAATTATTTCATTTTACTCTGTAGCTTGTTGGAGTATTACAATTTTCTGTTCCATCAACAAACTAACAAGTTTTAAGCCATGTACTTTCATGTTTGGTTTGTTTCGAATCCACTAGTTTCGTTTTAAGATTGGTTTCTCTATGTATGTTTGTGTTTCTAATTATGTATGCATATAGTATGTATTAGCCCAACACTTGCAAAACTTTGTTGAACAACAACCACAACAACAACAACAATGCGAAAAACATGGAGACTTGGTACAACTGGAATTCTTACCCCAATGTTACGGCCCTACTTTACCCACCACTCCACCACATTTTCAGCACCCCCTTTATTGGTTGGGCCTGTTAATTAGCGTGGCGCAGAAAATGGCTACCGTATCAGACCCAACTTTGCTGATAATGAAAATCGAGTTGCTCCTGTTCCTGTTCCCCCTACCCATCGTCATTTGCAAAAGTTGCGAAAAACTTTCATCAAAGGTTACAATTTTGCTGTTACTGGGGTCTTTGTTTAGCAACTTATAGACTTCCCCACCTGTTTGAAGGGGGTATGGAGTGAAAACAAGTTAGAGTTGAGCAGAGGACACTGTCAATGGCACCTGATTATTTAACTACCTGCAAATTGGGCCCCGTATCATTAGATGTCCTCAAATAATTGCATGAAAGACACGACTTTAGCTTTAATTTCTGTGTTAATGATTAAATCAACACAACATTGTTGTATTGATGTACTTAACATATTTCATTGGTTTGTTAAAACAGTCAGTTAGAACAATTATATATATATATATAGTATGATGTACTTATATCCTGAACAACTTTGTTTAGAATTGGAGAACTATATCATATAGTTATCATAAAATGAACATTTCAGAATATGTAAAATCTATGTTTTTAGTAGTAAAATGTACATATACCCAGAACAACTTTGGTTAGAATCGGAGAACTATATCATATAGTTATCACAGGATGAACATTTAAAAATGGTTTAAATCTATCGTATGAATGTGTGTAGTAGTATAGTTTATATCCTGGACAACATTGGCAAGAATCGAACTACTATATTATATAGTTATCATAACAGTTTCAAATTATTATTATTCCATGAACAACTTTGGTTTGAATCGAGCAACTATATTGTATAGTTTCTATCGATTCGTAAATTTTTTCAACTTCTTCTATCTCGCTCTTAGTCCTAGTTTAGTTCTGTTCCATTTTATCATTCTAATTATGAGCATAATATTTGACAATTCTTCACGTTTAACTCTTTTGCTGTCTCTATTTTTCCGACGCTCCCTCTCTCTCTCCTTCTTGCTTTTTCTTTTCTTTTTTTGCCTTTCTTTCTTTTACGCTGACTGTGTCAGCAGTCTTATAATGGATATTTGGCCTGGGTAAACATCCGTATTCCATTGCCCTTTCCTATTACCTTTCCGCGCTGCCCTTCTACTTTTACCAGGTCTATAAGTTGATGTCTATTGTGAGAGTGAGAGAGAGAGAGAGAGAGAGAAGAAAGACAGAAGAGCTTTTGGGTTGAAGAGCGGGGTCGCAAGTGCTGCAAGTGGAGCGTATAAGTAAATGGTGCGCCCGAAAATAAATACGAGGCAGCAAAAAGGAAGCCGCCAGGCACAGGACAAGGCACAGGACAAGGCACAGGCACAGGATGCGGAACAGAAAGAGGTACGGAATGGGGTAGACAATGAGGTACAGAATGAGGTACAGAATGGGGCACCGAATGGGGCACAGAATGAGGCACAGCAAGTCAACCAGTCACCGAGTTAGCAAGGCAGCGAGTCAGTCAGCCACTAAGGCAGCCATCTGGGCAGCAGTCTGTGCGGCAAGTGGCAAGAAGCAAGTGGGCAGGTGGGCAGGTGGACGGGTGGACGGGCAAAATAAATAACAAGAGGCATGAACCAACAGCGAGTCTGGTGGCGTGAGTCTGTGCGGAAAGGCCACATGGCAATAAAGTGAAATTCCCGCCGTGTGCCACTTAATTTGTTTAAAGCCCTGTTGCAAAGTCTCGAGTAGCAGCTTTAACAGTTCCGTCACGCCTCACCCTTTCCTCCAGCTCCTCTCCTCACCAGAAAGTTCACCCCCCTTGTGCTGCGCAGCAACTGAGTTGTGGCTAAAGAAATAACTCAGGCTGTTTAACAACCGCAAAGGGAAGTCCCTTCGATAACAAGTCGATAAATATCGCAGCAACTCTGCCATTTGACATGAGCTTTAAGAAACGAACTGCAGATATGGTCTAAGGTATATGCTTTTTTTTTTTACCTAAATACAAAGGATTGCACTGTAAATATATTTTAAATTATAAACAATTTATAGTCTAAATGAAGCGTGATAAGCTAAATTAAAAGCAGCAAATTGTAGCTTCAAATTCATTTAGAGACAAACAAGATCGGATCATAATTAACTAAAAAAGAAAATTTCAGTCGGGCATGCCGACCGTTAAATAGCCTCTGAGTTTTGTTTCAAATTATATGAGTTCTGCTGCAAGAACTTAATATGCACACATATTTGTATGTTTATCTCGCTCGCACAATGTTTTTCATTTTTCGTTTTATTTCGTTTGCGCTGCTTGTTTGACGTTGCCGCTGTAGCAGTGCTCAGTGCAATGCACGTGGCTGTTAATCGCACAGATTTACTGTATGTTATCTTTATTGATTATGGTCAGATTTTGATGCAATTTTCAGAATAGTTCGATATTATCTGTCTCCAAGTTTACGCTAAGTTACAAGACTATACGTTAAGAAAAATGTGATCCGGAAGCATGTAAACTTTCAATGAAGTTGTACTTTATTTGGGCGAAGGTGGCGTGGCACCAAAAAAATTTTAGAAACATTGTCTTTATATTGCATTTAGCAACCTGCGTGCCAAAATTGGTGTTCTTAGGTGCTAGTTACCGAGATATTCGCCAAAAACCAGTATTTTTTACGAGGTATGTTTGGTTTTTCGTTTATTGTGGGCGAATGGGGCGTGGCATCAAAAAAAGGAAATAAACTTGTATTGACTGTCTAAATATGTGATTAATACTGACCAACTTTGAACTTGTACCTCTTACTCTCTCTGAGATCCTTTCGTTCATACGGACAGACAGACAGACGGACAGGCGTACATGGCTAAATCGACTCGGCAGTTGATGTTGATCAAGAATACCATATACTTTATGAGGTCTGCCACGCCTCCTTCTGCCTGTTACATTCTTTTCACAAACCAAATATACCCCTCAGAGGGTATTAAAACCGCTAGCTTGCCGGGAAAATGTAGGATTAGTACCTGCAACCAAGCGTATTAAATTTTAAGACATATATAAAGTTAATTTTTTAAGCCATCTATCGGTTTGTAGGTATAGCCAAGAACAAGCATACAAACGGTCTGGTTTTGACCTGCTTAAGCTTTCCAGTTGGCCAATTGCATTGTCATATTTGGTTATCTTTAATTTCCGAATATAACAAGAGTTGAACCATAATTTCCGTCAGATTGTCTTCCCCCTCGCTCTCCCTGTCTTTCTCTCTCTCTCTCTCTCTTTTATTCTCTCATTCTCTCTTAGTCTCTGTCTGTTTTCTGTCGAGTCTGCAGATGCTTTAACTGCTGGAATGATGATTGATAGTGCTGGCTTGGCGATTTGAACCAACAGGCAGGTGGATGTTTTTGCTTGACAATAATTTTTCATGCCAAGCAGCTGCCATTTAAATATTTATAAGCTCAGCCTAAGCACATTTCCCGCTACCATCTTACCCTCACTCTGAGCCCTGAACCCACTCCCCTGCTAGCTGCATGGAAATCTGCCAAATGCGATAAGCTTAAAGAATATATTGTATAATAAAAATTGCAGACAAATTTCTTAGGGGCAAATCGGGCGCGTAAATGCGCTAAATCAACAAGATGACAAATAAACGAGAAGTCGAGCACAGATAAGAGAGGAAAGCGAGAGCAAGAGAGAGACTGAGGGAAAGAGAGGAGAGAGGAGGGGAACTCGTAAATCCGATTGTTAGCTGCCTTTGCACTTATTCAATCAAAATCAAAATCAAAATAAATAAACACAAATGTTGTAACAAGAAATGCTAAACAAAGCGCCGGCCTATTGCAGCGGGGAGAGCAGTGGACGGGGAAATGTACAGCTCAGAAAACATCAGACAATTTGTCTCCCTAGACAATTGTCAGGCGTCACATTATCGTCGGCACTTTTGATGTAGGCGACCTGCTCAATTGATAAGCAAATATTGATAAGCAAATAAATTGCAATTCACTTGTGATAGTAAGTTTCTTAACCTCTGCCTGCCCCTCAGTCTCTCTCCACGTTTCCTCTGTTCTTGCTTATCAACACTCTTCGCTGCCTGGAATCGTTACTTTCCCTTTTTGCTTATTTCCGCATCTGATTTTATTTGCAATCAAAGTGCAATAGAGCGCTTTGAATTTGTTGCTATAAAATTGACTCAATCTACAGCTGCTTTATGACTCAACCAATCATCGGAACCACCTCAAGCAGCTATATCACCTCAAACCACCGAATCCGATTGCCTGTTTATTCCGATGCACATCAAATTACACATGGAACTTGTCATAAAAATTACACAGCTTTTGATACCATTTGTTCTTACATATAATATGTTTTTACCTACAGTTGGTATGCATATATTATACTTAACTGATCATTGCTAGAGAGCAGAAACAACTGCGTTTAATAAAAAAATATTTCATATATTTCTTATGTTATTTACATAACAGCTTATATATAAGTTACCTAACACTTTAGACTCATCAAATTTGTATTAAACTCAATCCAGTAACATCATTTGTACATATTAATCCAACAAGCAAGAGCAAGTACTTAAATTATATTGAATGTAACAGTTAAACTTATATACCAATTTGCAACAATTTTATGGCAACATTGCTCTTTTAATGTTTTCTTCTAAGAACAAATCAATATAATCTCATAGATCTTTTCATAGATCTTTCGCAAAGTAAAAATTCATTAAAAAAATCAGCATAATACTGCTCATAAATCCGCTAAGAAATCGGTAGGCATAATACAAATGCATCTTTAAAGTGAAATCTGCTTTCATTGATATAATTTTTGCTAGATGCAATATAAAGACAATTCCATCAAAAATTTTTGCATGCCACGCCCCCTTCGCCCAAATAAAGTGCAACTTTATTGAAAGTTTACATGTTTGCGGATCACTTATTTCTTAACGTATAGTTTTGTTACTTGGCGTATACTTGGAGACAAACAATATCAAACGATCCTGAAAATCGCATCAAAATCGGACTATAATTATAGAAGTTTCTCATACAATGTAAATTTTTAACGCAACAGCAGTGCACTGCTTTCGTTTACGCTGCAGTGTTTTCAAGCAGTGCACTGCTTGTAAGCAGTCCGAAATGAATTCATCTTAATGGAAATAAAACTCATAGGGTATTACGCGGTCGGGATACTCGACTAAATTTCTTACTTGTTGAGTATTGATTTCTACTATAAAGTTCCGAAAATTTTGCTTCGAAACAAAGCTTTAAATTTTGTTCAGTTACCTAAAAAATTAAAATTAAAATTTGGTTTCCATGGCATAGCATACATATAAGCTGAATAGCACTACAACATACCGGGTATTTTGGCAATCGAGTTTTGTACGAGTTGGCTGACAAACTTGATTTCGATTCGGTAGCGAACATGGAATTGTGGGCTCTCAGGCTCCGGAAATTTTACATAATTGAAGGACATTAGTGCGTATCAATTTTGAGCTTGAGCTTGGTCAGCAAAACTTGAACTCAAGGCATGGGTGGGGCATCTTTGGGGAATGCGATTAGCTGTAGCCATCAGTTTAATGAACCCAAGCAGAAGGTTTTCCCAGCTTTCCATTATGGAGATTGGAAAGGGGAGAGGTTTGGTGGTGGGCGGGGGAGGGACGAGCGGGAAATAAAACGAATTGAACGTTTCTTGATGGAGCTTCAATCGTTTTTGGAGGAAAGGACGCGTCGTCCTTTCGTTCTGAACACGCACTTATTTCATCATTGTGCCTGACATGCTTACTCAATGTCCTTATTTTTTTTTTGCTATTGCTGTTATTGTTATTGTTTTTGTTGCTGTGGCTGTTGCTGTTGTTGGCTCTCAGCCTTCATCAATCATACGCAACGTTGACACGTGTTCAGAGAGCGTAAAGAAAACTACGAGACGAGCCGAAACGTTTGGAGAACCCAACAAATTTACGCTCCACAACTTTTCGCTTAGTGTCATAACTGGGCTTTAATGAAGCGGCTCTGTTTCCTTATCCTTTTCTGGAGCTCTTTCAAATGTTGTTGTTGTTGTTGCTGAAGTTATTGTAGTTGTTGTTGTTGATTGTTGGGTCAAATCGGCAGCTGTGTTGCCTGTTGTCCCACAGCTCTGGGTTCTGTTGCAGCTGCAGTTTCAGTTGAGTTGCCTGCCAGCCATCGCAACAATTACAAAACTTCTAAGCCGGGTTGCATCCGATTACGCGTTGAATATAGTACCAGTTGCAGAAGTTCCTCCGGCAAAGGGTGCAGCAAAGAGAGCGGCCAAAAGAGTTGCAAACAACAGCGTGGCGTGCAACAAACAACGACAACAACCATAAACTATGACAAAAAATGTGCGCAAAGTTTTATTTAACCGAGACTCAGTTACACTTGGCGAAACCGCAGTCAGATAACTTTAATAAATTATATCTAAGCTACAGTCCTATAATAACTCTATAGAATACTGAAAATCAATTCATTGCATACCAACTTTATTATACTGTATAGCTACACAGCTATTATACCCTCTGGGGGGTATATTGGGTATATAATTAACTATAACACCTAGGAACACCAGTTTTGGCATGCAGCTTTCTAGATGCAATATAAAGATAATGTCATCATAATTTTTTGGTCGCCACACCCACTTCACCCATTAGAAACAGAGCAAGTTAAAAGTTTTCACGCCTCTAAGTCACGAATTTGTTATCGTTTAGTTTTGTTGCTCAACATTCGTTATGAGACAAATTATATTAGTCGATGCTGAAAATCGCATCATGATCGCATTGTAATTAGGAAAGTTATCATACATCGAAAAACGTAAATTAAGCTCTGCTTAAGATTGAAATAATATATTACTAATTTTTGAATTTAATTGAAATTTATATGATTATAGTCAAAGAGATCCATTCGCACCGCAAATATTTCGCTGAGTGCAGCATGGAGGAGTGAGAGCGAGATAGAGCAAGAGGGTTTGTGTGGGTCTCTGGGTTGATGGTTCTGATGGGTTGTGATGTGTTTTTGGCCTTCCAAGTCGCTGAGTCCGACCGTGTCGTATTTTGTTCAAAGTTAATATTTACATGCCACGAACGCAGCGATGGAGGCGCCACAACACAGTGCGCAACTAGACAACAGCAAACAAGAGGCAAGAGGCAAGAGGCTTGTGGCAAGTAGCAGGCAGCAGGCAACCAAGTGAGTGAGTAAATTGTAGAAGAAAGCGGGGAGCTGCGGCAGAGGCAGAGGCAGAAGCCCAGCAACAAATTCTTGTCATTTGCAGCTGCTTTTTGAGCGGCTGCCTTTGCCAGCCATTTCAAAAGTATCAAGAACAATGCCTGGGACAAGAAAACAACAGACGCAGTCAAAACTAGGCTGAAAGAATAGCCTACACTGGTAAAAAAGAATTTTTAAGCTAATGCCAGTTCTAGATACACACTTTTTGTTATCTATAAATGCTTGAAAAATGCGAACTTCTCAGAAAACTTAACACTTTTTAAAGAAATTTCATATTTTGAGTTTATCAAAAATAAAAAGATAGACTTAATTAAGTACAAATTATTAATCGGAGACTATTTATAAGCGCTAATATATATTTAATTCACTTTTATTTGTGTTTTATTAATAAGGAAATATCAACTTCACTATCGATATATTCGATATTATAGACGATATACAATTCCACATTTAAGGTTCGACTGCTTCTCTGAATTTTTTGCGTTTAACTGTAGACGCATATTCTGGAGTTTTGAAAGTGCCAGTTTTGTAGCAGTGTAGCTGGTTAGAGAAGGAGTCACTCATAGAGGAATCTGTTTGGGAAAAGCGTGAGTTAGAATGGCGGGACACTGAGGACGACAGTTGAGCGTCAAGTTTGTTGGCTAGAAATGACAACTTCAAGTTCATAAAAGCGCAACTAATGTGCATAAAATACTTTTGATATATGTATATGTTATTCCACACACCTTGAACCTTCGCTGCTTTAGTCCAGACATTACATTTGACATTCTCGGCATTTTATTTGCCATTTCCTCAACGCGCTTCCCCTTCATATTTCGTAAACAAACATAAACGTAAAACTTTGCCTTTTCTTTTCCGCATTTTCCCCAACCTCTCACAATCTTCCTTTTTCTCTCTGTCACTCTCTCCCTCTCTCTCTCTCTCTCTTACCATGCTTTTGGCACACCTCTCCTTCTCCTCTTTTCCAGTCATCTTTTGCTGGCCCCCATTTTATTGTGAGTGTGTCTTGATACAAATTTGTGCTTTCTTTGCTTTTGTTTTTAGCTCGGTTCCTTGAATGCCCTATAGCCACAGCAGCCATTGCGATATGCTCAACAAATCAATAGAAATTATCTGATTAAGAATAATATTTTTGAAACTTAAACGGTTTGTAATTGCTGACATGGAGATGGTAAAAATGTTGTTCGACTTAATATTTAACTTAATTTATGCTTTACATATAATATATTATATTTGTAATTCATAGAATTTTTAAAAATATTTTTAAATAAGGAGAAACTGCAAGTCGAGTCATATTGTCGGTTGTTTTGTTTCCCTTTTGTTTTGCAACTGCCATTTTAGCAGCAACTTTCAATGAAGCAAAAGAAAAGCCAAGAAAACGGGGGCAAATAAGTTTCAAGAAATCACACAAGAAACTTTTCACATTGACATGTTTTGGCTGACGGAGTAACGTTTTCACCCCCCCTTCCCTTAATATACACCCCCAGTTGCTGCCACCTCTGCTGCTCCCTTTCTCCCTTTCTGCCCAGTAACGCAATGACAGTGGCAATTTCTCCCTGGGCGCATCAATTTGTGCACCCTTCGTCCATTTTGTTTCCCATATTTATGCCATTTATCTGGCACTGTCATTCCCTCTTCTCCACCTAGCATCTCCAACATTTTCTCTTCCATTTTCTTTTTTTAACATTCCTTTCTATATCTGCAATTTTCACTCCCTCTTTGCTTACTTTGCCCTGTGGCATTGTTGTAATGCATTTGATGCTGGCAAAAGTTTCTTGTTTACATTCGTTTATTGTTTATAAATGGTTGATAAGTGATGCCCAAACCCAACTGAGTCCCCCC
Source organism: Drosophila tripunctata (assembly GCA_035047385.1). NCBI lineage: Eukaryota > Metazoa > Arthropoda > Insecta > Diptera > Drosophilidae > Drosophila > Drosophila tripunctata. The sequence goes on along the minus strand of JAWNPS010000210.1, from coordinate 3,029,025 downwards.
CCCACTCCCTTCTTCAAACCACCCAACTAGCCACTCTCCATTGAAGATGCGTTCGATCACATAGAACCAAGCGCCAGGTGCTTGTCAAATAGTTTATAGACTCTTCTTTTCCGTTTATGTACACTGCCATTGAAATACCTGAAACACTCCATAATATCTAACAACTTTGCTTTTGGTATTTTTCAACTGACTTCATATTTCTTATCAAACGCAACAAAATTTAGGGAAAATCAACAAAATCAGTTTTCGGTAAAGCTTCTTTAGCATCTCTAACAGATGGCATTCAGTTGAATCTGAGATATAATATTTTAAAGATTCAACATATTTAAATGTATATGGAATACTGGAATAATAATACATCCCTTTGCTAGTCTCAAAAACAACGACATTCCTTAAGATTTTCCTACATCTTTTTACACCCACTGAGTTGGATTGTTAAAAGTATGTATGTATGTAACAGGCAGAGGGAGGTGTGGTAGAACCCAAAAATATATATACGGCGAATTAGCATCGCATGTCAAGCCAATGTTGCCATGTCCGTCCTAGAGTCCTAGATGCAATATAAAAACAATATCATTATACATTTTTGGATGAGGCCCCTTTACCCATGAAAATAAAAAACAAATTAAAAATTTGCAAGCCTCTAACTCACATATTTCTTAACGTATAGTTTTGTAACTTCACATTCGTTTAGGGTCAAACAATTTGAAACAATCCTAAAAATCGGAACTAAATCAGATTGTAATCAAGAAAGTTATCATACATTGAAAAAAGTAAATTTAAAGCAAGGCGCAGCCATGTGCGCTGCTCAAAGCTCTGCTGCAGCGCTGCCGTCACACGAGCAGCCTAAGAAGCGAAAGATATTATGTGAACGAGACAGACATGTTGCAGCTCTTGCTCCAATTTCTTAACTAGTGATATTAAAAATGTTTTCGTTTTTTTTTTTTGTATCAAATTTGAGCTTGTCTATTAAGACAAGTGTCCAATTTTGGGGTGAACTTACTATGAATTGTTGCAAAAAAGCATAAATAAACTCCTAATTATACAATGTTATTTTTATACCCTCTGAGGGGTATATTGGGTTTGTCAGAAGTATGTAACAGGCAGAAGGAGGCGTTTCCGACCCCATAAAGTATATATATTCTTGATCAGCATCAACAGCCGAGTCGATATAGCCATGTCCGTCTGTCCGTCTGTCTGTCTGTCTGTCTGTCTGTCTGTCCGTCTATCCGTATGAACAAACAGATCTCAGAGATGGTAAGAGCTACCAGTTCAAACTTGGTCAGTATCGATCACATATTTAGTCAGTCAATACAAGTTTGTTTTCTTTTTTTGATGCCACGCCCCATTCGCCCACAATTAGCGAAAAACCAGACATACCTCGGAAAATATACATGTTTTTGGCAAATATCTCAGTTAATATTACACCTAGGGACTCCAATTTTGGCATGCAGGTTGCTATTTGCAATATAAAGGTAATGCTATCAACATTTTTTGGATGCCACGCCTCCTTCGCCCACCAAAAGTACAATTGCGTTGTAACTTTGCATGCCGCTGGCTCACTTATTTCTTAAAGAATAGTTTTGTAACTTAGTATATACATGCAGACAAATAATATAAAACGATAGTGAAAATTTCATCAAAATCGGACTAGAATTAAAAAAGTTTGCCATACAACAAAAATCGTTACTTTCAAGCAAGGCATAGCCACATGCATTGCACTGAGCTGTGCACACAAGCAACGAAAACGAAAAACGTGCGAGCGAGATAGTCATACAAATATGTGTGCATGTTAAGTTCTTGCAGCAGCTACTCCAATTCGAACTCATATAATTGGAAACGAAGCTCAGAGGGTATTACACGGTCGGCATGCCCGACTGGTATTTCTTTCTTGTTGTAATTTGTTTTCACCAAGGTCTCAGGGTTGCAGCAATAATATAACGAAAAATTCCAATGGTGTAAATAATTTTTAACTTAATTCTTAATATTGCTTCGATTATTTTCAAGCCAACAGCAGTTGAGAAATTCCTCAAACTGCATTTTTTTAATTTTTATTTAAGTAAAAAGTCAGATTCATTTCTTGGGTGTTGGGAGGGGGGATCATTGCAGTCACGCTGACCGCTTAGTGGCCACGCCCACTTTGTGCGAGGGTCACGAGAAATGCCATTTATAGAGTTGCCAGCATTATCTAAATTTTTATGCGAAAACTTTCGGACCAAGTGTAGTGAAGTGGAAAAGCAAAGCCATTAGGCAATGCCAACCGACAGCAAAAGCAGTAGCAGGCAGCACCGAACCGCAGAAAGCAATCCAACCCACAACCCCCCAACCACCAATCCTCCTTGCCACCCAATTACCCAGTGGCACCCAAGGATTCCGTAGAGAAGCTAAAGGCAACTTTTCCATCAAACGCTGCACACTGCGAATGAATGTAAAAGCAGCCGCAATGTTTAGCTAATTTAACTATGTCTCCGGGTTGCCTGCCAAACAGCAAACTAATGACACTTGGCAACCCTGAAACTGCAGCACAACACACAAACATACATATATACCCAAAAATTAATTTCGCAACATGAGCCAAAAAAACAAAAAATATAAAAATTAAAGCAAAACAAACCAAAAAAAAGAGATGAAACCAAGAACTTTAACGCGATGTGTTGCGATGGCGGTAGCTTAATCCTCAAGTCAGGGCAGAAGGGGTGGGCGAATAGAACGTGCAGGGTTGCACACAAAACACGGAGAAAGGGGGCTAGGTGTGAGGACAACCAACTTTTAATAAACAAAATTAGCCAAAAGCTGCCAAAGCGTTGGCCAAATAAAAAGCGAGATAAACGAAGAGGGTCACTTACACTGTGGAGATGCTTTTTTTTTCTATTTCTATCGAGCGTAGCCAGACAGCGAACAAGAGTGAAAGGGAGAGGCAGTGAGAGAGAAAGAGAGCCATGTAAGAAAGGTACTCATTTTCACACCAAAGAGTTAATACCCTTGCTGAAACCTGTATGAAATAACAGTACCTATTTTCATACTAAATATTTCAAGTCAAGTTAGTTTCTAGGGCAGCTACAGTCAAGTAAAAAAGTAAACATACAGCACAAATTCTTCGATGTTTGGGGTATTTGCAATGAAATTGAAAAACGTTAGTAATAATGAACATTAAATCAGAATAACATTTATTAAGATATAAATGAATAATTTATTTAAAATGATAGGAAAGTTATGGGGAAAATTAATAAAAGTAAGCGGCAAAAAGTCTACGTATAGCATATGTTATATAGAAATTCATAAAATAATAAAAAAAAACTTTAAAATTGAAACATATTGGTAAATGTTGTAAAATTATTGTAAAATTTTTGAGCATAAAAAATTTCCATGTATAAAACCAACGTATGGCAAGTCTCTATGTAATTTAGAAATGCTTTACGCTTACTTTTTTCTTGAGTGTATGTGATATTGTTAGTCGATCGGGATCAAAATTTTAGCAAATGCGTTTTTAGTGAATTTTGGTAAATTCGCTTAATAAACAAAAAAGTTTTTCATATTAAGAATTTCCCAAACAATTGTTCATATGGTCGCTATTTGATATAGTGATCCGATCAAACCAGTTTAATTTATGTAATTTTATCAAGATAGCTTTAAAACCGAGAAACTAGTAGGCATAAAACAGACAAACAGACGGCTGTTAATGTCAACTAAAAACATATACATACTTTTCGGGGCGTTATAAGCTTCGTGACAGAATACAATATATCTTTTGCTAGAGTATAGAAAGTAGTGGGTGAAAGCAACTAGAACGATAGTGAAGCGACAGTCTCTGTTGTTGTTCTTAGTACGTCAAAGTTTTTGGGCACAGGGCCAAAGGCGTTGGAGAACATGCAATTCGGTGAGTGAGACAGAAAGAGTGGAAGAGAGAGAGAGAGAGAGAGAGAGAGAGTGAAAAGGGAGACGCAGTCGGAGATGTGAATGAAATTTTGGCATCCTGTGAGCGAAGTGATTCCAGGAATAGCAAAAATAGCAAGGATGGCAAGGATAACAGTACACATCAGCATCATCTAATTGAGTTGTGGTGTGGCGCTTTGAGCAAATCTAGACATGTCTCAGCTTGCAATGCAGCTAAGTGCTGCAGCTAATTATTATTTGGAATTTCATTTTAAATGGCAAGTTAGAGATAGTCCAGAGACGTGCTATATAGTATTATGTGATATGTAAGCGTTGATAAGTTCAACCCTATTACACGACAAGTATAAGTTTAATTTAGTATAAAAGTTATTAGTTTTATTTTGCTTGGTATGCATTGGATATTACTTTACTTTACTTCTCGCTTTACCATTCGATTTACTTCTTCATATGCTTCTCTCTATATTTTATTAGTTAACTTATCGCTTCACTCATCTTTTAACTTCTTTATGCACTACTCTCTTCACTGCTCAATTATCGTTTATCGTTTAACCTTCCGAATTTACTTCTCGTTTACTTTATTCGCTTTCTTTTCTCACTTCTTTATGCTTTACTTCCCTGTATATTTATATACCGTTTTTCGTTATATCGTTTAACCTCTCGTTTTCATCTCCATTTCGCTTTACTTCTCGATTTGCATCCGTTTCTCACAATCTTTGCTTTACTTCTGTGGTATATTTTCCCATTTTACTTCTCTAATTTAATTCTAAACCAACTTTTTACTACTTTTCATTTTTATACCCTCTGAGGGGTATAATGGGTTTGTCAGAAGTATGTAACAGGCAGAAGGAGGCGTTTCCGACCCCATAAAGTATATATATTCTTGATCAGCATCAACAGCCGAGTCGATATAGCCATGTCCGTCTGTCCGTCTGTCCGTCTGTCTGTCTGTCCGTATGAACAAACAGATCTCAGAGATGGTAAGAGCTACAATATCCGTTTTAGTCAGCATCGATCAGATATTTAGTCAGGCAATACAAAAATCTTTTTTTTTTTGATGCCACGCCGCATTCGCCCACAATAAGCGAAAAACTAGACATACCTCGGAAAAAATACATGTTTTTTGCGAATATCTCGGTAACTATAATACCTAGGGACACCAATTTTGGCATGCAGGTTACTGTTTGCAATATAAATATAATGCCATCAAAATTTATTGGATGCCCCGCCCCCTTCGCCCATAATTGCGTTGTACTTATCACTCACTTATTTTTTAACGTATAGTGTTGTAACTTAGTATATACCTGCAGACAAATAATATCAAACGATTGTGAAAATTTCATTAAAATCGGACTATAATTAAAAAAGTTTGTCATACAACGCAAATCGTTCCTTTCAAGCAAGGCAAAACCACGTGCATTGCACTGAGCTGTGCACTCAAGCAACGAAAAACGTGCGAGCGAGACAGACATACAAATATGTGTGCATGTTAAGTTCTTGCAGCAGCTCCAATTTGAACTCATATAATTGGAAACGAAGCTCAGAGGGTATTACACGGTCGGCATGCCCGACTGACATTTATTTCTTGTTCTTTTTATGTTTCACTTCTCTCTATATCTTAGGCATAAACTTCACAGTTTCTATATCCCTTAACGTATTTCTTAGTTTTTAGTTTACAATTCATTTTACTTCTCGTTTATCGAATTTGCTTTACTTCTCGCCTTACGTCTCTTCGATATGCGCTAATATCTTGTGCTTTACTGATCGGTTGTTGCTCTATATAGCACTTATTTAACTTCCCTATACATTTTTGGAGTTTACTTTAAGTTACATATTTTCCTTAGTTTCTCTCTCAAAAAATTATTTCTTGCTTTTCTTCTCAACCATCTTTTTCCTATTGTTCCTCTCTCAGTATTTTATGCTATGTTTTTTCAATACATAACCCATTTGCGTCTATTCACTATTCGTTGTTACTTATTGGTTTAATGCGTGCATTTCTTTTATTTTAATACATTTTTAAACTATTAATTTACTATAATCAGCTGAATATACATACCTAGTTAATGTAGCTTGTCTTGAATTTGTTAAACTTTTTATTGATTAAAGTTTTTGTCTATTTTTTGATCAATTATTATAGTTTTTAACATACCATTTACTTGCATAGGACTTGGCCAATTTCTGGCTACAAGTAGTAAGATTCCAGGCACATTCCTTTAAGGCCATATTAAGTTTTGGTATTAGCGGCAACTTAGTGAAAATCTAATATAACTAACTATGTCGATATATATGTATTTGTTTATGCACATTTGTATTTCAATTGTATTTCGCATGTATGCTAGATTTATTTCGCTGGTATCCAAAATACCTCTGGAAAAGCAAAGCAGTGGGGAATGGAGAAGGGAAGTTGGGGGATTGTCCCAATCCCAAATGTAATCAGTGCCCATATTCATTTACGTTCAAATGGGGCTCTGGACCAGGTCCAAATATTTGGCCAACTGTCGCTGGACGCAGATAAAACGCTCGTGTCACGTGTTAAGCTCGTAAATAAAGTACACACACAGAGAAGGTGGGAAAGAGAGAGAGAGAGAGAGAAAGAGAGATTGGGAAAGCGAAATGTATATGTGTGTGTGTGTGGCGATATATAACTATGCACTAAGCTAATTAAAATACAGTGAGAGAAAAAAAGCAATAGCCTGCTGCTGCCGTTTAATTTGAGCCAATGTCTGACAGCACAAAGTCCCATTTGCATTTGGCTGTTAATCACGATTATGCATAATTAATTCGAATTATGCATAAACACAAATTAATAGACAAAATATGCATATTGCATCAATTAGTAGTGTGAAGTGTGCTGTGTCTCTCTCTCTCTCTTTTTCTTTCTCTCTCTCTCTCTCTGTAGCACTTTCTCTCTCTCACTCTCTATCTATCTATCGGTGTTGCTATCTATGTTCAAGTCTTAATGGAGACCTGTAACATAAACCGCAAAACTGATAACCTCATTTCATCTTTAAAGCCCCCAGAACAACAATAAATGGAGTTATCGTGAAATATGAAACAAGTCCCAACAAATCCTTGAACAATGGACAGACGTAAAGACCCACACATACCCTCACACATACTTACACTCAGTTAGGACGTAGAACGTGTTGAAGCTGAAAAGGATTCAACGCTCCACTTGCAATTTCCGTTGGCCGTTTGCACCATATAAATATATGTATATATGTACATATAGAAATATATATACATATGTATATAAAATAAATCTTTGTTTAAATACCCAAAGAATGTTGGCAAATATTTTTGCACACACACACACATTCACATGTGTATGTGTTTGGCCCTTAAGGGTCGCTATCATATCGGTTCGAGTGCGAGTTTTGTGCGAAATAAAAGGCAGCCCATAAATAATATTCAACGGCATCAAATCCGCTTTAAAACGAGCTCCGATCCAAAATCAAAGCCTCCTCCCGCCATCTCTCTCTCTCTCTCTCTCTCTCTATTTCGCTCTCAGTGTCTGCTGCTTTCCTTTCCGGATAGTCCGGCCATTTCAATGGTCAAAAGCAACACATCGGCTATAAACATTTAACCCGACACACAGGACCAGAAGCAAGAGCCAAAGCAAAATGTTGTCCGTTCTCCTGAACAAAGTCCTTGAGTGCCTCAACTGTCACTTGCGTAGCTAATGCCGCTGATGGGTATGCTCGGCTTGAAAATGTCCCGTCTAGCAAAATTGTCGTTTGGCCAAACTGCTGAGATATTCAAATTAAATTAAATATAAAGTTTTCCATATGGATTTGCTCGACTAATAGATGTGCAGTAAGCATTCAGAAAAGTTTGAATAGACGAAATACTACCAATAAAACGGGGATAAATTAAAACAATTCAGACATATACTACCTCACTCGAAAGTTTCCTAAATGTAAGCTAAAAAAATTTCTTGAAATTGGTTAGGATATGCATATGCCTCTTTTAACAAAGAAGAAAAAAAAGAACAACTGTGTTATACCCTGTGACTTTCATTTCCAATTATATGAGTTCAAAATGGTGTAAACGCTGCCTGAACTTTACGCTTTTCTATGTATGATAACTTTCTAGTTTATAATCCGATCTTAATGCAATTTGCAAGATCGTTTTATAATGTTTGTTTTCAAACGAATGTAAAGTTACAAAACTACAGGTTAAGAAACACGTGAGTTAGGGGCATGACAATTTTCAATTTGTTTTGCTTTGTATGGGCGAAATGGGGAGTGTTATCTAAGAAATTACGATGTCATTGTCTTTATATTGCATCTAGCAACCTGCATGCCATAGTTGGTGTCTTTAGGTGTTAAAGCTACTGAGTTAATAAAGAGGGAAACAAATTTGTATTGAGTGAGTAAATATGAAGTCTATACTGACTACAAAAAATAATGTAGTTAAAAGCTGTCTGTTCAAACAGACATACGGACATGGCTATAAGAACGTGGTTTGTGGGAACTGAGACGCCTCCATCTGCCTGCTGCATACTTTTCACAAGCCCAATACACCCCTCAGAGCCTATAAGGCACATTGTTGCCTGCTGCAAGTTAAATGCAAAGCAGTTGTAATCTGACAACTGATCTCAGTTAATTTGCAATGCCAAATTTGGTCCATCAGCTGTATTTTATTTGCCAACACTGTGGCAAAGATGGATAAAAATCATGCGAATCAGCGATTTAACTTTAGTGGCCATGTCTAAAATTTGGAATCATGGAGCTGTGTGTGTGTGTAGGGGGCAATGGGTGTGTGGGCGTGTCGGTCTATATGTTAGCTTTACGCCCTAATAACCTACAAAATAGTTGGCTGAGACACAAAACAGCATGTCATGACTCTAGTTCATACATACATATGTGTGTGCGTGTGTTTTTCATCGCTCTTCTCGGGCCACATAACTTGAACTATGCAAAAACAAAATAGCAAAATGAATGAGCCAAAAAGGATGAAAGTAAAAAAAAAAAAAAACAGAAGCAAACCAAATGGCAAACAAAAAGCAGAGTCTGACTGACAGCAGCAGCAGCAGCAGCGACAAAGAAATAAAACGAGGAAAAGCAAATGGAGAAAAATAAAATAAAACAGCCAAAGGAAATGGGGAAATTTCAAACCAGACAAAACTAACTGCAGTTTCCTTGTGTATTTCGCTCTTTTGGGTTTGCCATCTCTACTTGGCATTTTGCTTATCCGCTTCAGTTTTGCATTTTGCAGCCGCAAAGTAAAATAAAAAATGAACGCAAAACAGCAAGTAGCAGACTAGAAGGAAAAATTCAAAAATAAAGAAAAAGAGTTCCAAAATGGTGTAGTATCGATACCGAGCGCACAGTTGGCATCTGGTTTAGCAGCAAGTGCAATGGAATCATGTTGGCAGTTTTCCAAAACTTTTTCCACTCTATGTAAATGCTTTTCCGGAAAAGCAAATGGCAGAGAAATAAGGGAAGAGAGAGTGAGAGAAAGAGAGAGACAGATAGAGAGAGAAGAAAAGCGATCGGTAAACAGAGAAATCTGCGAATTGTCTACAACTTACAATGTATTAAACTGTACTTAATATGTTCTTATTATAATCTAGTTATTTCATTTACTTCAGTTTAGGTTTCTTCTCATCCATTCTCTAAGAATTTAGCTAATTTCTTAGTCAAACAGTTGATTTGCTGCTACCATTAAGAAGTAACTCACAGAATCGAGCATGTTTATTGTAGGTACACATCTGTTGAGTTGTCTGTGCTACAGGCCAATTAATTTCCCATATAGAACTGCACGAATATGCCTCTAGAAGTCGACTCTTATCCTCGAATGACCCAATTCGACTGTCGGCCACGGCATAAAATACGCCGTACTCGTATAACCGTATCAAAAAGTCGAACACATAGAGAAGATGACTTCATTTGCTGAATTGCTAAATTCGGAATTCGCGTGCTATTTATGATTTCTCACTCTCGTAATTGAAAATTCTGCAACTAAACGCTAAATTGGCGCTGTCAAGTGTCAAAAATGAATTGCAATGAAAGGGAAAATGCTTTTCCTCTCACGAAAGTAGTGTATTCATATCAGTGAAATATCAAAATCATCAAATTATTTCAACTAAAAGTTTCCAGCAAACTGACACAAAAAAACAAAGTCAAATCAAAACGAAAGAAAAACTAGAAAATCAACTAGACACAATAAAAATTTAAATACCCTACAATGACTATGGCAATGGAAGGTCATTCTTTAACATAATTTAAAAATATTCTTTTAAAGGATTGTTCAGAACAGACTCGATACGTTTTGTAAAGTTATTCTTAATTTTGTAACAATATAATGAATATATTCGTTCGAGTACTTAGAAAGCTGATCGATTATAATAGACTTATTTATGGCTTTAAAATATTCCATATTTTTTTGAAAATATACTCTTTAGATATAGAATTCAATATCAGAATGGTACAAAACACCATGAGCGACTTTATAGGGTGAGTTATTAAACAATTACCTATTCCTACCCGATAGATGCAAAGGTAATATGGCTGTCCGATTCATAAAAATCTTGAAACATACTTTATTTAAATGCAGAATGCAAAATCACACATTAATATGTATGCTCTTGTTATAAAACTCTCTTAGATCTAGCTGTTCATACAGACAATCGAACAAATGACTGTAAACCCCAATCAGCTTAACCCAAATTAACTTAATCTTCAAGGGATTAAAAATGACTCCTCCTACAAATTTTCTTTAAACACATAATTCATAAGGTAATCCATGGCAATAAGCGCTGCATATAGCGAAAAATGATATAGCAAATATAGATAAAGTGAACGTGAAATGTGTTGAGTATAATGATTATTACTGGACATAACAATAAAGTCTATTAACTCAACAAATTATGGGTTCTTTCAGCTTAATAACTGCAACGAAATGGTCCGATGTCAACAGTTATTGCATTTACTATCATTCATATCTTATAAAGTGCATCATAAATTTATAATATGCTCTAAAAGGGTATGAAAGCGACTTACAGAGCCAAAGTCAAGTAAAGGCGAAAAACGTGTAAATGGAATTTATTGTTATGATTGCAGTTTGACCTGCCATACAGACACACAGATACTCACACAGATACACTCACACGTATGAGCTGTGGGTTGAGCCTTAAAGTTAATATTTAGTTTCAAGGCAAACCATTTGGTGCTGCCAGTGCAACCAAGTGGGTCAAAGGCATTACAGCAGGACACCGCACAAAATGAAACACAGCGAGTAAAAGAGACTCAGAAAAAGATTGTGAGGACAAAGGGACGCATTCGGGTGTGTGTTAATAGTGGACGAAGTGGATGAAGGGGAGTGCGAAAGGGGAGTTGTGAGTTGACCAGTCGAAAAGCCGGTTAAACTGTTATAGTCAACTCCTCAAAAGTCAAGTGCTTAAAACTCGCTCGACTTTGAGTTCAAGTTGAAAAAATTTATATATGTATATATATATAAAGCTTCCCCAAATAAAAGTGTAGCTATAGGCTCTGCATTTAAAGAAAAAAGTGCAGGGGCTTAAATTCAGATTGTTAAAAGTTCATACAAAAGTTGAGACAAAGATTGGCAACAATTTATTGTTTTCTTCAAAGAAGAAGAATTGCTTTAATACTATACTAACTTACATTTGCCAAAAAATATATTGTTTTTTAACATGCGAATATTATCATATCATATCGATAAGTTACATTTGATTTGATTTGACGATCACGCAAATAATTCATTCAATGAGCGATTTAAAGATGTCTCGAAGATGGAAGAGTTTCTATATCCTCAAAATGTGATCTGTTTTTTAGTACAATAGCAGAATGCATAGCTATCGCCAATTGATCATGAAATTTGACTCAAATTCGAATCGAAACTGATTAGAAAAAGGGGTCATAAGCGAGTCTCCAAGAAGAATCGCAGCTAGGGAACCACTTTCACCCGAGAACTGACTCAAAAAAGACTCACAGATGGTCACAAATGTTGGGTCGGTAAAATTTAATATGAAGAAGTTTATTATTAGTTAAAACAATTTTTGGTGCTTTATTGAAACACTATAAAAACCCAGTTTTGTAGAGTTTTTCAGTTTTAATTGAAAAGAAAACGCTTTAATCCCGTCTTAACCGATATACCTGCTAATATCTTCAAAATATGATTTATATATATGAGGTAATTTGAACTGTGGGCTGCTTAAGAGAATTGAGCTACCACAGTTACGATCTAATAAAAAGTTTAGTTTAGTATTTAATAGAGAGTTGTGTTCTAAGATTTTTAATAGACTCTGATATTGAGAGATATAGATTAAGTTCAGGTATTTTTAGACTCTAATTCTATGTTTTTTGTTGCTTAAATAGAGTATTTAAAAGCAATAAATGCCAGTTTTCTATTTTTTTTTACAAAACTTCAAAGTATAAAATATATTTTTTTTTTGTCTTAATGGTATTGACAAATTAGCTTTGATTTGTGTTGTAGTACTATAACTGTTATGCAAGTAGATTTAATTAATATTTGCTGTACAATATTTTCATATTAAAGTATTTAAGTTGTGACTGCCAACTTTGAGCTTATTTTGGACTTTGTTTTCCACATTTTAATTAGCCAATTAAGTGCACAAAATTGTGAGTTTACTGCAGTTTCATCTCAGTGCAGTTGGTGACTTTGAGAAAAGTTTCTGTTAAAAGTTGTATGATATTAAATATAGTGTTATTATTAACTGCACAATATGTTTGAGTCACTGTAATCCAATTATTGTACATTTTCAGTACGATTTGTTGTTCTAATTCACAACCAGTTAGCAACTCGAATTTAGCAATGAATTTGGCAATGAAGTTAAAAGTTAAGCTTTTCTTTCTTCTCTCTCTCTCTTTCTGTCTCGCTTTTTCGCACTCTCTCTTTATCACTATCAGTATGAAGTATGTCTGCTTACTTTTGGCTACTTTAATTTTTTGTCTGTTAACCCTTTGTAAACCCTTTTGCAGCTGCCCATGCTTCGACCCCCATGGCAAAGCCAATTTCAACTTCAACTTCAGTTCCTCTGCAAGTTGAAAACTTTGTGCCGACTTTTCACCTGCGTCTGTGTGTGCTACCGGCAGTTTAGATTTGCATTTGGGAATGTGTTTCTAAGCGCTTCTTGGCAACGCTATATTTGTGTGTGAGAGCGCACTATGGAGCATATTTCGATTTCTAGCAAACAGAAACAGACAAATAGAAATAGTAACAGATTTTACCAACTATATACCATATCGAACACATAGCAATGTTTGGTCATAAAACCACATGATGATTCTTGTTTTGAACTCGAATTCTAAACTAAGCACAGATAACGAACTAATTTTGTTCTTGGCATTCCGGTCACAACACTTCTTTTTGTAATATTAATTTCGAATTAAATAAAAAACAATATATCAGTATGTAGTCTCGATATTCCACAGTGCAACTATAATAGTCAACGTCCATTGTTAGTTTATTAATACAACAAAAATAATTTGTTTTAATTTATTATGTTTTGTGTTTCTTATCAATTAACAATAGTTTTAAACTATGGTGCGTGTTTGTTCCACTTTTGTCAGTTTCTTACTGTTCATTCAGTTCGATTCATCTGCCTCAATAACGATGACCATTACGTGCCTCTCGTGAGTTTTCCAACACTAGCTTATCTGGCTCAAATTTAAGTTCTACATATATCAACTGTTTTGTAGATGTAAATAGCTTATTAGCTGATTTCACAATTGATTACTTTACCAAATGTGTAGTAATTTCTTCTTAAATTTAATATTTTTAAAAAAATTATTATTTAAATTCCAAAAGATATTACATGAAATCTAGGTTTAAAATGCAGAATGCATTTAAGTACATAGTAGATACTGCACTAAATATAGTTCAATTAATATTCAATCATATAATTATAGGTTAAACAAGCTCTGTTAGAGTGCTGTTAACCTTTACAGTGCGCTGTAGTTTTAACATTTGGAATCTAAATATAATTGAATAGTTTGAAGTTTTTATTGAATACGCCTTAAATTTATAGAATGTCTTGAATTTAAAAACAAAAATTGGTTATTTTACCCTACAGTGGAGCTAGTGTGTGTCTGTGCTGAATCACAAACAAATATAATAAAATTGCCCTTTGGAAATTAGTTGCGCTTTGCTCACATCGAGCTGCCTTGTGCGCTCCCCATAGTTGTAGCGACTCCCTCCTTATCACTGTTCCCTTCTCCCATTAACCTCGAACAATATCGTATACCTGTTAGCTCCATGACCACGCCCCCTTTTTGCTCCTGCGGCTAAAGCCTTTGTACAAAAACAAGAGCAAATAAAGATGTGGCAAGCGGAAATTTAATATTGATTGTGTTGGTGTGTGTACAAATGGTTGCGCTTTCACTAAATTATCATGATACACTACCCCACACACACCTACACTCCTCCCCCCCCCACACACAGATACACAGGCACAGTGGAACACTGAACATTTAGTGTAAAGTCTCTGGTGTAGCTTTGATTTTAGTTGTGTGGCTTTTGTGGTCATATTTAGCAGCTGAGATGCTTTTGTTAGCCGCCTTTTCTACTTTTCTACTTTTCGTTTCGTTTCGTTTTAATTTTTTTTTTTGTTTTTTTTTTTTGTGTTCCCCCTTATGGCTTTCGCTTTTGGCCAAGTTAATTAAAATGCTTTCTTGATTTCCTGCAGGGATTACAGTCAACCAACCAGCCAACTAACCAAGCAGTCTCTCTAGTCTCTAGTTGATCCTTTATTTTTTTGCCGTTTCTTTTGTTTGCTTAGCTCATTATTTCATTTGAATGCTGCATGTTGCACACTTCTCTAGACCCTGCACTACAAAAGGCTCTAAAGGTCCTTAAAGTGTGTTAAACAGGCTCGGAAATTGTATGCGTCAGTCGTGTTTCATTAAGTTCTTAATGCAATATTTAAACCAATTTCGTAAACAGGTTTTCATCTTTATTCTAATCCAATCAAATAACTGTCAATGGTCAATTGATATATATATAAAAAAAAAAACAAGAAAGAAAATTTCAGACTGCATATATGGGCGATACTGACTAAAACGGATATTGTAGCTCTTACCATTTCTAAGCTCTGCTTGTTCATACAGACAGACGGACAAATGGACAGACGGACATGGCTATATCGACTCAGCTGTTGATGCTGATCAAGAATATATATACTTTATGGGGTCTGCCACGCGTCCTTCTGCCTTTTACATACTTTTAACATACCCAATATACCCTCCAGAGGGTATAGAAACTATTGAATTGTGCAGTTGGAATTTTATTTTAAATTTAGTTTAAATTGTTTATAGTCTAAAATCTACAATAGGATGCTTATAAATGTTTCAGTAAGAATTTCAATTATATTATATTTAATTACAGGGTCTCTGAGCATCGTTTCTGCCGTGTGCAGCTTTTCCGACCAAGTAGTTTTAAGACGCTTTCAGTTTTCACTTTCACAATTCGTCTTATTTTCTCTTTCAGCTTATTTTGTGACTTTACGACTAAAACATTTTTTTTTATTTTTTTGGTGGTAATTATAACTTTGTTTGGCAGAGAACAATAATGTCTAGCATTTATTTTCATGGCATTCTTTGCAAATCCCTTCCTAAAATCTGCAAACTATTGCAAATAAACAAACTTAGAATTGGTATTAAATTGGTTCCAAATTTATAGAGATGTGTGTGTTATGCATTAGGATAGCATTAAGTAGTTATAGTTAATTTTATCTATGAAAAGTTACTCAGCAATGATTCATTGATCCACTTGAACTAAAGTAGATTTATACTCGTATTATATTGGATTAAAGAAATTCACTACTATGAATAAAACATATGTTCAGTTACGGAAACAAGAAACAACTATTGTGAAATATAGTATATTTCTGGCATTTATACAAAAGTTATGTAAATATATTGTTACTCCTTATGAAGTCCAATGCTTAATACTCCTGAAGATTTTCACATCCTGTTTTCGATTGATTGTATTAACTTACTTAAAAGGTTACCTATAACAACAAGAATGAAACGTTAAGTCGAGCACGCACGAACGTGTTATGCCCTCTGACTTTCGATTAAAATTATATGAGTTCAAATTAGATCAGCTGCTGCAAGAACTTAACAAGCACAGGTGTTTGTATGTCTGTCTCGCTTGCACAAAACATTTCATTTTCGCTGCTCGTGTGGTGTGCTATGCACGTGTCTGCACACCTGTTTAAAATTTAATTTTTTCGATATATGATAACTTTCCTGATTATAATCCGATCTTTATGTGATTTTCAGAATATTTTAATATCGTTTGGCTTCAGACGACTGTAAAATTGTAAAACTATTCGTTAAGAAATACGCGAGTTAGAGGAATGAAAATTTTAAATTTGTTCTGTTCCTCAAGGGCGAAGAGTAAGTGGCATCCAAAAAGTTATCATGCCATTGTTTTAATATTGAATCTAGTAATCTGTATGCAATCTGTTGTAGTTAGATGGACTGTCGGACATGGCTATTTATAGCGACTAGGCTGTTGATGCTGTTCAAGAACATATATACTCTATGGGATCTGCAACGTCTTCTTCTGCATATTACATACTTTCGGCAAAAACCAATATACTCCTTAAAGCGTATACAAATCGTTATAAATCACTCTGGACTTTAGATACGAATGCCAAAGTCTAAAACATATAAAAAAAAACCTTTGCAATTGTCTAATAAAATAAGCATATAAAATACATAAGAATTGCTACCACAATTAGATATGGAAAACAATTTATAACTTTAAAATTGAACTGGAAAACTCTAAGAAAGGAATGACAACAGCCTTAAGGGAAAGAAAGAGATAGAGAGAGCAAATGTAGTTGAATTAGGATAAAAGTAGTGCATGCTTAATGGAGACTGCTGTAGAAAATTGAGTTCATTTTGTTAGAATTTCGATGTAGGCTGATGTGCGATGTACTTCTCTGACTCGCTCTCGCTTTCTCCTCCTCTCTCTCTCTCTCTCTTGTTGTCCCTCTGCCTATTACTGTTCATGTTCCCGTTCCTGTGCCTGATTTTCTGGCGGTTCTCGCTTGTAATTGAATTCCATTGCGCGCCCAAAAGTATGCCACATGCAATAACAAGTGAAATTTAGGCGAAAACGTGAAATTGCCTGCGGTTTTTCATCTATGTATATACTATACTATACCGAGTTTCTTTTTTTTGTTTTTGTTTTTGTTTTTGTTTTTGCTTTTTGGTTTTCTTTTGGCTTGTGATGAGGGGGCGGCAATGGTGGTGATGGTGTGCCTGTCTCGCTTGGTTTATCCGGTGTAACACGCCAGTGACAATGACAGCAACACTGACAACGACAACGACAAGAACCACAACGACAACGACAACGACGACAGCTACAGCGATAATTAAAAATAATTTGCAGAGCCAAAGGCTGGCAAACTAAAATTCAGCGAACAGAGTTGACCAATACACAACCAACACACACACCACACACACGCTCTGTTATGCACACAGGATGATGCGAGAACATGCAACGCATTGGATATGAACAGCGAAAAATGGTGGAGCAGTTTGGAGTCAGAAAGCATAGGTTTAGATAGGGGAAAGCGACAAACACGTACACATATGTACATTTAGTAGTATAGGGCTAGGCACTGTGCATAAGGACAAACACATTGGGTACAAGCCACAGATATGCTGGCCAGAACACAGGCATAGACCCCATCGCCACCATTGCCACCATCACCACTAACACCACCGCCATCATCAACAACATCAGCAACAACAACAACAACTTGAACTGTTGTGTGTCAAAAGGTGAAAGTAAAGCCGCTCACTCGCTTCTGATTAAAACTGCAAATACACGCAGACTGAGCTCAAACCGAGCTGAATGCTAAAAACCTAAATTCAGGGCCTATATAACTACAACAACTGCACACACACATACTAGTTACAAGCAACTCTGTAAACCTGGCTAAGAGCAAAAAGCGGGCTCAAACACTGTTTTGTCGGTTTAAATGCAATCGACGCGTCGCGCTCTAAAACGCAACGTGACACGAAATTCAATTGTTTAATGCCAATAACTACTAAATACAGTACGTAAATAACATTTTAAGTTTTTCCAACTGGTCACACAATTTAGTAACCAACTGTGGTGTCAAACTAAAAGTATAATCCCAAGCCTAAGTGGGTTATTCTTCAGTCCACAGCTAATTTTAAGACTAAGCTCTTAAAAGAGAATAGTAGTCTATCAGGGTTTTTAAACATATTTAGTATTATAACAGTTAAAGGAAAGCTGCGCAGACTCTAAGACAAAAGTACAGTCTGAGTAGAGAAAATGATTTCCCTTTGTCTGTTTGGCTCTCAGCGACTATACAGATCTAAAGAGTAAAAAAAGTCTTTACAAATTCTATAACTCCAGTTAAGTTTATGAGTACTCAACCGAACTGTGTATGGTATCATTTTAGACATAATTTGTTTCGAATCGGACAATCATATAGCCGCTATATCATCAATGCTTCCAAATCTGTTTTTGAATGACACATTTTTTGGTTTTTAGGATATCTTTATCAAAGTCACACAGTATTTGAGCTCACATTCTCGGGCAAAAGTACCATAGTCGTGAGTAGCATCATTTTATATATTTTGACCAGCTTTAGTGAAAATAAGATAACTATATCATATGGTCTTCTGCTGATCTAAGCTTACAAGTTGTAATCATCCTGTTATTTATGAATATTTTTGTTTTTAAAGATATTTAAACCAAACTTATATATGATGTGGTATAATCATTATAATTTGGTTGTAATCAGAGAACAAACAATTCTATAGATAAGAAAATATTTTGTCTTCTAAAATATCTTAACAAAAATTACACAGTATGTGCATTTAAACATTTTATATGTTCTGGTCATTTCTGATTGCTATCGGGCTACTATATTATACAGTTTTACATGCCAGAAAGTTTCTTTGAATATATTTTAGCATCCCTCTGCATACTTTTGTATAGACAGAATTTCTGCTTCGATAATTCCAGTTGAAAATTTAGTTTAATTTCTGGAAGGCTAATTACTTTAAATTACTCCATTTTTTTTATAATTTTTAGTTTTTTAATTCTAATTATTATAATAGGAGTTAGCATCATTTTATACAGCAAATGATGTGGTGAACTCAAGCAAACGTCCGAGTTTATGCATGAAAATGCTACAGGGATTTCACTTACCAAATCGAACAACTCAGACTACTTCGTCCAATGAACGTTCTATGTGATCCCTAGGCTCAACATTTTCTGTACTCCAACTGTACGTATTTTTGGTGTAGATGAACTTAAATTCTAGTGGGTTGTTATGCTTGCAAAGGACCTACATTTAAATAGATCGAATCCTTAGACTTGTTGCACACAAAATTTCTCAAACTTCCACTCTATCAATGAATGAATACTGCATTTAAGTGGATACGTTTGACACACCTAAAAAAAATTCTTACTCACAGAGTAAATTTCAAATGTTTGGTCTTTGTTTGGAAATGAAAATGAAAAGTGAGATTTACGTACTGAAGTTTGGTATTTTATATTTATTTTATGATAATCCAAAGATATTAAGCCTCTAACAACATATTGGTTTAACTGAGGCTTTCAATCAAGTATGTTGTTTATTTTTTCAGTGTAAATGCTCGTGTCACATTGCAGGTGTCCAGCACGCAGCCATCTCTAATTTGAACATCAACTCATACACAAATCCAACCGACGAAAGGAGACCACTGACATGAGCATTTTTAAGTTTGAGTGACACGAAGTGAAGGCACAAAGTGCTTGCCAGAAAGACTGAACACACAGAGGCACAGAGAAGCTGGCATGAAAAGCAGTGCAAAAGAGAGTGCAAGAAGGTGGGTGGAGCAGACAGTGGGAAAGATATATGACAGGCTGTGCAGGAAGCACTTAATGCTAGTGAAAACTTACAAAAGCAAAGTCTGTGGGACACTGGGTCGTTCGCTCACTCGGTTCAGCGTCAGCTCTCAGTTCTCAGTGCTCAGGTTGGACTCATGTCCTCGTCCTGGTCCCTCTTTTGGTTCTGTTCTTGGCCTGGCTTTGTAGACAGCCAGCTTAGTCACTCAGTCAAGCAAACAAACAAACAAATAGCCAGGCAAAGGATAGCACTACCAACAAACCAAGCGACATAAGAGACAGAAAGAGAGAGGGGCATGTGATATGAGAAAGAGAGAAAGACTTGGATAATGTGTATTGTAAACTGAAATGCATTTTTTCTTGGCTTAAAGTGTGCCGAGTGTTAAAAGCATAAATATCATTTAATAACAAAAATAATTTGTCACCAGGTTAAGTGCTTTATTGAGGTCAAACGCGTACAGTTACAGAGATCGAGAGTGTTTCCAGGTCATAGCCTTCGTATGTATGACATTTTTCAAACTCTTTCTTTCACTCACTTTCACGCTTTCTCTTGAGCTCTAAAGTTCTTTCATTTAAATGCTAAACTAAAGACTATACTTGGACAATTTTTATAAAATACTTTCAAATCTTAAAGCATGTTGACTTTCATATCCAATTATATGAGTTCAAATCCAGCTCGCACTAAGTTTTCCGTTTACTCTGCTCGTGACACGTCAGCGTTGACGCAGAGCTCACTGCTATGCACGTGGTTGCGCCTTTGCTTAAAATTTAGGTCTTTTGGTGTATGATAACCATCTTGATTATAATTCGATATTACAGTGATTTTCAGGGTCCCTTGATATTGTTTGACCCCAAGCGCATGTAAAGTTACAATACTGTACGTTGAGAAATATGCGAGTTAGAGAGCATATAAATTTTCAACTTGCTTTGTTTCTTATTGGCGAAAGCAGCTTGGCATCCAAAAATTTATGATGTCATTGACCTTTTACTGCATCTAGGATCCTACATGCCAAAACTGGTGTCTCTAGGTGTTATAGTTAATATATACGCCAAAAAAAAATTCTTTTTCCTAGGTATAGATATATTTTTTGCTTATGGCTGTCGAATATTGTACTAACTTAATGTGGATTCCAATCTGACTAAAATGGAGATTGCAGTTCTAATCATATCTAAGTGCTCTTTGTTCATACGGACAGACAGACAAAACAAAATCATTCCAATTGCAACCATCTTTGGGTCAAACAAACTCATATCATTTCCACTTTTGAGCTCAGCGATCATTGAATAGTATATTGATTCTGTGCGTATGTACATATATTTGTATTTTTATGTGAGTGTGTGTGTGTCAAATTTATACTGTTAATTAAATGGTGTCAGTGTCATTTGTGGCTCCAGGAAATGTGTGGCTTTTTAATATATATTTCGCACTTCCGTTTTATTATTATTGTGAACGCTATTACCGCAGTTGGCCGCTAGATGGCGACAGCTGTTACTCTTGATACCCAGCAAAAATATAAATCTGTATGAAACGTATGCTTAAGTATACAGTAAGTACACTACAAAAGTTATACAACACTTGAACCAGAAACTTGACAAAGTGAAACAGCAGCAGCAGTCAATATACTAGTGCAATATGTTAACAGCGTATCTATAAGCCGAATAAGCTGTTCAAAGTGGCAATTTTATATTTGTGGGTTGTGTTGCCTTATTTGCAAGTCGAATTTTCATTGCTTTTCATTACGGTTTCGCGCACATTTTGCGCTCAGTGGCCAACTGACACTCAGCGCATTGCGATTTCTATAATTTATGCATCAATTTGTGTGCTTTCACGTGTGTTTCTCGCGTTTTCACTGCATTCACCGACAAGCTACGCACACAACACATATATATATATATGTATTTGTGGGGATATATATTCAATAAAGTGCCAGAAACACGTTGTGATCTAGTAAAATGCAATTAACTCGCGCATACCCTGTATTGACAAGAGCAAACTGTTTTAGTGGATACTTCTATATTTGCATGTACCAACTATGCCGACTTAAGCATTAGCTATATAGGCTGCTAAGGCAATTTCCACATTCTTATAATACTCTCTGTGACCATTTGTTTTTATAGCTACAGGGTATAAAATAGCAAAAACGCTGCCAAAATTTGCATTGCAACAACTACACAGTTTTCCCTCACACTCTCGCTCTACTTTTGGTTTTGCTGTGAAAATGGCAAAAGTGAAAACGCAGCACAGCAGCAATAACCGCATTGAGACCAAAAATATGTGCCAATTTTTATTATGGGCGCAGTCAAACGGCAAAAGCCAAACGACAATGCCACATGACGTCCCCAAAAACAGTGGCAAATATATATATGTATATATGCGATAGAGCGAGAGAGTGTGTGTGATATAGAGAAAGAGGGAGGTGGAGGGAGATCGAGAGAGTAAATGTGAGTGAACTAACGAATGAAAACAGCAGGCGCCATTCACAACCAAAAGCAAATATGACAAAACATTTTAGAATTGCTGCAATTGGATTTGCAGAGCCAACACACAATTTTATCACGCAACATTTTTGCAGCCAAAAAACCTGTCCAAACTATATTTTCTATATATGTTAGATCACCAATTTAGAATACCTTTGAAAACTAACTGAATTTGATTTGTCAACAAAAATAAAATATATTTTTATAGAAATTTCTTTATAGCATAAATTTTTTCACCTTACTAATATGTAACAACAGTAACGAAATCACACAAATTTTATGTAGCATACTTTTCAGAGCAAACCCAATTTAAATATGTTAAGCAACTTGATTCTATTTAGTAAAATGTTTAAATATATATCTTTAACTCAGACCATTTTTATTAAAATATTATCAGTTGACAACTAAAATTTTCTAGTCTAAATGTGGTGCTGATTTATCTTTTACTACAAATAAAATTATTACTAACCCCAAATTTGTGTACTAAAGAGCCGTTTAAAACTTCAAGATCAACTCAAATATTTAACAATATTTTTTAATTGATTTAAATTTTTTGCGAAACTCAAAAAAAAAAGCAAACAATATTAGATAACAAATTTTATTGTTTATTGTAACAGGGCGAAACAAAAAATCGTGTAAAACTGAGAAACTTTTAATGGCTTTATATCAACACAACATGTAGATTTTCGTTTGTTTTGTTGACCCAGTTGCAAGTGTTTTTTATTGTTGTTGTTGTTGCTGCTGCAGTTGTTTATTACTGTCGCGCAAATCACAAACGCATTTTCATTACCAATTTCCTGCAAGTTTTTCAACACATGCAAAAAAGAAATATAAAAAAAAAAAATAGAGAAATGTCAGCCCGTTAACGCGCTAGACTAACAGCAAAAACAAAACTCGACTATTGTCAAATCCAAAAAGCGAATAAAAATGTTGAATTTTTTTAACATGAGTGGTGGCGAATTGAATACTTCTTTGTATCTACATACATTTTTTGAAAATAATATTTGTAAATTGAAATATCTTAATTGAAATTGTATAGTAGGTCGTAACTTTATCAAATAAAACCTTAGAAATTAATCTTTTGATTCATCAAGTTGTGTAATCATCTTAGTTCCATGTTGTGCCCGAAAGATCAAGCTAAAACTATGCCCCTAGAATTAAATTTAAAGAATGAATGGAAATTTTAAACCCTTAAACTTATATTAAAAATATGATCTGAAAAGCTTATATCGATTAGTTTGTATTTTAATACTTTTATTTATAAATCGGTATGTAGCATATTACTCAAAACATACAATTACAATTATTTCCTTAACCTGGATTCTTACTGAGAGTTGAACTCGGTTCTCTTACACATAGGTTGTTTTAGAAATTAATATCTGGTGAATAATTTAAACACCTAAGAATTGGGCATACAATACTTGAGCTCTTAATTTTTATCTACTTATAAGTCCGAATTAATTTTTACTTTCAAAAAAAAAAAACAACAGTTAAGTATGTTTTTCATATGGGACATGACTTTATCTAATATAAGTGTTGAGTACAAAAGAATTTTGTGAAATTTTAGCAGTAAATACTATATGATATACAACAAAATTCCATCAGTCTGTTACATGTCCAATGTAGAAATCAGAAAGCTCTTCGCATAGAAACTAAATGGATAAAAAAAGGGTGTATTAAAAAAGGTAAATGTAACGAATATTCAAAAACTATTTTCAGCTTGTGCAGCACATTTCAGCACACATTTATACATATATACGACTGTGTTAGTATATGCATGTGTGTGTGTGTGTGTTTGTGTGTGTGCGATAGTTCAATATTCATTGGCCGTAATTTGATTGAAATAAGTGAAGC
This sequence comes from Drosophila tripunctata, assembly GCA_035047385.1. Lineage (NCBI taxonomy): Eukaryota > Metazoa > Arthropoda > Insecta > Diptera > Drosophilidae > Drosophila > Drosophila tripunctata. Next base: position 3,004,929 of record JAWNPS010000210.1, on the reverse strand, counting down.
GCGCTTTTGTGCGTCGCCCGACTGAACAGCCGGCATCGGTGAAATGAGGAGTATAAAGAGCTGCGGAGGAATAGAGGAAGAAGAGGGGAATGATGTGTGTGTGTGTGTGTAGCAAATGAGAAGGCAGAGGAATGACGGTTGTTTTCAGGTCGCAGGTTCAACATGAAATTTATGAAGCATTCGACCCGCAAGCAGAGGAAATTAAAATTATTAAGCATCACCTTTTATGTTTGCAACCTAACACACACACACAGACAAGCACAAACACACTTGTATAAGTGTAAATGTGTGTGTGTGTGTGTGTGTTTGTGTTTGTGTTAGTGCCACTACATACATTGTCATTTTAATGGCATTCTTATGGCGCATGTTATGGCCACTTTAAAAATGTGCTGATGAATACTCGTACAGCTCAATAGGCAACCCAAAAGGGAATCTTATCACCTCTCTCCCTCTCTCTCTTTAACTCTTTTTTACTCTTACTCAAACACAAACCAGGCAGTAAGTACCTATAATTACATAATCAATAGTGATAAAAAGCAGTTGCTGTTAAACTAGTATCACGTTTAATGCCTTCATGTTGTCTTTTCGTAAATGTCTTACTTGTTCAAGACTCGTTTATGGACTTGGGAAAATTTTAGTTCAACTTTTTCAATAACACAATCAATACATTTTGTCTTAAATTCTGTACCGCAAAGCTTAAATAAGCCAAGAGTAAAACTATCTGTAATAAATCATCTGTTTTATCATACATACAGATTTGAATCTATAACCAGTTTGCATTTTTAATATTTATTATTTTATTAATCTGATCTGAAAATAACATCATTTGAATATTGTTACAAATTCTAATTTGGCACAAAAATATAAAAATTTCTTTTGGGGACTAGCTAAAAAAAAAGAAGAAATAAAAATGTTGCCGGGCTTCCCGACCCTCTGACGTTAATTTCCAATTATATAAGCCAAAATCGGATTAATAGCCTAATATGCAAACCTATTTCAATGTCTTTCTCGCTCGCATAAAGTTTTTCGTTTGTGCAGTTTGTGTGCACTCAGCGGCAGCGCATCTGTTGTAAATTTACGTTTTTCGTTGTATAATAACTATCTGGATTATAATCTGATCTTAAAGTAATTTTCAAAACCGTTTGATATTGTTTGTCTCCAAACACATGTAGAGTTACAAAACTATACTTTAAGAAATATTTGAGTTAAAGGCATGCAAACTTGTTATTTGTTTTATTTTTTTATGGGCGAAGGGGTTGTGGCATCCAAAAAATTATAATGTCATTGTCTTTATATTGTATTTAGGAAACTGCGTGCCAAAACTGGCATTCCTTGGTGCAGTAGTTGCCGAGATATATGCTTAAAGCATGTATTTTTTTCCTAGTTATGTCTGCTTTTTGGCCTATTCTGGGCGAATGGGGCGTGGCATCAAAAAGTGCACCAAACTTGAATCAACTGACTAAATATGTTTTCGATACTAATCAACTTTAAACTTATGGCTCTGACCATTTCTGAGGTCCTATCTTACATGTATGTATTTTATGGGGTCTGACACGCCTTCATCTGCCTGTGACATATTTTTCACAAGCCCAATATACCCCTCAGCAGTACAATTCGCGGCATTTGACCCACACACACAAAATCATGTACCCACATTTATATACACACATGAGATCAAGTTGCGGCATTAGAAGGCATAAACTGCAAAACAAATGGAGTTTGCGGTTTTTTATAAATTTAATGAAATAAGTTTATTATCTAGTAGGAGCAGATCGGAGAACCCTTAGACTAGGGACTATGGCCATATATGTGTGTGTGTGTTGTGTGTTTGGAAGCCTGCAGCAAATTGGTGGCTCTAATTTCACTAGCAGCCGCTGACTCTCATTAAATTTTCATAGTTTTCCAAACGCGCCGCCCGATTCTGAAAATGATAATTAAAATGCGACCCAGACTCCAACTTGCCCTCCGTGTTAATGAGTGTGAGTGTGTGTATATGTGTGTGTGTGCATGAATTATGCGCAAGCACACTTAGCACCAAACAGCCCGACTTCACGCAGAGCAGGGAACAGAGCACAGAGCACAGGGATTGGGGCAGTCATCCTGTTGGCCTCTATATATTGCTGCAGCAGCAACAGAATCGGATGAATGGATGGAGCGGCAACTCATAAATGTTGTGCAGGCGAGCAAAAAGGATACGCACAGGATGCCGACAGCAGCAGCAAAGGCAGCAGCAGCAGCAGCAGAAGCACTTACATACGTACATACAAATGTACATTTTTACCTCTGGTAGATTATGGGATGCGTGAGTTTCGTGCATGCATACATAAGAAAGTAAGTTCTTAAGCGAGCAGCAAAATCGTTCATTCTGTTTCAAGTATACTTGTACAGTACGTATACGTAATTCAGGTACGGTGCCAACTGCCTAAAAGGGATGAAAGCGCATGCTACGTTCATATATGTACGTTATGGATATTCATTAGCATTAACATTAGCATTGGCATTAACATTCGAATGGGAATTTGAAAGCGGTGAAAGGGCATGCTACGTACATATATGATTAGCATTAGCATTAGCATTAGCATTAGCATTAGCATTAGCATTAGCATTAGCATGAGCATTAGCATTAGCATTAGCACTAGCATTAGCATTAGCCTTAGCATTAGTATTAGCATTAGCATTAACATTTACATAAGCATTAGCATTAGCATTAGCATTAGCATTAGCATTAGCATTAGCATTAGCATTAGCATTAGCATTAGCATTAGCATTAGCATTAGCATTAGCATTAGCATTAGCATTAGCATTAGCATTAGCATTAGCATTAGCATTAGCATTAGCATTAGCATTAGTATTAGCATTAGCATTAGCATTAACATTTACATAAGCATTAGCATTAGCATTAACATTAGCATTAGCATTAGCATTAGCATTAGCATTAGCATTAGCATTAGCATTAGCATTAGCATTAGCACTAGCATAAGCATTAGCATTAGCATTAGCATTAGCATTAGCATTAGCATTAGCATTAGCATTAGCATTAGTATTAGCATTAGCATTAGCATTAACATTTACATAAGCATTAGCATTAGCATTAGCATTAGCATTAGCACTAGCATTAGCATTAGCATTAGCATGAGCATTAGCATTAGCATTAGCATTAGCATTAGCATTAGCATTAGCATTAGCATTAGCATTAGCATTAGCATTAGCATTAGCATTAGCATTAGCATTAGCATTAGCATTAGTCAGTTAGTTAGATGAAAATGTATAATAAGAAGAAAAATTCCATTGAATTTTCTTTCTGCTAATATTTACTGTATACACCGACGTTTTGCGTGTGTGGGCGTATGTGTGTTTATGTGTGGGTGTCTCTGTGTGTATTAGTATGTGTGTGTGTGACCAGGTGATGTGATTTATTGCATTGTGGTAACTTTTAGGTATCGCTCTGTATATGCGTGTGGCGAGAGTATGTATGTGGTGCGGTGTGGTGTGGTGCGGTGTGGTGTGGTGGAGTGTGAGGCGATGTGGTGCGTTCTCTTTTACGCTTAAAAGACAAACCGCTAATTTGTTATCATTTATCACCATGCTGAGACATGTGTGCGTGTGTTTGTAAACAATTTGTAAATGTGTTACATTTAAACCCTAAAGTAAAGTCTGTTCTCCACGTCGGTTTGTCCCTATTTTCTCCTGATTTTGTCATTGTGATAAATTCTTTGACGTCAGCGTAACATATGAGATTTGCACGTAACAGTATGTGTGTGTGTGTGTGTGTGTGCGAAGAAGGTACGTATTTATTTGTGCAGATGTTGGCTTAAATAATGAAATGGGACCAAGGATTTTGGTCCAGCCGCCAAATAATGACAGCTGAGCGTGCGGCAGAAGAGAGAGATAAACAATTTTTATGAATTGTATTCCGTTTGGTGACTGTCACAACAATACGAGTGTCAGCCAAATAATGAGTTCAACCGTGATCTAACCCACTCGCACGCCTGCTCAACAGAATGATAACCACGCAATTAAGCCTCAAGCAAAATCCTATTTTTTAAATAAGGCTTTAAATCGTAATGAAAATTTCTAGCATATTCTCATTACCTTTAGTAGTGAAAATTTGTTATACAACCTGATCTAAGTGCATACACACATGTTTGTATTTCAAAAACAGTTAAATTAAAACCTGATTCAGCCTTAAAGCTATCCATCTGTCAATTGTCAATTGTGTGCGATTCACATTAATATTGATTGTTCAGCACAGTTTGATTGATTTCTCGCCCTTCAATCAATTTGATTTATTGAAAGCACGCAAAACAAATGCTTCGAGTCACACGGGAATTACAACATCTTTGTTAAGCAAATTAAATGGGGGAATGAGCAGTTAGTAATCCAATAAATTGTATGGATTCGTAATTGAAATCATCGCATGGGCTTGTGCACGTAAATTTATGTGGCTTACGGTGATTCGAGCAAAGCAAATTTAACTCACATGTTGTGTATTAAATAATAGTTATTAGTAACTTAATGAAAATATAACTCAAAGACTGTTCCTAACTATAATTGCCGACCATCTCAATTATTATGACATATTGTTGTTCTTATAATCACTTTCACAACTTTCATGTTAGAATTCTCACATCAATCCCCTTTTCATTTGTTTATCAATCTGTTTTTAGTCGGAATAAATTCCAATAATATTAATACTTTTATTATAGGAAAATAATAAAATCGCGTATCCAAATTTTTTTTTTAAATAGACCACAACTATGTCGAAGCGATCTCTGCTAGCATTTACTATCGGTGCAGCCGGTGCACTTGTTCTTGGCTACTGTATATATTACGATCAGAAGCGTCGATCTGATCCCAATTATAAGAGGAAGGTGCGAGAACGTCGTCAGAAATTGAATCGATTGACAACCAGCGGAATGGATGGGCTAAAATTTCAAACTGGTGAACAATTCAATATGACAGAAGTGCCATTGGATATATGTGAGCGTGAAATTGCTCAGCATTACCTCCAGAATGAGCTCAAAAAGGGCGAAGAGCTCTTCAGGCAGGGCAAGCTGGGTGAGGGTTTTGTCCATTTGGCCAATGCAACAATGCTGGCCCTTCCCGATCAAGTGTTTAGCATGATGTTGACAAAATCACCGGAGATCAATGGTTCTTCGCTATTCGCACAGAGCCTTGGCATCGATTTACCTCTCGATTAATCGATTTCAAATTAAGTTTACATTTTCATGCGTTTTCTTAGTTGTCTTTTTAAACAAACATTTCGAAATAATCGAAGCAAATAAATAAATGTCTTAATATTGAGAAAAGTATTTAATTAGTTGTATACTAGAGTTTTAGAAACTACACATAGTTTTTCACTGAATTTTCATAATAACTAAGAAAATTTCGATCGCGTAATACGTAATAACAGGAGTAGCGTGACGGAGCCCATAAAGCATATAAATTCTTGATCAGCATCAACAGCCGAGTCGATATAGCCACGTCCGTTTGTCCGTATGAACAAACAGATCTCTGAAATGGTAATAGCTACAAATTCAAAGTAGGTCGGTATCGATCACATATTTAGTCACTCAATACAAATTTGTTTCCTTTTTTGATGACACGCCCCAACCGCCCACAATAAGCAAAAAACCACACTTAATTCGGAAAAATACATGTTTTTGGCGAATATCATAGAAAGTAAAACACCTATAGACACCAATTATGGCATGCAGCTTTCAAGATGCATTTAAAAGATAATGCCATAAACATTTTTCGGATGCCACGCCCCGTTCTTCCATAAAAAGCACAAACGCATGGAAATTATGCATGCCGCTATCTCATGTGTTTCTTAACATATAGTTTTGTAACGTGACATATACGTGGAGACAAATAATATCAAACGATCCTGAACATTTCATCAAAATCGGACTATAATCAAGAAAGCTAACATACATTAAAGATGTGCAATGCACAGCCCCGTGCGTACAATCAACGAAAACGAAAAGAAATATGTACGTGTGCATGATTAGTGAGTGCAGTAGTTACACAAATTTGAACTCATATAATTGGAAACGAAGCTCAGAGGGTATCACATGGTCGACATGCCCGACTAAAATTATCAATCTAGTTTAAGGTTCAAAAAAGCGAAAAAGATTTATCATTGTTCCGAATTTCCTACAAACAAGATTTTTCGTCTAATCTTTTAAATTGGCTTCAATATATGTAGATTGGATGGTTCGATTTAGTCAAATGAAATTTTACCACTTGTCGCGGAACTTTGGTTTTAGACGATTTAATTTTTTTTTTTTTAAATTAAATGAAATAATTGTATCGCCATTTTAATTATATTCATTTATTTGTATGTTTGATTTATATTAGAATCATACTGAATGGAAAAATATGGAAAACTTTAGAATTTTTAAAAATAAAATATTCTAGATGCGTGTTTTGGCGGACTTTTAAGTTTGTTAATTTTGTAAGGTTTTTTTTTGGGGTTTCCAATTCTGTTGAAATAACTATACTTGGCAATGTAGCTGGTTTCAATAGTGAGAACAGATTATGGCATGTCGGGATTGCTTGTTGAGTTTTCCTTGGATGAGCTACTACTACTTTGCAATTCGGCGAGTTTAATTAGCAGTGGCATAAAAACGGATTCCGGTAGCATTTCCCTGATTGTCTGGAACACGGGAAACGGCTGGGCACACATCATAATGGCATTGGCGAAATGGCTGACGCCATCGGCGATATTACCTTGATTTATCAATTGTTCGCCCAGTTTCATCTCACTTAGAAAGCAATGCTCCATCTCCAATCGATCGCTGTTATGGACTACAGTGTTATCAATTTGATGCTCCATCATTTGATTTTCGCCATCGTTATCGTTATCGTCATCATTTTCGTTATCGTATTCGATATCTACTTCGGTATAGCTCTCTTTATCATCACTTGTTTCAACAAATTGTTCATTAAAATCCCGTTGTCGACGCTCATGCACCTTTCGCTTGTATTCCGGATCGGATCGACGCTTCTGGTCGAAATATATGCAATATCCAAGGATTATTGCTCCTGCCGTACCTGCAGTTATTGCCAGCAAAGATTTCATTACCATTGTTCCTTTTAATTTGCTTTATTTTTTATATAAATTTCGAACTGGACTACCTTAAATTATACGTACTTAAACATAAATGCCTACAAGTATATATATTTAAATTTTGTCTGTTTTAATGATCTTTTATATATTTTTTTTTGTCAATTATTAAATATTTCCAAAAGGAGTTTAGTGAACGTATACAAAATGAATGCTGAGTTTTTCAGTTTTGTCCATGGCAAACCTAGAAAAACGCATTTCTCAGGGCTAATGTGTTTGAAATTGGTTCACTCTGTTATTTTATATTAGAACGTATATACATATTAAAAATTATTCTCTGTTTATCGTGAAAATACTATCAATATCCCAGAAATTTCTCAACTATTATTAGTACTTAAAACAAGATTCATTCGCCAAAAAGTCTCTTAATGTTATGATAATTTCATTGCTGCTCCATAGTAAATGCAACAGATATTAACGATATTATATTTTTTCTCAGAAAGTTTTAATTTTATCTCACACCTAACTATTATATAATTTCTATAGTCCTATAGTTTATATAGATCCTCAAAACTTCAGCCCAATAGCGATATAAACACAAAAGTTATTAACCAAATGCTTAAGTGCTTAACAATTATATTCTTACAGACAAACATATTTCATATAGTAACTCTTTGCTTATACGTGCTTTCTATTTCATTTCTTTACAGGTAAATCCTTGAAACACTACTTGAAATATAACAACAAAATATATGTATATACTATACATAAACAAGACTAGCTGAGGACTCCGTTCATTCTACGAGGTTATGCTCCCAGTGTGGCCATCTTAAAGTGAAGGTCTTGCCACTTGCGAACTTTAATGAAAAACTTGTGAACAACTGTGTGTGGGTGTGTGTTTGTGGGTAGTAAATGGGCGTGTGGGCGTGACTGTGTTTGCCATTTCGCTGTGAGCCCAATTGAGCATATGCATATTTCATAGGACCTTTTTTTTCATATTTCTTTTTCTTTTCTCTCTCAAGTTATGTTAAAATTTTTACTACTACTCCGTTGGCCCATAAAAGAACTAAAGAAACTGCAGAAATTGTTGCCAACACATCGCATTAAAGAAAATAAAAGAAAAAAAAAACACTACGAATGAGCCCGGGAAACAAAACAAAAGCATGGTAGCGAAATAAATGTGCCAAGAAAAATTGTGATGTGCCCATAACGAAATTTTGCTGCCGCCATTTCCCGTTTGAAATTTCCTTTTCTTACCGTAATTTGTCGGTGATTCATTTTTCTGTTTCTCATTCTTTGCCTACATTTGCCTTTTGCCTAGTAGTAGTTGGCTGCAATCTCCGTCCCCTAACCCTCTCTCGTCCATTTCATTTCTTTACTCTTGGCACAGACTGCAGATTTTGCTATTGTTGCTTTCCCTTGATGCCACACCGAGTGGACTCTCTATTAAATGCTGCTTGGCACTATTTCGGGGTCGCACTGCCACTTGTCATAGCCCTAGGGCAACATTAAGAGCAAACACGGCCAAAATCAGAGAAAAAAGTACACAAAACCTGTCCAATCTAACACGTCGCACCTTCTCATACCCTTTCAGCTGGTCTTTCATGAGTTCCAATGCAGCTTGTATCTTCTTTTAGTTTGAAAAATAAAACTTAACACAATATTAAAATAGTGTCAAAAAAGCAATTTTCTTTCTTTATAAGCTAAACGAGAGTTATTGTATATGCATTGGGCTCAAAGGCTCTTGAAAATATTTCACAAATCTAGCGAAAAGTCAAACCGGAACTACTTAGTAAATAGGTTTACCAAATTTCCATATAATCAATTTAAGTCTCTTATGACATACTTTTTTTAAATTAACTGATTTGTCGATTGAAATACGTAAAATAATACGAAATAATAGTTTATAGTTTATATAATTTAAATGAAAAATCTTTGGAATGAATAGTACAATTTAGATTTCACCTAAATTTTTCACCACTACTTCTTCTAACAAAATTGCAGTAAACGGCAGCCATATCTTGGATATTGATAACAAATTGTGAAATAAATTTTTTTATAATTTTATAGCCAACTATGAGTTATAACAATGCCATGCATTTTATTTTGGATCCACCTACTATTCAAATATATTACAAACTCGAAATGTTTATACATGTGTATAAAGGATGTTTTTCCTGTCACTTTCGTCATTAGTTCCGTCAACCCGCATACAAATTTCTTCACATTTCCGTAGTGAACACAAATCTCGCGTGCTTTTAATTTTGTTGTTAAAAATTATGTTTCCTTTGTGCTACCATTTCTCTATATTTTTTTTTTTGCATTTTTTTCCTTGTTGCCCTCATGCCGACGATTCAGGCGTGAAACAAGCGTTGACAACAGCAACAACAACAAGTGCTAGTGTTGTGCCAAGGTGTACACGGGTATGTGTGTGTGTGTTTGTGTGTGTGCAAAGCAAATAGCATAAAAGCGGAGCGTATGAGTGATACAAGTGTAAATTTGTTCAAGTGCTCGGTGAGGACAAAGCATAAAAAAGTAAAATTAAAGCATTATGAAAACTGAAACAGGTAGTAAACGACTGTCACTTATCCTATAATTTATTAAAAATATATATTAGCACTTAATTATTAGATAGTTGGTCAACGGGTTTGAAATTGGCAAAAATACAGCATCAGTCAGTGGAATACATTAGATTTATGAAAGCGGAAAAGTTATATGGTTCAAGGTAAATATTATTGGAAATTTAATCTTTTAAACCAGAATTGAGTCCAATTATACTTGGGAAAAAATGCAGTTATGCTTCGTTCAAAAAAACATTTTTAAACATTTAGTTGTTATTACTATTTCAGTAGACTATAAACATTCCCAGAAAAACAAGAAATGAACCGTTTAGCACCCTCTGACTTTCGTTTTCAATTATACGAATTCAAAGCGGCACAAGAGCTGCAAGAACTTAATCTGCACACGTGTTTTTTTATGTCTCTCTTGCTCGCACAACGTTTTTCGCTAACGCTGCTTATGTGACGGCAGCTCATCAGCAAAGCTCAGTGCTATGTGCAACTCTGCACAAAACTGACGATTTTCGAGTCACGATAACTTTCTTGCTTATAGTCCGATCTACATGTGATTTTTAGGGTTGTTTGATATTGTCTGTCCCTAAACGAATGTGAAGTTACAAAACTATACGTGAAGAAATACGTGAGTTAGAGGCATGTAAATTTTCAATTTGTTCGGTTTCTTTTGAGCGAAAGGGGCATAGCATCCATAATATTATGATGATATTGTCTTTATATTGCATTATGCAATCTACATGCCGAAATTAGTCTCTTCTACAACTACTGCTTTCAGTAAGTTCACTTTGGGAATGCTTTGGTTACAGGGTATAACAAAATGTGAAGATTAACAATTGCACACACACACGTGTCTATCTAATTTGTGTGTGTGTTAGTAGTGAGTGTGTGTGTGTTGAGTGCAACTCATGTATTTATGAAGTGTCAACAGCTTCGTCATGATGCATGGTACCTTAAGCTATCTGCTCGGATACATGGCACACCTGCACACACACACACATACACACCGAGTGCTCATCGCACTTTTTCTTTGCGTTTTCAGCACGACTTGTGCCTTTCTGTTGTACTATATAGTACCGTATGCAGCAGCCTAATAGGTATTTATGCATATAAAGCACAAGCAATGTGAATGTTTGCCTCACTCTTACACACACTCTCTATGCCCCTCTCTATCTATGCTTAAGAATCTTCATGCAGTGGCAAGCAATTAGTGTGCCCAAAAATACTATGTCCTTGGTAGTTCCCAATAACTCAGAGTTCAACCATTGTTGTTTCGAGTCTCCATTTAAAATGTTATTCATTTTCGTTCTAAAGCTTAGGATTAAAATTGTTCGCAACTATTTATGAGCAAAGCGGGTAGTTTGACTGTGTTGATAGATGTATTGTTTGCTTAAAATATTATGTATTATTATATTATTAAAGTTAGTGAGCTAAGCTACACAAATTAACTATGCAGTGGAAAAAAATACCAACTTGATTGACCTAAGCTACAAATTAAAACACAAAAACTTAAAATTTTACATGAAAATGAGAAATAAATTTATTATCAATAAAAATAGCCCAAAATATCTCTTATGCGCAGAAAAGATGAACTTTGTTGAGCTTTAGCTGAAAATACAATTGCAAAATGAATCGCATAGTAGGGCAAGCTTTTAACAATCGCAAACATCTAACTTTAACAAAGTTTTGAATAAATAAATACATGTTTAATTATCCACAAAAGAAAAAACAAAGTTTTATTTGATTCAGATAATCCTTAAATATTAAACAACAATTAAAAATATGCATATATAAATACATTTATATTTTCTCAAGAAATTAATAAAAAAAATGGATTTCATCCTTCTTAATTAGAAAACAAAATTGCAAAAATAGTCAGTCTACATTATTTTTAATGAATCAATTGTATTTTAAAATGATGAAATTAAAATAATAAAACATTATAATTTCTGATCAAACAAAAGAATAAAAAATAATAAAAAAAAAATTCCAATCTTAATTATAATAATAATATACATATATTAGGAATAAACTGTTTGATAGATTGCGCAAACTTGAGGACAGATATTTTGACAAAAGATAATTAAAATCGGTCAATATTGAGATAAAAGTTAGATAAAATCCTACAAAATCCTTTTTCAAAAACATTGGAACATTTTGAACTTTTATGTGAAACCTTAAAAAAACTTTTTCAAAAATATTGAAATACGAATATCAGAAATATATATACACCTAGTGTACATTACGTCCAAGATGGAGCCACATACTTAGTAAACACTTCTAGAAACAACGGAAACAGACACTCGTCAAAAATTCCATATTTAAAATACCAACTTCGAGTGGATGAAAGTCCTTAGGCAGGATATTTGCTAGTCGAATGAACAGCATAAATTTAAAGCTTTCGCATTTTTGAGCGTGTTGCAACTCAATTTGAAAGCAAGCTGGTGGAAAAAGAGTAAAGAAAAAGAAGCAAAAAGAAAGGGTAAAAATAAAGAAGACAGCAACAAAACATCATGACAACATGAAAACAAACCAAATGGAGGCGAACGACTCCACGAAGTACAAGAACAAAATGGCCGACGACTGTCAGTTGAAATTGTGTTTCTATGTCAAGCATAAATTCCTCTCTCCGTCTCTCTATGGTGATGATGATGTTGATAATGACAATGATGATGTTGAAAATGAAAATGATGATTATGAAGACGAACGATTATACAACTGAAAATGCGACGGTGATGGAGATGTAGATAAAGACAGCAACTGAGACTGAATCTCAACTTCCGACTGAGACTGAGATTGAGGCGCGAGCCAAGGGAATGAACTATGTAAATAGTATGTGTGTAAGAGTGTATGCTAGTATGCTAGTATCCAGTAGAGAGCAGCAAAAGAGGGCGCTGCACAGTGGGTCTTCCAACTGATTTAACTTAAGTGAATATAGATTGATGTATTGTAACATAACAAATTAAAATAAGAAAGATCCGACTGTAATATACATCGTTTTTTCATTAATATTTATACACTAACAGGCTGAAGAAGAACAAGAAAGAAAATTTGAGTTGGGCATGCCGACCGTGAAATACCCTAAGCTTCTTTTTCAGCTATATGAGTTCAAACTGGAGTAGCTGCTGCAAGAACTTAACATGCACACGCATTTGTGTATCTCTCTCGCTCGCACAGTGTTTTTCGCTTTATTTCGTTTCGCTGCTAGTGTGACGTTGCCGCTGTAGCAGGACTCAGTGCAATGCACGTGGCTGTGCATCGCACAGCTTTAATGTATGCTATCTTTCATGATAATAGTCCGATTTTAATGCAATTTTTAGGATCGTTTCAAATTATTTGTCTCCAAGTATACGCCAAGTTAGAAAACAATACGATAAGAAATAAGAGAGCCGGCGTTATGCGAAGTTACAACGCAATTGTGCTTTTGTTGGACAAAGGAAGAGTGGCATCCAAAACATTTTTGATGGCATTATCTTTATATTGCATTTAGCAAACTGCATGCTAAAATTGGTGTTCCTAGGTGTTCAAATTTCTGAGATATTCGCCAAAGACATGTATTTTTTCCGAGGTATGTCTGGTTTTTCGCTTATTGTTTTTTTTATGCTGTTCAATAATATACATATGCATAATTACTTTATAGAATCGGAAACATCTCCCAATATACCATTGATTTGGCCAGCTTTATGTTGGCATTTGTACCACTGTGCGTTGGCAGTTTGCACTTAATGAATACCGCCCTAGGGCTAAGTTAACACGCCCCACGCACTTATATCATTTTCTTGGGGTAGTACAAATAAATTACACGGAAATAATTTCATTTAGTTTGTGCAACCAAAAAGTAGCAGATGAAAAGTGTAACGAGTGCACCTAAAGGCTAACACAGAGAAACAACTGTATACTTTACCATCGCTATCTATCTCACTCTCTATCTCTCTCACTCTATTTCTCTCTCTGCTTCTCGTTCTGTCAATCTGAAGGATGACAGCATTTAATTCAAATTGTTGCTAAAAGTATGTAATAGCTGCTTGACAACGCAGACCACAAACTGCATTTTGCATTTGCTAGATTGAAGCACTTAACTCGCTTGAATGCAGGATTGTTGTCTATATACGTATGTATATTCCTTATTGTTGTTGTTGTTGGCTAGCATCAAGGCTGTTACAACGACAACTATACCCTGGGGTAGATAAGAGAGACTAAACTCTGGGCTTTGATTTGTGCAGTACATGTGGTTGACATCCGAGCATTACCTTCAGGCATTATGAGTCGAGTACAATAAGCCGATGTTCCAATCGGTGAAGCGAGCAAAGGGAATTTCCTACAGCTATAGATGAACTGAGGTGTGCACAGTTCGTGTGCAAGCTCTTAATTGGAGCATTAATGGATTTTTCAATCACTACATGCATTAACACAGAGAGAAAATTTGTTAAATTTCAAACTTGATATTTTCTTAAGAAGGAAATTGACAACTTTAAGTATTTCGATTTATGCTTAAGTTAAGTTTAAAATGTTGAATATTTTTATTTATGATTTACTTACAATTTATACTTAGATGCATTATATAGCCAATGACATCATCATTTTTTCAATGGCACGCCATAAGAAACAGTCAAAATTTCAAATTTTCATGCCTCTTACTCACATATTTCTTTACGTATAGTTTTGTAACTTCACTTTCGTATGGAGACAATCTATATCAAGCGATCCTGAACATCGCATTAAGATCGGATTGTAATCAAGAAAGTTATCACACATCGAAAAACGTAAATTTACAGCAGAGGCGCAGCAACAGTACTGAGTTCAGCTGCAGCGCTGCCGTCACACGAGCAGCTTACAAGAAATATGAAAGCATATGTGCGAGTGCAACATATATACACAATATCGTGTGCATGTTAAGCTCTTCAACTGAATTTTACTTTCTTGTTTTTATCAAGTTTTTTAATGTTCAATAGGTTTTTTTTTTGATAAATTATGTGATCAGGCTCATGAAGTACCTAAAAATTACGATCTACAGTGATGTAAATATTCCTAAAATTTCATTGATTTTTCAATGAACTACTTTGTTTGCGTATACACGTAGCGACTTCATTCGTTTTACCTTAATATTTTTTTCTCATCCAGCTCCTCGCGCAACTTCTACTTTCTCTTCACTAGTAGCTGACTTGATTAATTTATTACTAATCGCATAGCTACATTCATTTCTATTTAACTTGATTTGCTTTACAACTGTAGCACACATCGCCACGAAAAACTTCTCGATTTTTAAACCTAATTGTTTAACTTCAGTGTCATAAATCTTTTTCACTTTATTCACTCTTTACATTGTTGCTTATCGAATGGCTCTCTAAACTCTTTGGTTTTTTTTTTTGCTCCCGGCACTTCTTCAATCTCCTATCACCTATAAGCTCTTCTCTCTCTGCTCAACTCACTTCATTTTTCAACTTCAAACTGAACTGAACTGAATTGCACCTAACCGATACTCAATATGTTATTGTTGTTTTGCATTTGGTGAAAAGTCCATTTGAATTTTCCTTTCGAGCGCCTTCTCGCAAGAAGCACTTGCCATCACACAATACGAAAACTTTTTCATTTTTGTTTCACTTTTTCTATTTTTCTCATTTTACTATTTTGTGTGTTATTTGTTATAGTAGGCGAAGCTCTCTCACTCTCTATGCTCTTGTTGTTCTTTGAAATTCAATAAAATCAACCGAAATTGGTAGTCAATAGGGGTATCTATATGTAGTATATGGACTGGAATATGTATGGAGTGTGGTCGCTCTTGCTGCAGAATTACCCAAAAATAAATGTAAAAAAAAAAAAAATAACAACAACCGCAATGAAGCCGCACGGGTTGCCTTAAATTGTTTTCCGACAAATTCCATGATGAGTTGGGAGCAGGAAAGGAGAAGTGTGAAGAGCGAAAGTTTTACACATTTTACAACTCAGCTGAAGTGCTTAATTACACACACAAACATAGTACAACCAATGGCAAAGAGATCGTTGAAGAGAAATATAGATGGACACACAATTCCATAGCGAACTAATAGATAAGGCTATATTCGAAACTATACTCGACAGCAAGTGATCCTGTTCTAACTTTAAATAAGACAAACAGTTAGACAGTAACACTGAACTATGCACAAAATTCAAGATTTCTTTGCCAGATAGTTTTGTAGTTTCCAGAGCAGTTATGGAATGTAAATGGGAACGGCTTCAGTCGCTAGCGTTTTCACTTCAAATCCTCATTAAAATCAATCATGTTTCTTAAGAGTTTAGGAATTTAAGCGTGTTTTAGTTTACGCACCTATATTTCCACATTGAACTGGAGTTCGCTTCTGGTACTAGCGTTGATTGCCTCTCCTTACAGTTTTTTTTTATTTCATTTTTTATTTTTATTATTTTTCCAGTTTTATATTTGTATATTCAAATGTATTGCAAAACTATTTTCAACACTATTGTGAGCTGGCTTTTGAAAATGAGCTCAAGTTTGTTTATTTGTTTGTCTGTGTGTTGACCGTCTATTCTTACATGCTTTGCAATTTGTTTTCTGATCTATTATTTTTTAAGTTTTATACAATTTCAAATATGTATATTTAAGATTTGTTTTCATCACCAGTGTGGACTATCCTTCCACAGCGATCTGAAGTCTGCTTCTGTCCCAAGTGTTGATTGTTTTTTGGTACATTATCTACAATTTTAATTCATATCAATTACGTTTGCTCCTAAATACTTTAAATACTTTCACTATCGTCACTAGTGTGGATTGCGTTTCAGCGGCGATTGAAGGGTTAACAATTCAACTTCTCTTTGATCTTGCAGAACATAGTTCCACAAGAGTATGCACTTATGTCCGCTTTCGTCACTAGTGTGAGCTACCTTTCTAAAGAAAGCACGTTCACACAAAGCAACATACGTATTATGAAGTTTGGCACGCTTTGGGCAAACTTAATAGACCCTTTGTATGCTTTAAGTACAGGGTGCTCACGGGTAAGGCGTTAACAATGCCAAACAATGCACAATGGCCAAAAAGGAGAAGCAAATAAATTGGTGTGCGGTACGTGTTGTATTGTTGTAACACTGCGAGGCAACAAAATCAAAACCACTGCAACTCTGGCAACCACAGAAACAGCAGTAATAGCAATAGGTGCACCCTTTCTCCCCCATCTCCATCCCCATTCCCATCCCCATTCCCATCCCCATTCCCATCCCCATTCCCATACACTCTTTGACCCTCCCTCTGATCGGTTGTAAGTTCATCCCATTCTGCTTTTAGTTGGCCATTAGTCTTAATGACTTGCGAGTGCGAGTGCGAGAGCCAAACAAATAGTCAAGGCCTGAATGAGTTGTAGAAAGCGAAGCGTCTGGAAAGTCCTGCGAAAGTATTTAGCTCAAACTGTGTTCTATCAGGCCAAGAGCAGTGAAAGAGGAGCACATGGATAGATAGACAGATAGACAGAGAGAGAGAGAGAGAGAAACAAAAGTTGGTTTGAGGTAGCCAATGACAAAGAATTTTCAAAGCGAGCCTGGGAAAAACAGCTTCCAGTGCTTTTGTGTTTTTGATTCATTGTCCATTCTTAACGTTGTTTTTTCAACTGTCCCAACAAAACTAATCATGTTTACACGCTGTGACATATCACGATAATCAAACTGTTGAACATAAAGCAGCTAAGATAGCTAACAACTTGGCTAGCGGAGTTGCAATTTAGTTGCTATTTCAAACAAATAGGACAGTAAAACAGTTTTCTTACTATTAATTCTAATCTGTTGTTTTAAAAATAATTTTGTGTGGAAATAACAATACATTTTTGCTTACCTATGTGTATAATTTAGTGTTTTATGAAATGGAATACTTTTTTTTTAACTTATAATGTACTTTAAATAACATTTTTGCTTCAATCAATCAAAATCAGATAACAGAATTTTACCTTATCGCAATAATATACGCATAAACATTAAATTTATCACAGATTTATACATGCTTTACATTATGCTGCATTCCTCTCTCTTTCTTTTTAACAGTTTTATTTTTTCATAATTTTTTTTTCGCATTTTTCTCAGTGCATTCTGCAACGTTGCGCATTATATACAGTTGAAACTTTGTGCGTCTTTGCCAGAAGAACTTCACGTTTTAATTCCACTTTTCATAAGAACAGTAATTTTTAATGAGCAGCCACAGACTTAGCATCGTCATCATTATTATCATTATAATGACCATCATAATGATCAGCTTGGTCATTATGAGGACTGCAACTGAAGCTGTAGATGGCAGCTTGAAGCTTTGCCGCTCTGCTTTATCATGGTTGCCCGGTTCCCGCCTTCCGTTCACGCGATGCATCCGTACTTTTCTCCCATCCTCTCTCTCTCTCTCTCTCCAACTCGCTCTCTCACTTACTCTCTCTGTCTCTGTCTTTTTGTTTACGACAATGAAACGCGCGCCAACATCCTGCGAAATGCGCCTCCTGTTTGCGCAAAGCAACTGCCCCGTAC
The DNA here is from genome assembly GCA_035047385.1 of Drosophila tripunctata. Taxonomy (NCBI): domain Eukaryota; kingdom Metazoa; phylum Arthropoda; class Insecta; order Diptera; family Drosophilidae; genus Drosophila; species Drosophila tripunctata. The sequence continues at coordinate 2,986,800 of JAWNPS010000210.1, read as the reverse complement.
AGTCTTGTCCTGTCCTTGTCCTATCCTTGCCGTATCCTTGCCCAACTTCGAGCTTACAGCTTCCAATTTCCAACATCAGCTCCAGTTTTAACATTCTGCTGCACTTAACCCATTTTTATACCCTGTAACGAGCAGCATTACTAAAATAGGGTAACTTTATGAAACTTTAATCAAAGTAGGTTATATTTAAGCAAGTGAAAAATAATAGTTTTAATCTAAATAATTTTTTTTAAATATTTTTTTACATTATATAAAACAGCAACATATTTTTAAATTTTCATTATTTTATTATTTAAGATGTTTTCCATTTCAAATATTTTTTTAGCTATTTTTAAAAGTTAAAATTTTATATAAATTTTACTGAATTCAAATTAAATAACATAAATTTATTTATTTTTATAGAATGAAAAGGTTTTAAATAGCGAAAGAGTCTAATTAAATGCTTAAAAAAAAATTGGTATATATTTTTTTAAGCAATTAAAGAGCATCTGTTAGCTTAATACTATTTTTACTTATTTTTTTTATATTTCATTTCATTTTGTTTTTTTTTTTCGCGCGGTCGGTGAAACTGAATAGCATAATTTGCACGCATTCGGCGTAGTCGTTTAGTAATTTTCATAAATTACCCTTCACACGCACACAAAAGGCACCAAAGGGAAACTGCATTGAGGAAATGAAAAAGGGAAACTGAAAAACAGATTCACACCGATTTACAGACAAACACACACACACTCACACTCATACACTTTCACAAATTATCATTATCGGGCTGGACTCCTTGAACTCGTTGTCGTTGCAAGTTAAACAAATTCGTTTTAAATGATCAAATAATTGCACAGATTTTCGCTGCTGTCTGAAAATTATTTAACAATTTACGATGTGTTGATATTACATATAAAATTTGGAAAATTGTTATGGATCTAAAGAAGTTACGAAAACGCATCTAAGAAGCTGCACATGAAGAGTTTCAATTAAAGTGCAAACAAGTGTTCAGACTATTGAATTGAGCATAAATAAGCTAAAGCTACTACATATATATATATATATATATATATATTTTGTACGACTCTGGTAGACATTATATAATGTTACAATCCATACGGATTTAATTTCAGCCTTTGCTGACAGACAAGTTGTCTTTTTAACTGTCTTTATCTTCAATCAATACAATAACATACATTTGATCAAGTGCTCGACACCCTTTAGTTTTGGTAGTAAGTCTATAACAATATAAACACAGCAGTTAATAATCCGTTTGAAAAGTTCTTAGCATTTCCACATCCATTCAAATGTCAAAGTAAAAGAAGTTGTTAACCAAGTTATTTTGGTAAAACCCAAATTGTAGAACATTTGCAAAATAATTGTGATTATTCTCACTTCATTTAATTTTTACTACATTTCTGTTAAACTGTAGAAACTGTTGTAAATTTAGTGGTTAGCTAATATTTAAGGACTTTCTATGACTTTTCGAAATATTTTTAAAAAGGATTAGTAATTACACGTCATATGAAAGTAAAGTAGTTGCGGGAAATGCTATTATAAAACTAATACTTTGGCTTTTACTTTATTTATGTTGAAATACAATAGTTTCTGAAGGAAAATCTTACTAAAACTAAGAAAATGAAAAATTGTTGGTGTGCATTTATTGTATGATTAGATGATTAGTTAGTTGGGATTAGTTATTATTACTTGATCAGACATCTCTTCACTCCTAAACTGTTATCTATTTATTGTTTGACGAGTTGAACCAAAAACTATTACTTACAACTGTAACAAGTTAGTATGTATGTATTACTCAATCAGATATCTTTTCACTCTTAAACTGTATTTTGTAAAAGCCAAATAATAGATTTCGACTTAAATATATTTTCATTTTCATTTAGTAAAAGAATGGATTTAAATAATTAATTGTGCAATAATTAAGTGTAATTTGTTTTAACTCTGGCCAATTTGCCAGAGTTGCCACAGACATTTGGTTCAGTCAGTTTGCAAATTGCTATGTAAATATTTCACAGCACATAAAATAACAAACGAAATAGAGAGAGATAGAGTGGGTGAAAGAGAGAAAGAAAAAGAGAGTAAAAAAATACTTAAATTAAAGAAATAAATAAATAAATTCGTAGTTGCAAGTGAAACATGCACAGTTGACCTGTAAGAGGGTTGACTATTGAGGGATACAAATGAAATGTTGGCAGCTCCCCAAGCGGCGGCAACCCTAATGAATCGAGGACGCATCCAATAGAGCCAACGAGCTAGACAGAGACGCAACGAGAAAGTGTGCGGGGGTGGTAGGGTTGCTTGGCACTTCAAGTGCATTCAAGTGTGTGCTGCGTACAATGCAACAGTTTTTAAAGTGGCCAACTGGGTAAGGAACATAAGGTACAAGAGTAGAGTAGAGTAGAGCGAAGGGAGTGGACAAGTGGTTGCGGGTTGGTTTGTACTCACTCAGGTGTTAAGGTAGGGGCCTTCATACATAGGCTGTACGGTTGCCAATTTAACGCTTGTCGCACAGTGTCACAAATTGAATAACAACTTCTTTCGATATTACTGAAAATGTAGAAATCCAAAAAGAGTAAACTTGATTAGCTATATTGTTGATTCACAAAAGCTAGACTTGTAAATGAAAACTACGAAATTAATTAACTACTAAGAAATAAAAATCTACTATTATTTCTGATAAATAACATTTGGGAACTATAATTCGAATACGAATTCAATGCTAAGTTAAAAAGTTCTTAATAACCTTAGTTCTTTTAGATAAATATTCTTAATTTTGGTTTCTTTTAAATTTTAATATGCATTTTCTTGCTTAAAGAACATGCTGAATTTTGATCAGTGTAGCGTTAGACATTTCATTAAATACTCAAGCCCCAAAAGAATCACAATAATTTCTGTGTTTTAAGTGTATTTTGAATATTATTTACTTAAAATGTATAAAAATCAACTGTTTATTGTGCTTCAGTCATGTAATGAAATCGAAATTGATAATGGATTAATTAAAAAGAATTGTTAAAGATTGATTTCATTAAAATGAGCGCAAAAAAAAGAAGAAAAATAATTTGCATTGAGTTTCGTTTGCTATTGTATGTCTATCGATAATGCATATCGATAACAGCGTTGGTATTCATACACAATTTACAAAGGTTAACTACAAATGGCCAATGCTATTGTTAAACTACAATCTGAAATACAGGCATACCACTGTTATTGTCCTCCCCCCCCCCATCCACACACACACAATGGGCGACACGACTCTACTCACAAACAAGAACAGAGATGGTGCGAAAGCCAGAAGGTGATAGAAAGAGATGGGGGGAAAGAGAGAGGCAGGGTGGTAGTGAGTTCCCTTTTGTGACAGTTGCAGTTACAATGCATGCAGATAAACAACGAGAACGAACAGAAAGCAACACTTCAAACAATAATAATAACACAATCAAGGGTCTGTTCACACACGTTTTTCAAGTGGGCTCGTGAGGCCCAGAAAAACCCACACAGACACTACTGTGTTGAGTTCAGATCAGTGTTGCCAAAATTTAATGGTACAAAATAGCTATTATGACACACAGTTAGAAAGTTTTTTGTTAAGCGAGTCGACTGTAAAAGACTAAGTACAAAAAAATAGTACCAAAAATCAAATAGGAGACTTCATAATATATTTTAAATTATAAAATTTGTAAGTAATTTACATTAAATATACATATTTATACTGCTTAATTTTGTAATATTACATTGAGAAAAGTTTTTAGTTAGTTCCACTCGTCTTGTTCTATATAGCGTTTCCTCAATACCTTTTAGAGTAGTTCCCAATTAATTACTATTCAATGAATTGCTCATTTCATTGGCGTTGAAAAAGGGTGATTATAATATAAATATATATTTTAAATAGTAATAATAGTAAATCTAATGAAATTGCCCTTTCACATTGAAGAAAATTAGGTCTAATGAATTCTTTAAAGCTAATGCAAAGTTTGAAGTGATGAATGAAAAGGTATGAAAACTTTTTCTGATTTAATGCTACGCAAATTTTATTTATATATAACAAAATTTAAATACTGATTAATCAATAAACAGAATTTTATAAAAGAAAAGAAAAAAAAAATGAAAAAATGCAAATAATAATTAATTAATTAATTAACTACGTTTTTTTTTTGATAGTTTTCATTTTCAATGACCGTCAAAAGTTTTTTAATTAGTACTAATGCTAGTAAAAAATAAAATTTTCTAAACTTTACTTTTTTAATGCCAACGAAAACCAATTTCATGAAAATAACATTTCTTAATGCTAATGAAAAGTAATGCTAATGTTTAAAGACACATCTCACATAAGCCCATGTTATATTGTATTGCATACTTAATTGTACTTTATTGCATTGAAATAATCACATTCGTGTCTCTCGCGACTGCTATTTCAAATTAGTCTTATATAGATAAAGAAACTCAAATAACTACCTTGTAGTGAAACTTAATTTAGCTATTAACTCGCTGCAATGGCAGTACAGGTGCCGACATATGGAAGCTAAATTACGTATACGCAGCATGTGCTATGGTACTGTGTGTGCGTTTGGTTAAATTCGAGCTGATGCCGGCCGGTCTCTGCATTCTTTTCACACATGCGTGCCCAAGAACAACCTGCAAGCCAATCCGTTACATCTGTCTGCCCCCCCTTGTTGCAAACCGTTTCCCTTAACAACCCGCTCCTTTACCGTTAATATCTTGCAGCATCTCCTCTGCGCTGTTGCATCAGTTGTGCCCCTTTGGGGCTGCCCGCTCGGCAGCGTTACTATTACCGCTATTCCAACCACCCTGCCCTGCCCCGCCGTTGCATACCCCCTCACTTTGTGAGCGAACATTTGAAGCCTTGAAGCCATCATCATCATGATCATCATCATCATTAACATCAACTGCTGAAGCACGGGGCAACATTTTGTAACAATAGCAGAGGCTCAGTGGGTGTGCTTCTCAGAGTGTGTGTCGGTGTGTAGGGGTGTGTTTAGGGGTATATTTAGGGGTTTAGGGGTGTGTATGTGTGTGTGTGGGAGTGTTTGTTTGCTGCCATGTCTGTGTTTGCTTTAGGTAATCATTTCAACGTGCTCATTCTTCGTACTGCTGCTTCTCAAGCGTCTTTCTCTTGGCATCTAAATAACCAAGGATTGTGCAACGTGCATCAGTCTCAGTGGCTTGCCTGCCTCACAGCAAGTGGCTGGCAGCTAACTGCGTATTGTGTGAGATGCGGGGAGAGGGGATGGGGCAAGAGCAAGTCAAGCAGTCAGCAAGCTGTTCTTGCATTCCCAGATAAAAGCTGGCAAGCTGTGCTTCTTCAAATCCCATAATAAATTCGAGTTTGACTGCCTTCTACACTCTTCACTCCCCACTCCTGTGGCCGTTGAGACCACAAACACAACACAACACAGCACAACTCACACACACACACACACCTGCATAGTTCCCCATTTCTCCTGTCATAAGCAGGGTAAGTCTCCATTCCACAACAACATTGACAGCTGACTCTAAAGCATAAGTAGCCATAACAAATCAAACTTGCAGAAATTGAAAACAAAACATTTCTATAAAATTTACTAGCAAAAATATTTAAGCATAAACAAGGGCTTAAGGTCAAAAGCTAATATTTGTGGCTTGGTAAGGTTCATGGTTTCCCAAACGGATTTCAAATTGAAGAAAATTGTGTAAAGAAGTTAAGTTCGATATATTGATAGCAATGTGTTAAAACAGAGCTGAATCAACGCGAAAATCGCAACTAATTAAATAAACACAAGAATGAAAATTTTAGTCAGGTATGGCGCCCGTGTAATACCTCTAAGCTTATTTTTCAATTATATAAGTTCAAATTGGAGTAACCGCTGCAAGAACTTAACATAACACACATATTTGTGTGTCTATCTCGCTCGCACAATGTTTTTCGTTTTCGCTGCTTGTGTGAAGTTGCCACTGTGGCAGTGCTCAGTGCAATACACGTGGCTGTGCACCGCACAGCTTTAATGTATGTTATCTTTCTTGATTATAGTCCGATTTCAATGCAATTTACAGGATCGTTTGGTATTATTTGTCTCCAAATATACGCGAAGTTGCAAAACTATACGTTAAGAAATAAGTGAGCCGGAGCCATGAGAAGTTTCTATGCAATTGTGCTTCATATGGTCGAAGGGGGAGGGCTTCTAAAAAATTTGTATGGCATTATGTTTATACTGCATCTAGCAGCCTGCATGACAAAATTGGTGTCCCTAGGTGCCGCAGTTACTAAGATAATCGTCCAAAACATGTATTTTTTCCGAGGTATGTCTGGTTTTGCGCTTATTGTGGGCGAATGGCGCGTGGCATCAAAAAAAAAATTCTTGTAGTGATAGACTAAATATGTGATCGATACTGACTAACTTTGAACTGAACAACTTGAACTTACCGTCTCTGAGATCCATTTGTTCATACGGACAGACAGACGTACATGGCTTAATCGACTCGGCTTGTGATGCTGATCAAGAATGTATAAACTATAATGGGGTCTGCCACGTTTTCTTCTACCTATTACACACTTTTCACAAACCCAATATACCCCTCAGAGGGTATAAAAATTAAAAGAGTGAAACAGATTACATAAAGCATTCGATCGCTCGTACACTTGATTGTTATTATTATTTAATTTTGCTACAGAGAGTACAGGGATCTATTAAGTTTGTCAAAAAACATAAAAAAAAGAATTCGATACCAATTCCATGTCTGTTGAAATAACTTAAACAACTTACTGGCTGTCCAAAAGGACAGATGATAGTGAAATTAAGTTTATTAATTTCAATTTATAATATTATATCTGTTTGTAGATATATAGTGGCACATGATTTCTTTAACAAATCAATAACTTTATACGAATGTCGGAGCTTTTAAATTGACAATTATATGTTAATACGTAGTGATTACACTACCTTAATGTGCCTTCAGATAAAGTTTTTTTGTCACAGATATATATTTAAATGTAAACTTGTATCTCAGTTGTTAAGCTATCATGATGAATTTAAGTACAGTAAGTAAAATTGTAAAATTATATTAATATCATTTAATCAGAACGATTGGATAACTGTATCTATTCTTATTGTAAAAAAATTTGGTGTATATAAAGTATATGTATACTTTAGGGGGTACAAAATGAGCTTTAAGCTTGTTATGTTATAGTTAGTTTAGGTTGAAATTACATTATAAAGCTTTTTAATGTTGGCATTTACTTTCATCATCTTTGTTCTAGGTATTACTGTTCGCTGCCTAAATTAAATTAGCCTAGGAAATGCAATTTATTAATATTTTCATCATAATAGCGTGTCGTTATAATAGCTTCGCTTTTACAGGATATCTTACAGTCATACTATCTTATTCATTGCGTTCTCTAAGCAAATGCTTGACAAGTCTTCTTTATCTGGAACATAAACTACAAGGCTTTTCACATAACGAAGATGTCGTAGAAAAAACCTAGAATTTAATCATTTACCCCAAAAGAAAAGGAAGCAAAAAACGGCTTAAAAAAAAGTGAAAAGTTTAACAGCAACGAAAAGAAGAGGAAGAAAAAAGATGAAGTTGAACAACAACAACAAAGATACTGAATGTTATAACCTTTCGTTTATGCATGCATGGAAGCTGCAATTTATGTACAGTATGTTATGTATGTATGTGCACACCATCATAGAGATAGGCACGCATCCTTGGAACGTGTATATATGTGTGTGTGTGTGTATTAGAGTGTTGGTAAATGTGTTGGCAAAGTCAAGTTTGAAAATTGTTGCCAGCCAACACCTTTAATAGTTTCTATGTTCCATTGCTTCAACTCAATACCCTGTAAGCATAGGAGAAAAAGTGTCCAAAAAACGAATATTTATAATAGAGTAAAAATATGTATTAATAGTATAGTATATTTACAGTTGATACGATATGATAAATGCGATGAAAATTGCATTTAAAGTTCGCAGTTATACAAAATCAATTTCCGTTTGTTGTAGTTGCCTGCAAAGTTGCAGTGGCGCCATCTAGTGTACGTGGCTTTAGCTTATCTTCGATATACTCGTACACCAAAAAGGATATCTCATAGTCAAGCCACTCGCAGCTGCAGTGTTGTCAAATTTATTTTTTTCACATTTTTTTTTTTTTCTTTACTTTTTTGCTCCTCCACTTTTCAATGGCAGCTATCGCTGACACCATTTTGTAAGCCAAGTGTGTGAGTGAGTGTGTGTGTGTGAATTACCTACCTGCTTTCTAGCTGTGTTTTAGCCAAAGCCAAGCCAACGAATTAAAAATTGTATACACTTATTTATAAAGTAAACTTTTGCTCTTTGACTTGGATATCATTATGCGCTTGATTCGCGCATCTTTGACCTTGCGGTTAAAGGATCAAAAGCATCCAAAGGACCCAAGTATTCAGTATACTACAAAGCTGCACAAAGCAGGCATGAAATAGCAAATTCAAGAGCATACATCCAAAGCGTTAACATTAACAAGTTTACAAGTTTTGCCAACAATTCAAAGTTTGTCTAGTATTTCCAATTTATGCGCCCTTTCTTCCACTGATTGTTAAACGTTACTGGCAAAGTTTGCAAAATCAGTCGATATCGTGTTAAAATTGGCGTATACATAATATCTCAGCAATTTTGTAATTTATTAACCTTGAGTTATAACTATTTAAGTGAGAACATGCTTTATCTTCGAAATATTCAAGAAATATATTCTAAATTCCTAATAGAGACTTGCGTAAATATGTTTCGAAAAGAATTTCTGTGGACTAGATGGAAATAAAGTTTAAACAGATTATTACATTTGAGTTTATATTTATATTTAGAATTGGTTTATTAACCCCACCTTATGGGTTAAACCTTTAAATTACATATCATAAATTTACAATTGAAATTTTATGCAATTAAGGAAGTCCTTTCTGAAACTGCACAGCTTGCTGGAGCAGCGACAATTTTTGCATCTGGTTATATAGTATTTCAAATTGTTTTTGTGGAGCAATACTTAGTAAATATAAGAATTTCCGTGACATAAATTCAAAAATCTTTATATAATTCACAATTAATTATGATTGATTAAGCTTCCAAAACCTTTTCTATATGTTATATGTATATCTATTTCAATTCAATTTTTCACTTTGTTAAATTAAACTTACACTATCTTTGGACATTGTTATAAAATATAAATCTATTGCTTTTCTACAAAATTTTTATCGTCTCATTGTACCATTTATTTAGTCTCTCAATTAAATTTGATCCTTTTTTGAGTGTTTGACTGTGGCAAATAAAGTTGCAACATTGCAACAATTTCACTTTAATGCGCTTCTGAGGCACTTCTCAAAGTACGCCAACAGCTTTGCAGCGAATTAAAAACTAAAATATATGACGCAAAATGTTGCATAAAGTGCGGCCTCGTCCTCGGACAAGTTGCTCATGGTGGGCTCCTGGCTCTCGCTTGTACCCTGCTTTAATGTAGTCCTCTACACTTGTTTTTTATTCCCGCTCTCATTCCCATTCCCGTTTCCCCATTCCTCTGCCCGCCCAAGACCTCATCTCTGAGCAAGACGGGCACATAATATGCGCCTACGCAATTATTTTGCATGCTCCATTTTAACAATTTAAGGAAAGCAAAAAAAAAATCTAGAAAGAAAATGTCAGTTGGGCATGCCGACTGTGTAATACCCTCTGATCTTCGTTTCTCACTATATAACTTCAAATTGGAGTAGAATAACTGAACATGCATACATATTTGTATGTCTCTCTCGCTTGCACTACGTTTTTCGCTTACGCTGCTCAGCGCAATGCACGTGACAATGCCTTTCCTGAAAGTAACGATTTTCGTTGTATGTCTAACTTTTGTAATTATAGTCCGATTTTAATGCGATTTTTAGGATCGTTTGATATTATTTGTCTCCAAGTATGCGCAAAGTTACAAAACTATACATTAACAAATACGTGAGTAAAAAGCATGAAAACTTTCAACTTGCTTTGTTTTTCTGTGAGCGAATAGGGCGTGACATCCAAAAAATATTAATGGCATTGTCTTTATATTGTACCTAGCAACCTGCATGCCAAAATTGGTTTCCCTAGGTGCCGTAGTTATTGAGATATTCGCCAAAAATGTATTTTTTTTCGAGGTATTTCTGGTTTTTCGCTAATTGTGGGCGAATGGGGCGTGACATCCAGAAAAAGGAAACAAACTTGTATTGACTAACTAAATATGTGATCGATGCTGACCACCTTTGAACTTTTAGTTCTTACCATCTCTGAAATCTGTTTCAAAATCAACACAGTTTCTTATATAATTTTTTACTAGCGGAAAAGCTTTAAATTAATAAAAAAAAAAAACGAAAGATGAAGGGTTGAAAATAAATATTTGTTTTAATAATTTATTTTCTGTTTGTGTGATTTAAAAACTATATTAAATAACTTTATTAATTGCTTCCAATAAAACAAAATATATATTGTGGTAACTCACAAATTTTTAAAGTAATAAAAATAACAAATCTTACAAAAATGTTGTATTTTAATTAAATGAATTAAATGTAAAAATACTAAGTTTTCCAAAAGCTTAAAATTTATATATGTAGCTATAATATAATGTGCAACTAACATGTTAGAATTTGAGCACATTTTGAGTTAAATATGTCATGTAAAATACAATGTAGAATATAACAATATTAGACTATAAACTATCGCTCACACCACTTTGCTTAATTGTACAGGGTATATGCAAAGGATGAGGAAGAAATATGAACAAGTGAAATGCGAAAATGAATGAACGAATGACTGAACGAATGAATGAATGAATGAGTGAGTGAGTGAGTGAGTATTGCAACTGCAGCACCCCCTTCCAACAATCCTACTCATCCACTTTCCCACATTTCCTCATCGCACTTTTTTCACTACCTCATCACCACTTCTCCAACTCCAACTCCAGCTCCAACTCCTTAACTATATGTTAAAGTGGGGCATTAAAAAAGAGTCGCGTGGATGCAGCAAGATGCATATATAGAATGTACATAGAATGCCAGAGTGTGGAGCCTGAAGTCTGGTGTTTCTGTAGAAAGTGCGGCATATGTGGCAGGCAACTGGCAAAGAGTCGGGTTCGTTTTCATATGCACGCTTAAGTGTGTTGCAAGTGTGGAAAAATCAGCAATGAAAAGTGCCAAAAAACACACATAAAGGAAAATAATCAAGAAAATATTAAGTTAACCAAGCATCAAATCAAATGAAGAATATGTATTTTGTTTTATTTGGTTTAACATTACATATTTTTACACTTTTCACAATATTTGAATGTTTTCGAGACCATGTACCATGAAAAGTAGAGAAGTTCCATTGAATTCGTCGGAACAAAGAGAGAGTAATTTAAATGTATTCATTTAGAGACAAAAAATATCAAATGATCCTGAAAATAGCATTAAGTTCGGATTATAAACAAGAAAGTTATCATACATCGAATATTTTTTTATATACCTCCTAAATAAGGATAGATTAGATAGATAAGATGAACTGTTTGGTTTGTAATACATCTCAAATTGAGTACTTGATGTTGATTTAAAATAAGTTCGTAGTCTCTTACAGTCGACTCGCTGCTACTAGTTATTTACACAAAATGTTGTTTCACGAATACAAATATTAAACTTTATATTTAAAAATATTCATTATTATATTATATATTAAATTGATTATTTAAAAGATTAATTCAACTAAAATCAATTGTCTTTAAAAGGTTTTAGTCCTGTAAATTTATTAAAGCTATTTATAATTAATATACATATACTTATACACATATATTAATAACTTAAACTTCAGTTTGTTAAAAGTTCAACCTTATAAATGTTCAATAGCATTTCTATATGTTAATGGTAAAACATCTAGTTCCAAATTTATTTGTCTATGTCAAATTTGCAGCTTTGCTTTGAGTTTTGTTTCTCGTTTGCCAAATGTTAAGCATATCACATTACGTATACGCCGCGTTGACCATTGAGTCATTTGCTTCCATTTCCTGCCTATCGCATTGCAAATGCAAACACAGAGAGAGAGAGAGAGAGAGAGAGAGAAGGAGAGAGTAGAGAGTAGAGCAGAGATAGAATGAGACAAACAACTGTGAATGGGTGTTGCAATTCGATTCGTTTCGTTTCGATTCATTTCATTTCATTTGTGTTTTCATTTTCATTTGTCGGCGAAGCAAAATTGAGCGCATTTCCTGTGACATCAATCGGGCGAGTTGCGTTTCATTGTTTTTGCCACAATGGTTATGCATATTTATAGCATGTCATAGTGCCAGAAAGTACAGCAGATAAAAGAGACTGAAAAGACTAGACAAAGACAGTGATAGTGTGCGAGGGAGACAGAAACAGAGACAGAGAGAGAGAGGGCGGTAAAATCTGTTTGCAAACGTGTCTTTTTTGTTGCTGCTTTTGGTTTGTTTGATTTGTTGTTTTTACTGATTGTTTGCTGATTGTTTGTTGGTATTGTTGTTGTTGTTGTTGCTGTCTGTTGATCTTGTTGTGGCAGTTGTTGCTCTTGCTGCTGTTGTTTGTTTGACAAACCGCAAAATATTTAATTACATGTCGAAAAACTGCATTGTAATATGTTTTTGCACGTCAACGAAATCTACAACAGCAACGTTAACAAAAAACTTAAAAAAAAAAAAAAAATAGCTCGACATTTGACAAGACCACGCCCCCTGTTTCCCCGTTCACCCACTTTCGGCTGGTGGAAACACCTGCTAACGGTTTTATAGATAAAAGCCAGAGTCAAGCTGAAAATGTTGTTGTCGTATTATGACTAAACATGCAAAACAACCTCATTACCAGCACACAACACCGGGTCTATTCTGCCCAGGATTTTGCCATTGTAAAGGATATTTACTCCCACAAAACACACACACACACACACGTGTGTTTGTTGTAAGCAGATACAGTTATCTGCTCGTGGGGCACACATAATTGCTTCCTGTGCAACGTCGTCGTTGTTGCCAACAAAATTATTGACATGGTGAAGTGTGAGAAACCCAAGCAAAAAGTTAACTTTAACCTCAAGCCCAAAAGCAGCCCCGTCTATCATGCATCTAATGAATGCAAATATAGCCACAATAAGTGTTATTACACACACACACACACATAGACTACATGTGGCCCAAGTGAAATGGCAAAATTAATTTTCACATTGTGCTACCTAAAAATAACGCGATTTCATTAATGGCAAAAGCCCCAAAAATGTTGGTTAAAGAAAGCAAAGGCAAACAGGAAAAGAGGATAGAGAAGGGCGAATGTGGGGGGCGGTATGCTAGGGGCGGGGTACTAAATTTAGTCACAGTTGTTGGCTTTAGCAAATGTCTAAGGTTAAGGTTAAGACTGTTGCCTGCTTCGCATTAAATGTCGTTAATTGATTCAGCTAAAAGTTCACTTCAATAATAACGACAACGATAATAATGAACACGATGACAATTGTAATAAAAAGCAAAGATACGAGAGTGATAAGGCATGATGAGCATGAAATGATGACGAAAATATTATTTGTCATAATGAAAAGCATTAAAATGCTAATAAATAAATAATATCTTATACGAAATGATAATGTTAAAGCAGTAAGAACGCCTTACGTTCGTATAGAAAGCTTAAAGTTGTTGGGTATTACACAGTCTAAAATTCCTAAAGAAATTTTTAAAATTCTTAAACCAATTAATATATTTCTAAACTGTAAAATTAGCGTACAAATTTAATTCACTTTTTTCTTGTAGCAGTTTAAATCTTATTAATAAATTCCATGATAAAAAAAAAAAACACTAACTAAAAAGTAAAAATATTTAATTAGCATTTTAACAGCGTAATTTAGAAACAACAGAGAATTCTTTAAATCTCAAGTATTTTCAAAATGAAGATTTAAAAAATAATACAATTGTAGCTTACTAATGAACTTTAAAATGTATATAACTAATTATTTAAATTTTATGCAAAATAAAAAAGAAAAAAGAAATGTTATCTTTGGAGCTCCAAAGAATTTGTATTAATTTACTAGCACAGTATTTATTTACAGTATCTTACTTTCATCCTTAAAATTCGTTTGTGATTACTTACAAATTATAGCACCTATATGACAAAGTTGTCGGATCAGAATAAAATTTGGTTTCTCATATTAGTGGGTACTTCATGCTTGTTGCGTAAATTTTGTGGCGATTAAAGGACACAAAACTTTTTTTTACCAAGAATTTTCAGTCGATTGTTCCTATGGCAGCTATATGAAATAGTGATCCGATCTGGCCGATTTTAACATATTAACTGCCTGTAGAGAGAATACGCATGTGTACCAAATTTTATCAAGATAGCTTTATAACTGAGAGACTAGTTCGCATAGAAACAGACGGGCAGACGGACGGGCAGATAAAAACGTTAAAGCGTAAACAAATTTGCTTACATACTGAAATTTAGATTTTAACATTAAAGTTTTCTTCATGTTGACACCAAATGTTAAAAGTTTAAGAGCATTTTTCCTCGACACATGATGCATTATATATGCATGCACTTTACTGCATTTATTTGACTTAAATACTTAACTAGGTCAAGACTTGCAGACAGTCGTCTAATAATTTTTTAAAAATCTTTTCTACAATATGTAGCTAAAGGAAATGCAGTACGTACGAAAGGAGTACGTACATATGTACATATGCATGATGAAGATGGGAAACATTTGAACTCTAGGATTAATTCATTTAGTGTCTCTGGATGCAAGTTTTATGCAACGTGCAGTTTACAGCTTTACAGCTTACAGCACTTGCCCCATTACAGAATCGGAACAATGCCAAAGAAGAACACGTGTATGTTTGTGTATCTAGGTATCTGAGTATTTGAGTATCTGACTATCTGAGTATGTGAGTAACTGTGCATCTGTATCTGGGCTTGTACAACATGGAACTGCGTGTGTTTGGCATGTGTCTGAAGTATGTCGAGCATGCGAATGTTTATTACACGTGTTCCGAGTGGTTGCCTGGGCGTCTGAGCATCTCAGCATTTCAACATTTGAGTATTTGAGCATCTAAAGGGTTTCCTCAGGTGTGACAGGTGAAATGCAGAGCAAAAAAGGAGATAGGGCTAGCAAGATAGATAGATAGAGTCAAAGTGAACTAAAGATTCAACAGATGCACAGACGTTTATGAACCAAACAACCAAATGAATGCACCTTGAAATGAACAAGAAAAAAACAAGCAATAAGAGGTAGGAAAGTATAGTCGAGCACGCCAAACAGTTTTATACCAAGCATTTTTCCGTGAAGCCAATCGAATTATTATTCTTAAGTTCTTACATATATCTTTTAATACAAATTCAATCTGTTAAGCTGTGTATTGCTTATCATTATTGTTTATAAGCATTTTAAGTGCATACTATACACAAGTGTGTGAGCGAGAAAGAGCAGCATCGTATCTTTGTAATGCTCACACAAATGCTGCCTATTGAACCTTGAGAAAATGTCGTGGAATAAATTCAATTTCATTTGTTTGTTCCTTTGTTTCTTAACCAATTTTGATAAAATTTTTAGAATCGTATAACAAAAGTAAGTTAAAGATTTATACAATGTTTTAACGAAATTCGATTAGGTTTACTTGTTGAAATTGCAGTATTTAGATAAAGCTAGCGTATTAACATAAATTGAAAACACACTTTTAAAAAAACTTATTTTAAAGAGATAATTTTCCAATGTCTGTTCTGGATTTCAGAGCATTATCTCATTTTAAAACACAATATATATTTTGAAAAATAAAACTATATCCAAAAATACCTATATGAAAAAAAGTCTTCTGATATGAAAATAAGTATAAAGAAGTGAAAAATATAGTATTTGAAATCTAAAATCTGATCAATTTCATTGAAAACAAATTTGAAAAGAACTTAGGAAACATAAGTTTACATTTAAAACACAAAACGGTATTAAATAATAAATATAAAAAACAAGTAAAATTTTTAAAGCTCTTTTAAATAAGTGCTTTAACTTTTCCATAAACAATTGCTATTCTAAATAAATGGAAAGACTCCCCGAGGAATTTGATCGATATTTGTTCTAAATTTGAACCAGTTATACAGTCGGTTGAGATAAAAATAAATGAACTCTTGAGAGCAGAGAAAGACCCTAAACTACAGTCAGTTATGGTGGGTTAACTCTGCAAGTAATGGACCACTTGTCGTGCCCTTTTGAGTGCATTCAAATGCGCACTCATCAAATCAAAAGCCAAATTGTCAGCTACCAACTGTGCCACAGTGGACACCGAAGACCATGGCCAAAAGCATGGCTCACATTCCTCCACCTTTTATTCTACTCCCCAACAACAACAACAACAACAACAGCAACAAAAAAAAACCAACCAGAGAGGGATAGTCATAAAAGGCGGCATGCTTGTCTGCTCAACAAAAACGACTAATAACAGGCAACGTTTAAGAGCTGAGCTTCCATTTAATGCAATTGCTATTAAGTTCACTTGACGCCAGCTCCAAAGTCGGGGGACTGACAATCCACAAAAACACGAGACGGTGCCAGTTAGAGATGAGTTTGGTTTCCATTTAACACGAACTTTTACATCAAGTTTATTACAGTCAAAACAGAAATCAAGTCGTTTCTTTTCTGTATTACCATTTTAGCTTATTTATAGCTAATAGCTCAAGAAATAAAACGCTGTTAGCTAGAAAATATGGCAGACCTCATAAAGTATTAATATTCTTGATCAGCATTAACCGCCTAGTCGATATAACCATGTCCGTCTGACTGTCTGTCTGTCCGTATGAACGAAAGGACCTCAGAGATGTTAAGAGCTACAATTATCGATACAAGTTTGTTTCCCCTTTTGTTGATGCCACGCTCTCTTCGCCCATAAGAAACAAAACAAATTCGAAAGTTTGCCTGTCCTCTATCTCATATATTTTCTAGCCTTTAGGTTTGTAACTTTACGTTCGTTTAGAGACAAACAATATCAATCGATCCTGAATATTGCGTCAAGATCGGATTGCAGTCAAGAAAGTTAATATCCATAGAATAACGTAAACTTACAGCAAAGGCGCAGGCAAAGTGACTAGCACTGAGCTCTGCTGCAACGCTGACGTCACACAAGCGTCACATGTCAGGTTCTTTTAGCGCTTACTACGATTTTATTTCAAACAACGGGAATTATAGTCAAAGGGTATTTTGCGGTAGAGTGTGCTCGACTGAACTTCTCAGTGTTTCGTAGTACTCGTTTTCTCAGTTTTTAGTTGGGCATATCAATAATTTTGCTTTAAACATTTTGGTAATTTTGTTGGTTTTTTAAATGCTATAAACTACATTTTTCATATAATGTAACGATTTGGCTTGGCATTGGTCTGAAATATGTTACTTTATAGGAAATAATTATTAGATTTGTAATAACCCCATTACTTGGTGGCTGAAATTAGTGGTAATCGTGGCTCAAGAGTTCAGATCGTGTTTTTTTTTGCATTTTGACTACCACAAAATTAGGAACTTAATTAAGCAATTAAAGTAATTTGCTACTTGCATATTGCATTAAATGTGTATTTAGCATGTCTGTGCATGCCTGTTCGTGTCACGCACTCATCTTCATATAAAGTTCAGTCTTGGCAATGACTGTGATGGAGCGGTAGGGGATGGAAAGTCAGAAGGTCACCGGCTGCTATTTATTTTCATTTTCGTGCATTTATGGTTTTATCTCTCTATCTCACACCCCCTTCCACCCAACCCTGACACCCGCCTCACCCTTGCCCTCTCGCTCACACTCGTACTACATACATACATACATACTTTTTTCTCTTTCTATCGTGCTGACACTTTGTCGTTTTTATCGTTTCAGCGTTAATTCGGTTAAGCACTTAAAGCATCCTCATCAACTTGGAGTTGGAAGCTGGAATAGTGGTGTTATTGTTGTTGAGAAGGCCTGGTAGACTGGGCCCCAATGCCCATGTGGCCCAAACAGGGGCCATGCATTGACAACAACAACAACAACAACAGTAGCATTATAAACGAGCACAAATTGCGGGTCAGAAAGTTACGTGCATAGTTCAATTGAAGGTGAAATCCACAGAACTAAACAAGCTCCACTCCACTGGAGCAGCAGAGAGGATAGGAACAAGAAGCAGCAGAAGAAGAAAAAGAAGACGCAGCACTCCTGGAGTGAGCAAATACATCAGCATGTCCAGTAGTCATTCCGGCACAATTGGCCGTAAACGCGTTGGCAGCGGCAGCGCCGTTGGCAGCGATTTTTACTACGGCAGTGGCGGTGGCTCAACAGCCAATGGAGGTGGTGGTGCCGGTGTAGGCGGTGGTGGTGAACAGTTGCGTAGACAGCGCTCTGCGGAATGGCATAGCCATCGACATGGACATGGATATGGCAGCAGTAGCGAAGATGAATATCAAAATACCGCCCAGGCAACGGCCTTTGATACCCAACTGTTGGCCCAGTTGTTGCTGCAGAGTCAGCAATTGGCAAGTAAGTCAAACTAGTGATGCGTTCAAGCATTGCAACATATCGATATATCGAAACATACTCTGTTTATCCGATTTAAAATCAGTTTTGTATTTTATAAGGAAACAAAAACTTTTTTAAAAACTTGAATACAAAAAAAAAGCAAACATATCGATTAAACGATAAATGTGACGTTTCGATAATTATATACATTCTTCGTTCACCCTCATTTACACTCATTTTATTATTTAAGGAGGAAATTAAACCATTTTTATACATGATATACAAACCTTTCACAAAAAATCGATTAATCGATAATTACAGAAGTAGTTTTTTAGCTCACTTATTAAATTAAATAATGATATTTTTACACACATTCTGCAAAAAAAAACCAAAACCTTGATATACGTAAAACTTGCTATTCAAAATCATCACAAACAAATCGATTCATCGATAGTTGTCCAAATGATTTTTTTTCAGTTATTCAATTTACGAGAATACAACATTTGCGATTGCATAGCATAAAGGAATTCCTAATACATATTCTGGAAATTATTAAAATTAAAATTATCGCTAGCACATCGATATATCGATTTTATTTTCCCCTATGTAAGCTTAGTGTTAGCATTCACGAAAAATCTACATAAATGGCTTGAATAAGAATACCGATAACATACCTACATATACAATTTATATTCGTTGATATATCGAATATATATAGATTCTACTACAGCATAAGTACTGAGTAGGTTTGTAAAACTATCGATAATTTAAACATCGTTATTATTTATAATACCTATCTTATATTGCTTTGGTCTCAGCGAAAACCTACAAATATACAACTTAATATCCATTTTTATAAACTACTTACTATCGATAAACTTAACGAAAGCACGGAAGTGCTATCGGGCTATACAATTGATTGATTTGCAACTCTACTGCAGAGTCTTTTTCACTTGTTTTCTCTCGACAGTAAATTATCTTACATATTTCAAATGCGATGTTTGCCGGTGTTTTCATTGTGATTCGCATCCCTAGCATCCACATCCCCACACCCCCAACACTAAAAGACACATAGATTTAGCTACAAACTGTTTTATGTGCGCAAATTCTCATGTCCAGCTGAGAGTACGAGTAATGTCAGCTTTGCTTCTTCAATTTATAAGTCAAGTCAAAGGACCACTAAATATTCATTATTTTATTTAATTGAATTATTCATTGGTCATCTGATCTCAATATCCCTGTCACTAGCTCAAGGACAAACGGAAACTAGACAACAGCAATTTGCTGGGGTTGCCAAAGTTTTAGCCTTTCAATACACTTTGCAGTTGAGGGTATTACAGTTTTGTCATCGTTTAAGTAACTCAGTGCAACATAAAAAATGATTTTAAGACTCTAAAAATACAATTACAATTTGCAAAGGTTTTTAATATCTTGTAATTTAGAAGTTCTAAAAAACTTAAAAAAGATCTTACTAAATATATACTTGTGAGTTTTTATTAATTTCATATAAATCGTCATTGAATATAAATATATATAAAATAGTGTGAATTTAAGTATAACAATATAAAGCTAATACAGAATATAATACAATTTGATCAACTACTACAATATGCACATCTTTAGACTAGAATATTCTGTTCAAGCAAATTTGTATAGCATAATACTATTTTCATTTAATACAAGAGACATACCCCTAAAGTAATACCCCATATAGAAAATGTCATGACATAGAGAATTAAATGGAGTTGAAAACTAGTCAAGCATTTTGGATTATAAAATTTTAAAGCGCTTTCAAACCGTCTTACGTTGTTGTCTCTTTATAAAGTTTAAATTAAAAATTAAAACCATGTTCTCTGCAAATTTCTAGAGTAATGTATTATTGTCGTGTTTCGAGAATTTTACAACAATTCAATGAACAACAAAAGAGTTATGCTCATTATAAGCTTAAACTTAGTATTGACCATTAAAAACATAGCAGTTATACCTAACCAACTACTATTTTAATTAATTTATTCATTGAAAAAAGTAATTTTAATGAAAATTTGTTTTGTTTGAATTGCCAAAAGTAAAACTAATGAAATTGAAATTTCACTAACTATTGAAAATTTGTTTAAATAGCATTGATTTAATGTCAATGAATGAAAAGAATCGACAAATTTTTCATAACTTCCCATTTGCATTGACAGTTAGAACATTTTTCAATGCTGATGAAATGAAATTTTCATTAACATTAAATTCTCAATACTAGCGCAAAATAATATCATTACCATCACTTTTTCAATGCTAATGAACAAGAAATGAAAATGCTTATTTAAACATCTTTGTTAAATAGGGTATGCAGAAGTCAGTCTTTGCTCTTCTAAAACAATGTGATGGTGGTTTCACTTTTTGTTTGTTTTGTTTTTTTTTTTATATGTACATATATATTCT
The DNA here is from genome assembly GCA_035047385.1 of Drosophila tripunctata. Taxonomy (NCBI): domain Eukaryota; kingdom Metazoa; phylum Arthropoda; class Insecta; order Diptera; family Drosophilidae; genus Drosophila; species Drosophila tripunctata. The sequence goes on along the minus strand of JAWNPS010000210.1, from coordinate 2,965,920 downwards.
CTTTTTAGTGTATTTTGGCTTTGGCTCTGATTGGATTCGATGCGAGACGACGCGACGCGACAGGATTGGATTGCATTGATGGGTTTTGGGGGCTTTTGTGGCCGCTTGGGCTCATTTCATTGAACACAAAACCACTTGACATTTTGTAGCTGACGGCGGGTCAACCAAAAATTTTTTGGCATTGCCTTTCGATCTTTTCATTTACCTTGCTCAAAATACCCTGTAAACCACAGCAAGTCGAGCAAGAGTTCCATGGGCTTAAAGGTAGCAAGACTTGAAATTATAAGTGTAATAAATCAAGAGATCAGATATTAAGAAGTGAGCCGCTGCTGCAGAAGCTGCCTAAACTCATATACACCCATTATGCTGGGTATCTCACAGTCATCTATCACCATTCACACACTCTTTCACTTTGTTTGGCAGCACATTTGTTCCACGGTTTTCAATCCGCTGCTCCGACAAATGAACAAAAGTTTAGGTACAATCATTCCTACCCAAAAAAAAAAAAAACAAGTAAAAATTCTCGTCGCAAATAATTGGAAACTATGGCGAGATGTGGAAGAGGAATTGCGAATTAAAGCAAAATTTCTCGACTAAATTAAAAATGAAACATTTTTTTTTTTTTTTAGTAGGAAATGCGTTTAATTACAGAGGAAAGTCAAGAGGAAAATAAATGGACGGTACAGAGGGGTAAAGATTAGCTAAAGTTTTCAGCTTCAATTCGATTACGGGAGCTCAGCTGAATCTGAATGGAAATTTGGATGGAATGGGGGGGATGTTTGAGTAGCAACGACTAGTGGAGCGGGGGTCGCGGGAATTTGGGAAGGAGAGAGGAGCGAAATACTCACAGAGTGAACGCCTAATCGAAGCATAAAACGCAAATCGCCGCCTGCTGTGCAAATTTTATGTTCTCATTGCATTTCGCGTTTTGTTTTCTTCCTCTTCAATGTGTGTGTGTGTAGCTTTTATTGTCTGTTAATATTTAATGCAATTTACGATTCATTTTTTACAACCTCATAACTTTGGGTGCCCATTTCTGCCAGCCTTCTGTCTGGGGAGTGATTGTTGCTTTTCTTGTCTCGCTCTCTCTCTCTCTCTCTCTCTCTGTGTTCATTCGCTTTCCCTTTCATTGAGCACGGTGCGAAAATCTGTTGGGATTTCCGGTTACGAAATCTGTCAGGAGACCCGGGGGAGTTATTGAAAGGTCAACTAACACGTAGTCCCAGCGCACTTAATAGTTTATTTAGTGCAGTTGAAACTTTATTTAGTTGAACCTGTTGAAAGCATTTTATAATAGTTGACATGAAAGCGAGACCAGAGCAACTTTTCCGCTTATCTCTCTCTCTCTCTCACTCTCACTCTCTATCTCTTGCTAACCTTGCTATAGACATACTTATAGGTAAATGTATATGAACATATAGCTAAAGATTTACAGTAGAGGAATATAAATAGCACCACATAAAGCTAATGTTAACTCTTAACTATCAGAAATTTGGGGTACGAATACTTTCTCGTAGCATTCCTAGAAGTCACTCTGATTCAAGTTAGCAAAAACAGAACTTAATTGATTACGGTTCATTCTAAAACGAGAAAACTGTAAGAGAAGGTATTAATTTTGGTCATATTATTTTTTTTGCAGCTGTAAATACAAATATATTTCATATTTAATTTTTATACTCTCTGAAGGGGTATATTGGGTTTGTGACAAGTATGTAACAGGTAGAAGGAGGCGTGGCAGACCCCATAAAGTGTATATATTCTTGATCAGCATCAACAGCCGAGTCGATATAGCCATGTCCATCTGTCCGTTTGTCCGTATAAGCAGATCTCAGAGATGAGAAGAGCTACAAGTTCAAAGTTGGTCAGTGTCGACCACATTTTTAGTCAGTCAATACAAGCTTGTTCCCTTTTTTTGATGTCACGCCCCATTCGCCCACAGTAAGCAAAAAGCCAGACCTATCTCGTCATAAATATATGTTTTTGGCGAATATCTCAGTTAATATAACACCTAGGAACACCAATTTTGGCATGCAGGTTGCTAGATACAATATAAAGACAAAGCCATTAAAATTCTTTGGATGGCAAGCCCCCTTTGCCCAAAAAAAGTACAACTTTATTGAAAGCTCACATGCTTCCGGAACACGTACATATTTCTTAACGTATAGTTTTGTAACTTAGCGTATACTTAGAGACAAATAGTATCAAACTTTCCTGAAAATTGCATCAATATCGGACGAAAATTAAAACAAGAAAGAAATTGTAAGTCGGACATGCCGACCGTGTAATACCCTCTGAGCTTTGTTTCCAATTATATGAGTTTAAATTGAAGTAGCTGCTGCAAAAACTTAACCTGCTCACATGTCTGTATGTCTATCTCGCTCGCACGTTTTTCGTTTTCGTTGCTTGTGAGCACATCTCAGTGCAATGCACGTGGCTATGCCTTGCTTGAAAGTATCGATTTTCGTTGTTTGAGAAACTTTTTAAATTATAGTCCGATTTTGATGAAATTTTCACAATCGTTTGATATTATTTGTCTCCCAGTATATATACAAAACTATACGTTGAGAAATAAGTGAGCCAGAGGCATTCGAAGTTTCAACGCAGTTGTGGGCGAAGGGGGCGTGGCATCCAATAAATTTTGATGGCATTATATTTATATTGCAAATAGCAACCTGCATGCCAAAGTTTGAGTCCCTAAGTGTTATATTGACTGAGATATTTGCCAAAAACATGTATTTTTTCCGAGGTATATCTGGTTTTTCGCTTATTGTGGGCGAATGGGGCGTGGCATCGAAAAAAGGAAACGAACTTGTATTGACTGACTAAATATGTGGTCGATACTGACTAAAACGGATATTGTAGCTCTTGCCATCTCTGAGATCTGTTTGTTCATACGGACAGACGGCCTGGCGGACAGACGGACATGGCTATATCGACTCGGCTGTTGATGCTGATCAAGAATATATATACTTCATGGGGTCGGAAACGCCTCCTTCTGCCTGTTACATACTTCTGACAAACCCAATATACCCCTCAGAGGGTATAAAACTGCCCGACTGATATTTTCTTTCTAATTTTTATTTGCACAATAAGCACCAATCGCATTCAAGGATGAGTAACATTTCCCGCGCTTTTCACATTTACAAAGCAGCTATAAAGTAGCTGACTTTGAATGAGCATCAAATGTTAATGATACTTCTCAAAAAATTTTCCTAAATTTACTTTTACTTTGAGTATTACGAATCGGAAAATCATAAAAATGTTATGGTTCCGACCAACATTAAAATGAACTTACGCCAAAATATCGGACTTTTTCCCCATAATGCGGGGTTATCAATTTAGGGACGAAAGCTTCACAACCCAAAACATGTAATAAAAATCTTGTAACAAATTAATTTGTTGTTTTAATAATGAAATATGTATGTAATTAAGTCATCTTATGCCATTATCGTTCCAGAGTTCTACAATAGCAATATTACTAACCCTCCTCTCTCTCTCTCTTTCTCTCTCTATTTCTTTCCTTCGCCTTGTCTCTTTCGCTCTGCCCCAGGCATGGAGCACTACAATTCGGACTGCGAGCCGGAATATCTGCGTCAACGCGGCGATCGTCGCAGCGAGGATTGCAGCCTGGAAGTGACGTACGCGCAGCCTCATCCACGATCCTCTGCCAGGGACGCAGCAGCAACAGCAGCAGCAGCGGGGCATTCATTGCAGTCGCCGCTGAAGCTGGCGACGGTTTCGGCGAGCACCGCAGCTGCGAAATACCAATCGAATGCAAATCTGGGACTTTTTCCCAACAGCAGCAGCAGCAGCAGTACGCTGACTGCGGCAGCGACGCGTAGTACAAATCCCTTTTTAAATGCCAAGTACACAGCCGATGAGACGCAACTCGATGCAGCGACAGCTGCGGCGCCGAACAGCGCTTATTTGCTGCCCGCGTCGGCGTCATCGTCGACCGCAGCGTCGAGCAGTCAGCGCAGTCAACGCAGCGGTGCCGCACGCAACACATTGAATCGTTTGAGCGGCATGACAAGTTCCAGTAGTGGCACCTCTGCCCTCTCCGTCAATCGCAGCGACTCGCTGCGTGAGAAGGCGCAGCAGCTGGTGGCAGCAGCGGCGTCGGCGTCCGCAGCGATAAAGCCAAGTGCAGCACTTCAGTTGCAGCAGAGCAGCAGTGTCAGTGGCAGCGGCAGCGGCAGTGGCAGTGGTGTTGGCGTTGATCTGGACGATTTGGCTGGCAGCAGCGGCGGTGAATCGGAACCACCGCCAGAGCCAGCGCCGCCAGAGATTCCACCGCGCACGCAGTCGCTGCTAATGTCCTTGCGCAAGCATTCCGACTACAAGCTCAAGTACGAGGAGAAGGGGGACCAGAAACACGAGGAATTTATTCCCACCAGTCAGCTGCAGAAGGGTGAGTAGCAAATAAAGGTTACTAAAGTACCAACTAAAAAGTACCAAGGTACCAGTTACCATAAAAGTCCTTACTACAAATGTCCCAAAAAAAGTCCCTTATGCTTAAATTTCCCCGTCGCAAAAGCTTTGGCTTTATAGTTGCAGCTTTTGGGACACAAAAAGCTTGATTGAAACTCGAATGTTAAGTGCAAAGTTAACATAGCTGATAGTTGAAAACGTAACTAACAGTTTGCTGTTAAATAACAGCTGTAACTGTAAGCTTAACAGCGCTTTCAGCGAACTTTCATTGAATTGAAAACAAATAATTGATTTAATAATGTAGAAAAATAGTTGAAACATCGAGTTTCGTTGAGATTGCATATTTTCGATTTAAAATCGATTTATTGTTGAATAAAAATAAATAAAAATAATAGAAAATTATAGTATATTCGTAATTAAAATTCCCTTTTAAAATTGATGACTAAAACTCTAAAATTCTCTATCTCCATTTATCTGTCTTTTTCTCTCTTTTTTGTCCATTTCCTTTGAACAGATTATATTATCAGCGATAATCTTCGCACAGTGGAGCAACAATTAAAACCCATTTCACCCGGCGATTCACAGGGGTGAGTGTAAATAAAAAATACTTTTTATAATACAATAATTGTAGACTTTTGAAAAAAACTCACTTACTAATTACTCGGCATTAAAGTAATACTAAGCATCGCTATGTTAAGATCTATGAATACTTAGTTATTGTTAAGAAAAATAAACTTAAGTTCTATAAATATAAATTATGCATAAGTTTTTAAGATAAGATGTATATTAATGATTCATGAATAGTGTAAAATTATACAATAAAGTGCACTTTCAAAAAGATATCAAATATAATTCAGGTGCCTGATTTCTTTACCAATTATAGATTAGTATAAAGGGTATAAAAAAAATATTAAAATGTGAAAATAAAAAATTTGGACTACAATACATTTAATAATGACTTGAAAAAATATTTTTAAATTGAGTTTAATAGCTAAATCCAAATTTATATGTAGGTTTTAGTTAAAGTAGTTACATTTTATATAACTAAACAAGTTCTTATCTCTAAGAGCAAAAGATTTGTTAGAAGTGGGAAAATATTATATTTTAGTACCTCTTGTATACATTTATAATTCTTTGTGGACTTTTGCATAACCGCAAACAGAAACGCAGTTGTACTCGCGATATCTGTGGCAAGTGGCAACAGGCAAGTTGATGCTACGAAAACTGACCACAAACTTGGCAACAATGGGAATTACGTTAAGACCTAAAACGAAAACAAAACAGCTAGCAAAATGTATTAGTGCATGGAAAAAACTAGCTACAACTCGAGAAAGCATGACTGTTAGCAACCCTGCACTCCAAAATATAGGTTTAAAAATGTATGTGCGAGCTTTTATTCGATTTTTAGGAAATTTGGAAGAATGCAAAGAACTAAAGTGGTCAAAATTAAGGAATTTGATTTCCTAATTGCTATTTTGTATTTGGTTAGAATCTATATGGAAAGTTTAGTGCCTCTAGCTCTTATACGCCTGAAGTGCAAAAGTCGAAGAATGAAGGTAGGGCAGTGAAATCGAGTTGGATTTGATAACTCTCTCTAGCTCTTATACTACTGAACAGCTGTAGGAATGTTAAGGAGCTAGAGCTATGGATAAGTTGGGTTATGGGAATACAATCATGAGGATCTAGATGTAATCTTACTTAACTTGCATTTTAAGTATTTCGATGTTTAGAATTGGAAGCATTGACTCTAGTTTAGTGACTTCAGCTCTTATACTCCCGAAGTAAAGAGTCTAGTAATAAAGGCTGGGTAGTATCAGGCAGGTTAAAGAGCTGGAGCTATGAATAAATTGGGTTTTTTTTAATTGGGAGTTTTGAAAATGGTATGAAAATATCCATATACAATGTTTGGTGCCTCTAGCTCTTATATGTTAATCATGAGGATCTAAATGTTAATGTAGTGGACTTCCTATAACTTGACTCTTAAGTTCTTCGTTCTTTAGAATTGAAAATTTTGGAATGTAGTACAAAAACTTCTACATATAAAGTTTGGTGCATCTAGCTCTTATACTACTGGAGAGCAATGGGAATGTAGAAGAGCTAGTGATATGAATAAATTGGGTCGTGGGAATACCAAGTTTCGTGCCTCTAGCTCTTATAATTATGAGGATCTAGAATCTAGATGTTCATATAAACGGGTTACACTAAATTGACTTGACTTAACTTGCCGTTTAAGTACTTAAGTACACTTTTCGCCAACTCCGACGACCCCTTTCACCCCCTTAGAGTACGTGGTATAACTACAAAAAAACAAAAGGTAAAGTAAAGGCAGTGGGAATTGAAATGTGCTAGAGAGGAGAAAAAAATTGAGTTTGATTCGATGTTTTGGGATTTTGGCGGAGTTTTGTGAATGTTGTCGCTTTTGGTCTCTAATCTGCGTGCAACTTCAGCTGCCATTTGATGCTCATGTTACCAACAACAACAATAGCTACGATGACAATAGCAGCAAGAGGAGTGGCAGGCGGTAAAGGGGCAAAAGGGAGCCAGGGGAGTCAGGGGAACAGTCAGGGGAAAAGCTCTCGTACACTGCAATAACAAAGTAAAGCGAGCCTCATGTTAACGGCAATTAAATCCGCAAATGGTTTCGCATTGGCAGCAGCCACGCCCACTTCCACTCCTGACTCCCGCCTGTCATGCCCACTGCCTTACCCTACACCTGCCTGCGTGCCCTCTCACTAGCTATCTCTCTCACTCTGTAACTCCCTCTCACTCTGTCGCCGTTCGCATCTCAACTCCATTGTAATCCTCGACAGACGCTGTTTCTACTCCCTGATACAGTGCTTTCCGCCGCTACCGAAAATGCCGCACCGCAGCAAAAACTTCAAAATGGCTGCCTTGCTACCGACGCCTCCTCCCCCTCCTTCCTCCCTTCTCTCTGTCATGCTACTTCTACTCCTGTGTGTGTCCTGGCAAAAAGATGTCCGTAGCATTTTGTGGTTTTGTAAGCGGCTTTCGCTTCGCATTTTGTTTGCGTTTCTCAACGGTCACGCCGCCATTCCGTTCTCCTTTCGCCTTTCTCCTCTCAACTCCACCACTCCGCCACCGCACCAGTCGCACCCACTGCTGTCCCACTTCCTGCCCCTGGGGCTGACAGCGCTGCTGGCAGCATTGCTGCCACCTGCTGCGCTGTCTACATGTGTTGTGTTGCAAGCATAATTAAAGAACTCACTTGCAGATTACGTGGTTTTATTGGTTTTAACCCGGTGAATCCCCCTCCATCCACTCTCTCCCTCGCTCTTGCTAGCTGTGTCTTCCTTTTGCCATGCCATATCCCTGGCAGGATATGTTTACTTCCTTCTTGTTGTGCTTCATCTTTAGCTCAATGTTGTTGTTGTTCCTGTCTCATTTAATTTTCTTTCTCTCTCGCTATCTCATCTCCTCCCCCCACTCTATCTCTCTCTCACTCTGTCGATCCCTTTCGCACGCTGTCACAGTGTATCCTACGACTGCATTTACTTTGTTTACTCAAAGGATTACCGTAAACGTTTCAAGTAGCAAATTTTCAACGTCAACGCCGCTAATGTATAGCTAATGATTGTGGAGCGAAAGAGAGAGCAAAGATAAGTAGCGATGAAGAGGGAAATGGGTAGAATGCGAAAATAGGGAGCAGGAGGTGAAGAGGCAGAGACTGCGCTGCGTTGGGAGTATGTCAAAAGCTGCGGTAAACAAACTTTTGTGTGTGAAACAAAAGCTAACAAAGGTGAAACGATAAGCGAAAGAGAAACAGATAAAATGTACCAAAAAGAAAGAGAGAGAGAATCAGCTTAACAGCTGAAGTGGTACAAAGGTTAGCTAAACACAACTACAACAAATAAATAGACTTTTTGCTAATTTCAGCACATCTATCGTTTATCGAAAACAGAAAAGTAAGAACTAAGTATAATTATTATATTATTAGAAAACAGTTTACCCTCTAAACTGTTGAAGAATGTGCGGTTCAGCGGTTCGAACCTCTCATCAATACGATTCGGTTGGACTCGGTTGTTTTGAAGCCAAGGTTTAGCTTCGAAAAAGTTGACAGCCGAACCGTTTAAGCTGCACGAGCGACTGCAACGTGCTGCAGCAGAGCTCAGAGCTTGCACTGTCAAGGTTGTAAATTTACGTTTTTATTTGTTTGATAACTTTCTTAATTATAATACGATCTTAATGAGATTTTCAGAATCGTGCGATAATGTTTGTCTCTAAACGAATGTGGAGTTATAAAACTAAATGTTGAGAAATTCGTGAGTTAGAAGGCATGCAAATTTTCAACTATTTTTGATTCTTAGCAGCAAAGGAGGCGTTATAATTTAACTTTCGGAACTGGTTTCGTGTGTTAATTGGTTATAAGAAATATATATATAAATACAAATTAATGTTGATGGTGCTCGGAGCCAGTTCCATTGCACTTCAATTCTAAAATGTAACCTTTTCGAACTTAAGAAATTTAAGGATAGCATTCTAGCTATAAAACACATCATTTACTTATTTTCCAATAATAAATTCCAAATATGACCTTCGATAACTATCTAGTTTCGAAAGCAGATCCACGATAGTTCCAAATTTTACTCAACTTTGCTCATTGAGTCCTATCATAGAGCCATTGAATTGAAAAACATTGAATGGCAAAATGTAGAAACAGCTTAGACTTACTTAGTCTCCAGGTGCCAGAAGCTGTAGATGTTGCATGCAACCACAACATGCACCTTTTGCATGCACGGGTGAGCAAAAGTGGGGCGTAGACGTGGGCGCTAGAGGGCGTGGCAAACCACCGAGTGTGAACGACAGCCTAGAATTTCGATTGAAAGCGATGCTAAAACTTAACACACAGATAGCTTCACATTATGACCAGGCCGAAATGAAGCATGAGAAAGCTAGAGACTTGAAGAAAAGAGAAGCAAAGGGAGGGGGAAGAGAGGGAGAGAGAAAGAGATGGGGATGATAGGACGAGTCCTTTGCTATGTCGTTGACAGTCGTCATGCGCAGCTACTTAGATGGACATAAAATTATGATTACAGCAAATACCACATGTCACAGCTATAAGGCAGTTCTGCCAGCAGACGGAGGAAGAGGCGAGAGAAGTGGGAGTGGGAGGCAGTGTCGTTAGCAGAATATAGGCGAAACTCAAACCACAATCTCATGCAGTCAATAACCAAGCCTCAGACTAACGACTATTGCCATGGATTACACTTCAAAAAGAGCTCAGGCCCCTAACAAATAAAGCACATAGTGAAAGAGAGCAATTCCGAAAAAATAAGAGTGACTTAAAGATACCCGGTAAAAAATAAATAGTCCTATGATGTACACAAAGTGTAAGTTCATTTAAGACAGCTGACAGATTTTCAAGATTTGCATGGCAAAGCCTGCTTATACGGAATCTACTTGCCAAATTTGGTTGCTCTAGCTCTTATAGTTTCGGAGTTGCAGGTTTTGTTTCAGAACACCGCTCGAAATCGGCAATTTATACACAGAATGAACCTATGTTATATTTTAAAAGTACCTAAGTATAAACATGCATACAAACTGTAAGTATATATCCGAAAACACTATGCAGTATTGGGACTAGTCCAGATATTGGATCTTCGATCAATTGAGCAATAAAAAAGGGAGCTTAGGAGGGAACGTCTATTAAGTAGATAAATCTATATTTAATTTAGTTGCTGATCTCGATTTGGGAACCAAAAGTTATTGATTAAAAAATAAACTACGTAATGTCCAGACCTCATCTCCATTCAAAATTGATAGCCCTTGGAAGAATATTGACTGGATAAGTACAATACTCCAGCGACAAAGTTGGGTGAGTTTTGGTGCTGAGTTCAAGTGGAGTGGAGCATTATTTCACATGACTTAATTAAAAGCTTGATGAAAAATATACCAAATAATATTACTTAAGCCATAAAAATACCAAAATTTTGAAAGAAAAATTGTGAAATTTAACTTAAAACATATAAACAATAAAGCGAGAAGAATTGGATTGGCATTTTCGGAATTAAGTTAAAAAACAAAGATAAATTAAAATAATTTGAATGCTTCTTCTATAGGTTCCATGTTTAAATATATCTAATGAATTGTAAAATTTTAAAATCGATTCAGATTTTAAAAGCTATTCAAGATCAACTGGTGATTGTAAATATTTTTATTAAATATTTCTGCCCCAAAAGAAGTGTAAAAGTAACTTATTCAACTCGGAGTAATAGACGACAAATTCAATAAGTTTTAATATAAAACATTTAAAAAATTAATCGTTTTATAATGAAATCACTTCTTAACTCTGCCTAAAATATAAAACTATATTTCCGGCTATATCTTTGTATCTTCTGACTGTATTTTATTGCACCAATACATTATATTATCTATATAATAAATATTTTACTCAAACATTTCAAAAGTTACAGTTCAGATTACTTCTTTATCCTTTGAAGCGTTTCTTACCAGACTTTTTCAAAAAGGAAAGGCTTCCAGGGAGTAAATGTTTGAGAGGTCAAATCAATTCGGAAAAAGCTGTTCTGAAATGTTTGTCTAAAAGATTGCAGCATTTTACTTATACCCTAAGCTACTACAGGGTATAGGAAGCAACGCGAAGAAGAGTAAAACTGCCAGCACCGAAAACTGAATCCCAAAGTAATTCATTACAATAAGCTCACGAATGTGCCATAAAAATCGCGTGCTTTTGTGTAGAGAAAAGGCGAGACACAGTTTTGTAGTATTTGGTGTGGAAGGGGGAGGAGGAGGTGGAGTGGTTTCAAAGGAGATTGAAGAAAAGCAGAAGTTAGCGGAAAGCAGCTGCAATGGAAAGTGATGTCGCTGGCATTTCAAATTGCCACAAGACCCACAAGATACTCAGATAGTTTTCGAACCCAGTTAATACACTCTCCAGACAGTATCCAACTGTATTCTATTTATAACAGATACATATGTATAGTATATACTATATACTGACAATGTATGCCTTTCGCTTTTCCCACACCTCTCCGCACCACTAACTGACTATCTGTCTCACTTCAATTTTTGCCATCTTCAATCGCTGGTTTGATTGAAAGCCTTGCACTCGAAGCATGAAATTGGCAATTCGAATCGTTTTAGCTGTAAAACTTTTGTGCCTTCTTCAAATTCTCCCACTGCAATTGTTAATGTCCTTTGGCAGAGCCAGAACTCGAACTTAACTGTATACATATATGTACATTTGTATATATGGCCTAGCTTAGTTGTGGCAGTTATGCGGCATTGCTTCTGGATTAGGAGACATGAATTTGAGGCATGATTTCCACGCTGTCATTTAGTGTCGTCGGTTTCTTGCATAACAGAAATTGAACGGTTCATCGACCGTAACTGTCAACTCACATTCAATCGATTGGAATTTAATTTTAATGTAGTTTTAAACTTTTTTTAGCTTTCAATTTCAATTTGTGTTGAATTAGTGTTTATTGTTATCAATTATTCTGCAGATTCAAAGCTACAGAGTAAGTCTTTAAGGCGAGTATCTCAGTAACCCTGACACATACATAAACACTAATTATGGCATGCATGTTGCTATATGCAATAGAAAGTCATTTCTACCACAAATTTTAGGATGTCACGCAGCCTTCACTCGTTAGAAACCAAATAAATTGTAAACTTTACATGCCTCTAACTCACATATTTCTAAACGTTTAGTTTTGTAACTTCACATATGCTTACAGTCAACCAATATAAAATGATCCTGAAAATAGCATTAAAATCGGATTATTATCAACAAAGTTATCATACATAGAAAATGGTAAATTTTCAACAGATGCGCACATACCACAAAGCTCCGTCACACAAGCAGCGTGAGCGGAAAACGTTGTGCGAGCGAGACAGACATACAAAAAACGTGTGCATGCTAAGTTCTTGCTGCGTTTAATCTGATTTGAACTCATATAAATGTAATTGAAAGTCAGAGGGTATTACGTATTATACTTTACGCCTTTAAATAAGTTTAACTTCTATTTTAACTACTTTCAATCATCTACAATATTAATTTCTTTTCATTTTTCCAAAGTTTTTCCTAACGTTTTTCGCGTTTGTCACCGCAAATTGAAAGCAGTGGGAATTGTCGTTCAATCTTACTTTCAATGTGATTGATTTACATTCACTTTTTAGTGAATAAATTATGATTTGAATAACTTCATTTTCCCCCATGTATTGCATTCAGTTTTTCAAACCTTTCATTTTCCACAGGTTTGCCATTGTTTTGAATTGTAGCGAGTTGAATTGATTAATGTTTTGTTTGATTCGTATTATTTTTCCGAGTCTTTTTAGAACGCCTCCGTAATGTTTAAAGTATACAAAGTACAAACTATACGATTGAATATCATTGGCAGCTCGTTAACTGTTGAAAGTTGATGTTGAAGCTGTTGTTGAAGTTGAAGCTGCAACTATTCCATGTGGCTGCTGCCAGTTTGAAGGCGGCAAAAGGAAGATGAACGCTGACAGCTGAAGATGTATGATGAAAATTAATAAAACAAGCGTAAACACTTAAAAGGCGCTCCTCCGGCAAACATGCGAGTGACTCAATCGATCCGAACCAATCCGATCCGATCAACCCTCTCCCCCTCCAATGCCCTTCCGCATCTCCGACTGTGTCTACCTTTTCAAGCCGTTGACTGAATGGTCTGACTCTACCAAAAATGACTGAGAGGGGAGTACGAAAAAGTAATTGAAAACAATCATTAAGAACAGCAGCAGAAATAAAGTGATTTGTAGGAACCGACTGTAAAAGACCCTGGTCAGAATATAGACATTAATATGTAGTTTAATATATATCGACAAAATGTATAAAACAAGCCTATTAGTTGAAAATTTAATCGTATGCCTACCATACCAAAATTGGAGACAATATATTCCTTAAAATGTTTGAGTTTCATTAGCATATCTTAAAAACTTCTCGAGTTATGCGATTTTGTAAACGGTTTTTCAATATTTGCGGGCACATAGCTCAAACTGTTATACAAACATGATCTGTTTGTAGCATAGACGCGTGCAAATGTCAAATCTGGTGGCTCTAGCTCTTAAAGTGCCTGGGTTTGAGATACATACACTACGAACTCATAATAAAAGTTTCTTTTCCACAATTTTCGTAAACATTCGATATGTTTAATACAAAAACTAATAGAAACTGCTTTAAAAAGAGCGCTCAACTACAGAAGACCCAGTGCTTAAATAACTGAGCATCAGTGATCTCTTGTTCTAGCGTCTTTCTTTCGGTTTTATTTGTTAAGTAGATTATTTATCATGTAATTTTCTATATCAAATTGCCTGGCTCTAGCTCTTAGATTGTTTTATCTGCTCAGAATATGTAAGTAGTACGCTAGTAGCGCAACATCCGTGTTCTTTTGTTCTAGCTGCTCTCTTATGTAATTCTCAATGAAACGGTTTTATCATTATAAAACTTCCATAATAGTTTTAGTTATACATTAGGTTGTTTATATATAAAATTACTAGGCTCTAGCTCTTAGATTTTCTCGGAATATGGATGAAGTGGTACTAATAATCTGAGATCACTTGTTCTAGCTCCTTTTTTTTTAGTATTTATCAGCTTCACGGTTTTATCATTATGAAATTTTTAGAACAGTTTCATTATGCATCAGGTTGCTTATATATCAAATTCCACGGCTCTAGCTCTTAAATTGCTTTATTTGCTTTGAAAATAGAAGAAGCAGGGCTACATCTATGATCACTTGTTCTAGCTGCTTTCTTAAGTAACTTTTACTAAAACGGTTTATTCATCACGAAATTTTCAAAACCGTTTCTTTGCATCTTAGGTTGCTTCTGTATAAAAATGCCTGGCTCTAGCTCTTAGATTGCTGCATCTGCTTTGAATATAGCAAAAGTATAGCTACAAATTTGTTAGTTCTAACACTTTAAGACATAGAGATTGAGTTGATCTGTTGATCATGAGTTGTATAGGGTATTGAAAAAAAACACAAACTAAAGAAACGTTATACTACAACTCGCACTAACTCTATCTCGTTTACTCCAGCTGTCTATCTGTCTGTCTCGCTTTATGTGTATCACTTAATTATAACTGTACACACATCTGTAGTTGGTACTGTGGGACTCTGTGGGATACTCGACGGCACACAGTTGACCGTTTACTTTTTCACTTCATTAAAGGAGTTGCTTCAACCAACAACAACAACAACAGCAACAACTGAAAACTAAACACCAAACATTGACTGGACGTCCAACTGTGTTGGGTCTTGAGTTCTCGACCTTTCCACATAATTTATTTCTTTATTAATTATTGTTTTGCCAGAGCTATGTGCTCTTTCAACTTGCTGTTTCAACTTTTGAGACTTGCGTTTCAATCTGATTTGCATATTTCTTGCGTTTGGTTTGAGCGTTCTTTGATTGCCACTCGCAATTAGCTCAAGCTTTATTTTATTTTTTTTTTTTGTATTATTTATGATGATATTTCTCCCCTCTCCCCACAATGCCCTTTCAATTCCATCTCTGTGCGTATTCTCAATTTCGCGTAATTATCTTCAATTGTTTAATCGCCCACTGATTTGGCTTAATTACAGCCAAATTAGCCGACAGCAATTGAAATTGAATTTGCAACAGTTGAATGCAGATGAGTCCATTGCACCACACATAGTTTCAACTGGAAGCTGCAATTTCAATTGAACTCCATCGATTTATAGCTGCATTGAAGTCAAATTGAAACGCTGACGAAAATATACTTTGAATAGTGTTCAACCAGAATTCATTGAAAATGCGATGTGTTTTGCATTGAATTCGATATTTAGCTAATTGAAGCTAATTGAATTGAACTGCACATTATTATCTTTAATTTGCAGTTTGTCTTTTAATTAGTATAATAATTGGTACAATAGATTGAAGCAAAATCTGAGGTGAAGAATAAATTTGCAAAATAGTTTTTAGAATTTTGGTATAAATTTAAAGTGAATTTTTTAAAACTAATTGAAATAATAATAATGCTATATACAAGATTACAGATTAAAGCTTACTATATATAAAATTTAAAAATAAATTTAAAATATTTTAAAGAATTTTGATATGTATTAAAATATATATTTTAAATGAAAAAATGGAAAAGAAATAGAAATTATTTTCATTTACTATAAATATTTTGTATTTTATAAGCAATGAAATAAAAAAACTAAATCTGTTAAAATTGCAAAGCAAATATTTAAAACAAAATACATACAAATAATATTAACAAATTTGTAAATTTACAAAACATAATTGAATATTCAAATCTTTGAAAAATATAAAAAATATTGCAAACTCAAATTTGTTTAGAGTCAAAAAGTATTTTATCGCATTTAAGTTTCTTTTGGTTTATTTTATAAAATTCTATTAATTTCAAAACTATTTTATTTATTTTTCAAAATTTTTTTTTTTGACCTTTTACTAAACTTTCCTTTAGGAAACACAAGTTTTTAAGCACCCTTTTGATTAAATAATCAAATTTCTAAAATTTTTGCAAATTTTTATATATTTTTTTCAACATTTCTTCAACGTATTTTATTAGAAATGTAGTTTAGTTTGAGGTTCCAATTCGAAAGCAAATCTTAAAAGGGTTTTGTAAATATTCCGGTTCAAGAATTAGGAAGTGGTTTAGCAAGGTTCTCTTCCGAACCGGTTTGCAACTGAACTTGAAATTTGTTATTACTTAATTAACTGCAATTAATCAAAGAATGTAATGTTTATGTACAAATGTATATAAATATATATGTATGTTCTCTGTTCATATTCTAACATACACACAGATACTCACTCGTGTACACATAAATCATATGGGCATTTCCAGAAAAAGGTCCACCACGACGAAAAAATTAAAAGTTGTTATACAAATGATTTCTTCTTTTAAAATGCTTAAGAAACATTTGAATTGAAAGAGTTTAATAAGTTTAGAGCATATTTTTGTAACTGTTGTGAAATATTTGCACAGAAAGTTACAAAAATGTTTTTTCCATTTTGGGCTACTTTTAGTGCTGGTTTTGCTTTTTGTTGTTATTTATTATACATTCGTTTTATGGTTGCAATCTTATTCGGAGATTTTAATAACAACAATATACTAATGCGAGAATATAAAAATAGATAAGGCAAGCATCGATGAACGGTAAATTTTTGAGTTTCTTTCACCTGCTATTCCTTTGTCACGTTCGCGATCAAAAACATGAATTTTTCGTCAGTACTGCACTTCTAATCGAAGTAATTAGATGAAAATTAATTTGCAAAGAAAGTTAATTGCACTTAACTCAAAATAAAAAACAGAAATGTGCTATCGCTTCTGAGAAAATTTTTACTTGATTTAAAAGTTTGTCACGTTCGCCATCGTAAGTTTGACTAATAAGAAAAAAATTATTGTTTTTTGTTCATATAAGCTTAATCTTATGCAGATGAGTCAAAATATCAAAAAAGAAGCATCACGACGGTATCTAGAAAAAACAAGAAAGAAATTTTCAGTCGGGCATGCCGACCGTATAATACCCTATGAGCTTCGATTCCAATTATATGAGTTCAAATTGGAGTTCTGCTGCAAGAACTTAACATGCACACATATTTGTATGTCTGTCTCGCTCGCACGAGCAAGTGCAATGCACGTGGCTATGCCTTGCTTGAAAGAAACGTTGTTTCGTTCTTTGAGAAACTTTTTTAATTATAGTCAGATTTTAATTACAACACTATACGTTAAGAAATAAGTGAGCCAGCGGCATGCAAAGTTACAACGTAATTGTGGGCGAAGGGGGCGTGGCATCCAATAAATTTTGATGGCATTATATTTATATTGCAAATAGCAACCTGCATGCCAAAGTTGGTGTCCCTAGGTATTATAGTTACCGAGATATTCGCAAAAAACCTGTATTTTTCCGAGGTATGTCTAGTTTTTCGCTTATTGTGGGCGAATGGGGCGTGGCATCAAAAAAAAAAAAAAGATTCTTGTATTGCCTGGCTAAATATGTCATCGATACTGACCAAGTTTGAACTTGTAGCTCTAACCATCTCTGAGATCTGTTTGTTCATACGGACAGACAGACGGACAGAGGGGCAGTCGGACAGACGGACATGGCTATATCGACTCGGCTGTTGATGCTGATCAAGAATATATATACTTTATGAGGTCTGCCACGCCTCCTTCTGCCTGTTACATACAAATCGCCTCTGACAAACCCATTATACCCCTCAGAGGGTATAAAAATATATTTCCTAATATTTTTCGGTTAATAAAACAAGTTCCTTATTAATATTATTGTTGTTCTTTTATTTCTAAGTTTTAAAGTTATGTTTTTGGCTTTTCTAAATAAAACTTTATGCAAAAATTTCTTTCACCAACTAAGTGGAATATTGTCACGTTCGCCATGTCACGTTTCAAATTTTTTATAAAACTAGTAAAAAAAAAAAATTGTAAGTAACATATTAAAATTATTTCTAAAATGGCAAACTACAATATTTAGTTACCGTTTAAAACAATTTCTTATCAAATAACTTGAAAAAATTCGCAGACTTTTGCATTTATCAAGACAAAGTCAAACAAGACTTCCATTTTTTGTCACGTTCGCGATGCATTGTTTTTTATTTATAACTCGAAAACGACAAGTCTTTAAGGGTTGTCTTTTATAGTATAAATAGTGCTAATAAAATGTTGTAAACAAGTGAAAAAAGTTTTTTAAAAATGACCACTTTTGGCTTTCTTTTTAACATGTAAAGGCGTACAAATGTCACGTTCTCGATCCTGGAAATACCCATATGCATATCATATCATTTTACCCAAAAAAGAAACAAATGTTAACAACAACGACAAACAACAACGGCAACAACAACAACAATGCGGGCCCACGCACCAGATGTGTGGAAAGGGAGGGGAGCGAGAGGGAGAGAGGAAGAGGGGTAAAGGAATGAGTAGAAAGAATAACAGTTTCAGCACTGCTCTCGAACCAAAGACAGTGGTGTCAACTCTTCGGGTCATAAAAAAGCTAGAAATTGCTTAAAGATGTAGTTCATAGCTAAGAAAAAGCGCACGAGTATTGAAATGATATTTTAAAATATTTTAAAAATTTAAATAGTGAACACTCAAATTAGTGTGTTTTCTTACTAATGTTGTTAGTGACTTAAAATAGATTTAAACAAAGAAACCAAGGTTTTGAGCACACACATTTTAGTCTTAATAAAGTGCACAACTTTGATACTGTGTACACGGCGTGAAAAAATTAGTTCACTATACCTAGACAGCACTATTATTACAAAAACCTTCTTAAGTTTTAAATATATCGTCTTTGAATCTAAAACTTTTTAGGTCTTATTGACATACAGTCGACTCTTGTCAATTCAAAACTGTGATATTTCGAACCTCCCATTAATTCAAAGAAATGCGAACGTAAAAAACATTGCCATGACGCGATAATTCAAATTTCGAACATATATGGTCAAACACTTGATAATTCGTAAAATTTTAAGTGCATTTATCTTCCCGACGTAGTGTGTAAGTAGTTATTACTAAGTACAGTGGCTCACACCTTATTTGATACAGTGATTCGGAAATACTATTTCATTTGTCAGACAACCGGAATTATATGACAGTAAGTAAGGGATATTTTGTAAACTTCTAGGGTCTGTAAGTCGTGATGAAGCAGCTAAAATCGGACCGGGCCTTGACTACTTCATCGTGAACCTCATTAGCCAACTTTGGTTCAGAAATTATGGTATCTACTGTATTTTTTCCCATAATATATCGTTCATCAAATTTCGGAAATATATTTTTGAGCACGTTTTTTTTCACTATTTTCCATCTTATCCTCGTGTTGATGGACTCAAATGTATGCTGGACCGAAGAGGCAGCTAAAATTTTACAGCTTTGGACCTACTCTCTTTTTCTTGCAAAATGTAGTATTAGCTATTATTGCAGTGCTGAAGATGTGCGTCAATATTTTATGGAATAATTGTATTGGAAAACTCAATCCCAATGCCAAACTGGTCAAAAAGTGGTCTGATGTGCTGTCCAAAAACTAACATAACCATTGAATTAATGAATATCCCTCAAACAGGACGTTTTGCGTACATGGGAATAAAGCAACCTTCCACCTCTGAGTTAGACAAATTGGTCCACTTTTGAGCATTGGTGCAGTATCTCTTCTATATTGGTTGATTCCACCTTGAAGTGTTTGACGAAGTGCACAATTTTCTCTTAAAAAATATCCATAATTTCCGCTAGCCGCTATATTAACAATTAACTAGATTTAGTGTAAAAATAGCTAAATTGACAGCACTGGCACTGCTCTCGGACCGACCGCAGATCACAAGCAGACCTCAAGTGGCGCTGAGAGCCGGCGCTCACACACACACACATGCGCATGCTGACAAACAAATGATGAGAGCACAGGCAAAAGAGAGTGGGAGTAAGAGAGTGTGAGAGGGAAAGAGTGAAAGAGAGAGCAGCAGTCCATCGCTCATGTGAAATTCATAAATTCACGCCACAGACACAAACGTCGACGCAATTAATCTGCTTTTTCGCCTGCTGGCTGCGCAGTCGCAGTCGCTGTTGCGTTTTGTGTTCTGCAGCAGCGTGCGCAGCTGTTGACAACTGCGCTGTCGCCGCCCGCTGCGCCCGTTGATTGACCTTATTATTTCATTTTGTGCGTGCGTCAGCGTCTGCGTCGACGTCAGTGTGAGAAATGTGCCCAAAATGTGTGTGTTGTAACTGTTAAGGGAACAACTGCAGTTTTTTTTTTTTGCCGCTCTCGATCAGCGTTGAGTGGGAGTAGGATGGGAAGGGGAGGGGGAAAGGGAAAACAGGGATGCTGCGAGGTGTCAAATTACGTCTTGCGAAAGTCCGTTGCACTCGACAGCAAAGGCGACAACGACGGCGACGGCGACAACGACAACGACGGCGACGTCAACATCTTTTGGGCTTTATGACTGTCATTTATAACACATGAATTGCTCAATTAATCTTGATAAGAAAAGCGGCGACTGCGAAACTAGAGATGGCACTTAACCGATAACGAGTATAACAATTTGTCTGTTTGTAGTATAAGACTCACATTTCTTGGTAGTCAAGTGTGTGCTAAAAATACCGTTAAGCACTTAATTATTACAGTTTATGCGTGTACGTGTGTGTGTATAACAGTGTGTGCCAAAAATATTTAAAATTTATTCATTTAAGCGTATTTGATAAGAGAACTGCAACTTTACTATTCTTAATATTCTTATAATTTGTTTATGTATAACACTTAATTTGTCTTGAGCTAACACAGAGTTGTTTTAATCCATTTGTTCGAGCGTAGAACAGTGGGTGCCAAATATATTTAAAATTGATTCATTTAAGCGGAATTGTTAACAGAATTGCAACTTTACTATTCTTAATATTCTTATAATTTGTTTATGTATAACACTTAATTTGTCTTAAGCTAACACAGAGTTGTTTTAATCCATTTGTTCTAGCGTATAACAGTGTGTACTAAAAAGATTAAAAATCATTCACTTAAACGAATTCTTTTAAAATATGCAACAATTTATTCTAAATATTTATAAATTTTCGTTCTTCTATAACACTTTATGACCCTTAAGCTAACATACTGTGAATCGAATTTATTTGTTTAAGTGTATAACAGTGGGTGATTAAACAAATGTTACACTTAAGATGAATACCACAATAAACTATTCTAAATATTCTTATAATTGTGTCATTTTTAACACTTTTAATGGTCAATGTGTGCCAAAAATCTATTTGCATTTAACAATTTATACATTTAAGATAATTACAAACAATTTTAACAAATTCTACAAATATTGTTATAGCTTTTTTATGTAAAACACTTGTACTTATACATATATCATGTCTGAGTTTTCATGTATTTTATATTAAAATATAGTCATGTCCATCTGTCGGCCTGTCCGATTAAAGCACGTAATTCAAATAGTATAGTTTTAGAGATGAAAAATGTAAATCGATCCTGAAAATCGCGTTAAAATCTAACTATAATCAATACAAAGAGTATTTTATGGTTGGGCGTACTCGACTGTTCTTTTCTTTCTTGTTTTAATAGTTTTTAATTCAAATTTACACATAAAATATTTGCAACACTACTCGCATCTGTTATACACTCCATTATACGCGCCTCAACAAGTTGTTTCCGAATTTTTCGCAAATTTAGCCGATTTTGCAACCCAAAACCGTTGCACTGCCAATGCGTATAAGAGAGTCAATTACTTGCCATAAACTGTGCTATGCTCTTGAATGCGTTGAGGATAACAGGGCAAGAGAGCGAGAAAGTGAAAGAGAGAGAGCATCAGAAGAGAGTGCAGTTAACAGTGGATGCTGCTATTGTTACATAAAAACCAATGTTAATAAACAGATGCAAATATTATTTTCGCAACATCTTAAACAAACAATATCGAATATGCATAACAAATCATAAATAAAAAATTTAGTTTACTTTAGCTAATAGTCACTAAATACAGTTTTGGCACATTTAATTCGACAAATATATTTAAATTAATTATGCCCAACTGTTATACGCGGCTAATGTGACGCAGTAAACAACATTTAAACAGCTGTTTGGCACAACGCCGCGACGTTGACGTTGACGTTGACGTCGTTGACAGCAGCAGCGGCGGCAGCAACAGAATCACAACAACAGAGACCTGTGGCGGCTAACAGGAATGCGCGCTGTCCTGCAAAGGTGCTCACTGCGTATAACAGTCACGTGGGCGAGCAAGCATAATAGAGAGCGAACAGGCAACAGTGCCAGCCAGAGAGCGCGCGAGAGTGAGCAACTTTGTCTTAACGGTGCAAGAGAGCGCGCGTCGTCGATTAAAGTAAAGTCAACACTGTTAAGCAGCAGATAACATTTCATGTAAATAATGTTAAAGTAAATGTTATGTTAAGCAATTGTTTGGCAAATTACTTGCAGTCATTATATTTTAAATTGTTTGCATTAAACTAAAATAATTGTGAGAAGCTTGAAACGTTGTGTTTAAATATAGAACTACGCATTAATTATATTTATTAAAATACATTTATAAGCTATTATACATTTAGGCTTTTTAAACTGTTTGCTTTGAACTGAAGCTGTTGTATATATACATATATCATACAGATTATAACTTCTTATGGACAAAACCCATATACAGAGTCAGTAGCAATTGTTGGTTTATAATATTCAGTCTCTTTTAAAAATAGTCCTTTTTATAAAAATTCAAAATATTGTTCAGCCCTATTGAAAATATATACAGATTTGCAATATTTTAAGCTTTTGCGAATTCTATTGCCCTGATTTAACTATCATAAACCGATATTTTAAAGGTTTAACTAATTTCTATACCCTCTGAGGAGTATATTGGGTGTGTTAAAGTATGTAACAGGCAAATGGAGAACTGGCAGATACCATAAAGCATAAATATTCTTCAACGGAGTCGTTATAATCCGATTCTATTGTAGTTTTGTCTAGTTTCCGCTTCTGTTCTTAAGAACACTTTGTTCTCTATTACTTTTGTGAATTTTGAACATAATTAAATATTGAATTTTTCAATAAATAAAAAAAATCAGTCCACTGAATACGTCGAATCAGCGAGAATTGCTTCTAAATTGGCTAAAAAATCTAAATTTTTGCAAAATATTTTTAAAATTCGTTAACTTAAGCATGTATTAAGTATAAGTGTGCATATATTTACTGAAATAAATTTATGTTTAACGTAATTAAGGTTTATAAGCACAGTGCTAAAGTAAAGTAAAAGTTAACAGCGCTGACCGCAGTTAACAGCAGCATCATTGTAAATCATTCACAGCAGCAGCAGCAGGCGAAGAGAGCCACCCGCATGTGTGTGCTTTACAAGAGAGCGCGAGAGCATTGCACATTCGCTCACTCTCCATAGTGCGCACTCACTGCGGCGCTAATTCTCTCTCGCTCTCTCGTGGAAAGGCTAAGACAAACAAGCAGACAGACAAAAGGGACAGACAACAGGCAGGCAGGCAGTCAGGCTAGCTAGCAGCAACAGCAACAGCAGCAGCAGCAGGCAATGCAAAAAGCAAGGCAGCAGCAACAGCAGCAGTGGACAGCGACGGCGACAGCAACAGCACGCGTTTAGTTCTGTTCGAATCGTTGATGCGTTTGGACGCGTTGTCGGTGTGTTGTGAGCGTTTCGTTCGTTCGTTCACAGTTTGGAAAACGTCAGTAATCAGCGCGTTTCCCGGTGCGCGCGTGTGTGTGTCTATCCATATGTATGCATGTGTGCGTGCAGTATTATTATTATTATAATTGCATATTATTTTGTTTTGTTTTTATATAAATATTGTTTGTTTTTTGTTTTTTGCGATTTCCAATTCCGTTTTGCAACAACACCAATTTTTTTTGCCATACTTTTTTTTCAAGTGCATAACAACAACAACAACAACAACCACAAAAAAGCAGTAACAAATAAATAAACAACAACAAATGCTCAAATGACTGCAAAAATTGATTTTAAATACAAATAAAAGAAAAGCAAAATAAAAAGAAATTAAAAAAGAAAATGCAAATTTGAGCCAAAAGAAAATAAAAATATTTTTGGGTGAATAGTGCCGAAAAAAAAAATAAAAGTTAAGTGTAACGCGTTAACAACAAACCAACCAACAACAATTTGGATATTCTAACAACAAGAACTACAACAAGCAGCAGCAACAACAGCAGCGTCCAACAACAAGAGGAACAACTGCAATTGCTTGTTTTTTTTTGTTGTTTTTGTTGCTAGTGCAGCAGCAGCGCCGCTTTGGCGGCGGCAGCAGCAACAGCAGCAGCAATAGCAGCAGCGCAGCACAGCAGCTACGATTGTTGGTAGCTAAAGGAAAAAGGCAGCAGCAGAAGAAAATCCACAGAAATGTAGGTCAAAACTATATCTATCTACTACTATATACATATATATATATATACAGTATATTACTGTTGCAATCCATCAGCCAAAACTCTATTTGGATTTGTGTCCTTTTTACGCTTTTCGCTAACGCTTTTGAACTGTGTACCACGGTTCAAAGTTCAGCAGCTGTTATCATAAACTACACTGTGAAAAAAACACAGTGTGAAATATAAGAAAAACACGCGTTTTTAACATTATTTTCTTTAGGTTGATGTGGCATAAACAATAAACAAACAACATAGTGCTGCGAGTTCAGCACATGTATAGCTAATAGCATTGACTATTAAAACAGTTAATTGGAAAATTAGTCACTTTTAGATTAGAAACAAAGCTTGTTATATCAGTAAAGTTCTTAAGAACTCTATTTGCATATATAACGATTTGTTTCAAACTATATAAAAGTTAAATCCGAAACAAATCTTTATTTTAAATTGAACTTAAGCTAAAATTTTCTTTCTGATTCAAATTCAATACAAGTAATACCTTAAATAAATCTATAAATAATCTAAATAAATCATAGGTAACTTTTAGACTGCAATCAATGTTTCAATTGAGTTATAAAATCTTAAAAAAATCTGTTTGCAATTGTCACTATTTGATTCAATTTTAGGTAAATGTTAAGTCAGAAACAAATCTAATTTCAAATGTAAATAAAACTAAAACTTAAATGAAACTATTCTTTTATACAAGTATCAGTTGTCATTCAAGTAAAATCGCTTAAAGTGAAACTTAAATGAAACTATTTTCGAATAAAAGTTTTAGTTTTCATTTCAAGCAAAAGTAAAATCTTAAAAATAAAACTATTTCCAAGTGTTACTTTTAGATTACAATCAATGATTCTATATTAGTTAAATTTTAAATAAAACTATTAACATTTGTCACTTTTTGACTCAAACCTAGTAAAGGTAAAATCTTAAATTAATCTATATTAAAGTGAAACTTGTTAATTGCAATCAGGGATTCAATAAAATTTTAAACTTAAATGAAACTGTTTTTTAGCGTCACTTTTAGTTTCCACTTCAAGTAGAAGAAAAACTGTATTAAAACTAGTTTCATATTTAACTATTAAATACCATTTCATGTTAAAGTAAAATCTACAATAAAACAAATCTATTTACAAATGCTTTGTACTAAAATATCAAAACAAATAGATTCAGTAGTTAAGCTTAAATTTTGTTAATTTTGACACAATATAACTTTTAGCAAAATTGTGTTAAATATGCTAAAAAATTTGAATTTTTATCGTTAACATCTTAAAGCTCAAGTTGCTTAAAATAGGAGCATAGCTTTTAACAATTATTTTGCAAATTTTTGTGCCTCTTCTACTAAGTAAATTTAGCAGTTTTAACTGAGTTTTGTTTAGCTATTTTTAGCTATATTTTGTGTATGAAACAGACAACACTGTAATAGCCTACAATTGTTCAATTGCTTGCCCAATTTTTCCTCAAATTTTTCACCAAAAAGGTTGTAATAATTTTAACATATTCATAAAAAAATCAGCGAGCTACAATTTTATTAAAATCCTCAAGTTTGAATTGTGTTAAAATTTACAAATTTCTCAACAAAATCTCTAAGTTGCCTACAATTTATTTTTATTTTTTTTTATTGGATTTCAGATTAATGTTGTAATTTAAAAATTTTTAAATAAACTATAAAAAGTGAATTTGTGTTCTTTTCGAATAGAAATTTGAATTCTAAAAAAGTACAAAGTGCCTATTAGTAAAAGCAGAAAACTACACAACATAAACTCAAGACAATTATATGTGTACTAAATGTATTAATTCTATTAGCAATAGGATTTCAGTGCTTTTTAAAATAAATAAAATGCAGACACATACTTTTTAAGAGTGATTTTTATAAGAAATTGAAATAAACTAAATAAGTTAACTAAATATTTAACAAATGTTAAACATATAATTTCAAATTTGCCACTAAAACAAAGACTCGAAATGGAACAAAAGAAATATAAGATCATTAGATAGATTTTGGCTAAATAAAAGCAATAAAAATCTATGGGAATCTTATGAAGTAAATGCTTGAAAAAATGCAAAACAAGTTTTGGCTTGGATCGAAATAAATGATGTTGAGAATAATAATATCAAAAAAACATAAATTCAATTAAAACTGACAACAAATGCCATTAATTAAACAAAGTGCCAACAGTTTTCAAAGTAATATTTAGTTGAGAAACTTCCCCCCTTCCTCCCTCTACTTACCCCACCAGCTGGTCGCCCAAGTGGCAACTTAATATATTACTCTTTCGGCTGGAATTATTGTAGCATCCATAATTTAGGAAAGCGGCAGATGAACTCCACTCTCCGACAGACTAACTGACTGACTGACTGACTGACTGCCTAGACAATTATGTATCTTTTTGTTTATTTTTACATTTTGTTTATTAACATTTTTTGTGTGTGTTTTGCGCTTGTCAAAATGTGGTTCGTTGTCCGCCTCCAACTGTTTTTTTTTTACTTTTTCTTTACGAGCCCCGACGGCAAATGGAGTGGCGTCTTTGCAGAAAACTAAGAATTGAAATTTGTAAATAAATCATTTATTGATTGGGTCAGCGTACGGGGAAGAATGTCTTTCAACTTGAAACTTTTCTTAAAATTAAATCCCTAAGACTAGCTAAGGTATGCAAGATAAAAGTGCTTTAATTCGTATTAAACAAAGTTTCTATTTAAAAGACTTTGTGCTAAATTTTGTGGAAACTGTCGACTCTTGTAATAATATCAAAGACTTTTCCAACTGAATAAATTTCACATGTGCTTGTTAAGACACAAGACACTAGACACAAGACATTGGCATTGGAATTGTGTTTTCGGCTGGATATGCTTAAGAAATATCGGTTTAAATTATAAAAGTTACCCAAGAAATTTCAAACATATAACTTTTAAGAAGTTCTAATCAAAGACTTTTCCAATTGAACACATTTTCACACATTCATTTTCGGGCGGGAGAAAACAAAGAGCTGCAAAAATTATAAAAATAATTTTAAGGCTTCTTGTTAGATTTGTAAAGAATTTTGTATAAAAATGTAGTTTGCTTCAACATTTTGGTTGAAAATCTCTTAAATTTTGTGTTTATGAAAAAGTTTTGTGCAATTTATGATTGATATCGATGTGAATGTTTCATGTTCCCACAACATTTTGCATCGAAACGAAATGTGCTCAAATTTCGCACAGCTGTTAACGTCTTGGCCAAACAAAACAAAATCAAAAAAGGACGTCAGCTGCCCAATTGGCAAACTGAACATGAAAATGCTACCAAAAATTTTTGTATTTGTGTAGCTTTTCGGCGAGTTCGTCAAACAGCATCATTATGTTGTTGTTGTTGTTGTTGTGGGGAATAATGATCATCATTGGCATTAACTTACGGTTGCAAATGTGGCGCACAGCTGTTGCCGTAAGGAAAACTGCACAAAACAGAACTGAAATAAGCTGAAAACAAGTAAAAGATACAATTTTGTATCTGTGTCTCGTTCCGTTTTTTTTTTGTTTTCATTCGGGATGCAGCGGCAGGCAGCGCTTGGATGTTGAAACAATTTTACGGCTCAAAAACTAAGAAAATGTAAGGTGGAAAAATGTGCAGGTGAAATGTAACAGTAAAGTGTATCTACCAAAAATGTATCTGTGTTAGTGTGTATCTCTATCTGGGCGCGGCGGTGTATCTTTGTAATGTTGAAGTGCGCAAATTAGTGCAACAAAAATGTCAAACTAAATGTTGACTGACAAGCAGACAGCAGAGTGTGTCTGTGTATGTATCTCTGTGTGTGTGTGTATCTGTGAGCTACGCTTGCAAATTGTTATAGTTATAGATACAAAACCCAAAATAGCTGGATTTGGCCAAAAGCGCAGAGAACGCTACACAGCAGCCACTTGAGATGATTTATGATGCCAGTCAGGCAGCAGACAAAGACAGAGAGCACTGCGAAAGAGTGAGTAAGAGAGAGGGGAGAAGAAAGCGTGAGAGGGGGAGCGGTGTAGAGCGCGAGTGAGGCAAGTGCAGACAGCAGCAGCAAAAATAACAAACCTAAAAAGGCTGCCATTGATAGCAGCAGCCTCCGATTTGAGTATCTTTTTGCCCCTGCCGCATGATTGTGCAGATGAAGTAGTGAGTGAGAGACTGGAGAGAGAGAGAGAGTGGAGAGAGAGAGAGGTGTGAACTGGCAGTGAAAAGTGGAAAGAGGCAGGTAGACAAGGCAGCCAGGCAGCGCACAAACCTTGAATTGAAAAATTCCAAAAACAACACGACAATGATGCGGCTAAAACCGAACAATTTTTAGTCTGAAGAAACAAGCAAAATGCCAAAGATAAAACAGAAATGAAATCAACTAAGAAATACCCTGTGTTGAGGCGCTAAAGTTTAAAACAGACAAAAGTTTAAGAAACATCAAAAATAATTAGTTTTTAATACAACGCACTAAAAATTCTTGATTTTCTTAAACATTTTGTTTTAAGTGTGAATTTTTTTTTTTTTGATATATTTAACCTGTAAATAGCAAAGTTCCAGTACATAAAACTAAACGAAAACTTCAACAGTTTAACTAAAATTAACTTATAATGCATTTTAACATTAGTTTAGAATAGAAAAGTATCAAATGCTTATAAGAAATACTTTTTGAAGTGTTTAGAAATCAAAATTTTAAATAACTTTTAAGATTTTAAATATATTTTGCATATTGAGTACTTAATTGATTTTAAAAAGTTACAAAGTACCGGAGTATTGAAACTTTTCAAGTTAAACTGCAAATAGTTGAGAAATTTTCTAAATTTGTATTACAATAGAGTTTTTGTTAATCTTTTGATAACTTGGCATTTAGCTAACAGTTGGCTAAATTTATCTGCTTTATAAATTTATAAATTTGATATGCAAAAAACAGGCAGAAGGAGGCGTGGCAGAGACCATCAGCAACACAAGCCGAGTCGTTTTAGCCATGTACGTCTGTCTGTCCGTATGAAGAAAAAAGAGATGTCTAGAGCTACAGGCTTAAAGTTGGTCGGTATATATAACTAGCCACGTACAACTGACATTGTTTTCATTTGATTTAGACTAAAAATGCCGCATTAGTTTTCCCGTTTTCAAGAGACTCCTTTATTTATTTCTTAAGCTTATAGGGTATACATTAAAATGGGAAAAGAAAACAGCAACAAAAGTAGCAACAACTAACGTCCAGCGAAGAGTTTCAGTTGGGCCGCAGGTAACACTACATCCTCTCAGTCGCAGTCGCAGTCGCAGTCGCGGTCTCATAGCTCTCAGCTCTGAGCTCCAACTCCAACTCCAACTCCATCGTCGTCGTCGTCGTCGTCATTACCGTCATGCCTTGTCATAGACAACATCGTTTATTTTCCAGCATCCCTCTCTCTCACTCTCTTGGCCTCTTGGCCAGTTTTTCCCATTTGGCACCTCTTCGCCTGCTGTGAATCAGCACAACTGTTACCTTGCCTCGTCTACCCCTCTTCTCCCCCTGAGGCCCTGTACTCTTCCAACACCATTTCGTTTTCTTCCTTCTTTCTGCTTACTCAACCTGTCTTCTCCCCACGCCGCGTATTGCAAAAACACTCGACGGTTTTTCGCCTGTTCGTTATTGTTGTTGATTTTGCGTTTAGGTTTCGGGCCTTGAAGTGTACCATTATAGTATAGTATAGTATAGCATAGTAGCTCAAAAGCTGGCCAACAACATCTTTTTCATTTTCAGTTTTCAGTTCTGCTTCTCATCGTTTTGTTATTTTTGTCGTATTTTGCCAAGGAAAAAAGGCCGCAAAACTGAAAGAAATACATAAATGCGCAGGTAAAAATACAGAAAACCCAAAAAAAAAAAAACTGTGAAAGGAAAAACTGAAATGTCTCAGATTTCGGGCAAATCTTTGGCGAAACCAATGTGAAAATTGTTTTAAATTTCAGATACATAAAGTGTATATTTTTTTTACAAAAATATTACCAAGTATTGCTCAAGATGTAAAGACAGAGCATAGAAATTAAATTTATAATCGGCTAAAAACAATTTGGGTATTACTTGTGTTTAAGCTATTAACATACTTTAACAGTTTATATTAAACCGAAATAAAAAGCTAGGCACAGAGAGGGAAAGAGAGAGAGAGAGAAAGGGTACTGAGTATATGAAATATGCAGCAGATTTTATATTTTGTTTTAATATGTCAAGTAAACAAATAGCAGAAGCAAAAACTTCAACAACAACAACAACAACAACAGCAACAGCAATACCAAAAATTTTCAAAAATTTCAAATTTAAATTGAAAATCGATTGCTTTGCACATTAAAAGGAAATGGAACGAGCAAAGAGGGAGCAGAGTTGGAAAAGAGTAATGAAATTCATGGAGGGGAAAAGCAAATAAATCTTTTAAATCGATGCGAGAAACTTGAGGAAAAATAGCCATGTGCAACAGACGATTAGTTGCTGTGGCATCCACAAATCTCCACAGTTATTAAAAATAAGCAAAAGTAAAAAAAAATTACACAAAAATTGGTATAAAATGTTTGTGAAAATATTTGCCAGAATCTGTTGGGAATTGCAGCAGCACAACACACAAAATCTAGGGCTAATTTTCACAGGCAGAATGATAGAGAAGGTGATAGAGAGAGTGAAACAGAGAGGGAGAGGGATAGGTGGCAGAGCCTTGAATACACTGACAAATAAAGGGATTTTTTAAAGTAAGAAATTAACAAGTTGTAGTAAAGATTTAAATATGAAGAATTTACAGGCAAAATTTCAGCGATTTCTGGATAAATTACAGCGTTTATACAGACAGACAGAGAGACATACAGACAAACAGACATACGGACAAACAGACATACGGACATACAGACATACAGACAGACAGACATACGAGCAGATAGACAGACGGACAGACAAATAGATATGTTAGAGACATAGTTCTATATATGATTTCCAAGCATAACTATACAGTTTTAGCATATATATAAAGGCCATACACTGAAAAAAAAAGCAACAGCTTACGAAATGCTTCTCAAGAAAAACTCAACTAAAATTCAATGACATTTCCATTTGAGTTTTGTAAAAGGTTTCTTCAGTTTTGTGTAGTGTAGAATAAGTGGGTGAATAAGCAGCAGAAAGAGTTGCCACTGCAGGAGTCAAGTGGCTGTGGTTGCAAAAATATTTGCCACACACACCGAGAGAGTGTGTGTGTGAGAGAGAGAGAGAGACAGAGAGACAGAGAAACGGTGTTGCAAGCGAGCATCATGTGTATCTGCATCTGTTGGAGCTTAAGACGTTGCAGCTAAAAGCAGCTTAATTAAATTTTACGTTGTGCTGCCTGCTGCCTGCTGCTTACTGCTTGCATCCTTGCAACATTGCAACGTGCAACGTGTATCCTGGCAAGAAACTGGAGCAATGCTGTTGATGATGATGCAACAAGGCGAGGCATGGCGAGGCAAGGCAATCGAGCAACAGATTTAAAGACGAAACTCATTAAATGCCTGCAACGAATTCGTGTTTGTTTATGTTGCAGCGTTGCAACGTTGTCAAACTTCACTTAAAGCTCCTTTAAGCATCTACTTCTTCTTCTTCTTAGACACCCTTTCGCTTGTGCGTAGATTTATTTAACTAAAGCTTTTGACTTTTTCTTATTCTTATGCTTGTTCGTGCCGCTCTTAAACCCAAAAGGAAGTCAGTTGCGCCACGTCGACGTTAAGTGTCAACTTTTACCAGCTCGAGAGTGACTCAAATGGCAGGCGATTTGAGTGGCACTAATGAGTTGCAAGATGCACACACAAACACACACATACACGCTCAGAAACACTCGAGTAATTAGACTGCATCATAAGTGACAACATTAAGCATATGAAATACGTTTAGTTACTTATTAGCTAAGCTTATTAGCTTTATTTTTTTTTTAAGTGCACCTCTTTAGACACCCTAATAAAAGTGCTTGCATATATTTTTATGTGTTATCGTAGTTTATAAGTTAAAAGTTGTACATAAACAATTAAGTTCTGAATGCGATTCTTTTTAAATATATGACAGTATTTTTCCGTATAGAAGAGAACAGAGACGTGTACTATAGTAGCTACAGTTTTTGTCTATTAAAATGGCAAAAAACTAAAAAGTTAGACTTTTGGTGTATACAAATTGTATAAATTATTCACATATGAAACTAAATAGTTGGTGTTTTTTATTATCTTTAAGCATTTGTTTAACAAATGATGTTGTATATAAATTTTATATAATATTCATTAAATATTTATTTATTTAATGTCAGACTATGATCAGTCGACATATTTAATATTAAAGTTACAATATAAAAATAATTTAAAAGTTTAAAATTATATTTAAAATTTAAATTTAAATATATGCCACAATATTTTAATAACAATGTTTAAAAGATTGCACCACAATCGATAAATAGATTCGAAAGTTATCATCAAAAGCATTTAACAGTTTGGCGACCACTGGGCTATCAGTTCCAAGAACAGTGACATCACAACAAAAAATCTGAGGTTTTACAGCCTAGCTCTTAATCAGTTTTGTAAAATTCCAATTCTTTTCTTTGTTAACTCTTTTTTATTAGTACTATAACGAAAAATCTTATTCTTGGCCTTGCAAACTATAAGTTTTCAGTGTTTATGAAGTCTTTTCTATACCAATATTATACTTCATGGTCAATTTAAACTATCTTCAAAGACTTTTGCTGACCCGACGTTTTTTAATTATATTGTCTTGGTAGTTTAAATTTTGACACTTCTATATATTGCATATAAATATGTGTTAGCTATGTATTTGTTTGTATATAGTATAGTCGTAAATCAAATAAAGCTCTGGTATTATAAAACGTTGCAATTATAATGTTAAACTTTTGCCCAAATGCGTATAATTCATGTGCGCCACAGCGAGGGAATGTGTGAAAGATGGTTACGTCTGAGGGGTGGAGGGGTGGAAGATAGGGTGGTGGTTGGTGGAAAGGTGGAAATGTGGGGTGTGTGTGTGTGTGTAGTCATTGTCTTAAATCATTTTCATTTTGTAACTGCGTGTTTTATGGGCCGTCGGTTTATTGTTTCTTAAAATGTATAAAAATAAATGAGCTAAATTGTTGCTGCAAGGCGCTGAAGTGATTTGCCGCCGCAAAAATGCCTCCTTCACTTCCTTCTACTACTTCGACTGCTTCCTTCATTTTCATCCACATTTTACGACCAGTTTCGCTGAGAAGCAGCAGCAGCAGCAGGAGAAGTTGAACTCAAGTCGAGTCGGAGTCGAGTGGAGTGGAGTGGAAGAGTCGGGAATTCTGCTTTTTCTAGCACGAGCGTGACTTGGCTGTTTGGTTTTTTGTCGGTTTTTTGGTTGGTTCTTCGGTTTGTGTTTCTGATATTTTATAATTTTGCCGTCGAAGCCAGCATTGAGCATTAAGACCTCTGCATATTTATGGCTTAAAAATATATTATGCGTATAATTGTTGTTAGCTGACGATTTGGCATTGTGTTCATTATGATTATTTGCTAGCCAAAATGGGCATTACAATTCTTAAACTCTTGAGATTCCATTTGGTAACTACATACATATGTGCATTCATATACTCTTCAAGCAAGTATTCATGAATTCGAAAATATATATTTTCGTCGCCAAGTTTTCGCTTTGTTTCTTGGCACCTTTGTGCCATCGTTTGTTGAATCAATTACATACATTTGCCTCCCAGCCAAATTGCGAATGTGTGGCTCCCGAAAATACCAAAAGAGAGCAACAAAAATGTTTTTTTTGGTGGGGAAATCGCCTCGCCCCAAAACTAAGGAAACAAAAAAAACCAAAGGAGCTAGAGCCAAAGAAAAAAAAAAAAAAAACAGAAAAAAGCGCAGACTGGCAGGCAAAAATGGCAAATTATGGCACCCCAGAGATGCGCGATAAAAGCCCATTTACTTAAACTGAATATTTATTATTCCTGTCGGTCCCGATGAACCTCCTTGCCGCCTCTTCATCTTCTACGACTTGTCTGTGCGTTGACTTTTGCCCATTTCCTATGCAAAACGTTCCTGGGCTCCTTCTGCTCTGCCTCATTCTACCAAACTTTTCTTCTGGTTTTCATTTGGTCTAGTACGTGGCGCCTTCAGCTGCTCCTGCTTCTGTTCCCACTGCTTCTTCTTCTTCATATGCCGCACGTTTTTCATTTCCTATTTTCGGACGTTTTTTTTTTCAAAGTCATCGTGCGCTTTTTTTTTTTGGCTTGGTGTGAGAAAAGTTGCTTATGAGTGTGTCGTAAAGTTTTTCGGGCAATTTTGATTGAATTGTACGGTACACAAGAGTGCGAAAAGTTGCCTGCTATCGTTGAAGGAATTGATATGGGGAAGCACTAAAAATAAGAGAGAGTGCCCAACCCACGTTGGGCGCCAAAATCAATTAATAACACACATACACTGCACACGTTGGACGCCATTTGCGTTAAATGAAGCTGTACTTTTATGTAGCTGGCTTCTTTAAATTAATTGCAAGCCTCACTACCCACGTTGGGCGCCATGTAACATTTAATTTTTATTTTCTTTTTTTGCAATTTGTTTCATGAAATTTCGAGAAACTCTCAATGAAGTACTGAAAAGTCATAAAAAACAGACAACAAAATAAATTCGAAGGTGTTTTTTTCGTAATCCTAATCCCAGTTGCTGTGGCGCCTAAAAATGTATCTGTATGCGATAAACGCGTACAAGGCACAAAATAAATTAATGAAGTCAATGAGCGAAAGTGTTTCATAATTTTTATTCCAAGCGCCGCCATCGACAATGCTGATAACAGACACTCCACAATCCACACCCACACCCACACCCACACCCACACCCACACCCGTACCCTCCCCCATGAAAGCCATATGAAATATTTGGTTTTTGTGCCCGTCCGACCGTCCGTTTGTCCCTGCGTCTCTGCGTCCCTCGCTTAACCATTAGATTTGTCGTCTTTTGGTTTGTCTCGTTGTCTAGGCGCACCAAATAAGAGAGTCGACAAAAAAATTAAATAATTTATGTTTTATGTGCGCAGGAAACGTTTTTCTTTGCAGTCAGCAATAGAGCGAGGGTTGCTCAAGAGTTGCTTGCCTGCTGGTTGGGGGCTAGAGGGAGAAATGTACGACGTTTGGAACGACTCAAGTGATTTAGGAAGTGTTTGTCTGCGTTACGCTTGGTTAGTTGATAAAAATCAGTCGGCGCTTGTTTCGCTTTTGTGCTTTTTGTGTGTGAGTGTTTGTGTGTGTGTGAGTAGGGCGTGGCAAGCCAAGGAAGGCGTATGAAGAAGAAAGACAGCAGACAGAAGGGAGAGCAGTACAGTCATCAAGGCAATGTCCAGTTTCTGGTCTTAATTGCATTGACTAAATTGCATTTTAAGCGCTTCGTTTCGCAAGCTCTTCACCGACGTTCCCTCCTTCTCCCCTCCTTTTTTTAACTCGTTTTCCTTTTCATTCTGTTCTCGGTTTCATTTTCGTTTTGATTTATGCAACACGCCCAAAAAACAACATCAGCAGAGAGAGGTAATAAAAAACTGAGTCATAAATGCCAAGATATATGTACATATGTATGTTTGTATGTGAAGGATCTGAGATTTGTGCGTTTCTGCATAAAGGCGCCCAACGTAAGCTTGTTACTTTTGCTAGTTTTGGTACAATTGAAAAGCAATTGTAATTGCTTCCTTTTTCTTTGTGTGCTGACAGCTTTTTTTCACATTTTTCGGAGCAAAGCAGCAAAACAAAATCATAGCAAACTGGGCAAATTGCATTGTTGCGTGCCAAATATTAATCAAAGGCAGAGCTAAGCATTACAAAAACAACGCAAAGTCTTTGGGAAATAAAACCCCAAAAAAATAAAGATATATATATATATATATCTATAGCAATGAGATACTTAGATACTTACAATGAGAATGACGACGCTTCCTGTGTGTGTGGAGTCGAGTTTAAAGTGCCATTAACCCACAATTGTGCAGCCCACAAAAAAAGTATAGATAGAGAGAGAGAGAAGGTAAGATATACAAAAAGTACATACTATAACTAGACACATATGTGTGTGTGTGTGAGTATCTGTATCTATAGTTTTGTGTGGCATGTGCAGCAATCATCAGGGCGAAGAGTTTTGTGAATTGTGTAGATTTGTGGCAACTAATTGCAACTTTTATCCATTGCTGCTGCGTGTCAAAATATAATTTTGATTTGGGGAGTGAAAGAGATGGAGAGTAACGCAATGCAAACACTAACAGATACAAATGATGCATAGATACATTTGTAAGGCTGGAGCCAGAGCTATAGCTATAGCTATAGCTATAGCCAGAGCCAAAAGCCATTAATCGTTTTTGTTGTCCATTCGACTGTCATTTTGCGGTACGAATCTGTGGCAAATGTGGACAACGCGTTGCGTTCTCCCTAACACTGTCTTACCCCCGCATCCCTCTCCCTCTCGCCCTCTGCAGCTCTATCTACCTGAGCTGCACACATAGAGACACAGCTACACAGTGAGACACACGTACGTACGTACGTACGTACATACAGATAGCTAGAGAGCACAAACATTTCAATAGTCTTTTGGTTCTGTTTAATCGGGGTTGTTCCCGGGGTTTGTGTATCCTGCGACCAGCTGCCAGGACTCGCCTGGAGGGTCTCGTGTCACAGGATATACCCTCGATAGACAGCCTCGTCCTCATACTGGTCCTGTGCCTGTGCCTGGTCCTCGTACTGCTCTATGTCTATTACCTTTTTTTTTCCGACCCGCTTTTGGGTCTGCGCGATAAATTTGAAATAATTTGATGCGTCTTGTTTTATTTGACAGCCAAACAAATTCGTCGCCCAGAGGGCTACAAATCGTTCCCCTACCCCTTATACCCCACCACTGTCCCCGTCTCTCTCTTCTCTCACTCTCTTACATGTGTACGTTCTCCTGCCCGTTTCTATTTGCCACGTACCCAATGTAAACAAAGTCGTAAGGCTGTGCGGCAATTAAAAAGAAATGTTCCGAATTGCGTTCATGTTTCATGTAGGGAAATTCAATTTGTAGATTAAAGTATATTCTATATTTGCTTATCAAGCCCAACTCTCTCTCTCTCTCTCTCTATCTGTCTCTCTCTTTCTCTAACTCCCTTTGTCCACTAAGCCACTTCCACACCCAACCCTCCAGCGAGTGTCTGCCACGTGTGGTCTTGTTTATCGTAGGTGTCCTTAAATTTCAACAGCTTAATGCTTCAAACCAATATCATATTCAGTTAAAATTTTGAAGAAAAGTAAATTGCAGACATATGTATATATTATATATTATTTAGTATAATCAAAGTTGACTGCAATTCAAGGTTGCCAGCAATTCACAAATGAAAATAGCAATAAATGGTTCATACAAAATGGTCCTTCTTTTTAGTTGCTGTTTAATAAGGCACAAGTTCAAAACACATTGTTGTCATTACTTCATTAATAATGTTCAGTAAAATTAATTCAAAATTTGTTACTAGCTTAAAATTTAAAGAGAAATTAACAAATAAAAGAAGCAATAAATGGTTAATACAAAATGGTCCTTCTTTTTAGTTGCTGTTTTCTTATGAATTTGTTTGAAACATATTTATTTTTTTCTATATTATAAATGTTCAAATGTTTTCTTCATTAATAATGTTCAATAAAATTATTTGCAAATTTGTTACTTGTTAACAAATGAAAGAAGCAATAAATATTTCATACAAAATGGTCCTTCTTTTTCGCTGTTGTTTTCTTATGAATTTGTTTGAAACATATTTTTTTTTTCTACATTATAAATGTTCAATACAATAAATAGCAAATAACTTGCCTTCCTTTAAAATTAAAAAGTAATTGTTTTTCCAGTATGTTTATTAAATTAAGCACTCAAAACGAAGCTGATATATAAACCATCTCAACGAAAATCGTTGTATTGATACATAAATGTGATAAATGATAGTAAATATGTGATAATGTTATGCATAAAAGCAGCTCGAGAGTGTGTGACAACTTTTCAGCAGTAGCTGCTGGCACTTGGAAATACCCTTAACTCCCTCTCCCCCTCTCTCTCACTCTCTCTTCCTCTATCTCTATCAGGCAACTTGATAGCATAAAATTCTTCACATCAAGGCAGCGGCAACTGAAGAATTTTCATTTTATTGGCCGTTAAAGAGCACTCGTTGTTGTTACTGTTGTTGTTGTGTTTACTTGGCTGCTTTGTGCGGCACTTGCAACTAATATGCAACTATTGCAACAGAGCCATGCCACGCCCCAATTCCAGGACGCCTGCTGCAGTTTGCCCAGCACTTAACTTTCTTACACTTTGGCAGCTTAACTTTTGCCGCGTCCCTTTAGCCATTTTAATATTTGCATTATAAGCACTTTAAACCATTTAAACTTGCCCCCAAAGGCTGGCCGGATAATGCGCTAGCAAAAGTGGGAAACGCAAATATAACAAAAAAAAGGAAAAAAGAAAATACGAGAGAGATGCAGAAAAAAACTGGGAAAAGGATAAAGTTCATAACAACATCAACAACAACAACAAAATGGAAAAAATAGAAAAAATATATATAGATAGAAAGAAAAACTCGAAATGCTGGGGAGCAAAAAAAAAATGCAATTTCCGAACAGACGCACACATTTTCCGGCCAGCAAACATACTTATATACACAAATACATATATAACATATATGTATATAAACGAAGAATAAAACTATATATATATATATATAGATATTCATAGTTCAAAATAAGAAAAACTTCAAATATAACTAGAAAAATTTTAGGAAAAAAAAGTTGTGAAGCAAATAGGACCTAGATATAGATATAGAAACAGATACAGATATATAATAAATATGTATATTTTAATATATGTATATACATATATACTATATATACATATATTGGTACTGTATGTATAATCATAAGCAGAGGAAGTAGAAAATTTGTGAAAATTGTGTTTGGCAAACGCATTAAACTTTCATTTTTCTGTCAAGCCAAGAAAAACTCTGCCAGCGCGCAAGAATGAGGCAGCGAAAGAGTGTGTGTGAGAGAGAGAGAGATAGAGACGACAAGATAGTGAATGCTGCATGCAGCGTGGAATGCAAAAATTTTCAAAAACCAAACGCCACACACACACAGAATCTATCTATGTGAAAATCAAAGCGAAAGTTGGCTCGACTTTTGTGTTCTTCCCCCTGCTGCTACTGCCGCAAATCTCCCCGCCACTTCCCCCGTCTTTCACAGCAGCCCCTTTGCATAGCCCTGCCCCTGCTGCTGTGCCGAAAAACTTTTGTCATGAATTGAGGCTTGGGAAATGTGCGAGAAAAACACATCAAAGCAATCAAAAAGTGACGCCAGAGCAATTGAAAACTTTTCGCATGAACTACAATAACAACAAAAAAAAAACTAAAAAAAAAAAAAGAGGAAAAACCAAATGATTATTATAGAAAATGCAAACGCGCATCAATGCACTTGTGTGTGTGCTGTGTGAGGGCGTAGGGGCGTGGCAGGGACTACAATCGAAATATATATGTATGTTTGTATATGAGAGTTGGGGAATCAAAGCCAAAGAGTTCACAAATGCCAATTGCCAAATGACATCCTTTTCGCTTCAACTTTTATGCCACCATCTTTTATCTCTCTCTTTCTCTTTCTTCCTCTCTCTGTCTCTCTCTCTCTCTCTCTCTGACTATTGTCCTTGTGCTTATGTTAATGGCTTTGTTTGGCTTTCAATGGCCGTTGGCCAAGAATTTTGAGCGCCAAAAACTGTGCTACAATCATTGACTTGCACTCAAATAATGAGTGCTATTGCACTGTAAATGTGTGTAGCATATACACATGAATATATTATATATATATATATCGAAAATATATATTTTGCTTAATGTTCCTATTTTGCAAAACTTGCACACCAGCACAACTTTAAATAATTTGCACATAAAATATAATTTAATCACTAACCATACAATACATAGATGGTCCAAATCGAGTATTTTTTGATTGCACATTTTTCAAGACTCATAACTCCCATTCAGCCAAGAGCAGAACCCAAGCGTTTCAATTCGCCTCAAAAGCGAAAATACAGCAGCGAAAGCCAGTCGATTTTGTCACACATCAGTCTGTTTTACACAGTCAAACGATAAGCACAGGCTGTTGCGCTTGTGCTCTCGTTCTATTTACATGTATGGGTGCTAATATGTGTATGCACTCGCATCATAGTGTGTGTGTTGAGAATTTAGTTTTCAAGGCCACATGTCGATGCAAACTCAATTCAATTTTTCAGTTTTTAGTAAATCAGAGACAAAGAATAGGGACATAAACAGCTAATGAGTGTATGTGATCGTTATTAGACGGCAGCCCAGCAAACATGGCGGTGGCCGTACTGGTAGAGTTGCTGCTAGCTATGCATGAGATCGGGGGTTCAAGTCCCAGTCTCGAGTTTACCATTGTTCCTAGTTTTTAAATTTCTAATTTCGAGTAATAAAAAAAATTATTGTTTTGATCTCTTTTTTTTGTAAAGACAGAATAAAAATAATTGAATTTTGTTATTCTAATTATTAATAAATGTCGTTGGGTATTTAAAAATGGAATTTATTGTAGCGAACGCACTGGGATGCGAACCTGCAACCTCCTGCACACCGAGCGGCGACTCTACCAGCTCGACCACGGCGAAACCTATGTTCGCGACGTCTAGTTAGGAACATATACGCTCATCAGTTGTTTATGTCCCTATTCTTTGTCTCTGATTTACTAAAAACTGAAAAATTGAATTGAGTTTGCATCGACATGTGGCCTTGAAAACTAAATTCTCAACACACACACTATGATGCGAGTGCATACACATATTAGCACCCATACATGCAAATAGAACGAGAGCACAAGCGCAACAGCCTGTGCTTATCGTTTGACTGTGTAAAACAGACTGATGTGTGACAAAATCGACTGGCTTTCGCTGCTGTATTTTCGCTTTTGAGGCGAATTGAAACGCTTGGGTTCTGCTCTTGGCTGAATGGGAGTTATGAGTCTTGAAAAATGTGCAATCAAAAAATACTCGATTTGGACCATCTATGTATTGTATGGTTAGTGATTTAATGTTGCGCCCCATTCCCAACTTTTCTACCCCATGAAAAACGAGGTCAGCTGTTTTGGCAGTCAGCTTCTGACTTGGCAAAGAACTAGAAAACTAAATGGACTATACAAGAAGTACAAATATTTTACCAAAAAAAACACACACACACACACACTTTGGAATAGAGTCTTCAGATATGCAATTTTCACAAGCAGCACTGAAAACTTTCCAACTTATGACAATAGACGAAGTAACGAGTCTGAAGAGAGCTGAAGCATAGTATGATGTAGAGCATTTAAGACACATAAAGGCAAATTAGTTCAAAAGGGTATTTTAAACTGAATTGAAAGGCTTCGTTTGGGGTATGTCAAACACATTGAGATAAATCTATAAGTTGCTAATTAGAGCCACAAGTATTAATGTTCAGAAATAACTGCAATTGCTTTCAAGACTCAAAAGTTATGGGCAAAACAATTTAACTACAATGCGCGTTGTCAGTGCCAAGAACAGTGATGTCATACATGTGTGCTCAGAGGCTATAAACAGTGGATCGTTTGCCGAACTTAATTGTTATACAGTACACGAATCACTAAGGTGAAGCGAAACTGCTTTTTTAATCTAAAGCTTGGATCTTTTTAATATTTATTTAATTCTTCTCGATCAGTTGCTAGTCTTACGCAACTCTCTCTCTCTCTCTTTCTCTCTCTCTCTCTCTTTAGCTGTCTTCTTTCTCTTTTGTTTCTATTTCCGCATTTAAAGAAATTTCTTTCACTTTTTCTTTGTTTGCTCGACATTTCGGTTGATCTACTTTTTGCCAAACAAAGAGTTCAATCTGAAGTATTTTTCAAGTGTTTCTTTGTTGTTGTTTCCTGTTGCTCATTACACACACACACACACATACACACACATACACCTTCCGACACCTTTAGCCCTCTGCCACCTCCTCTCAGTTACCCTTTTGGACTACATATATGACATCATCAGTGCTGCTGTTTGTTGTCAACACTTTGCAACACTGAAGGCAATTGAAGGCAGACACTAAAGGCAAGCACAACGTCAGCAAATCAAGTTATGTACAAGTGCACCTAACCTCCTTAACACCCTACCCCACCCCATCCCCTATTGTAGGGGGGTTGAAAAAGGGTTGCACTTCTCACTTCCGTGTGTCTATGTTGTGTGTGTGTCGCTTGTTATTGTTGAGATTGTTAGCACGTTGCACTCCACATACTATATATGGATGAACCTGCTTTCCCTCCTTCACACCCGCACCCTCCCCCTCTCCCTTTCTCTCTCTCTCTCTATCGCTCTTCCTCCCCCTCTTCCCCTCCCACCCCTATATTCATAAGGTTCCCCACTTACGCTCAATCTGCTCATTTTTTTTTATTTCGAGTCTATTGCAATTGGCTTTTTAAGAGATTGCTGTTTTTGTTTTTTTTTTTGGTGCTTGACTGTTGCTATATCTATATAGATATATAGCTATATCTTTGTATCTGCATCTGTATCTGTACTGTTGTCCCGTATTTAAATAGCAAATGATTAGCTCAATTGACTTCAATTGAGTAGAACAGTTCGTGAACACCCAAATTGATAAATTTTTCAAAAATACAAATACATGACTGCATCAAATAAATGCAACTTTACATTTTGCCGAAGTTCTAATGCTCTTTTCAAAAATCTAAATTTCTTGTTAGATTTTTTAGAAAATTATTTAAATAAATAAAGGTTATGCAAAAATATTTAAAATGAAAATGAAATTTATTAGATGTGCTATTTAGTTTTAAAAATAGTAAAAGATTTTGAAAAAAATGAATTTAAAACACTGTTACACATTTGGGTATTAAAAATATTTTATTGTATAACCAATTTCATGTTATATTTTATAGTAAATTAATGAAATTAATAAATTTTATGATTATTAGCAAATTAATTTTGCTGGTTATTAAAAAAATCTTTCAAAAATTCAGTTTCAATTTAAATATATAAACATTTTTGTGCTACCAAATTTTGTGTATAAAAAAATATTATTAAATAAAATTGGAGCTTAGTTTGCAAGCAAATAGATATGTTTTAATTCCAAGAAATACTTAAGTTTCGAAAATATTACAATAGTTTTTTAAAAGTGTTTTCAATTACAATATATATACATTTTTGTTTACTGAACCCACTTTTTGCCAGTGTTGTAAATGCCAT
The DNA here is from genome assembly GCA_035047385.1 of Drosophila tripunctata. Taxonomy (NCBI): domain Eukaryota; kingdom Metazoa; phylum Arthropoda; class Insecta; order Diptera; family Drosophilidae; genus Drosophila; species Drosophila tripunctata. The sequence continues at coordinate 2,922,381 of JAWNPS010000210.1, read as the reverse complement.
GATTTCTAAATATTTTATTTAATACCAAATCTTAAGTTGTTTAGCACTGAAAACAAGTAAAGAAAAATGTTATTAAATAAAATTTTAATTTAGTTTCTTATTACTATTTCTGTTTAAAAAACATATACAATTTTAATATAAATAAATACAAATTGTTATTTAAATCTCCCACCTTTTTCCAAGTGTTGCATACGCCATGACAAACTCATAATACTCTCTTTGACTGTAGTGCAAGTATCTTGAGTTCAGCGCTGACTAAGCTCAAGTCTGGCTGCAGTTATTCCTCCACTACTTATTTCCTACTCCTCCCATATTGTCGCCGCCCCTCTTTTGGTGGGGCAGATGCTGCGGGTGGTTTTAGTGGCACGCACATTCATTTCGCGTTTCGTTGCCAGTTGCCTTTTTCGAGAGCCATTGAAGTGTCTCGCAAGTTAAATCATTTAGAAATTGTTAGTGTAGAAGCATGTGTGTGTGTAGTGTAGTGTGTGCAGTGTAATTACATTGATTTGAATTGGCCTCAAGTTGAAGTGCCATTAAAACGCAGCTAAACGCAAATTCTTCAATTGTAACTCAGCACTTGTATTGCTCTGTCTCTGTCTCTGAATCTGTCTCTATCTCAGTCTCTGGCCCATATCTCAAGTGCTCACTGTAGTACTATGTCTGTTAATAATAATCTTGTGTATTCTTCAGATTGTTTACCTAACAATGTGCTGATAGTTCGCCAGACATTTTCAACTTGATATGCGAACATTTTTTGAACTTTTGAAAAAATTTTCAATTCCGTGAATTCTTTGCAAATTCAGTTTTTCCTAACAGCTCATAATATATGAAGAGTTCAAAGATATTTATAGTTTAGCAGAGCATTAATCTTTAGCCACAAAGCTAATTCATAAGCCGAAAATTAGATAACCATTCTTTAAGTAAACAACACTAAATTTTTAGCCAAAAACTAAATATTATTTCCTAAGATAATCAAATTTTCAGTACTTATTTGCTGAAATACTTTAACTATGAATAGGTAATACCTTTTTGGCACTGAGTTTGGCTTATTTGGGTTTATTATAATTCTAAAGACATAAAACATTATTATTATTTCCAATTATATGAGTTCAAATCAGAAAACCCAACCTGCTCTCGTGTTTGTACGTCTGTCTCGCTCGCATAACGTATTTCGTTTTACGCTGATGACAGCGCTGCCGCAGAGCTTAGTGCTATGTGCGCCTCTGCTGCAAACTTACGTTTTTCGTTGTATGATAACTCTCTTGATTGTACGATCTTATTGTAGTTTTCAGAATCGTTTAATATTGTATGACTCTAAGCGAATGTGAAGCTACAAAACTATGCGTTTGGAAATACGTGAGCTAGAGGTATGCAAATTTGAAATTTGTTTTCTTTTTTATGGGTGAAGGGGGCGTGGCATGTAAGAATCGAATGAAGTCATTGTCTTTCTTCTATATCTGAAAAATTGCATGCCAAAATTGGCACTCCAATATACCCCTCAGTGGGCATAAAAATTGAGTTTTAATTGTTATAAAAAATCTGCTTTAATTAGCTAAACTGCAAATTTATATATTTTTATATTAGTTTACTGCTATTTATGTATAAATTTATTTATTTTTTTATATTATACATATTTTGCATATTTTAGCATTAAGCTGCAAAATGATTTGAGGCATTCAATTTGTGCAACGTTGCGTGCCCATGACCTTTGTGTGCTGTGGTATCTGCTCTTGTGGTGTAGCAACATGTAAAGAGATCACCCACACCAAACACAGAGTGAGAGAGAGAGAAAGGGGAAGAGGGAGTGCGAGTGTGGGAGAGAGAGACTGAGTCGCGACTGAGTTGCAGCTGCAAATTAAAAGTTAAACGTTGCGTGCTGCGCCTGTTTATCTTACGGATGCGCCCTGGGATGCATCACTCACTCAACTCGAGCGTAGCATTTAACTCATTCGTATAAAAGATACACACACACACACACACACACTCGTACACACTTGGAAACAAACAAACAAAACTGACGGCGGCTTCTGCCATTCATGATGTTGCACTCGATTAAAAATTTTCGTGTCTTTCTCTTTCTGTTGCACGGCAGCGAAATGTGGCAGCTATATGGATGCTGTTTGTTGTTTGGCTGCTCATGTTGTTGTTGTTGCTGTTGTTGTTGTTGTTGTTGTCGCTTTTGTTGCAGGAAGTGCTCATCTTCATTTACTTTGTTGCTGCCTGCCGTTCCCAGTTGCTGCCACTGAGATGAGGAGTTGCAGCAGGAGACGGAGACAGGGACGCAACGGAGACGAAGACGTTGACACTGCATGCTGTGTTGCATTGCCAATTTACATCAAGCCATCTCTTTTACACACTCAACTCTCTGTCTCACTCTCAGTCTCTCTCTCTCTCTCTTTCTCTCTCTCTCACTGCCTTTCTGTCTCTGTCGGTTTGCTAATTAAATATCTATGAATGGCGGTTTCTGCGTTTGTTTCCAATTGCCATTCGGTTTTTGGTGTTTGTATCTGTATCTGTAGCTGTGTAGCCACTGTATCTATAGCTGTATCTGTTGGATTTACGCCGAAAAACATTTCAGCTATCTTTCACTCCCTCTCTCTCGCTCTCTTTCACTCCATTTTACCCCACTGCCTGACTGTCTGTCTGTCTCGCTTGCTCATCTCAGCTAGCTGCAATTCGTATTTTAATTTAGCATCTTCAAATTGGCACAGGAAATTGCTTTAATTTTCATTGAGTGTTCGTTCACTCTGCTCCAACGAATTGCCAATTGCTGTTGCTGTTGTTGTTGTTGTTGCTGTGGTTGTTTCTGTGGTTGTTGTTGCCAGGCTGCCTGATGATATTTATGCGCGCGTGCCGCGCCTACTTCACTTCACTCCAATTCACTCCACTCGACTTCTCCGCTTACCCTCGCCAGCTCTCATTTGCTTACCCACTTTTGCCAATCGTCGACTCACTCCATTCTCCATAAAAACACTTAAACGATTTTCATTAATATGCGTGGGGCAACAACAACAACAACAATTTGAAACGCAAAGACATTACAAGAAATTTGCGTGTTTTTGGCATTGCGGCTACCGTGGAAACCAAATAGAAGAGAGTGTGCGGTGATTAAATAGGTGGGAAGAAAAGCAGATACACACCGAGAAGCTGTCACAGTAGAAGCAGCAAAGATACACAGAGAGAGAGAGAGAGAGACATATAAACAGACACACACATAATTGTTTTGTGGCATGTTGCAATCCAAAGTGGCAAGCGAACGAGTGCTCTTTAATTGCCTAATTGAAACTGAAGTAACAAAATGATCAACTCAACGATAGTAGCACAAGCGATAGTAACTATCGATAGCGAAGTTTAACAAGAGATGAGTTATAGAAATAGTTTAAAAATATAATAAAAACGATGTACATATATATTTAAAGAGTAAAACTTAATTAAAAGTACAAAGAGTAATAACAAGTAATAAAGAGAAGAATTAAATAACTCGTACGATACTAGGAGTTTAGTAATCAATTGAGATTGGAATATATATATGCAAAAAGCTCAGTACTGTGAAAAATTATGTATTTAAAAGTTATACACACAATCTCTAGAAATTTTATTAAAATAATATAAATTTATAGCTAAATAACACTACAAAAAAAAAAAAAAATGGAAAAATCAGTTTTAAACCGCTGTTTGACTTTTCGAACAGCTATTTTTGAAGACATTTTAAAAATTCTATGTTTATTATAATTATATTTAAAGTAAAATTAAGTATACAGTTATCTTGTTCGATTTGTTGACTTTAAAGATAAAATTCTGTTTTTTGCTCACATTTGCTTTTTTAGGGTCTATGTGGCGTTTCCATAATACCTTTTTTTTAGACCATTTTACTGGTGACCAATAAAAAATCAGAAGAAAAAAAACTAAAAAATTTAAAAAATGAATAATAATACAAATATAATAACTCGCTGTCGATAGTGTTAGATATTTACTTTAAATACATAATATTAAAAAGTAATAAAGTATTATACTAAAAAAGTTCATCGAAAATAACTTTTAAACTGATTCATTCCGGAAATGAATTTAAAATAATCTCAAAAAAATATTTAAAAAAATGTATTTAAAACATTTCAGCACAATTATGCTGAGCGATAAACGATAGAAAAAGTCGCACTACAGCAAAAGACACTTTATCAAATAGCTATTAATTATAATAACAGATAAAGTTCGAATACAGAACTTTAAATAAGAAACAAACTGAGCAAATGTAAAGCAATAAAAACTATAAAAATGTCTAAATATTATACGATTTTATGCCAGATAAAACATGCAATTAAATTGTAGCTAATTTTTGCTTTTTGATTTTAACGATCACAAATTAAATGCATTGGGTCGTAAATAGAGCATAGTATATAACATATAGGGAAGATAGAGGCACAAGAGACTTAAAGAAAGCAAGAAGAAGAAGAACTGGGCCGTTGGAATTAAAAACCAATGAAATGTCATGAGAAGCCAATTGGCGGCCCCAAAAACGTTTTTCGAAAATCTAGAGTAGCAGAAGAAGGGGCGACAGAAGAGCAGTAGGCTCGAGAGGGCATATAGTTTAAGCAGTCTTCACCTTACACACACCCACTCGAGAATCAAAGAAACCAAAGACACACACACACACGCACACACTTTGTGAAAAGTGGAAAGGGAAAACACTTGAGCGCATTTCCCAAGCGCTTTGCGTGCACAGCGCTTTGATCTACGGGCAAAAAGAAAAAAACAGAAAAGCATAAAAACAAAAAAACAAAAGCTAATAGGTAGAAATAAAGGGAAAGACCGATTTACTTAAGAATTCGCACAGCAGATTTCTTTGATGGAGTAAGAGTGTGTGTGGTGGGGTAAAGAGTCGGTGGCAGGGCGTATTGAAATCGATTGATTGGCGCTGGTCATTGGCCAATACCGAAAAGCAGCGAAAAAGGCGAAAAAGCCAAAAAAAAGAAGCAAAAACCACAAACCAAAGTGCGAAGCTAAAGAATCAACCAAACGGAAAGCAGCAACAAAAATAACAATAGAAGATCGCCCAAGACACAAGTGAGGGGAGGTGGCGAGTGGCAAAAGAGTGGGGGGGAAAAGTGGTGGCAAACGGGCATGTTTTGAGGCAAACTTCGTTGCGGCCATTTTGCCATTTTTATTTAATTTTTTTTGGCCAAAAGTAGCTAAAAGCTAGCAGCAAACAGCCAAAAAGATGCTTAAAGACACAGATACATTCACACTAGGCGATACAGATACAGCTACAGCTATAGATACAGATACAGCTACAACTACAGTTTATACAGAATTTTATTGCGTTTTTGTCGCCCCCTAGAATTGCTCCCCAGGGAATTTAGCTGCTTAGTTGCGTTCCAATGGATACACTTCGATTTGCTAGATTTGACAATGTCTGTATCTGTATCGGTATCTGTATCTAAGTGTCTATGTATCTGCTGCTGCTGCTGCTGCTGCTGGATGCGTTAAGCATTTTCATTTGAATTTAGTAGCGCATCTGCCGTTTGACTAATGATGAACGGGGCACAAAAACTCGAAAGTGTGACCCAACTTTTGGCCCATTTGCAAGATTCGCTCTCTCACTCTCCTCTCCCTTTTTAGCAATTTATTAGAAATAATATATCAAAGTGACTTCCCCAAACAGCTGTCCCCCCTCTCTCTCTCCCTACGAAAACTACCCCCACTACCGACTACTACTGCTGCTCTACTCCTGTCCAAAACTTTTTGGCCTTTTATTTTTTGTTCTTGTTGTTGTTGTTTTGGCATATTTGTCAGTGTGGCATCACTAATTGGTGATTACGAGCGGAAGTCGACAAAATATTTCACTTCATTTGCTTTTATTTATATTTTGGTAAGCGACAGCAACAACAAACAGACACAGTTGGCACTGACTGACGCCAAGATGCTCTGTAATACAGTAAAAGCGGCTAAAGTTAAGCTGACAGTTGCTTATCTAGTCTGTTTATCAGCTAAGATAAAGTACTTTAAGAGCATTCTTCTGCAAAAGTTTGTAACGATGAATCAAGCAAATATATGCTACGATTTGTTAATTTAATTACATATTAAAATTCGGCAAAATTTGGCTGTTCAATTAGTTCAATAGTCATAGTTGTTCATCTTTTTTAGAGTCATACTTTTTGGTCTTTTTTAAGAGTTTGTATATTCAGTGAATATCTATGAGTATTAACAATAAATTATTATATCATTTGTATTATTGTTAATTTTTATAATTATTTAGATTTTTTTTTCTTCTGAATTTTTATTTTCTTTTTAGTAATTTGATCTAAAAAGAAGGTATTTTTTAAACACCAAATAGACGCCATAAAAATAAATGTGAGCAAAAAACAATATATTTTTTCTAAAAAGTCTATAAATTTTATTAAATAACTGTGTTTTCGTTTTTGTTTTAAAATAAATTAAAAAAAAAACACAGAATTTTTCAAAAACTTGCCAAATTTACTGTTCGAAAAGTCTATCAGCGGCCTCAAATGGGTTTAAAGAAGTTCATTAAAAAGTTTTCCATGTTCTTTGAAAAAAATCTCAATAATCGAAGCGAATCCACCCCATTGCGCTTGTTGCTTATGGGGTATTAAAAGAATATAAAAGAAAAATAAACATTGCTTATAGCACTACAAAAAAAAGTTGCGGCGGAAATTCAAGTGGCTATATTTAAATCTAAAAACAGCAGCGAATGAGTTGCCCGAACTCTGGATCTTTAGCTGTATCTATATCTATAGCTATATCTATAGCTGTATCTGTATCTGTATCTGTATCTATAGCTATAGCTATAGCTGTATCTGTAGCTGTTCCTTTTGCTGTTTGTTGGCTTGTTTTGTGGCTGCTTTTCATCAATGGAGCTTGAGCTGCTGGCATTTTGCCAATTATTGTTGCAGTTGTCACGTTGGCAACATCACTGTGTGCTGTTGTTGTTGTTGTGGTTGTTGTTCTCATCCCAGCTACAGTTTGTCATGTGGCCTGTCAAGAGCTTGAGTTCCTTAAACTGCCCTCGTTTCCGATCTCCGAATCCCGCTACGTTCTGCCCCAAAACATCCCCAGCCAATTTCCATGTGTGTGCAAAATTTTCATTCATTGCCAGGCGAAATGCAAATAAAACTTGAGCGCAATGCCAAATACAAATTTCAATTGCAGTACTCCAATATACTACGAGATATATACATACATATATGTGTGTTATTGGCATTAGCATGTGCTGAGATACTTTTTAGCATTGCTTTGATGACTGAGATTCCAACACGAGTTCAATAACTTGTCTAATCGTCGTTTTATTATTGATGTTGCACAGACATTAAAACACATAAATATGCCACAAAAAAAAAAAACCACAAAAATAAATATTACAAAATCAACAAAAATTTAGCATTTTTAGCTCAACTTAAAGCAATCAATTTAATTGATCTAAAAGCATTTTAAAATTTTAATTTAATTTCTTTGGATAACTATAACTATAAAGAAATGTCTATCAATTGATTTTGTTTTGGCTAAGCAATGAATATTGGACTCATAGAGTTTATCTGTATTTTAACCCATTGTCTTGTTGCGCTTCGAACAGATTTGTTTTTATTAAATTTTATGACTTTAACTAGAATTTTAGTGTTAAATTATAAATAAATTTATATAAATATTGGTTATGAAAGTTGTAATTGTTATTGGACAAATTATATGCAAACTTCAAACACAAAGCCCATAAAAACTAGGCTAAAGTACTCACAAAATGAATTCTTTGCTAAGGACCTCAAAATGCACTTGTATAGTACTAGTGCCAGTTACAATGCACTCTCTGACCTCTGGCGAACCTTAACAATGTCTGGCACCAAAAAAACAAATAGAGAAGAGAAAGAGATAGAGAGCAAAGGGGGCAAACAGTGATACATAGCAAAGAAACTAATATGAACAGGCTGAAATTGAAAAAAAAAAAACAGAGAAGATAAAGTTGATGCCACACTTATTAGAATGCATTTGCTAATGAAGAAGCGAGCAGAGAGTTGTCTGCGACTGCTGCTGCTGCTCTTTTGTCGTGCCATCAAAATTTCAACAGTCAAGTCAGTGGCAGTAGTGTAGGGGGAGAGGGGTGTACTTGAGGCAGCTGGAAGCAGAGGCAGGGACAGGCTAGGCAAGTGCAATGGCCGCCTAATTGCGCTGGCAAGTGCCACACGAGAGGCAGCCGAACATGCCAATCAACACCCGTGGCAGCTGTAGACGCAAAGAGAGACGGAGAGAGAAGAAGAGATGAAGAGAAAAAGAGAGAGAGGGAAGACAGTGCGCCCTCGCTATATAGCACTTTGTTTGTAATAGTTTTTGTTGTGTGTGTGTTTTTTTTTTACGAGTCGCTTGAAAGTTGTTTTATTTGCCATGCAACTCATTTTATGAACAACTGCAACATTGTTTTATACCTTTTGAGGGGTATATTGGGTTTGTTAAAAGTATGTAACAGGCAGAAAGACGCGTGCAAACTCTATAAAGTATATATATTCCATCACTGTCTGCCTGACATGTTAAGAGCTACAATCTTTGCCCGTAAGACGCAAATCGAAAGGAAAATTTTCATGCTTCTAGCTTACGTTTTTCTTAACGTATAGTTCTGTAACTTCACATATGTTAAGAGACAAACAATGTCTAACTATTTTAAAAATTGCATCAAGATCGGACTGTAATCAAGAAAGTTATCATACATTGAAAAACGTAATTTTATAATGCATAGCACTTAGCTCTGCTGTAGCGCTGCCGTCACACTTGCAGCGTAAACGATAGCATATTCAGTTCTTGCAGCTCTTGCTCCGATTTGGACTCATATAATTGGCAATGACAGTAAGAGGGTATTTCACGATCGGGATGCTCGACTGAATTTTTCTATCTCTTTGCTTCTCGTCACTTCTCTTCACTTCTTTCGTTTCAATATTTTCGTTGTTAATGGAAGACCCGAAGCCAGAAGCAGACTCTACAGTATCTACAGTGTGTCTATAGTGCATTGTTGACTCTGCAATACAACTTATGCGGCTGATAATTATAATGGCACTCTTGACGCCTTTATTATGTGTAAAACGTTTTGCAGCCCGCGTCATGCTGATAGATATGCCAATAAACGAGTCTACAGTGTCTATAGAAGAGACCAACAACAACAACTGAAGCTTCTGCTAAAACAGATTTTTACGGCTAGCTGATTCAGACTAATTTACATGACAGTTTCTACTTAGGGATGCTAAACTAAAGCAAGTAAGAAACTGCAATCGAGTTGAACCGATCGTTGTATACCCCTTTGGCTTTTAAGCGATCGTTTAATATTAATATTTAAAAGTCGTGTGCCAAGTTTGAAGATAATATGCTTAGGTTTACTTGTTTATATGACGATATATAGACATTGTGATATCCAGAGCTGTTAACAGCTCTGGTGATATCATAAATTGCAAACAAACTTGAGCCTATATGCAAAATAAAGGTTGTTACTAGCTTTTACCATCTCTGAAATCTGTTTATTCATACAAACGTTAAGACAAATATCGCTAAATCGATTCAGCTATGACAGCTGATCTTGAATATATATGCTTTATATGGTCGGATTTGCTTTCTTTTACTTCATACTTAGCATTGCGGTACTATCGCTGGTCTCACTAAGCAAGTTTACTAGCTAGTATTATCCATTAAAATTTTAGTTAAAATGTATTTTAAAAGATATTAAAAGACTCTGCACTTTCGAGAAGAAAAAGCCAACTGTCTGGAAAATGGATTAAACCAGAAAACTCATTTTTTATAGAGCTAAAAAAGTAACAACCATAAAACAAGACGAAATTAAAGTTGTGTTTTTTGCTGTCTTAAGTAGAAGAAGACTGAAGACTGTAGAGACTATATAGCTGCAGAGGTGTTAAGTTATCGTAAATGCTGTAACTGCAACTGCTGCGGCTGCTGCTGCTGCTCATTTGGCATGCAAATGTGTGGCCAGGTTTATCGCTGGGTTTTATCTCTGTGGGGCATGCCACAAGCCCACGTTTTGGGATTCTACTCATTTGAAATGCAAAACCTTTAACAATCTTCTCAGCTGATAAGCTGATCAAAGCTATAGCTATAGCTTAGTTTCTTTTAACACCTCTCGAAACTCGGGCAACATGAACGGTTAACGAGCCTAACCCGATAGATGGAGCTAGATATGGGGATAAAGAGACAGGGAGACGGAAGGAGAACTACTCATGTTGCATGTGTGTGGCGTCTTTTTGTGTACCTTGTCTTCTAGTTCTGTTTTCTTTCTTTGGGTGGTAGGGGTACATTTAAGTTGCAACAATGTTGTTGCAGGCCACTGAAGCGCAACGAAAAACTTAACTTTCTTCTCCCTCCCCACAATACTGTACTTTTTTTTTTTGAATTCTCCACTTTCAGTGACTGTTGAAGCGACAAATGTGTCTGCGATTTGTGTGTGTGTGGGTGTGGGGGCGAATTCTCTTGTCATTGTCATTGGTTTCGGAAAAAAGAAAGATAGAGTGGAGAGACAGAGAGAGGGGGAGTAGAAAACAAAAAAAAGGTTTTCTGTTTTATTTTATTTTTTTTTTTGGATAACACGATCACATAGCTGCCTCATTTTTTTGGTGTGGGCCGCAATCGATGCAACCATGTCTTTTTTTGATTTTTTTTATTTTTCTCCATCTTCCCCCAATTCTGTTTTTTAACAAGCAGTCAGACATTTCATGGGCTCGAACTTAAGTTTAATTACGAGCCGTTTGCTAGTCAAGCAATCAAAGCAATCAACTCATCAAACAGACCTATCGATTTCAAGTCTCTTCACAAATCCCCCAAAACAAATAACGACTTTAGATTTCAGCAAATTTTTGAAGAAAACGCTGTTTAATGAGTATGAGCAGTTAATAGTCCTAAAGAATGCTATAGCATGAAGAACTTAACACTTTGCAATCGTTTCGAAAACAAAAGTCTCTAAAGAAAAAGTTAGTTTTAATTAAACCTATCGATTTGATGACTTAATTCACTTTAGAGATATCAATTAAGAGACAAAAGATTTTAGTACAATTTTAGTCATACAGAAAGTACTTTTATTTCAAGCTATTTCGATTTAAATCAATAATATTATTGATCGCTAAATTCAAGTTATACTCTCAGACTTTCATATCCAATTATATGATTTCAAATCGGAGTAAGCGCTGCTCGCACAAAGTTCTTTATTAACGCTGCTCGTATGACAGCTGCGCTGCAGCAGTGCTCACTGCTATGCACGTGACTGCGCCCTTTCTGAAAGTTTACGTTTTTCGCTAAATGATAACTTTCTTGATTATAATCCAATCTTAATGCAATTTTCAGGATCGTATCATATTATTGGTCTCTAAACGATTGTGAAGTTACTAAGCTATACGTTTAAAAATACGTGAGTTAGAGGCAAGCAAATTTTGCAATTTGTTTTGTATCTTATAAATGAAGGGGGCGTGGCTTCCAAAAAATTATGATGACATTATCTTTATATTGTATCTAGTTACCTGTATACATTATTTTTGCTATAACACTAGTTACATATGTCTTTCTGACTTACAAAATCAAATCTTAATAACAAAAAAATTCCTAGAATATCTGACAAAAAAAAAGATAAACAACTTTTTTCACTTAGCGCTACTTAAGCAACAATAGGCAGGTATTAAGGAGCTAGAGCAAATGTGTTGCATAGAGATAGTAGGAGAGAGAGAGAGAGAGATAGGGAGATGGAATGAGCTAGATAGAGAGTGCGAGAGAGGGGAATGGAGATTTGTGTAGACTGTTTTATCAGACTGCGTTTTGCTTTATTAGCTTGACTTTTTTCGGCTTTTCTTTTTTTTTTGTTGTTATTTAATGTGACAAATATTGTTGTTGTTGTTGTTGTAGCTCTTATGAAGCTTTTGCTTCTTCTTCAGCTGCTTTTGGTTGTTGTGGATTTTACGAGCTTTGCTGTTGTTGTAGTCGTCGTTGTTGTTGTTGTTGTGGATAGCAATCAAAGGCACAAAATGCGTGAGAGGTTTTTGGGATTCCTGTAGGACACTGTGTGTGATATATGAGTGTGTGCGTGTGTTGGTGTTGTCCTTGACTGCTTAGTCCTTCTCCAAGTCCTTAATGTGTCCTTGTGTGTGTGCAGTTACTATTAGCATGCGCCATGTTAATGCTTTCATCTTGCTGCCAGCTGACGTCGAAGTATCTGTATCTTTGTATCTGTATCTATGCATAAGTGGGTGTCTTTCTGTGTTTCTTTGTATGGGTGCGTATGTGTGTGTGTTCCTGTGTGTGTGTGTGTGTGTGTGTGTGTGTGTGTGTATCTTGGCCCTCGCACAATTCCTGCAGCATTGTCGACTTATTTCATTTTCAGTTTCATTAAATAACAAATTGCTCTTTTGTCATATAGCTAAATGTGTGTGTGTGCAAGTGTGTGTGTGTGTATCTGTGTGTCTTGTATATACATATATGTGTATGTGTATGTGTAAGCTTAACTTTTTATTATATACTATATTTATGTACTTAACATTGCCTTTCTTTTTGCTTCGCATTTTCTGCTTTTTTTCCGTAATGAAAAAGCCAAGAAGGCAAGTTTCATTTTGCAAAACTTTACATTTGCCCCTCGCCCAGCATTTATCTCTCTCTCTCTGTCTAGCACACGAAGTCTTTAAGTTTTATGCTTTCAATAAATATTAACATTTCAACTTCAACCCCCATTGTTAAGTCTGAAAAAGAAGAAGAAGTAGACGACGCCAAAGGAAAACCTACACCCTCAAAAGGCCAAGCTTTGTATTTAGCTTGTTGTTGTGTCTTATCACGCTTTTTAATGTTGTTGTTGTTGTTGTTGTTATTTTTAGTTAGTAGACACAATTTTTCATATTTATGAAATGCCTTCAAAGATTTTAATCTCATAGACAGTTGGAGCGAGAAAGAGGGAGAGGGAGTAGGGGAGAAAGATATTCCAAAAATATCTCATAACTGCGGGCGGCCCTTTGTAAGAGCCGTTAAATTCTTCTTTGTTTTTTTTTTTGCATGTGTGAGTGTTTCCATATATTCTATGTATATACAACTCTCTGATAAGTTATCGTTTTGAGCTTAAAACAGCCACCAGCTGCTAGCATGTGAATTTTGCTGAAATTCCAAATCTTTGTACAGCTTTTGAGCTTTAAAATTTCCGGCGAAGAATACAAACTCTCACAACTATTAAAATTGAATTTTAAGACCCTATATAAATTAAGCGACCTGAACTAATCCAAATAAAATACTCAAATCTTGTTGGAATTTGTTGATACAGAAAGCAAAAGTTACTGGCTGGAGCATAATGTTAATTTACATTAAAGCTTAAACTATTCTTTAAAAAATTGAATGTTCTACAGTTGAAAACATTATAAAACTCACTTACAATTTCGCTGAAATTTCACACAATGCAACTCAACAGTTAATACTACAAACTAAGTTTAAATAGAGAGCTTACCTATTGAAAATTAAAGTACTCTTCAAAGAACTGACTGTTATACAATTGAAAACATTATGAAACTCACATAGTATTTCGCTGAAATTTCACATAATGCAACTTAACAGTTAATACTGCAAGTCAAGCTGAAAATAAAGTAATAGTATATAGGTTTGAAGCGTTATTTAATGCACTGACTCTTCAAACATTATCAAACTCTCGTAGGATTTTGCTGAAATTTCACATAATGCAACATTAAATTCAATACTGCAAGTCAAGCTAAAAATTAGAGTAATTGCTAACATAATTTAAAAAAAATATAGCCAAATAAAGCAATTTACTGGCCATTTCTTATGTTGGAACAACCGTAAAATCTCAAGGGATTCCAGAGAAATTTTCGTAAATGCTCTTTAATCGCTCAAGGTGTTTGTTCATGTACAAAGCGCACTAAATTATAGAGAATGCTATGGGGGTAGAAGAAGAATCCCCTTTTTTTCTGTCTGTAGAATCGAATCGAATGCAGCAGTCAATCAACAGATGAGTGCGATGCGGCTTTGCCACATGTGTTTCTTATGCCGTATAATCGTGCAACCGAAGCAGGCAAATTTTGGGAGGGTTGCCCTCGTCGTATAGTAATTTTGGAGGTGTGAACACTTTTCCAGTGACATGTGCGAGCAATCTACGACCAACCAGAAGAAAAGCAACATCATTACGATCTTCTGATGATCTCTTTGGGGAATGAGTGAGTTGGCAAGAGGAGTGAAGAGAACATGCAACACAAAGTCATAAATTTAAAAGCAATAAAACTTTCAAGACAAATAAATGCCACGCAGTAGATGAAGCATTCGCTTCAGGTTCTTTTTTTTTTTTTGTATCCCGATAGGGGAATCACAACTGCAGACAACTGCGGCCAAAGAAAGAGAGAGTGAGAATTACTTGAAATATGAAAGAACATACAACAACAGTAAAGGTCGCATAAATCTTCAGGCACGCAAAATATTTAAACAAAAACAAAAAAAAAAAAAAAAAAAACAGTTGAAATTGAAGTTGAAACAAGCAAGTGGGCTTTAATCAAGCTTATGACTTTGAAATACCCGGTAATAGTATTTCAACGGCAGTTCTGATAAAGCTTTGTTTTTTGTTTTTCAATCGTTTATTTCAATTATTTATTTTCCGCAAGAAATCTTTCAGATCTTTAAGTACAACTATGCAGTATTGACCAATAACTTAGTTTTCTTGTTTCAACTAATCATTTCTTAATGAAATTTACTTACTTTTCCTTCGCTTTATCCAATTTTACACTTAGTTTTAGTTAGAATCAGTTTCTGGGACAAACTAAGCACGAGGCTACAAATCATATCTCTAGAGACAATCCTTATCCATTTTAGCTTTCTTCCACATTAAAATATACCCATTGCTCTACAAGTAACGGGTATAACAAGCGAATGCAACTCTCCAGCGCTTGCACTTGGTGTGCCTACCTTCCTGTCTTCCCTTCGTACCCCACCGCACATACCCAGCTCAATTCAGATTCTTCATGCCACAATTCTTTATTTCAATGCTGAACGCGTGCGTGCACTGACTTGTGGTTATACGCAAGTTGCCTCTTATCTGCTTTGTGCCCCCCTTTTTGTCTTGCTCTTGCTTCAAAGCTTGCCACTCGCCACCACATACCTTTTGTAGCACTCCTCCTCCCCCTCCCTCTCTCTCTCACTCTCTCTTTGAGCATTACTAAGGTTGTTTATCTTTCCGCTGTGGCAAGACCTTGAAATGCGCTTGCATATGACAGGGGCGTTAATTTATGTGAAGTTCCACAGTGCCTCCAAAAACGGGGAATCTGGAGTGTACAAGGCGGAGAAGGAGCTAAAAGGGTGGTGGTGAAGGGGATGGGGGAGGGTGCAGGGCGAGTGCAAGGCTTGTAATGATCCCCACAATACAAGATGTTGCTTGCATATTCGGCGATGCATTCAGCCAAGTGATTGTTATCTTAAGATATCAATTTAATTCTCCCTTCTCCCATTCCATTCACAATCTCAGTTGACTGTGAGCCTCAATGGCTTGATTGTTTCGACAAAAATTAAAATCAGACAAATATATTTATGTGTTCATTTATTTTTATCGAAAAGTTGGCTCTAGTTTCTATATTTCAATGTATTGACTCGCCTGACAGATTCGCCTAACTTCCTTACTTACTGATCGATAGTTTGTTGAATTTTGCTATAGTTTTTTTCAGGTTTCTTAAAATAAAATGAAATATTATATGTCGACTTCGAATCATCGATAACATTTACATTTCATCGCCGGGCGAAAATAAAGTAAAATAATGAATTACATTTTCTTCTAAAAAACTTTGTTTATGCGCCAAATCAGAGGTTTAATAATCGTTATTATCGAAAGCTCTGTATTTATTGTTACAAGTTATCGATAATTTACTTGACTTTGTTTATTTGAAGTTTGTTCATTGGTTTTCGTTAAGCAGGTTTCTTAAAATTGACTTAACAGTTATTTTCCCTTTACGGTTATCGATAGATTCAATAACTCTTTTAATTTCAACTACAAGCAAGAAAAAAATCGACAATTATCGAAACAGTCTTTTGGCTCAAAAAATTTCTCGCTCACAACAGCTGGTTTAATAATCGGTTTTATCGAAAACTTTGTATTCATTGCCACGAGCTATCGATAACTTTGTTCTCTTTAAAGCTGTAAATTGGTTTTTGTTGAGCACATTTTTTACAATTAACTTAACAGCCATATTTCTTATTATTATTCTGGTTATCGATAATTTTGACGATTATAATAGTTGATTTTATCGAAAAATATGTATTCACTATTACAAGTTATCGATCAATTTAATAACTTTGCTTGCTTCTATAGCTGGTTTTTGTGGACTTTGGTGACTTTGATTAATCGATAGTTTCGATAACTTCATGAAAGAAGTTTGTATTCGAAGATCGAGCTTTTAATTAAGCGGGTTCTCTTCTCTCTGTCTGCAAAAACACTGTGTTCCATGTTGTTTAAATTATCGATAGCTACCGATAGCAACTATCGTATTTGAGTACATTGATCGTTTATGAGTGTGGAATTTAGCAGGTTCTTTCTTTTCCCTTTCTGCATATACAAATGTTGTCAATTAGCTGAGTGTGTGCTGAAGAATCAATGCAGCTGCATTTAGAATTATTTCCCTCACTCTCTGCACATGGCTCCATCTCTGTCACTCGGAGCTATCAAATGAATTTCTATGACACTTTCTTTGGAACCAGTTCACAGTTGTTGGCTCGGTCGTGTTTCTGTCTGTCTGTCTGTCCGTCTGTCTGTCTGTGTGTTTAATTGTTGTTGCTCTACTCATTCTTGTTGTTTGTTGTTTATCTGGCAAACATAAAACAGAGAATGAAAAACCAAATAAACGCTAATTGGAAAAACATATTTTATATGAACTCTCGAGAGTTTTCCCCTCCGCAAGTTTCCGTCCCCACTTCATACATCTGGCAAAGAGATCGTGTGCAGCATGAACTGGAAGCGCCCCCAAGACGATATGGCTAACGGCATGCGGCACGCACTTCCCACTCATAAAAACTGGAAACATTTTTCCGAAATACTATGTGTAGAACTTCTTCCCGTATCTCGCTTGATCTATCTTTCGCCCATCTCTCTCTCTCTCTCGCATTCCTAAAGGCAATAATAAGCAGACGTCGAGAAATAAAATCCACACATAAAAATGTTTTTGGGTAACCCTTTGGTTTGTCTTACTGGGTGCGGTCATGGGGCGGGGGTGAGGGCAGCTTGGTGAAGAGTTGGCATGGAGGGAGATTGGGAGAAGTTTTTGGTCTTATGTGGGCCCCCGCTTATGTTGTCAAATGAAATGCCGTGTTGCCCATGATGATTATTTCTGACATTTGTGGCAAATGTGCGGCAACAAAATGTGTCGTCTCTACATCCATATTCCCCCCTCATATACATATGTATATGTGCCCTACACCCGCTGCATCAGTCTATGGTGTTTCGGTTTTTATTTATAAACAATTGAAATTGTCGCGCGCGTTTTTTTTTCCAACGCCATTTAATTGTTATGATATTTAAAATGTTGTTTTTAAATCAAATTAAAATCAATTTTAATTGCATTTCCTTGCTGACATTTTTAAACAGTAATTGTGTGCAAGAGAGAATCAGAGAGAGAAGGAGAGAGAGAGAGAGAGGAAAAGAGAGAGGAAGAGAGAGAGAAAGAGGGGGGAGACTGGGAGACAGGGACAGAGAGACAACGGGTTAAATAATGCTGCTGCTTGTGGCATAAAAACTTGTTCCGTTTCAGCAAAACTGGCTTGGCCAAAAACACGAGACGGAGAGAGAGAGAGACAGAGA
Source organism: Drosophila tripunctata (assembly GCA_035047385.1). Classification (NCBI taxonomy): domain Eukaryota; kingdom Metazoa; phylum Arthropoda; class Insecta; order Diptera; family Drosophilidae; genus Drosophila; species Drosophila tripunctata. The sequence continues at coordinate 2,904,587 of JAWNPS010000210.1, read as the reverse complement.
GAGTGAGAGAGAGAGAGAAGAGCAGAAGCTGCAATAAACCTGCTCCGAACTCGTTTGGTAGCATTTGTTGTTGCTGTTGTTGTTGGTTTTTGGAGGCGGGGGGCGTCAACATGATTTGCACTACAAAACAAAATTTAAGGAGCAGCTCCGCCAAGCCATCCAGCATCAATCCCAGTTTCAACCCCCTCTTCCCATCTTGCCCCTGAAACCTTCCTCTTAATTCAGCCAAGTTGAGTGCATGCCTTTTTTTCGCGCTGCATTTTTTGCGTAGGTTTTGGCTTTGGTTTTGGTTTTTGGTTTTCGGAGAGTGCAGCGAACTGGTAGTCAGCGAGGCAGAGATTAATGGTGAACTGCTTAGATGCCACTGCTTAGACCACGTTAAGGCCAAGTCCGATGGGGGGGACAACGTTGTTTCGTGTGTGTTGCCACTAAATCTTGGGCCCAAAAACGACAAGACAATTGAAGGCGCAGTCTGCTGACTGCGAACAACACCAAAACTGAACAGAGGCACAACTTGAGATGCCACAACGAGATTTCTGATACAAATAGTAGCAAAAAAGAGAGAGAGAGAGAGGGAGAGAGAGAGAGGGAGAGAGAGAGAGAGAGAGAGAGAGGTAGAAACTGGCAGAACAGCACTGCTAACAATGATATGAAATTATGAATAGGGACAAAATGGCATGAAATTGTATGGATATCGTTTTGAGAATGAAAGCAAAAGATACAAACCTACTGAGAAACAAGTTAAGATGTTATAGAAAATGCAATGGCAATAAGATTGCCTAAATAGATATATTATATTCAAAAACTAAGCCAAAACATATGAGTATAAAGATTTTAACTCAAGTTCTAAAACGAATAGCGAATTAGTTTAAGATAGACTTTAACAATCGTTCCAAATTATTAATATAAATATCTATATTTTCTATTCGCTCTAAGCTGATTAGAAAAATATAAAGATAATTATTTAGAAAAAACTGTCGTTTTGAATTTGATTAAAAAAAGATTTTCAAATAGACTGCTCTCAATTTAGGAATTAGACTGTTGTTTGCTTAAAACCGGAAACATATTATTGATAGAACGATTATTTATGTGTGTAAGACGCTATAGTACAGCTGCTGGGTGTTCAACGGTAGTACCATTATTATAAGCAGCAGTAGTACCGATAGCAGCAGCCATCAGAAGTATCGATACCAGCAGCAGCATCGACACGAAAACAGCAACAACTTGGGCGAAAAGGTGAAGAATAACAGTAGCAGTTGGTCGGATGCTCGTCAGAATCAAAGTACAGAGATAATTTTATTTGTATTAGCTACATAACTACTTAAAAGTTGTCTTTAATTTAATAATTAATACAATAGTTAATCGATTCAAATATATTATGCAAATAAACTGGAGTTTCAACAAAAACTCCTTTCATATATGTATGTATGTAATATATTTGCACCATTCCAAACCACTTTTTTCAGCATATGAAAAAAAATGTGTTGGTTTGACTTAGATATTTCTAGAAAATAACTCTTTAAAACAGTGGAGTTACTCAGAAAAGACTGAGCTCAATAAAATGACTATTAAAACGCTATAAATACTCAAGTTCTTTAGCTAAAATTTGGTATATCGACTAAACTCCGTATGAGCTTTTAAATTCCCAAGTCTGCTGGTTCCGGCGCTAATAAGGTGCTAAAATAAATTCTATAAAAAATTGTTTTCATACCAGCATAAAGTTATACTTATTTATATGGCATAACTTTGGAATATTTCAGTTATTAAGAAGCTGTCAAAATTAATATGGAATCTCGACCGCAAAATTTAAAAAAATCAAATTGAAGTAATTCTTTTTTTACACTTGCCATAATTCCCTCAACAAACGAGAGAGGGAGCGGAAAAGAAAGAGGGAGGGGAAGACAGAGAAGTAGCGGGAAAGAGAGCGGTAGTGGGAAAGCAATGTGAGCAATTATATGATTGCCAGTATTGTTTTCTTCCATTTTTTCGAATCGAATTCGTTCATCGAATGCGTGTTGAAAATATTTATATACATATATATGTTTTTTGGCGTTGTTTGTGTTCGTTTGGTTGTCGCTTTTAATGAACGTGAAATTATTTTCATTTGTGAGCAAATGTTTCATTAGTCCCGCTGATGATGATGACGATGATGATGGCTGACGATGATGAAGCGACATGCTGAGCCAAAGATACAAATGTGTTGTTTTTCTGGTATCTATTCAAAGTGTGGCAAGCAATCGCCAAATATGCAAGCTCATCAGCAAATCTATAAACCCCCCCCCCCCCCCAACTCTTAATCTATCTATTTCATTATTAATTAATGTGCCACGCCCACGACGCCACGAGACAAATCGCGAGGCGTCGCGTCTCTCTTTGGCTTCTGTGGTTTGATTAATGTTAAATTAGTAGCTGCAATGTTAGAATGGAAACATTGGCAATTGGCTAGCATTGCGGTCGTGTAATACCATTTCAATAGTAACTCAAATTTGTAGTAGCTTTATCTGTAGCTGTCTCTCTGTAGCTGTATGTGTATCTGTATCTATAGCTGCTTGCAGGTTGCGGTTCATTTGAGCTGTCGCTTCGCCTCGCTTCGCATCGCATCGTTTCGTATTCGATTTTAGTAATTCAATTTTTTCTGCCATATCATAAATTTAATTTGAAATGAAAATCCTCAAGATATGCCACATTATCCCAAAATCGCTTGCTGTACTATAGCTGTGTGTCCGTGTGTCCGTTTGTCTGTATCTAACACACACATTTTGTTGGTACTTTGCTTTTTCGACCACAATAACGGATTACATTTGAAATTGTTTGGCATTGGCTGCCGTTCGTCTGGCCATAAGCACTGGGCTCTAAACCTAAACCAGTACCCAGCACACCCCCTCCCTCTTTCTTGCCCCTACGATTTGTAGTGGCTCTAGCTCTCGACTGCTGTCGATCTCCATCTCTATGTCTGTACTGCCGCCTGCCTTCTTATTTTTTTCAATATTACACGATGACTTTGAATATTTTTGTGTGTGTGTGTTGCTTTTGAAGCTGCTGCACATCATGGGTGGGATTTTGTGATTAGAGAGATACAAGCGGCAGATACTGGCTGACTGACTGACTGACTGACTGAGTGAATGGGCTGGTCGAAAGCCAGAGAGCAAGTGTAACAAATATGTTGAGCATAGGGACGTACATAGATACAGATACAGCAGCAGCAACAGCTTTAGCTACAGATAGAGCTAAAGATACAACTGCAGCTTCAGTTACGGATACACTTATTTTGATTGTTTGCAGGCAAAGCCATCTAAAGAATCGTAGAGTGTATAGAAATGTTAACAGGAAATGTTGCAGCAGTTCCTCACCTAAATACGCCCCTAGTAGCAACGTATTCGAACAACCAACCAAAAATGATGCCAACTTGAGCCGAGTTGAGCTTTACCAACAACAGCACAGAAAAAAAAGCCAACAAAAATTAAAATCGATACTCGAAATTATTTCACATTGCAGCAGTTGCCACAAAATCGTCAGATATAAATGCAATACTCTCGCTCTGTATCTGTATCTGTATTTGAGCCTGTATCTGTGTATACCAAAATAACGAGGAATTTTCGGTATCGAGCTGAGCCTAATAGCAGCATTATTTCGAGTTGGTATTTTGTGAAGCGAAATCCAGAGATACAATTTGTAATTTGCAGGATTTTGGTTTACGGTTTTTTGCGAACCGGTTCGCAAAGCAGACGGAAAAGCTACTTGAATTGCTCGGAAAATGCTGCAAGCGAAATTTGCTTAAATGAGTTATACATTTTTAATATTTGATAAATTCTAAAGCACTAAAAAGAGTAGGAAGATAAAGCTATTTCGAAGCTAAACTTTAGTAAATTTATATGAAGAAATAAGTGAGATTTGAAAAATTAACAAAAAAGTACTACACTTACCAATATTGGTCTGTGTATGATATCTATTAGGTAGATTTTTATATCAACATCTATTACATAATGTACCTCGACTTAGACAGCAAAAACAAAAAGATATGTATTTGAAATTTGTTAAGCATTTAGGTTGGTGAGAAGAATTTTTCACCAGAAAAGAACGTCGGTACAAATTTGGTAGCTCTAGCTCTTTGATATTATAAAAATGGGAAACATTTATAAGTACACTGTACCATTGGTAGAATTTTGTAAAATAAATAAATAAAAATGATTTGTGTTTGAAATTTATCAAGCATTTAGGTTTGTGAGAAAAATCTTTCACCCGAAAAGAACCTACCTACAAATTTGGTAGCTCTAGCTCTTAGAATATTTTAGTTCGGCAGAATATTATTTGGATGGACTAGACCGTTGATGCAAACCATGAATATTTCTTTATAATTGACAAACTTTATAGTTATTTATGCTTTCTTTTTAAAATGTGTAAATTATAACAATTATTCTAAAGTTTTCCCAAAAACAGCAGCGTGCTAAAAACTTACAAAACGAAAAGCGTAAAAATGGAAATGAATCAATTGGCTGCCAGAAAATGATCAGCTTCACTAAATGCTCTATATATATTATTTTTCGATTTAGGTTTACAGTTGCAGCCTGGAACTAACAACAGTGAGAGGAAAATCAACGATAGTTTGTTGCAAATAAAATATGTGAAGGCACTTGAGAGACAGACGGACAACAAGTGCTGCAGTAAGAGAAAGAACGAAAGAAAGAGAGAGAGAAACGTATTTTTGCCAGAAACTGAGTGTGTGATTGTGATTGTGTTTGTGGCAGGTAAATGAATATTTGCATTCAATTAAAAGTGCTGTCGGCGGCAGCGATGCCACCACCCCGCCCAAGGGCCAGCCACGCCCCCCAGAAGCCGAGTGGGCAAGAGCAGCATTTGGAGGTGCATTGGGGCAAGCGCTGAGTACTGAGTACATCAAGTACTGATAACGCATAATTTGCAGCACTCCTATGATTAATGAAATGCAAACGCGCAAACGTGGCCAATAATAATTAATAATAATCATAAAATTCAGTGCCCAACCACAACAACAACAAGAAAGTAAATACGCATAATAATAATAGGAGAAAAGACAGACAGAAAAAAAACAACAACAAACAACAGTAAAACAAAAGCAAATAAATATTTAATGCGCATGAAAATAAATTAAAATTATTTAAAAAACATTTAAAATACATGTAAAATCACATTAAACGCGTGTGAAGTGAACCAACGTGAGCCACACACGCATACACCCAATACACACACACACACCTATACATATAGTATATATATATATATATATATATATCATATATATATATATATATCATATATATACATACAACTCTTCTCAACTCATCCACATTTAACCAATACGCGTCGTTGCGTAGCTGAAAAACGCATCGAACCGAACCGAACCTGATATCAAAATGACTATGAAATCGATGAAGTACTCCGATTGTGATACCATTATGGATGGCTATAATCCGGTGCCGCCACCATTGCCACGACGTGTGCCGCCAGTGCGTAATATTTATGCGGAGCCCTTTGCCCACGAGCCGAATCATTCCAGCAGGTAAATATCGATTAACCGATAACCGTTTCAACGATTATCGTTTAATTACCGACGACTCACCATGTAATTCAATATGTAGCATTTTTACTAAGGGCAGTATGGTCACCCTAAGCTGACTGTTTGAATTGCGCTTAAATGTTGCATTTCGTTAATAGTTAAAGCTTTTATTGTGTATTATATTATGTCCAAGTAAGGCATTAAGTTTATGTGATATGGTCACTCTAATTGAACGAATTTTGGTAATAACGTTACTATCTTTCATAGTTATGTATTATTGTACCTTTAAGTTACTTTAATTTACGTTAGCTCTACTTAGTATGGTCAGTCTAAACTGGCCCTGGCTGCCATAGGCCAAAGTATTTCGTATATCGTTGAATAGTTGAAGTTTTCACTATGTGGTAAGCATTATGTTTGTGTGATATGGTCACCCTAAACCAACGCGGTTTGATTAAAGGACTAATATGTTATATTTCACAGTCTGAACCGTTATATATTATTAAGTTATACTAAGCTAAGTTTGGTTTTTGTGATACGGTCACCCTTATTTAATGCAGCTTGATCCTAAAGCTAATATATATCTCACAATCGAAACTGTTACGTATTCTTAGCATATACAGCTATAAGGTATTTTAAACTAAGTTAGCTTAACTGAATATGGTCACTCAAAACCTGACCCTTTATTGTCATTCGCTAAAAAATTTTAACTAACATAACTTATATTCTTAACAGTTTATTATTTTAGTATATAGTATTCATTAAGACATCTAGTTTCTGATATATGGTCACTCTCATTTAATAATGCAGTATGGTCACTTTAATTTAATGCGTTTTGCAAAAAGGTGCATTAGTATGTACTGCTATAAGTCAAATTAAGTTATCTTTTTTAAATATGGTCACTCTAAACTGAGCGAAAAGTTACTTGACTAAAAAGTACATTCGAGCTTATACAGACGTTCAATAGTCTTCGATTTTCCATATTTCACATTATACATTTCTTTTATTCATTCACTTTGAATGTACTCTAATGTTACTCTTGGTGCCAAGTTAATACTTGATCGACAGTCTGGCAACTCCATTTTAGTTCCTATAAACTGTGCAAATGTCTTTATGTCTGCCTGCAATGTCTTTAAAACTGCAAGTTTTATCAATTTTTTTTTGGGGCAATTTAATCCAGACTGTCATTAAAACTTTAAAAGGAATTAATAAAAAAAACTTTTTCGCTGCAAACTGTGACAAGTGTATCGCTATATATACATAACATATCTAAAAAATACTATATGACTGTGAGTTATATACAAGAAAAATCGGTAACAACTTGTAAATCCCATTTGAAATTGTATTTTCATTTGTCTGCAAGTGTGTGTGTCTTGCATTACCAAGACAAAGAATAATAAAAAGTAGCGAAAAACTAAAGAACAACAGCAGCAATTGGTGGCAACCACTGTAACCACTGTGCAGCAGTACACTGGTACTGGTACACTAGTACACCTCCACAACACACACCGCAGCTCAACATTCACATCATTCGAGCATGCCATACGGATGCTGCTGAGTTGCCAAGTTGCATATTAAAAGAGAAATGTCCCATATAAAGCTCGCGAGTATCTTGTCGAGTGTACAATATGCATTTTGATACCGTAACGAATAGCAGGAGGAGGAGTAACGAGTAGGTAGCGGTAGGGGGGAGGGAGGAAGGGGCGGTGAAATGGAGTGATGGGTAAAGTATCTGCATAAAGTATAAATGGATGTGAGACGCGAAGTTCGTGTGTCGCATATGGATATTGTGTATATCCTTTTCATAAAACGAGCTTCAACAATGCCAAATAGCCTCAGTCCGCAGTGACGTCGACAGAGGAGGATTGAGGGGGAGTGGTGGGGTAGGGGTGTAGGAGTGCTTGATAGAAGCAGTTCTCATATCGCATATCAAAAACGAAACAGAGATAAATATAGCAAAAGAGAGCGAGAGAGAAAGGAAGAAAGCAATGGGCAAGTGGTAACCAACAGCCAACTGGTTATGGTAGCTTATGTCAGGGGAAGTTAAGGCGGGGAAGGGAGCTATATGGGGGGGTTATGTTATGGGTGGCAACTCTGTGTGGTAAAAATGCGGCGCAATATGTTTGCCTGTCAGTTTTCATGCATTTCATATCGAAAACCATTCGTACTTTTACTTGAGTGAGTTTTATGAGCAACGAGCCAAACAGCTGAGGCAAAGGGAGGGGTTGGAGAGCGGGAAGAACTGGTAACAATAACAACGACTGAGTGGATACATCTATGATGATGATGCTCTAGTGTATACAATGTGCACAGACAGACCGACAGATGGACGGACAGATGGACGCAGAGATACCCTAGACAGTTGGACAAACAGACGGACGGACGCTTCACTGGCCCCGTTTGTATGCATAGTTTTTAGGCATGACTGGCGAGCGCAGGGGTAGTTATTGTGCTGGGGGAAGGGTAGGGGGATTGGAGCTCTGCAAACTGGGTTAGAATCTACAATTTTTTTTCTTCTTCTTCTTACTTTTCTTAACTCATTGTTGTTGCTGCGTTTTACGGGGGGGAAAACGAAAGAAAGAAAGCAAAAAAAAATATGGAATTCGTTGCTTGTTATATTAAATGAAAACTCCAATTACTTTTTATTGGACTATTTCAATGATGTGAAATTGAAGCACCCTCTACCCCACTCCTCACCCCAACCTGCCACCCCTTTTGGAGTGCAACATAATGCACAGTACGTACGTACTAGTACATGTGTACAAGTGAATAGCCTTTGGGGCAACATTAGATTAGGTAAGCAGTGAGCTTAAGTTTATGAATCGATGCGTTTTGGGTAGCAAATTTACATAGAAGTTGTATCGCCTAGCCTAAACGAGGTGGCAATTCTACAATGACTAAGCATAAATGTAGATTATACAAAATTACAATGCATATTGTATGCAGGGGTTTGTATTTAGAAATCTTGTGCAAATAATTGCATAGTTAGTTACAACAATTTGAACAGCTTATAGTCAAGTGCTGCTATAAAATACCCTGTAAAAACAGTTTCTGCATAAAGCTTGATAGGGTTTATGTACACAAATACCCTGTAAAAAACGTTTTTTATGCAACTTAGCATGAAATGTGTTTAATACTGGGTATTAGAGTAAGGTAGCGATGTTCTGCATAATGTTTGATAGGGTTTATGTACACAAATACCCTGTAAAAATAATTTTTTAACAGTATTAACTATGTAAACTAATAATTGAAACGTTATTAAATAATATGTGTAACTAAACTCGTTGTATACCCTGTAAATATGAGTAGCTATAGGTAGTATTAGGCGTATAGCTGTGAATAAAATCGAATTATATCTCTTGAACATAAAGTCAATAAGTGTAAGTTTAGGTATATAGTAGATTATAGGGTATTTTAAAGCTGAACACATAAAACTTAAGCTAAAATAATACAAACATATGTCATTATTAAATTACATCAAAATTACCTCAGTAGTTTATTGGGCTAACTCGTTGAATAATTTGTAGAAAATTAGTATTAAGAGTATTACAATAAGTAATATAAGACATTGATAAGACATAGTTTTATTATAAATTAAGTAACAGGGTATTGCAGGGCAAACACACCAAAACAATAGATTTTAATGCAAACCTTTGAATAAACTTATCCCAAGTTAATGCATGGTATCATTTAATTATAGTAAGATAAATTAAGTAATTTATGGCACTCATCGCCTTATAACCTGTAAATATATATACAAAGAGTATAACAATAAATAATATTAGACCTAATATGACTTAGTTTAAGTAAAAATTAAATTACAGCGTATATCTCAGTCAAGCACACAAATTTACACAGATTTCAAGCTCTATTGTTAAATGCAAATCTCTGGATAAATTTCTACAGCTCAGCACATAGTATGACTTCATTTAATTAGCTTAAGATTAACTCACATAATATGAATATTTAATTAGATCCTCAATTTTTTAAATATATTATATATTGTATATCCTAATGCCGAGTAATTACCATCTGAGTCAGATCTTACTTATTTTATTAACAATTAACCTGATGCTAAATGTCTACTTTTCTTATCTTCTCTTTTGTCTTTAGGTAAGTTTCTTGATTTATTACCGAGCATTGTAAAGTTACGAAAGTCTGGTAAGATATAAAACTTTAATTCGATTCCCCGTTGAATATATTTAATATACACTTTGGCTGCCCATTAAATGTTTACATTTAAAAAACGAAAAGTGAATTTAAGAGTCCGTTGAGAGGTTTTTTTTATTTTTATTTTTTTTTTCTGGTTTGGGTTTGTTGTGAAAAGTTTCTACGGTGCCAACTTGCAACTGGCAACTGGCAACTTGCAACTGCCACAGCCAGAAATGTTGTATATGAACCAAACATTTAATAATTCAAGTAGCCCAGGGGGGGTACAGTGGGGGAGTGCATACAGTACGTACGTTCTGTGAACGCCCCTAATGACCTACTTCAGTTATGCTACTAACAACAACAACAACAACGAGACGAATAACAACAACAACAACAACAACAACCAGCGTAATATACATAAGTAATTTCTGACTAAGATGGAGGGGGAGAGATACGGGGTGTACTCCCACTCCAACCCCCTTGCATAACCTCCTGCTACCTTCCCATTTGCAGGTGAGCAGCTGCTGCTGTAATACAAAACTTGTGTTTGCCTCTAGTTTAGATTCTCAGTTCAGGTTCTGGTTCTGGTTCAGGTTCGAGGTTTTACTTTTTTTTTTACTTTTTTTGGGGTTTACTTGCTAGAAGTTCCGAGTTCTGTTTGGTATAGCATTGGCTTCCGGCTTCCTGCTGCTGTAACAACAAATACAACGACAAAACTTGAAGTGCATTTGCCAACGTAAAAACTACCAGAAAGAGAAGGAAATTTGAAGAAAAACTAAAGAAAATAACGAAATAACAAAATGAAAATGAAAATAAAAATATAAATATAAATGCTGTTGCGAAATATTGCAGAAGCCAGTCAGATGGCTAAGTGTGCAAAGGCGGAAAAGCGGCTGAACAAGTGCCTGAAAAGGGGTATGAAAAAGGGTAGGGTAGGCAAACCTTGCAACAAAGTTGTGCAGTGGAAAATTTGCATGCAACATGAAGGAATGCCTTCATGCCTTGTGGCCCACTTTAGTGCGCATTTTCCCACTGACAAATTTTCCGGCGTACGCCTTTTTCCTAACCATCCGGACATGTGCATGACCTCTTGACCTAGTCGCACTGCCTGAGGCAAGCCAAAATGCGCAGAAAAGTGAAGAACCCCCCACAACCCACACCCCATTCCGTACTCCATTCACTTTTGGAGAGAATACGCCCCCTGGCGGTAAAAAAAAAAGCAAGCACGTACATACATATGGACGTACATAGAGTATAGTTATAAGGTTCCTTCTTTCCACTTGCCCCAATCAATATGACATCGCTACAAAGCACACGCTCAAATGTAGGCAACACTCAAGTCAACTCAACTCAAGTCGAGTCCAGTTCAGACAAGTCAATGCTCAATTTTGCACCACTGTGCACCACACACACACTGTCTGGCAACAAAAAGTTGAAGAAGAAGAAGAGCAGGAGAAGCAGGAGTTGGAGTAGGAAAAAAAAACTGAAGTAGCAGCAATATTATGATTGAAACGCTGAGCTTGATATGATTATATATACTATATACAGTGGGGATAAACAGGCCGTGGGGAGAGAAGCAAATAGGCGGAGAAGAAGTAGGAGCAGAAGGAAAAGACGGAAGAGTAGGAAAAGAAGGAAACACAACATTTGTTTCGGACAGTTGGCAACTAATTTGTTTGTGAAATACGACAGCAACCGGGCGAACAACGGTCAGCACAAAGGTCAACAAATTGAATAAAAATTACAGCAGCACAATAGACCAACAACAACAAAAAAATGGAAAGAAAAAAGTAGGAAAAAAAATAAATACAATACATCGAGGGAATACATAAGGAAATAAAATTATAATAGATAGAAGAAATGAAACAATATAAATAAAAGCTAAGAATGAAAAGGAAATACATAAGAGCATAGGAATATAAAAGATGGTTAAAAAGTTAAAAACAAATAGAAATGCAAAAGAAAATAAATTTATGATAGATAGAAAGGTGAAATAAAACAATATATGCTACAAAAAAGTTAGGAAACAAGTGTAAAAACATAGGAAAATAAGATAAATAATATAAGGCTTGAGGAAAGGAAATAATATACGGAAAAGTTAAGATAATACAACATAAGAAAATATAAAATATAAAAGGTGAATTAAAGAATTAAAATAGTGTATAATAAACTTAAGAAATACATGGATATCCATTAGGAAATAAGACCATACTAGATGGATATAAGTAATGAAGTGAAATGCATTAAAGTAAGAGAAAAAGGAAATACATAAGAAAGTAGGAATAGAAGACAGAAGAAATAAAATTATAATCAATGAAATGAAACGGTATATAGAAAATTTAAGAAAAATGACTAGGAAAAGTTTACGCTTGATAGTTCAGTTTGTAAATCTATTGGTAATATCGATGGTATTACACAAATGCGATGTCTTCATAGTACTTTTTGTCCTGAAAATCTGAGGCATGCCTTAATGAACTGTTAGTTAACAATGTTTTCTTATGCTATATGCTTCAATGATATTCTTTTTGGGTTTTCAAAGTTAAAATTTAAATCAATAAGCCATGGGTAGTGGAAACATTAATGTTAGTTCCGTCCATGGAAGTACCAGTTCTTGAAAGACAACAATAATATCCTCCTTCCTGAAGAGATGCACGCTAAATAATATAAAAATTTACTTTATGATCATAATGAAATGTTCAGAACAGTTCTGCAGATAACAACAGTGCCTAAAACACGATGCTGCCTTTAAACTCGCTATTTGAACTTGGAGTTAAAAATCGAATCAGTTTTGAATTGTTTTTTATTCATGTAAACAATTCAAAAATCGAATCAGTTTTGAATTGTTTTTTATTCATGTAATACCGTTACATGAATAAAAAACAATTCAAAACTGATTCGATTTTTAACTCCAAGTTCAAATAGCGAGTTTAAAGGCAGCATCGTGTTAAGTTCAAAAATATACATTTTGCAATCATGGCGTTTGTTTTCCGCTAATAACAAGTATTATTTTGGTTGCTTAGCAGTTTGTGAGCATTTTCCAAAAGATTTAGCTAGAAGATTTGACAGATTGATATATGTTAACTAGTCTTGTCCCGCATTGTGCATTTTATTTTTATGAACTTTTTTTTTTAACACTCTCTCTTAATCGTATTTTTACGCGTTATTTGGATTTCTTAGAATTGTTTGTTGTTGCACGATTTGTGACAGAACTGCGACCTGGTTTATTTAATATAGCTGCCTCCGATTGATGCAATTTGAGTCGCTGCTGTTCCAACAATGCTCGCAGTTTCTGCATCTCAGCGTTAAGCTTCAATCTTCTGTCTTCCAGATTCTGTAATTTTTGATATTCCGCCTCGAGAGTCGTAAAGAGTTGCTTAAAGACATTGGCATTTTCACCCTGTGGACACCTTTGCACACGACTGCTTTCTTCCTTCACTTCCTTTTCGGTCTTTTCCTGTTTGTTCGACATACTCAATGTGGATCCAGCCGATGGTCATTTGTGCCACAGTTCAGTGAGATTGTATATAAAAAATTTTGAATTTAGTATTCGTTTTTTTGAAATGTGTATCAAGGCCAGGTATGCAAGGCCTTCTAAGCGTTGAGTCTTTTCAATCAAATGTCTGTCTTTTGCTTCAACATAATTGAAAGATAAATTTATTTAAGAAAATCTATGCAATATATTTCGAGTCTCAAACAAAACTTCATTTTTTAGCTCCATCAATCGAACTTAATCAAGCATATTTTATACTTATGTGTTAAATCACTCGATTCTACACAAATTTTTGTAAACAACTTACTCTTTAAAGTTAAATCAAGTAGATTCAATCAAAGTTTCTACGAATTTTCTAGTCCATCAGCAGTTTACTAAGCTTTTGCTCTATACTCTTTCAAACTCAATCAACCAGATATCAGATATACAATATTATCAATCTTGACTATTGTCATCTAGGGTTGCCTACTCCCTGGGCAATGCTTTGTTTATACATCAGCTGACATCAATCAGAGCTTATGACCTCGTACTGCCTCGGGGTTGATAAAGAGCTTTTAGCAAAGCCATTTCATTCCAAACCTGGCAAAACCGCAGCAGAAGCAGAGGCAGAAGCAGAAGCTTAACCCAAATTCAACTCACAGTTAAGCGGCCTGTTAATGACGCAATTTCCATGCACTGACCACTGTGCGACCTTTGGGGTCAGCTCGCTCTCTCTCTCTCTCTCTCTCTCACTGCCTCTCTTGCTGTGCTTCTTTGTGTACCTTAAACGGAATACAGAATACAATACCGAACTTCCCCCAGTTGACTAATTAGCTTAGCGCAGTTAAATCGTTTGCTTATTGAACTACACGACGCGCATTTCTATGGCATCGACAGATCAGAGTCCACTCCCTTTAACTAAAGTAGTGTCAAGACAGTCTGTCGAGAGGGGAGGGGATGGGGAGGGAGTTTGGCATCACCTTACTTTAGTTACCTTAGTTCTAAGTTTCCCTTCCGTTTCCTTATAACAACAAAATTTTGCTGGCTTTGCCAAAATGCCAGACAATAAATATACGAAAAGCATGAGAGACATGAAAAAGGGATATGTTCCAAAAAAGAAGGGGGCTATAAGAATTGTTAGATTGCTGAATTGCTGTGTCCAAAACATGCCACAACAGCAATAGCAACAACAACAACAACAAGAACAGCTATTGAGCAGTTTGGGCATCCTTGTGACAACGACAGACAAATTCTTATACAATTCCAGGCCATTACACTGAGAAATGTGGCACAATTTGAATAACATTTAAAATATAAAATTGAGCATCAATTCGGTAAAGGAAGTGGGCGCAACGGGTCGGGTAGCTATAGCGGCAGCAGCGGGTAGTAGTAGTAAGCGGTTTTCGGACGGAAGTGGTTGTTAACCCCCCTTTAGACCCCAGACTACTACTAGATCCAATTCAACCCCATCTATTTTAACTCAATCCAACCCAACTGATTGCCAGCTAGTGCGCCTACACATGTTTTCTTTCGTTTGTTTCACTTTTTATACACTTTTTGGGGTATACAGTGTTCAGTGCAAGTTATGTAACAGGCTGAAAGTGGTATACTAGAACAAAAAGGAACTATTGTAGTATATGATTAAAAACATAAACTTAGAATTTTACACTTTTTGCAGCTGATATCTTACGAAGCATAAAAAAACTAAAGTCGCGAATTTTGATTTAAGTTGTTAATATTTTCAAATTAAGTTTTGTAGAACCTGAGCTACATTTTCGTAAACTTAATGCTAATGTTTGGGCGTCTAAACAAGCTAGATTTTAAAAAAGTTTTAGCTTGAGTGTGCTTTAAGTTTTCAAAATTAAGCTAAACAAAACCCAAAACCAAAAAAAAAGAAATTTTAGTTCTATAATATTTTTATGATGTTACGGAAACTATTTTTCAAACTTACTATCGAAAATACTATCAATTTGAGATAAAACAAAAATACTACTAAATACAGAAATAAGTTATACAAAAAATATATATAAAAATAAGCTTGATTCAGAGTTCTAAAAATTATGCTATTATAATTTTTCAAGAGTTTCCATTTACAAATAAACTAGATTTAGCTTTAAATATCTGCTTGAAATATACATAAATAAAATTTAAAAAAATAAGCCAAAATTACTCTTAACAGCAACGGACTTTAAGACAGAGTATGTAGATAATATGTATTTAAAATTGAGTAAAGGGTATCTTCTAGTCAGAAGTTTGACGAGCTCTTTGTTTGAGCATAAATCTTAAGACAAGCCTTTCGTTTTTCCACTCACTCCCTTTTCACATTTTCCACTCATTTTATTTATTTTCTTTAGTATCTTTTTTTTATTTTGTTGCTATTGCTGTTGTTGTTGTGTGTTTGTTGACTAAATTGCGTAAATTATTGGCATATGTTGTCTTCGCAGTGCGCCCAGCAGAGACGAGAGGCAATGAAACATTTTAACCCTTTTTCCTTTGGCAACGTCGGGAATGTCGCTGAAATTGACAGTCGCACATTGTTGGGGCGCGTCTTCAGTGTGTAAGTGTGTGTGTGAGAGAGAGGGAGAGAGAGAGAGGGGAGTACTGTAGGTGTGAGGAGCAGCTACAGATACTTTGGCATGGCATTTCATTCCAATTTTGAACCTCCTTTCTTTAGCCTTCTCCCTTCTCGTGCTTTGCCTACTTCTGACCTGCCTCTGGCTGCCAGTCGCCTGTCAGTTTTGCTTGCTCCTTTTACGCTTTTTTGTTCCTTTCATAGCTCATTCTTCTGCTCCTCTTCTGCTTCTGCTTCTATTTCTGTTTCAGTTTCTTTTTCATTTAATTTTTTTTTTTTGCTTTTTTTTTATCATTTATTCCCATTCTTTTGCTTTTTATGTGCGCTATTTCGCGAAGTAGAACAATAGCCGAGCGCAATGAGGAGACTGCCTTGGTTGCCTTGGCCGCCGTAGGACCTCTATCTAGTACTCCATTCATTCATTCCACCTACTGCTTCTTCCAACCCCCCCACTTCAACCCCCCCTACTTCAGCCATTTCTTCATCTTGCACAGTTTCGTGAGCTTTTGTTACAACTAAACGCGATGCGATGCGACGCGACGATATTCTCCTTCGCACTATACTCGTACTTCATCTGCTATTACTTTTTTTTTAGATATACCCCCCATAGCTACTCATGTCAAACCCCTCAGAACCCCTCAGAGCCCCTCAGAGCACACACACTCTATGGCCCTTTTTTGACTGGTCTTCTGGAGCAACTTTATTGTCTTGCCAAAGAAATAGACTTTTAATATACTTGGAACCTCGCATTGCAAACAATACATGGACTACAGTGTATATATATGTATGGCTAGGGGTGTAAAATATATATATATAGTATGTATGTGTGTGTGGGAGGAAATATTAGGCGCTTTTGCCAGTTCATTGACTTGCCACAACAATAGTTTGAAGTTTGTCTGCCAAAATATGAGGCAAGCGCCCTTTCTGTTTTTTAACCCTCTAACATATTGTGGGCGTCTACGAAGGGCAAAGGGAACCTAAACTGGATAAAAAGGTGCAAAGGAATCGAAATGAATAAACTGTAGATAAAAGAAAGCCGACAACTTGAACGAATGATGAAGACGAAAAGAGGTGTTGAACTTTGACGAACAGAGCTCAAAAGAGATCGGTAATATATATTATAGAAAAGACGTTAAGAACTGATTGATGCAGAGAGACAGTGGGAAAAAGATCAAGGAACTTTGTTGATAACTATCAATGGATGTTAGAACTGCTGTCTCCCAAAGGAACTATCCTCAGTTTTGATTTGCTTAGTTGCGGAAACTGATAGCTAACAATACGCTCGCACACATGTAATTCGTTTACGTTGCTTGTGTGAAGGGGGTGCTGCAGCAGAGCTCACTGCTATAGACTTACGCCTCTGCTAAAAATTTGCGTTTTTCGATGTATGATAACTTTCTTGATTATAATGCAATCTTGATGCGATTTGCAGGATCCTTTGATATTGTGTGTCTTTAAGCGTATGTGAAGTAACAACAGTATACGGTATTAAATACGTGCGTTAGAGGCATGCAAATTGTAAATTTTGTTTTATTTCTTATGGGTAAAGCGGGCGTGGCATTCAAGAAAGGAAACAAACTTGCGTTAACTAACTAAAAGTCGTGTCCATACTGACATACTTTGAGCTTGTAGCTCTTTTTAGCTCCGAGGTCTGCTATTCATACGGACAAACGGACAGACAGATGGACAGACGGACATGACTATATTGACTCGGCTATTGGTGCTGGTCTTGGACCTGTAATATACTTAGCACAAATCCAATATACCTCTCAGAGCGTTTAAAATATTAAATATAATAAATATATTAAGTAATAAAGAATTACTGAAATAAATTAAAGAGCACTTAAAGTGTTTAATAGCAAAATAATTCGTTAGAACTTATCATAATAGGATTCAAAAAGGCATTGAGCTGGAAACACTTTCTCTCTTTTACTCTCTCTCTCTCTCTTTCTCTGTTTCTCTTTGAAATACCTTAAGCTAGTTCAATTATAGTCTGACAATATCTGATAACAACTTCAATGCATTAAGTTTCATTCAAGTTGAATGGTTTTCCCAGTTTCATGTATTTGTGTATCTTCGTCCATTGTCTGTAATTGAAACTTATGCCTGTTGCCTGAGGGGGGCACAAAACTCGTATGAAAGGTCAGAGGGTCAAGAATAAACAGTGGCGTTTCTGTTTTTTTTTTTTTTGAAGTTGGCCTAATGAGTTCCATTTGAGTCGAGTTCATTTTAAGTATTCAATTTACTTGTTAGTTTTTGGCAAATGGCAGCAACGCAGAACAAAACATTTGCCTTGCAGCTAGGCAACAACAGAAGAAGCAACTTACTTACATGACATTTGAAGTACATGCCACATGCCACACAGCAATGAGGCAAGTTGTAAGTATGCCAGCTAATTGGACAACATGTTGTTGTCAAGACAGACAGAAAGAGTGAGAGAGAGAGAGAAAAGTGAAATGGGGAAAAGCGCCTCAAACCAAATCCCAAAAACCAAAAACCGAAACCAAATAAAAAAAAAAGACGAAAACAAAACTGAAAACATGAGAACTTGAGAAACATAAGACACACGGGTAATCAGGCACACGCCACGGCTAATATCCTGGCTAAAAAGGCGACATGGAGACCAGTGTGAGAGGAATGAGAGAGCGAGAGAGAGAGAGAAGTTGAAATCACAGTCAGAGATAGAACCACTGAGAAAGGAGACATACGAGACACGAGACATGGAGTCAGAGACAAAAGTCAAAAGGCACATCAATGTAGACACACTCTTTCACTCTCTCATTCGCTCTCTCTGTCTGTCTCTCTTTGGCTTCAGTTTCAGCTACAGTCTGCTTTCTTCATCTCAGCTGCATAGCTTCATGTTCGACTTTAGCTTCTGCTTCTGCCAGGCTCTTAACATATTTTTTTGTATTCCCTTTTTTTTTTTTTGTTTCTTCGCATCATACTCTCTGCTGAACTTGGAGCGTACTTTTATATCATTTTTTTTTTCTTATTTTTTATATATTTTTTCAAACATCTTTTTAGAACTTTTGCTCTACCTCCACACACATGTGTGTGTGTGTGTGTGTGTTTGTGCCATGATGCTGCACAAAAAACTTCCGACAACAATTCTGCAAACGCAAGCAGGAAAACATAAATCTGGCTAAAGCTAAAACGCAAACTTTTAGTTAAAAAAAAAGCAACACACACACACACATACAGTTCTTCTTCTTCATTTTTTTTGATTTTTATTTTTTTTTTTGTTGAGTGCGTGCAAGTGATAGAGAAGTAACCAAACTTGAAGAGAATTGGAGAGGAAATGGGGGGGGGATAAAAAAGCTTGATGAGCTTGACTGCAAGCAATGCCGCAAGAGCTAAGCACCAAAAGGAAGTTGACCCCAGGTCAACACTGTGAAGGCAACAAACTAACAGAGAGCAACAGAGAGCAGAGAGAGAGAGAGAGAGAAAGAGAGAGGAACAGAGAGAGAGAGAGAGAAAGCGTAGATAAGCATGAGCCAAGTCTAACAAGATTAGTTCTTAGCAGTTTCAAAGGGATTCATTTTAATACTTTCCTCAATTCTCTTTCACTTTAAAGTCTTCAACTGCAGCAACTTTGTGATATAATTAGTATCTAGAAAGAAGCTAAAAACTATATCTGCTGCAGTTTTTGCTTAGTTTGAATCAAGCTTCTGAATGTAGAGAATGAAATTCCGTCAGTTTGAACTTAATCTCAAGTTTCACTATGTTGTTCCAGTTTGAGATCTTTTATTTCTTCCTTTGGGAAATTTACTCAGCATAGAATTTGTGATCATATATGAGTCATTTTTGAGTCCTCTATCTGATTAAAATGATCATAAATGAGTTTAATTTCGGTGCGACTCTTCTTAAAGGGTCTTGTTTGACCCTTTTTTCTAACCAGCTTTAACTCATACTTGGGTCAAATGCTGCATGATCAATTTACGAGTCTTCTTTAAATCGCGCTAAATGAATCAATTTTTGATCGTTAAAACGACTCATCGATATGATTTCTCTTCCAACAATCGTTCAAATGCTGGGTGGGCTACTATACTATATCGTTATTTTCATACATTGATAACTTTTTCTTTCAATCCATCGTAATCGATTGTTTTAGTTTACCAGCCCATTTAACACTTGCTCAACTTTGTAGAGTGACCATCACTTTTATTACTTTCCATGCTGCTCTTCTCTTTCTCTGTCCCTCTTGCTGTCTTTCTTTTTTAGTATTCTACTCAAATCTATCTTGGCCAAAATACAGACCATCTGCTAGCAATCTTAACCCTTTTGGGCAACGACTTGAGTTCAGTTGAGCTGCGACTGTTTTTTTTATTTATAATGTTTCGCTTTAGTCTTTCTTTTGTTTTTTTCTGCTTTTGCCTCTTCTTCTTCTTCTGCTGCTGCTTCCTCTTCTTATTGTGCCTGTTGTTTTGTCTTATACATTTATCTTTTTTACTAAGCAAATGTCCACATTTTGAACGTTTGAAATCCAAACAGGCAACTTTTATGCCATTGACGTGCGTTGCCAGTGTCTGCACGTATGTGTCTCTCACTGTATGTGAGTGAGTGTTTGAGTGTGTGAGTGTGTATCTGTGTGTGGACAACAAACTTTGGCTACCATTTCGAGTTTGTGCTTAAAATTTTGCAACATGCCTTCGACATCTCATGGGTATTTTTACGACTATCACTGGTCGGTCACTCAGTCCGAAAAACCCGTCCGACCATTGCACCTCTTCCTTTTGACCATTCCCTTTGCTTTCCATTCCTGCTCTCCGTTCCCTGCCTTCGTGTCATTCCCTTAACTTGAACCATTTGCTGTTTGTCCACTGACCACAGACAGCAGACGTTTCGACGGTTTCAGCTATGTTGCAATGTTTCCACTTGCCTCTTGCCTCTTATATCCCAAGTCCCTGTTCCTTCAACTCGTAGCTGGCACCCTGTGCCAGTATAGCATCGTATTGTGAATAAACAATGAAGTATTTAGCATTAATTAATTAATTAAAGCCAATTTATTAAAAATAATGGTGCAAATTGTTGGTAAAATTTTGGGATAATTTCCTATATGAGTGTAAAAGTTGAACTAAAAAAGGCAGCAGGAATATGTCTTAAAATTTAATAAAAAATTTTTTTTACTTCAACTTGGTTTTTAGAAATATCACAAACAAAATGTTTTATTCTTTACAGATCTTTAAAATATGTTAAAATGTCGTTTAGCATAGTTTATGTACTGATCAGTTTCACTAGTAATATTAAGGCACAAATCCTGCCAAAAAAACGAATTGGAAATTAGATTAAATGCAGAATGCTATTGGAAATCTTAAAAAAAAAATTCTAAAAAAATGTTTTACAAATATTTTTCAAATGTTTTAAGAATGCTCTACTCTTAGCTGCTTGGTACCACTGTGCAAGTTGTGGATTTTAAAGCGTTGTGGTACGAAAAAGTGGTTGGTCTCTGGCTGCTGCTTAAAATGGATTTGACCAGCAAAAGGCAACAATAACACACAAGAAGGCAACTGAAACAGTAACAGATAGAGATAGAGAACGAGAAATGACGAGAGAAAAGAACAACTAAAGGCAGTGAGAGAGAGAGGGAGAAACAAGAAAGATAAACCCAGCAGCTAAGTAACAAGATGATGGCGCACGTGATGCGCTTTTCCTTGACCAAAAAGCAGAAACTGCTGCACTTGATGGCCCTCCAGCTAGAAGAGCAACACGGCTAGAGAAAGCAACAAAGACTGAGAGAGAGGGGAAGAGGACGAACAAAGTGAAGACTACTTGTCAAGTAGCCAGGACTTGGACTTGGCTGATTTGGCGCCAATTAGCAGCTAAGTGGATTTGTTTACCAAAAGCCATTTTCATTTGCATTCCAGTTATACGGATTTTGGCAATGGGGAGTTTGGGAGCTCAAACATTACGTGCCAAGTCAAAAACTCTACCAATATTTATATCGATAAACAAAATATCTATAAGCCATTGTCGAGCAGGGGGGAGGGGGCAGTATGCTATATGCTATAAGGAGTGGACTATAGCGTTATCTGAATTTTGCTGGCCCAGACCAGACAGAGTCGAGGCTTACGGGCCTAATCTACGTGGCATGCGTGTACGTGCGAGGCCAAAAACAACCAACATTGCGGGTGGTACTCGAGGGGGAGGTTCTTTGAGATGAGATGGGATGAGATGAGATGAGATGTTTGGGTGTAGCAAAGCATAAATTGGTACACTGATAAAAAAAAAAAAAATTAAATGTTTAACAAGCAAGACTTCGTTCTGAAAGGAAATTTAAGTGGATTTTTAGAAACACTTTAAATGGACATACTTTTGCATAATATTATTTTTAAAATGCTCTACTTAATAGTGAAATATTGTATAATTTTATTAGATTTTTTAAATATTTTTATCAAAGAAAACACATAAAGTTGTCATGAATATAAAATCAAGTAATAAATTCACGCTGACTGATCAACTGATTTGAACTTTATTACAATTCTTATTATTAGTTGTGAGTAATGCCAAATGCTCACCACTAATTTAGGCAGCTCGACCTTTAATGGTAATCCATAAAAACCATTTTTCTATGTCCAAGTTGACAATAGCAATATTTTGACCGTCTTAACTATCATCTATTCAGTACCCGAAATTATTACAATTTTTGCTGCTCTCTAAAACGAAGTAAAGCTTTTCAGCAGAACTAAATAGCTCTGTACATACTCGCTTTAAAGAGTGCATGTAACAATATATAATTCACATTTGTTTTACAAATTTTTTAAGATAAAGTTTAGGCTACATTTTATTCGAAATGTTTCAAATTAAAAGCTTTCAAAGCCTAATCTTATATTAAAACGATTACAGTTCTTAGCTCAAACGCCTAAGTGCTAAAGTTCAACTTAGCTAGAGCTTCATTGGCTAATAGATTTTAACAAGTTGTATCGTATTTTGAACAGTGTATACAGTATGGGGATGTGAAGCTCTCTCTAGTAGTCGTCTACGTGGCCAGGCGAACGAGACAAGTTAAATCGTTGCGTTATTGATGGCAAATGTACGTGATAGGCTCACAACGTGAGCTTCCAATGATCATCATTATTATCATCATCATCATCATTATCAATGGCAACAGAATGGTATCGTATCGTATCGTATCGTAACATTTCGTATCGCTTCTCTTTCCACAAATGCTTTGATGATGATGATGATGCTTTTGGATAATGCTAATAATGGCACTGGCGCTCAACTTCGACGACAACAGCTTTCAACAACAATCGAGCCCACCTGTGCGCCAAGTCCAAAAAACCAAACGGTCTAAAGAAATTTAAGCGCATTACAAACTTTTCTGTTCTGCCTCTGTCCCTCTCTCCCTCTCTCTCTCTCTCTTTCTATCTCTTTGCTTCTCTACTTCTCGGCGACTTCTCTCGCTGACGCGTTGCCATTGTTTGTGAAAAGTTTAGCCAAGGCTTTGGGTAAGCGAAACGCTTTCAAGTTGTCAAACAAAGCGCCTGCCAATGTCCTACTATACTCCTCTCGCTCACACACTATAGCTGCTGTCTACCACTATACATATATATATATATATCTATATATATTCCTTATATATCTGCTTCTATATGCTAGTATGCCTGGCAGTACTTAGCTTAAAGTCAAAGCGGCAAGTAAACAGTTTACATAAAAATAGTGACAAGCTGCAGCGCAAAAGAGAAAAAGAGACAAAAAGACAGGGAAGATAGAAAGAGATGACAGTTTAAGGCACATAATGCGATTGTTGTTTTTCTTTTTTAAGCTCTCAGATTGACCTTAGCTAACCGAATCAACAGCTTTGCAGCTTAGAACCATCAGTGTGGAAAAAGCAGCTATAGTATTGTCTACTTCTCCTCGTTTTACACTCTTTCTTTTCAATTTGTAGTATTCTATAAAGATGCAAGATATATCGGGCAAAATTTTATGTTATCAAGAGTTGGTTTACTTTACTATATAGCTAAATTTATCTCTCTACTGCTCTAATTTACCCTACATCTCTTGCAATCCCTTTTATAAATATAATATGCTTCATTTCAAACTATATAGTCTTGGTGTATTCTATTTAATCGGTCGGTTCTACCGTTCTATATAAAACTATACAACTTACTGATTCATTGGCACATCAGGAGTAAAAGTTTAATTAGGTTTCACTCTTGTGTGGCTCGTATATCATTTGAAGTCAATGTACACCAAAATGCATTGCTTTATTTTTCGCAATATAAAAATTATTTTCCAACTAGTTTCGACCAAAAAAAAAGTAAAACAGCACAGAGCAAGAGGTAAAGTGGAAGAGAGAGTGAGAGAGAGAGAGAAAGGGTGAGAGAGGGAGAGAGGAAGTGAAATCATAAAATGCCAAATAGCGCAAACAAAATCCAACTCGTGCAATATTCGCATTCAAGTGCCACTTGAGAAGGAATTGCCCCACATAAAAGACGAAGAAACCACTCACAGACACAGAAGCACCGAGAGAGAGAGAGAGAGTTGAGGAGTGAGAAAAGAGAGCAGATAGAGGGGCAGAGAATATTGCGTTGCCACCCAACCAACATTGAACCACATAAAACACGCGCCTGCAACTGACAATTAAACATTTAATTAAAAATCAATTAAAAACGTATTTTTGCACTTTGCTGTGAGTACGAAAAAAAAATGAAGCAAGAGTAAAAAGAACAAGAAAGAAAATGGCAGTGTAGCATTTCGACCGTGTAATACCCTTTGCCACTGATTTCCAATTCTATAAGTTCACAATTGTTTTTCGTGTACGCTGCTAATGTGACGGCAGCGCTGCCGCAAAATGCTATGAGCGCCGTTGCTGCAAATTTACGTTTTTCGATGTATGATAACTTTCTTGATTATAATTCGATCTAGATGCGATTTCCAGGACCGTTTGATATTATATGTCTCCTAACGAATGTAAAGTTACAAAACTATAGATTAAGAAATACGGGAGTTAGAAAGTATACAAAGTTGCAAAATTGTTTTGTTTCTTATGGTCAAAGGGGGCTTGGTATCAAAGAAGGGAAATAGACTTGTGTTCACTGATTAAATATGTAATCGATACTGCCTTAAATTTAGATTGTAGCTCTTACCATCACTAAGATTTGTTCGTTTATATGGACAGACGGACATGGCTATATGGACTCGGCTGCTGATTTGGAATATGTATACTTCATGGGGTCTAATACACACTTTTAGCAAACCCAATATACCCCTTAGAGGGTATAAAAAACATCCGGACTAGAGTTTTCAGCAAACCATCTGTACACCCATCTGCACATATTTGTAGCTACAGTTGCAGATATGTACAACATGCTGTATTTATCACTTTGTACGCACAAAAGAAACACAATTTTTACAGTATTTGGCGTTTTTGCAAAATTTTGTGGAAATTATATCATTTATTTGTTATACTCTATGTATTGGAGGAATTATGTAAAGAGTAGAAATGAATTGTAATGCCTAAAAATACATTATTTTGTGTAAAGTTTAACTGTACAGTTGCATATCGATACTGTCTTTATGTTTTACTTATTTTATAACTAACAAAAAAATATATGATATCAGCATGAATATATCATGTTCCAGTGTATCTACTAGTCGCTCACTTGACTTGTCTATATATATTGTCTATTTTTTATTGGAATTAAAGAGTATAATTTAATTAGCGTCACGAGCTTTATGCGCGTGAACAGATGCAACTAAAGCTATGGATATGTTGTTGGATACAGATACAGATGCAGCTACAATTGCAGATACATTCATAAATTGCATAGATGGATAGCACAAATAGATGGCAGAATGAATGGATGGTTGAATGTGGATTGTGATTGTGAATGTGAATGTGAAATGTGAATGTGGATGGATGTGTGGCAGCAACTGCAAATGAACTGTAATCAAATATGCGACGAGTGTCAATGAGTTATGATGCTTTATGCACACAGATATAGAAACAGATACAAATACTAAATGATTATTATGTCCGGCTGTTTAATTGGCCAGCTCTTCCTTCTCTCTCCCCCTCACACACACACACTCTCTCTCTCTCTCTCTCTCGTTCTCCCTCTGTCATAAATTGAATGAAAGTGACTAGCGTTTTTATTGATTTTCTATCGCACAGGACTTTAACTTAACTCTTTGAACCCCATTGAATCGGTAATCGTAGTTTGCGAGTTCGCGCTCATCGTTTATCATTAAAATGCAATTAAAATTGACATGACATTTGATTTACAGCACGAACCTATGACCCGACACTTCTTCTATGGGGTCAGAGGTCCACTGGGAGAAATAGAAAGAGAGATAGAGCGAATGAGAGAGCGAGAGAGAGAGGGGTAGAGCTGTCATTTATAGTTGTGTAGAGCATTCAAGTCGACCCAAGAGAGTCATGTTTAGTTGCAGGTCTGTCATTTGCTGTGCACCCGACAAAAGGAACACAGCGTTGCCAGATCGACACCCAGCTGCTCATAGGCGAGTTGAGTAGGGGTGGAAATTATGTGTGGGGGTGGTTGTATTTTAAAGGAGGTAGATTAATAGATAGATTAATAGCGCATTGATTGAGCCTACAACTTTTTAAAAACTACACATCTTGCTTTTGGTACGGTTGAGTTTAGTTGCACTTGTTCAGCTTGTTCTATTCCAGCGTTCCACGAAACTCAAGCAAAATTCTCAGTTAAAATTAAATGCGGAAAGTATTTAAATATTTTTTTTTTCACTTAAGTTCCCTTTTCAGCGTTTCAATTCTCTAAAATACTTAATGCTAATTCCATTGTTCCATTTTCTACAGTTTTGTTGCGGCTCTATAGTCTCTCCAACTATTATTACAATCAGCAGCGCTTAACTTGCTTGCTTCAACTGTTCAGCGTGTTCCATTCCATCATTCCGAAGTTATATTACACTTAAGTACCCTTTTCAGTATGCCACTTCTTTAAGTATATGCCGATTCCATCGTTTCTTAGTCTACCAAAACACTAAATGCTTATTCCATTTTTTCAATTTATACAGTTTTGTTGCGGTTCCATTGTATCTACAACTATTATGGTAATTAGGAGCACTTTTCATGCGTAAACAAGGTATTCAAATCGATCGCATTACTTAAACTGTTCCACTTTCATCGTTTAACATTTAAAGCATCTACGTTTTCGTAGAATTATCTCACCTCTAGAAGTTATTATCAAATGGACTTAATGTCGTCGGTAGAACCTCAAAAGATTCACTTCTAAACAAACAGGTGCCGAGAAAGAAGAGACAGAAAGAGAGAGAGAGATAGGAAGAGTGGAGGAGAGTTGGTCATTGAAATGGTGTCAGTGATACTCCCATTTATTTGATCATTTTACGGTTATTAGAAAAAATTAAAGCGCAACCGATTTACATACGATTTAAATATACAAATTTTTTTATTAGTTTTCTGCTGTTCGTATCATTTTCCGAACTTTAATTGGAAATGAAAATAAGAGAAACGTTTACGATGTGTCATATGCGGGTTAAAATCTTATTGGTTTTCTTGTTCTTCTTCTTCTCTGGTGCTTTTATTGTTAAAAAAAAAGGTCATAACCACAACAAAGAGGCGTCGCAGTGCGTGTGTGATGTGCAGTGGTGCATCAAATGCTGGTTTCTTATTAATTTCATCTACCACATAAAAAAGAAAAGAAAAAAAAATGATATAAAAGAAAATGTAAATGAAACGGAAATTGCACAAAGGCAAGGGGCAAGGCGCAAGGCAAAAAAAAAAAAAGAAAAGGTCGAAAACTTTTAATAAGGATGTGAATAATGTTAATGTTGTGCATGCTAATTGCCTCTCTGATTGCCAATTGCCATTGAAATTTAAAACTCGGCACGTTTCAAGTAATGCCACGCCCCCCCTCACACTCCACTCTCCACTGCCCACTATCCACTCTCCATCTCCCACTGTTGCCTTTACAATAGTTCTGGGCGCTGTGTGTGGCTCTTGTGTGTGCCCTTTTGTGGTGCTCAAGTAAAAAATTTATGGTTGCAATCAAATTTGCACATTTCATTTGACTGTTGGCTCTATTAAATGAACCTGATATTGCCTTCTTCTTTTTGCATTACCCGACGATCGTGTAGGACCACTCTCTGCTGCTAGGGGGAAAATTATGGAAACTATAGATACTCTCAGAGAAGCTGTATACTACTGCTTATATTGCAGGAATTGTAGGCAATAAACCAGAATTGTTAAATGATATTTCTACCAGCGGAAGATAAGCGTATAACTTCCTCTCATTTATGCAATTTTCTTACTTACACATGTAGGTAATTCTTTCAAGTTGATATTATGAAAACATAGGAAGCCTAATATAAGAAACCTAATCAAATGTTAAAATATATCCTCAAAATTAAAGTTTTGTTTTTTTAAGATAACTGAACTAATTTATCAGAGTACGTATATGGTAGTATTATCTAAACCCTGACCAACTTTGGTTTAAATCGGACAACCATATCACATAGCTCCTATATAAGTAATCTGACAAACATTAAAGCCAAGATATGTCTTTAGTGTAAGAAACTATTTTGTCAGTTCTTACAAGTTTTAGCTAAGAAATTAATTAGTTAAATATAAAGTTTTGTTTTCATATATATATTTATATATACGATGATTTGCCGAACCTTTCTAACCTCTTTTTCCCTTCCATAATCGACCTAGTTCTCAGTTGTAAACTGTTAGTTTCGCAATGTCTTCTTATACCAAAATCGTATGCCATGTTATAGAAAACTAGTTTAAACAACTTTTATTTTAATTTTCATAGATTTTGCCATATTTTCTTTCAAATATCTTATTAATTTAACGAATTTTAATGATAAATGAATGATTAATAAAAAAAATCGGCTTACATTTTTATTTGTTAACGTTTCGAAACACTGTTCGCCACTAAATTGTATATTTCTTCAATTATTATTAAAGTTGTTTAGAAATAAATCGCTAAAAAATTTTAAGAAGTGGTCACGCTTTAATTTCTTTTTCCTATTAACTTATTTGTCTTGTTTATTTATTTCGTATTTTGCTGCCACGTGTTACTACTGCAACTTTTAAGTTTGTTTCTTGCCCTTGTGTTCTTTAACTTGTATTCTACAGTTTATAACTGTATAATAAACAAGAACATTTGAACTCTTTGGCGTCTGCTTTTTGTATTTTTTTTTATATTTCGTTTAAAGTCAAGTTTTTTGCAGCATTTCTTTTTTTTTTTTTTTTTTTTTTGGGGTGCGTTGTCAAAAAAGTTGCTGGCAGCTGCAGCGGCAAAAGTAGATTAAAATCTAAATACTCACAGACACAACAAACACACACACACTCACACACACACACAAGTTGAACATAAATTTTGCAGAAATAAACCGAATTAAAAGTGCAAAACAAGGCGACCAACAATAAAATACAAAGAGTACCGACAACAACAAGAATGAAAGGAGTACAAAAAAGTAGGACTAAAAAAAATAAAAAGCCAAAAATAGAGGGGAAAAAGTTAAGTGTAAAGGCGCGTCATGTTAGACACACCACAAGCGTTGCTGGTGCCACGCCCTCAACGCCCTCACTTGGTTGACTGGACTAACTTTTGACAAAATGTCGACCCAAAAAACACTAACTAGTAAAAACGGTTGTGGTTACAGAGTATGCGACTGCTGGAAACCCTGTAATAAGTGCATTAAAGATACAGAAATATTTGCTAATTCTTTTGAATTTTTAAAGTTTATTTTCCGATCGTGTTGGAACTTGTAGAAAACTTTAGAAACATATACATATATCTGAAAGTCTTGAATGAAATCTTATGACTCTAACTAATAGGTACCATTTGCAGAACCATTCATTTCAATTGTAAAATTAGATTTTTGACAGCAAGTTTTCAGAGTCAATTTGTGGTATATGTAGCCAGTTTTTAGAGTCTCTTCGATTTGGAAACACTTTAAAGACCCTTTGTAACTTTTGGAATAAAAAAAAAAAAAAACCGAAAAACAAAAAACAAAATAATAGAATTTACAGCGAGCGAGATGAAGGAGTAGAACGGTTGCGGTGCTGGAAAGGTGGGGGGCTAGTCAGTGGATAAAGTCAAAATGAGTGCCGAGCTAAGGAGAAAGTGGAGATGGAGTAGTAGGAACTGTACAGTAGGAGGCAGTTGCGTGGTGCAGGCTGCAGGGTGCGGGGGAAGCACACAGACAGCCGCCACACACGGAAGCCATAAAAACTTATGGCAAAAATATAAAAATTCACCCTTTTATTGTGCCAAACAACGAGAAACGAAAAGAAACGAGAAATAAAATAAAATGCAAAACATTTAACCAGCACAAGGGAAAGGCAGAGAGACAGAGAAAGGGGAAGAGAGAGAGAGAGGGAGGCAGATGAACAACCCCTTGTTTTTTTTATTTTTTTACCTTTTTGGACAACTACTAAACTTAAATGCTGAGTTTAGCAAAAATACTAGAAACCAACAAAACAACAGCTAGGATAACAACTGCCTGAATTCGGCATGCAATTGTTGTAAAACAAAGCACAACACACACAACACAACAAAAGGCAATGAATACAACAGCAAATGGCACAACAACAAACAGCTGCATAAAAGTAATAATATAAAAGTATTTATATTCCATTGCGACTCCTTTCTTTGAGGTAGTTGGGGTTGCGGTGGTGGGGGCTCAGCATAAATAACACACTGTTGCAATTGGCTCCAGCACCACCGGCACCAACGCCACCACCCACACAATGGCAACGAATGCACTTTAAGTAACTCTAATGGCATTTTACAACACTATTCGATTTATTTATTGATAGTAACCAAGCAAGTTGCTTACATTGCAAATTTCATCTACATAAAAACTTCGGTGCTTGCTGAGTTATGAGACAGAGTTAACACTAGGCATGAGGTGTACGGTTACCGGTAGCCAACTCACAGTATATTTGGTTAAGATCTATTACTCGATCGAAATGTGTTTTAACTGCAAGTATTTGTGATGATTTGAAGCCGCTAAATAACTGGAATTCAGTTGCCTATAGTATTGTTTCAGTAACAATTGGGTATACAAGGAAATGAGTGCTACTTTGATAAAAAAATTATTTAAAAAAATAGGTTTCTACTCTGAAAACAAAGATATTTCTTTTGAAAATTAAGCTCTGAATAATAAACAAGAGATCTGGATATTATTAAATAAAAAAAAAAAAACAAGAATATATAAGTAAAATGTGAACTTTGAAATTTTATATTTCTAAATACATAAAACTTAAGATTGGGGCTCTATTTAAAATAAGTAAATAACTTTTAAAATACTTAAATTAAGCTTAAAGTAATTAATTTAAATTTTAATATTTGTATAAGACAGATAATACTTAAAATCAAGATAGTTTTTAAAATTAGAAAATAATTTTCTCAACCACTTAAAACAGATTGAAGTTTTAAATTTAAATTTTTATAATATTAAAAAACATAAAACATAAACATAAAAAATCATGGTCTTTTTTAAAAAAGCCATAAAAAATTTACAAAATATTTAAAATTAGATTAAAGTAATTTATTTAAATTGTTATATTTTTAACAACATAAAACTTAAAAAAGGGTTTATTTTTAAAATATTTATCGAAGTTCTTGAAATTAATTTAAAGTTATTTATTTAAATTGTTATATTTTTAATAGCATAAAACTTACAATTACTTTTAAAATATGTAAATAATTTTTTTAATTCTCAAAATCGGTATAACATTTTTTTTTACAAAATTTAATATAGTAATTATTACAATATTTAAGCTAAGCAGTCTTCATCCATTTATTCAGACTAAATCAATCAATTTCGCTATGCTGGGCCATAGATAAATAAAATGTTTGTAGAAAGCAGAACTTGATTCTTATATCAAAAACCTTTAGCTCTCTTTACCTTCAAATTTTTCGTTTTTAAACCATGTTCCTTTTCATTAGTGCACTAAATGATCAATTCACAGTTAAAAGTTAGTTTTTTTCTCGGTCTGTCAGCGGTGCGAGTCCTGCTGCCAGCTACCTCTTGAGGTAGGGCTTTGAGCTCCGTTTTTCGAGTGACAGGTGGCACGCTGTTCATTGGGGGCGGGGGATGGAGAGCATGTCAAACGTTTCCTGCGTGTTCTGCATGTCAGGGAAACGGGAGGAGGGCATAAAAGAGTTACTAGCATCTTGTATATTGGCTTGTCGTGAAAGAAGTAAAGTAAAATTTTAGTTGTAGCTTGGTTTTTTATATTGCTTTATCCTTCTTGTTTGTCGGTTGCTGCTGTCGTTTATCCTGATTCACCGCCTGCCGTCTGCTGTCAGCTGTTGTTATTGGTATATTGGTATTGGTTCTTATGCTACGAATTACCGTTCTGCTACTGTTAACCCCTTTTACCACTTGCTGTTATCCCTATAGCCATGCCACGACTCCTTTTTGGCCATGTTTTTATGGCTCCTTCTGTTTTGTATCGCTCTTCTCGCGGCTTAAGCAAGCAACCCAAATATTGTAGTTGTACCGCTATGCGGCACATAAATAAACAGAGAAACAAACAAACATTCTGACAAAACGTGTGCACAATGGGTATGCCCGACTAGCAGTCACTCTATCCCAAGTTTATCGAATGTCTCACAAACTGTTCTCTTGGACTCTCAATGCTTTCTGAATAATGATTTAAAAGTGAGTCTGTAACATTAAAATACATATATCAAGTTATCATAATAATCCATAATTTATCGATAACTTTACATATAGTCTGAAATGTTGGGTTTATTCGTAAAACACTCTTATCTATGAATACATTTTCTTAATAATATCAAAGCAAAATTCTTAAGTTATCGATAACTCATCGATAAGTTCAAAAACTACTCAATCAACTGTAATTTAAGCAATTTCTAAGTAAATCTGTTTCATGTCTATTTAATAAATTATTAAGTTCCGATAACGATAACTTATCGATAAGCACATGCAGGCAATCTTTTGCTATCGCTTTTCGAGAACTTTTTTTTAGCAAAAATTAGTATTTTGCTTTGGTTTACTTGCTGATGGCTTTGCAGATTATAATATTAAATCGATAAATTATCGAGAAACTCATATGCTTTGTACTCGCCAGCAATACAATAGTTTACAGCGTATAAAACATAGTTACACCTGGGCATTGCTGCATGTAGCTGACGTCGACAGCGTCAGCGACTGCGACTGCGACGCCAACGTCTCTGCCGATAACAGTGAAATGCAATTTTGTTCTTATGGCATAGCGTTGATTTTTGCACGCGTCGTGACTCGACAAATGCCCTCGGCTCCAGCTGCGATCCCAGCAACCCTTTAACCACCGACACATACACACCCTCCACACACTACAACACTACCACCACCACCCCCTAACACCCACTTTGTACCCTCCGCTGCTGCTGTAGCTGAATTAAATATTCATTTTGTATTGCATTTTCTTTGCGGTATAAGAAGAAACACTGCGTTGCATGCGGCCCAAGGAGGGTAAGAGATTTGGGGGTAGGGGTAGGGGAATGGAGTGGGGCTAGGCGTAGGGAGGGGAACAAGTCGGTTGCATTTAACTCGAGAGATTTCGCACGTGTGCATTTAACAAAGTGGCACATGTTGTTGTTGTTGTTTGGTTTTTACATTTGTTCTTGCTGCAAGGATAACGAGCCTGCCTCATGCAGCACCGTCACACACACACGCATATCAACAACAGCAGCCAAATTGGAAAACAAATTAGCACAATCCTTTCTTGCGCAATCCTAAAAGTGGCAACAACAACAACAGAAGCAACAACAACAGCAATGCGGCAACATATCTAAGTGCAGCCTGTCACAGTGGTGCAAAAGCAATTCGTTTGCAACTGACAGCTGGTAAATTTTAACTTATTTCAGATCATTTTAAATTGCTTGTTGTTTGTAAAATTTTTTCAGATTTAAGGTAAACATTTTCATTGCTAGATATGTGTTCTAATATCTGAATAGACATATATAATAGCCCGATTATAGAAATGAATACAGATTAGTTTTGGATTTGTTTTAGATTTCATTCTGTAGAGTATCATTCTACTGTATCTATAACATTTGTGTATATTTTCCTCTCATTCATACAAGTTTTATGTATTGATTTTGAAACTAAAACTAATTAACTATTAAACAAATCTTAAATTAATCCATAAAAAATACAATCAAATTGTACAATATACAAAATGCAAGTTGCCAGAAATGAATACAGATTAGTTATAGATTTCATCTATACAAAATATTCAGTGTGGCCCATAGAAATTGTGTATATTTCGCACTTCAACAAATTGCATGGGCACACTCGAATTAATGGGTAGATTAAAACAAATCAACTACAAAACAAATGTAAAATTAATCCTAAATGCCTGAAACAAATACAGATTTGTTTTAGATTTCATTCGAATCAAATTTTCAGTGTGGCCATAGCATTTGTGTATATTTTGGCCCCAATATAAAAAAGTTGTATGGGCACACTTGATTTTATGTGTGTATAAAATCTAAAACAAATCAACAAGAAGAAAAAATCAAAGACAAGTCTAAAATAATATTAACATAAATAATATTAACAAATTGTGTACCAGTACTGTATAACCCTTTACGTTTAAAACAGTCAACTTTATTATATAGTTCTGCGCAAATTTTGCCTTATATTTTTTTAGAATTTTTCAATTTAAGCCTAAACTCTATTCTGTGCTCTCCAATTCTCTAATGGTCCGCTAGACACTGTGCAGCAGCAGCAATATCAACCCCCTAAGACCCGTAGAATCAGTGTCATGGTAGACACTGGTTAATCCTAACTCTGTTGTCGATCCCTCGAATAGCAGTTGTAGTATATGTATTTATAACTAACTATAGCTCAAGCCCCGAGAGCTGTTATTCACGCTCACTTTGACACTGTGAAACCACCCCTGGTTATTTTATATATTTAGTTTTGTTTTTTTTTTTTTGTAGGCCCATCTATTGTTCGGTTAACCCCAGTGAAACTACCCTCCAAAACCCGTGTACCATTAACCGTTTGTACTACTCACTCTCTTCGATCCCCTCTCACAGACTTTTGGTGTTGTATGGAAATGGAAATCGACATCAACTCATCGCAGAGGCAATAAATTTCATAAGTTCTGCTAATGTGCGTTAATGGCTTGTAGTTTCGCTTTTCAAAATTTGTTTTGCGCCTTTTAATAGTCGGTAAACCATCTCTAACCCCCACACACTTACACACACACTGCCATGGAATACCCCCAATGTGGTCCCTTGGCTGTTTAGCATTTTTGTTTCGCTCGTTTCTTTAGTCATTCTTCTTGTTGTTATTTAATTTTTCGTTTGTATTATTAAAGGTTATTATGCTAATTTCTTTGCCAAGAGCTGCTGCCTTCCTTCCTTGCTTTGTCGCTCTGTCCTTTTCTAGTTTCCTCGGTTTTCCCTTTTTACCCTCCAAATTCGGACATTATGGCGTAATTAGCAATACCGTTATGTGTCAGACCTTAATTTATGCAAAAAAAAAAAGAAAAGAAACGAGAGCCACTCGAACTAAGCAACTGTCGATTGTCGAACAGTGCCGAACCCAAAACCCGTAGAAATTCTGTTATGTCGCCACGGATCTGAACAATGTGTTAAATGAGTTGAATATTTGCGCAACACCCAAAAAAAAAAAAATAAAGAAAAAAAACTCACAGAGTTATAATAATAAAAAAAAAAGTTCTAATACAGAGCGAAAAACCCGAGGAGACATGAGTTTGAGTCGAACTAGTACTCAAATCACATTAGAGTTGGGTTTGGCGAACTGCCACTTAGGAAATTAGCACGCCCCGCTCTTGCCACGCTCCCTTGTCCAGCCTTGTAAGCCTTCCAAGAGGCTAATGTGCCTCATAACGGTAACGAGCAAACGGTTCACCCGCATTTTCCTGTCTGGTTTAAGCACCAAAAAACTTAATAAAATTGCCGGGCATTACGAAAAGAAATGTAACATCTGAAGAGTTGATCTTTAAGCTTCAGTTGAAGCTTAAACTTAAGTTCTATAGTAGTATTAAAGTGTTATATATTTTATAGCATTTTCCACATTTACTAATTCAGTATCTATCTCTTATTCTCTTTTCAGGTATGTACTACACGAGTCGCATTCGAATCAGAATCCCAACTCAACTTTGGTTGCATCCGACTAACGACTGCAATGCGTGGTCAGCGTTGTCCAATTTATTGTACAAACCACATATCTCATATATAAGTATATATAGTACATATATATTCACTCTAGAGCACACATGCATTTTCCCTACCAAACTTTAACCTCAGGTTAAAAAAGTTTCATTGCCCAAAAGTCAACTTGAAATCAACGCGCGAGTTAACTGAAAAAGTATTACGCAGCCAAAAAGTAATACGTCCAAAGGGGAAGAGAGCGGTGATGAGTGCGGCAAGGATCTGCTAGAGTGTCCTTTATAGTGCCGTAGACCCAAAAAAAAAAAAAAACCCCCAAAAAAAACCAAAAAAGTCGCATCCGGAACGAGCTTAGCGTAACTTTAAATACAACCACATAATTTTTTGGTCATGACTTAAAACTCGCACCACAAAGCGACAAGAAAGAGACACAGCAAGTGTGCAAAGAGCGTGAGAGAGAGCGTGAGAGCAATATACAGAGATATGCAAAAGTTTAGACTGGCTTCATAAATGTAAGGGGTAAGCCCCCCTGCTCACTTTGGCCAGCCAGTAACTACCGCAAACCTATGTCCCTGTTCCCTTACCCTTACCCTTTCCCATCCATTTTTTTTTCATACCTAGCAGATATTTTTGTGCTGAGTTTACATTATCAATGAACGGCTTTTGCGCTCTTTGCGCTTTTGTGTGGCGGTCGCCTAAGTAGCCCTCCCCAAGACCCCGCTTTCCCCACGCTCTCTTCCAACCAGACAGCCACTGGGTGGGTGGGTGGTAGAGATGGCGGAATACTGGGCTGCAGCAGCAGCAGAAAATGCGGCTTGGGGCGTGACGGCAACTATGAAATAACGGCACTAACGACTAACGCTCGAAAAGTAAGTAATCTACAGACACACACAGATACTCACAGTTCGGTCACAGAGCCATGTAACTGTGAGATATATGCATAGATACGTGCTCATATGGCGCTGACTTTAGTTGTATCTCCCTCCATATGTTGGTATATGTATGTACGTATGTGTGTCCCTGTGTCCGTGTGTCCGTGTGTCTGCATGGTTGTTGTTTGTGGCCCGCCAACAGAAATTTGTTGGGCAATTTCCAAGCCAACAAATCTCTGCAAAGCTGCCGCACTGCAACATTACCCCACAACTCCCTCTTTCACTCCCTCTCTCTCTCTCTCTCACACTCAGTCAGTCACTTACTACCCTTCTCGCTCTATCCATTAGGCCATGTATGCATTGTGGCATCTGTAAGTCTGAAGCAGGCCTACAACAACCGGTTAGGCACAAACTGCAATGCGCTATTTTTGCACACACAAAAAGTTATCGATGGGTTAAGGCTAAGCAAAAATGTGTAGGACAAGCTCAGGGTTAAGGTGTCAACGGAGTAAATAACATAAGTAAATCATTGTTATCGATAAATAATCGTTGTAATGTGCGTTGCGTGTATGAGTAATTAAATCGATAAACTTATCGATAAAAGTTATCACTATAAAAATAAACTCAATGGATGAAAAATATGAATTACATTGGCATGCAATATTTAATAAAAATAGTTCAATTAATTTTATGCAAATAATCGATTGCAGCTTAAAGCTAAGCTAATTCATTTGTATGTGTGCCTTACCCAAATCGATTAAATTATCGGCTTTAGACCATTTTAGAATAAAATCGAATGTTATCGAATTCAGGCAACTTCGATAATTTGCCTTCGATTATAATCGATAATATCGCTTATGAACATTGCGAGTAACTCTCTGCACTGCCGAGTAAACTCACTCGAGGCGTGTCAGTAGTCGCTCGAGGAGCTCTCTAGGAGGAGCATACTGTGGGGGGGTAGGGTGAAAAAGGGGTTGCTCTCTGTACACACACATATATGATGCTTGTAGCGCTTGCACACATTCAGCCAGCTGCTGCCTGGGATGCCTAACAAGGTCCAAGCTAACAAGAAAGAGAGAGAGCTAGTTAGGTTTGCTACGAAGTGCCATAGTGGGCGTCTGGGTAGGGTCTTGGTTTGATACTGAATTGGGTGGGGGTGTTGGTGGGGGTTGGGATTGGGTTTGTGGTTGGTTTTGGGAATGGAAACTACTACTACTACTACTACTACTACACTCCTGCCACTGCTGCACAAAACTGTCGCCAAAAACAATTTCGTTGAGATTTAAGTTTCTGTTCAACAATTTCCGCTCTGGTATTCGCTGCACGGCCCAGCACAGCAGCCCAGTCGGACCGCATTTTGGTGGACTACTTGGGCCACTACCTGACCCCTTTCCACTCAGACTCCGCTACGCTTTTAGTTCATTTTCTTGTTTTTTCTTCGTGTTGCGCCAACTGCTAACTGGCGTTGCAGAACGTGGAGGAAAAAAAGAGGCAGTGTTACGCCCACAGACACACACACACTCACACACACATACACAACAAAAAACCACATTCATAGATAATGTGCAGCTTGGGCTTGCGGTTATTTTGTATGCTTGGTCGGTCCGGTCCGTCAGTTCATCTGTCCATCCGTTGGTCTGGCAACGCTGGCAAGCGCTACTCGCTACTCGCCCCACACACTCAGTTGGCAGTGCAGTTGCCACATCCATGTGGCATGTGCCTCTTTTCACTTTGATTCAGGACTCGGATTTTCAGATAGAGTGGGAGGGTCTTTTGTGGCTGTTGCGGCTGTTGCCGCCAAAAACGCCGACGCTCATCCAATTTTCCCGTTGTCGTCGCAAACAATTTCTGTGTTGCGCTTTACAAAAATTGCATTTTCAGCCAGCACCACTACACCACCAAGTCCCAGTCCCAGATCCACTGAGCCAGTAAACCACCCGCAACCCAACAAACACCCATCCACCCTCTCTACCATTGGACAATATCGCGCAACGTCGTCGCTTTTCTATTGTTCAACCAAAAAAAAAAACGAAAAATAAAAATATCCCTTCCAAAAAAAAAAAATCCCAAAAAAATAGAGTCAAAAACAAGTTGTTGAAATGACATCCCTACGCGACGTACCCCCAACACCACCACCACCACCACCCGCTCAGTTGTCATAGCATCGTCCAAAAGCGTCGACCACAAAGTTTTGAAGCACGATTTTTGGTTAGCGAAACATTTTCTTTCGTGGGTTGCGCGAAAAGTTTGCCAACAGTTTGCCATATCAGTACATCAGTCTGTCAGTTTGTCACTTAGTGAGTCAGTCACTCAGTCAGTCAGTTTTCATTTAAAATTGTGCTGAGCACAATCTTTTCGGCCTGGCCGTAACCCAACGTTTCCCCCCCAGCCATTTTATGCTTCCCTCATTTGGCACTGCAAAGCTGGCATAATTCAAGAAGTTGTTCTCGTACTCGTACTCGTACTCCTCATTCTTATTATCAGTCAACCCTAATGGCAATCCCTTGCCAAATGACGCTGGCAGAGTTGCCACGCTATTTGTGCCAATGTCCCACGCAATCCTTCGCTCCTCCCTCCACGGAATATGCCTTTTGTTGCATGCTAAAAAACACTTTGGTTTATCGATAAATTTCGCAGTCAGCAGACTGTAATCGCATGAAATAGTGCAGTTTATATTGAATATTAAAAATTTAACTATAAAGCTTATAAGAAACAAGTAAGAACAGTAGAGCCGAGCACGCCCGGCCGCATAATACCCAATGGATAAAACAAATTGTAAATTTCAAAACAATTTTTTATTCCCAAGTATCGTAGTTACTAAAATATTTGCCAAAAACATAGGCTTTTCAGAGGTTTATCTAGTTTAGCTGTTTGTTTCATACGGACAGACGGACGCTTGTCATGTTGAGTTGGGTTTAAATTACAAATAAGCTTAGATATTTTCCAATATATTCAATATTCTTTTTCTTTTGCATTTATGCTTCTGTGAGCATAAGTTTTCTTTTGCGCTTTGTGCTTTATTCGCAAACGTTTCCAATGGCACTCGAAATGAACTTAATTCGATGAATAGTTATCGATATGTGTGTGTGTTTGGAAAAGGTTAGAGAGTTGGCAAACTGCAGTGAAGCATGCATTATGCAATCTTGTTCAACAGTGAATGAACTGGAAAAGCAAATGTGATTCACTTCAATTGAATTGAATGCACTCATTTCACATAGGCCAATTTGGGGCGAATACTCAATAGTTGTACTATCGAGTATCCGAAAAAAAAACCACCAAGCAAAATACTGAAACAGAAATCAAACTAAATTAGAAGAGAAAACCACAAGAGGCAGCAGTAAAGGGGAAAAGCTAAGGCACAAGGAAAAAAATGAATCTAGGAGAAAAACAACCGTTAAGTGCAATTCTCTTCGCATTGATTGCGCACTTGATTACGATAAATGAAACGTCAACAAGATGAGACAGAGAGAGACTGGAGGGCGACACAGCATAGAGAATGTGAGAACTGAGACGAGCAACGGAAACAGGACGTGCAAGGCTCTGAACTAGGCTCATATGTGTCTGCTTTTTCTTTTCTTCTGGGACTCCCCTTGCTTGTTATACCCGTAACTGTTGCAGTAGGGGTATATTGCTATTGTGACCGTTGAAGGAACATAGCGGAAATGGCAAATTGTAGTTAACAATTTACCATTCCAACTTTGCGTATATTTATCCAGAGTTATAGCTGTTTAAAATTTGAAAACCACTTGATGGCCTAAAAGTATGCAGTGCTTTTTGTATTCTTTGGCTATTTGGATTCCCTTATCTCGAAAACTTGTATATGTAACACAGGAACACAAAAAATGGGTGCTAGAAAAAACTAAGACTTTCATACTTGATGATATAGACAAAACTAGCTATTAATAACGATAAACTTCTGTATGTCATATAAGTCTTAGGGGATTAGTTATGTCAAAGTGCATGTAAACTCTTAAGAAACCTGAAGATTCTTCAAGATTCTTACTCCAAGCTGATAAATTATAAAGCACTGTTCAAGTTTTTCCCGACAGATATTCAGATTACAATCATAACTATTCGAATTCGAAAACGAAATTTGGTAACGGGTATCTTAAAGTCGTTAGCTGAACTCTAGTATTTGACGCTTGTTGTCACTGATTTCTTTTGTCTACTTTTCATCAGGTTGCCTCTGCCGTACGTCTTTCTCATCCATCTCTCCTCTGCCTAGTTTTTTTTTTTGTTGGTAGCAATTTCTCACATCTTGTCTCCGTGTCTCATTTCGTTTCATTTCGTTTCGTTTTGGACAAATCACAGTGTGTGTTGCCGGAAAATCAGTTGTCCTGTTGTGGCACGGTCAGTGAGTGTCCTGCGGCAGCTGCGACGTCGTCGTCGTAGTCGTTGTTGTTGTTGTCATCTCAAGGCGCAGTTGGGGCCAAGGCAAAGGACATGCCGCCTCTTTGTCCGCTGCTGCCTCCTTCTACACTTCAGCCTAGAAGCATCCGTGCGTTCTTCCGTCCGTGTCCGTGTCCGAGGGGCCCAAGAGTTACATTTGGCCCCAAAACGGACAAGGGCATACACACACACACGTAGCTTTCTCCGTATGTTTGCCATTTGGACGCTGTGGCACTTAAGGCAAGGTCCAGGCAAAAAGGACATGAGAACTATGGCTATATGAGAACCCAGTGTGGAACTCTCAGCAACCGGAACCCTGCAAGCCAAGAGCTTATACTCTCTCTCTCTCGCTCTCTCTGTCTCTCTGTCTCTGTCTCTCTTTGGGGTTTCGCTGTCTCGGTCTTCTGTGTGTTTGTTGCATGCCACTAGAGAATTCATTCATGTTGAAATGCGCAAATTTGTTATCAACGCTTTATGCCATTATGCCTCATGTTGCCTTGACTCTGAGATTTCAGGCATCCCATTACACAGCAATGTCTCCAATGCATCCCATTCAACTTTTCCTTAACCTCCACTTTCCATCTCTCTCTCTCTCTCTGTCTCTCTCTTTTGCGCCTGCTTTGAAATGTTGCACAACATTTGGCCAACGCTTCGTTCATTTGTTTTTACTTAAATTTATGGTTTTAATAACATAACAACCCTGCTACTCTTAGCCTCTTCAGCCACCCAATTGCCTTATTCCCCCCCCCCCCTGCTTTCCCTGACACATCGAAACCATGATAGACCGTAAAACTGGCGCAAAGCAGCAGCTCTTGGCCTATTGTCTGTCAGCCATTTTGTTGACCCAAACTGTCAGCATAATCCATGTGTGAGTCTGTCTCTTCCT
Organism: Drosophila tripunctata; assembly: GCA_035047385.1. Classification (NCBI taxonomy): domain Eukaryota; kingdom Metazoa; phylum Arthropoda; class Insecta; order Diptera; family Drosophilidae; genus Drosophila; species Drosophila tripunctata. Next base: position 2,862,600 of record JAWNPS010000210.1, on the reverse strand, counting down.
CTACCTCTCCATCTCTCTCTCGCTCTCTCTCTCTGTCTCTTCTCTCTCTCTCTCACACTCTCTGTGTGTTTGTGTGTCTTGTTTGTTCTCATAGTCGCCTCATTAGATTTCGATAAACTGGTTCAATGCTTGGCCAAAAGTTTGCCTCCAGCCTACACTGTCCAAAATGACAGACATTCAAAACTCTTGATTTTGATTAAGACAGTAGCACTTTTTAATAAGTTTTAAAATTACATAATTCTAGTATTTCTGCACTTCACATTATAAACTATTATAAACAAAAAGAAAAGTAAAATTGAGTCCTTCTTTTATTCATTTATAAATTTCTGCTATGTTTTTTAACCAATTTAACCAAATTTTTGAAAATTATCTAAGTGATTTTTAAATTTAACTATTAAAATTAGCAAATTTAAGATTGTTAAAAATTTAAATAATTTGCTAACAAAATGTTTTTAATTTTAAAGGCTACTCTTTTCGAACAGTGTATAAACTGTGCATTGATTTCATCTATTTTTGTCTACTCCTCTGGTTTTCGAGTATATATTTTGGTAGGGAAAATTTAGTTATTGTTGCGAAAAGTGTTTAAAGAAAAACCTTTGTGCTTAAGGGTTGTTGCAACATCAAGTGCAAGCGGTCAGTGGCGTTGATTGAAGTGGCAAATTGTGCGTGGCAATGTGACGGTGAGGCGTGGCGCATGGGGCAGAAGAATGAGGCGTTGCAGGAGACAGAAGCACAAAAAGATAAATGAATGTTGCAAGCAGCCAGACAGACAGATGGACAGCTAGACGGAGAGACAGGCAGCGTTTGGTTTCAAGTGACGCAGCAGCTTGTGGCATGTTCAATAAATTATGCGACACAAAAAGCACAAGCTGCCAGAGAGAGATAGAGAGTGTGTGAGAAAGAGAGAGAGATGGAGCATGTAGCAAAATGAAAAAAGGCAGAGCTGCAAAACTTTGTGCAAACTTCAGTTTCAGTAAAACGAAACATTAATTAGAATTATCTAAAGTGTGCCACAAATAAAACAGAAAGAGAGGGAGTGAAAGGGACAGGAAATGAGTTAAAAAGAGGGAGAGAGAGAGAGTGGCGGCACTGCAGTTGTTTCACTCTTGTTGCTGTAGAAATATAACTAAATGCTTAAACAGCATTTTATGTAAATGATTCGTTAAAGGAAAACACTCACACACTCACTCACATACACTCACACACACACACACACCCACACACACCTATATATACATATGCATATGTATGATATGAAATATTTTAGTAACTTAACTCGACTAAATGGCAAAGTTTTGAGTCGAAAAACATTTTATTGAATATGCAAAGTTTTGCAGCCCTGGCAAAAGCGCTGCCGCCAAGGCCACTGTGTATTATAAATTAATAAGCACACTAAACGCTCCTACACACACACACACACACACATAGTTCTGCATAAATAATAAAGTTATATACGCTTACAAGACGCATTTTGCGGTCTCAGTTTACATTTTGGAACTCGTAGGAAAACTCGAAAACTCGACTCAAAAACTAACCAAAAACTATGCGTGTGTGTGTGTGGGTGTCTGTATCTCTCTCTATATATATATATATATATATATATATATATATATGTATTTGTTGTCAAAAGTCCTGTGTCGCCTTGGGTAACATTTTGGGTAATTTGCGCCCAAGCGAGAAGCATCTGCAAATGGCATCAGAAGTGCGCGAAAGTTCAAACGAAACGAAACGAAACGAACCGAAAGTTGCTGCCATAAAACCATATAATATCTAAGAGAAAACGCACAGCCAACTGCCTGCCTCTCCCTTTCCCTCTCTCTCTCTCTCTCTCTTTCTCTAAGACACTCTTAGTGTCGGGCTGTGAGTTAAACAGAACTTAATAAGCATATGAATGCATTGCGCATATTCATTGCACAAATTTTTGGCAAAATTCTATGTAAAGTTTCCCTGAAGAAAAGCCCATTACGAACAACAGCGAAAAAGTTTAAAGTTATTTATTTATGCGCATTATAAACCAAGTTGCATTATTAACAATTAAAATCATCTATGATTTTCTCAATTAAATAAAGTTTGAATAATGTGAAGTATTTTGAATATTTTAGGAGAGAAATAAAACAAATACAGTGGCAAACACATGTGAATACGAATTAGTCAAGTTGATCCTTAAATGCTTAAAAAAATTTTTAAGATTTTATTAAATGATTATAAATGTGTTTAAATTAAATTAATTAAATAAATTTTGAGTTGCTTCTTAAAGAATTTTATTCAAATTGTTTTAATTTGTCTACATTTTTTTTTATTTCATTGCAAAATGCCAATTATTCACTTATGCACATTTTAAATTTTCTAACGTTTTTTATTAATTTTATTAATTTATTTTAAAGTTTTTGAACTTTGATGACTTAAGTAGTGTTATTTGGCATATTTTCCACCACGATTTCAATAAGTCATGTGAAATAATGCTACTCTCCACGTGAACTACAAACCAAAACTTACCCAACTCTGTCGATGGAACATCGTGCTTATCCAGTCCTTTTTCCATCAAGGACTGTGAATTTTAAATGTAAATCAGCTCTGGACATTACGTAGACTACTCTATAAACAAAAACTATTCGTTTCTGATCCAGTTTGCAACAGTTGGTATCCATACCTTAAAAGAAAAACAGATTTATCTACTTAATATTAAATCTCCTCCAGAAAATACGGTATGTGGACACCCAAAACATTGGCGTACCTTGTTTTCCTTACCGATATTTTCCGATTAACCACGATGCACACTTGAATCTCTAAGATCATAAAAGCAACTATCAATAAATTTGGTGCACACAGATCAATTTCGATTTAGAATAATAATTTAAGAACAACAGCTTTGGAAAGTCCGGTGCCTTAAGAATCTTGTCAAGTTAATAAACCTTTCAAAAAGACACAAATATTTGTATTTCGTAGTCATACTCAGCTGCATCTCAGCAACTGAATCAAAGTATATATATACATACGTATCTGTAGCTGAATATGTATCTGTATCTTTTAAGACACACTCAACGCTCATTATTTTGTTTGTATTTCAAGCGGTTGGCAACTCTATCAAAATTCCAGGAATTGCGATTGTCAAGCGGCTTGTCGCATTCTCAGGAAATTTGGGTGTCGCTGTTTAAGGGAGAAAGCGGCAAGACGGCAAGAAAGATAGAGATAGTGAGAGAAGTATAGAGGGAGAGGAATAGGGGGGGAAGAATTTGATTTAGTGGCGCATTGGAATCAATATATCAACGCGGTTGCACGCGAACCGCGACAATGACAAACGGAGGCAACATTAACGCACTTAACCTGGCCAATACCAAGCGAAAGAGACAGACAAAGAGAGAGCGAGAGAGCGAGAGAGGAGAGATTATAATGTGGGCTGATGAGAACAAGTATATTGTATCTGTGAGATACATTTCCATGTTGTCAGCATTGGCATGATTTATTCATTTGACTTTAATATGAATCATTTGACATATTTTGGTCTCAGCTTTTGTTTCAAGCGCGTCTTTCACATAAGTGTATATTTTTGATTTATCACTACCCTTCCTCCCCTCCATTCAACTCTCTTTCCTTGCCTTCCCCTCTGGCTCCTCCAATTCTTTCATCCGATTACGCAGCAACTTCATTAAGCGTCGAATACTATATACGAATGCAGCCTGAAAGCAAACACGACAAAAATTAGTTACAAAATTTATTGCATGTCTTATCAACAGTCGACTCACTGAGTGTTTTGAATGCCTGAGTGAGTGTGTGTGCGAGCGAGTGTCTGAGTGCCAGAGTGACTATGAGTGTCTTTTCGCATTCAAATGAATGACTAAAAGTTGTCAATACAAAATCAATTTGAACGCCTACTTTATTTGCACATTTAACAGCTTTTAATAGTGTGAATAAAAGCGTGAATAGATGAATGCCAAATGCATATTGAACAACTGAATACTCTCGCATTCACTTAAGCAATTTCACTGCCAAGCCAAGTGAGCGATAGTCACTTTTATGTCATTTGAATAAAACTCTCGCTCTCTCTCTGTGTATCTCTCCACGCTTGAGATTAATTCTCTGGGGAACTGTGCTAGATAATTGAGTTATAGCCAGCCTAAAAGCTGATAAAAAACTGATCATTAAATGCTACCAAATGGTAGCTCAAGCCCATTAAAAGGGAGCAGTGATCATAAATTTTCCCATAGATAAGACCAAATGGATGCATTAAATGGAACTCAAGCCGAGCAAATTGACTAGTTGAAGAAATTTGTTTAATATACTACTTTATTTACATTTGATTTGAATTATATATTTAATCAACTAGAATGTATTACAGTCTTTGTATACCCTCTGAGCAGAAGGAGGCGTGGCAGACCTCCATAAAGTATATAAATTCGAAAAAACTACATGTTTTGGGCGAATATCTCAGTATCTACGGCTCCAATTTTGACAAACATTTTCCTAGATGCAATACAAAGACAGTGGCATCATAATTTTTTTGGATCCCATGCCCCCTTCGTCCATTAGAAGCAACTAAAAATTGAAAATTTGCATGCCCCTAGCTCATGTGTTAATTAATCTATACTTTTGAAACTTTACATTCGTCTGGAGACAAACAATATCAAACGATTCTAAGAATCACAGCAAGATCGGATTACAGTCAAGAAAGTTATCATGCAACGAAAAAGGTAAATTTATAGCAGCCACATGTCTAGCAATGAGCTCTGCTGCAAACACATGTACTCCGACTTGAACTCATACATATAGAATAGGAAATAGGAGTCAGATGGTGTTGCACGGTCGGAATGCCCGACAGAAATTTCATTCTTGTTCTAAGTGATATTTCAGAGGTTTCTGAAAACAATTTACAATCAAATTATTATCTAACGTACTAATTTTCTATTCAATCGCTATTCCCAAAATGGCTGCATAAGTTGTAACTCCACAAAAAAAAAAAACAGAGAGAGGAGGATGTCTGTAGTGTTTTCAAAGTCGCTTCATCGACGACAGCTTTGACAATGACAAGCTGCAAAAAATTTGCATACAGTAAACAAGCGACGATAAGAAAACAACTACAGCAGAGACACTAAAAAATTGACTGTCAATCGGAGAGGAGCAGGAGGAGGAGGTTGAGAAGGAAAAGGAGTAGGAGAAAGAGCAGGGGAATGAGGGTAAAGTTAATGCAACTAATGACAAAAACGCCGTCTCATTCGCATTCACACAATTCTCTTTCCATTCTCCATTCTCCATTGACATTGCCATCCTCTCAGACGTTGTCGTCACCTTTGCCAAGGGCTCATTGGCCCATTTGAACCCGGTAAATTCAGTAAACTCGGCAAATCCCCGCCAAACCTGCGACCGTTCTTTCTTTCTGTGAAGCCCTACCTTTTGTCGAATCGGAGTCACTGATCCGTTCTTCTTCGTTCTCGCTTGATTCATTCGGCGACACTCACTCAATTTCTTGCTGATAAACAAATTGAATGTGGATTCTATGCTCAACACAGCAAGGGCAAGGGGGGAAGGCTCTGAGGTGTGGGGGCGGGGTAACTCCCATGGGGCCGTATGGCATACGGGAGAAAACGACGGAATAAAAGTTGAAAGCGAATAAATAACGAAAAAGAAAAAGCGCATTGATTTATTTCAGCCAGTTTGTTGTTAACATTTTAACGATTTTGTCCTTGCGTTTTAGTTGAATTCAACTCTGCATCTTCTTTCCGCTATATTTCCTCTCTCTCCCCCTCACTCCCTCTGCAGTTGTTAGCTACCTTTAGCCACCTAGCATTTGCTGCTTTTGTTGTTGTCTCCGGTGTCTGTCGCTTAGCCAAATTGCTGAACATTAGTCACCGATTGACAAGACAGGCAAAGAGGAGCCCAAAAACCCAGTCAAGCATTTCGATACCCTCTTGGACCCATATAGTATGTATATATGTATGTCTGTCTTGTCTCCTCAGTCCCCTGCTCAGCTGTTCTACCTGACTGCGCCCCTGACTTGGCCATATACAAATCAACTAATTTCAAACTTGTCGATACTTTAATGAAAACCCAGAAGCAAGAGACAGCAAAAGTATAGAAAAAAACTGAGAGCAAGTAAAGTTATCATGGACACACCGAAACACTTGATACCCTTTTGAAGATCTAAGTGATGGCGATTTAAAAAACCCGATCTATCTAGTGGCGAAAATGTATATTCAACTCACAAAATACTCGAATGTGATATAATATAAAAATATATAAAATATAATAAAAAACTAGAATAAAACTACTACATATGTTATCCATTTAAGCCATATGCCTTAAAACTATTAATATTACCTCTGAAGTAAAATATTACCAGCCGATCTGATATTTATTTTCGAGAGAGATTTTCGCGTGTGTTTTTGTGTGTGATTCGCTTTTGTTACGTCACTAGACTGCCATCTAAAATGATATTTTTTACACAGAATTAAGAAAAAATCTTTATATAAATATTCATATATTTATATACATGAGCCATGACCAATCTGTTCTGTCTATTTTCAATTAAAATAATTTAACTTAACTCAAAAAGATCAAGGTCAAATTTTAGTCTCATTTTTGAGCTGCAAAATATCACAGAAAACAACAAATATTATTAAAAATATTCAATATTTTATATTTGTTATAAAAAAAACTTATAATGAATACGATTGTTGCTATATCATTTTTTATATTACTGATTGAATTGGAATCCTTTGTACTTATGACAAGATACTATACATGATATACTGACACAATATCGAAAGATGGCTATATATGATTGCCTAAGTTATATGATATATTACTGCGATTCAAAATCTATGTTGTCTAGAAATTATCTATTAAATCTTTTCTAATGCACTGCACAATGTGTCTGACAGTTTTATAATACTCTCGGTTAGAGTATAGCAGAAGAAGAACAGAAGAAATCCAGAAGGCCGTGCTCATAGATAGCAGAGAATTATATTTTTTTTGCTGCCGCTGTTGCGACTACCGTTTCGCTCTCACTCTCTCTCTCTCTCTCTTTCTATATATCTCTTTCATTTGTTTGTCTCTGTTCTTCTCTCAGGGGTATTTGTCATTGGGACCTGGGCACTCTGGCTAATGAAACGCCAGTCTCGACTTGACTTGGAGGCTGCATTGGAGGCCATAGGCCATAAAAAGCATTATATGGCCAACAGAGCTACCTGACATTGGGCATTGACTTCCCTCAGGTGTTGTTATTGTTGTTTGTGTTAGTCGTGTTGTTGTTGTTGTTCTTGCTTTTGTTGACCTTTGAGCTGCCGCTTGATTAGCGCTTTGAGAATGATTCAGATTCAGTTTCAGTATCAGTTGCAGAGCCAGAGGCCAAAGCATAACTCAGCTGTATTTGCATTAGAGTTAGAGGGAAAGAGAGAGGAGAGATAAAGACATATTTCATTTGGTTATAGCTGCACTTAAAGAAAGCGGTGGCAACCCTACTTGCATTTTTCATAGTTGGCAACTCTATTTGAGGCATTTATTAAGTAATTTCTCTAAAAAAGCTAACGAATAATTGTTAAAAATGCATATAGAATTACTTTAGGTAGTGTGACAACTCTATAACTTTTTATAGCGATACGATTGCCACTTTAATGGACAACATTTTATTTTTATTTTTGGCAACTTGGCAACTCTGTTTGCTAACAGCGCCTTTAACGAATTTGTCAACGCATTTGCGAAAAGAAAAAAAAAGTTTTTTTTAAATTCGCTTTGTTATTGCTACATAATAGACAGTCCAACACACACACACGCATTGATGCATACACTCAGAGCATTCGCTGTCTCTTTTTAGCCGTAAATTGGCAATGGGGAATGAGATTTTGTTGCCAAACGGACGCCGCCAGTTTGCATTTCTACAATGGCCAAAACAAGTAAAAGATATCGATAACACGCACACACACACATATGCAGAGAGCAGCCATGCTGCTCCCTTTACGCCCACCTGTTTCCTTTTTGAGTAAGTGTAGGTATGGCAAAGAGGTGGGGGGGGGAGGATGGGGCAAAGAGACGCTGGAATATCGTACGTAAAAATTTCAAACACGTTTCAATAAAATTCAATTTGTAGCACATTTCAACGCTTTCCGCTAGCGCCAAAAGCGCACAAATCCCCCCAGCCCCAGCTCTTCAGCTCCCCAGCTCCCACTTGCCTACCCTCCCCCTCCCAATCCAATGTGTGAAAGCCTGCCAAGCTAGCCCCCGCATCCCTGTGCACCCCTTAACTACACCCCCTGCTCACATATGCATGAATTTCCTTTTGCACTTAGGAACAAACTTCTCTCATTCCCAATTCGCCCATTTGGCATCAATTTTTGCTTTATGTGTGTGTGTGTGTGTGTGTGTGTGTGTTTGGCTCGTCTTCTTTCCGCTCCCCCCCCCGCCTTTTTTCCCCCTGCTCGCTTTAGCATTTTAGCATAGCGCGTAATATTTGTCGATTTCGCGTCCTGCATCTTCCGATGCCGATGCCAATGCCGATTCCTCTTGCTCTTGCTCCAGGCTCAAGGATGTTTTTCATATGTGTCGCACGCACGCACAAAAGCAGCAACGTTCTGCCTACTTTTGTGCCACCCCTCGCTGCCATTCAGCCATTCGGCTTTACCCATTCTGTCTCTCTCTTTCTCTCTCTGCCTACAAAATGCAAATGCAAACAGCATACGAATTAGTAAAACGGAAACAGGCGTTTGTGTTTTGTAATATTTGCCCCAAAACACAACTCGACACACACATGCATACTTACCTATATATACACATACCTATATATATACACATACCTATATATATATACTGATATATATATATAGGTATATACAGCCCTTTCCCCGAGTTGGTTCAACGCTTTCGCATCCATTTTACATGGCGAAAAACAGGAAGTAAATTTTCGTGTTGTGGCAACGGGAGCCAAAAAAAAAAAAAAACATTTTGCGACTCTTCAATGTTGTTATTGTTGTGTATGAAAGTGTGTGTGTTTGCTGTGGGTGTGTGTTGTGTGTGTGGAGTGTGTGCGAGTTGCTGTTCAACTTCTTCTTTTACTTTGGGTGTCGCTTTCATGCGTCTACAAAGATAACTTCTATTTCAGCTTAATACCCTGTAAAATATGGTTTCAAACGCTAAGTTAGTTTTCTTCTTAGTAAGCAAACATACCCTGTAAAAATGCCAATAGATAAGCTTAGCTGTGACTAAAAGTCTATAGAAGTTCAACGGCTGCAGTCGAGCGAGCCGACTGTAAGATACTACGGCGTGTTCTAGAGCAAAATAAAGTGATCAGGTCTTAAGTGTTTGATGTCTTTTAAACTAAATACCTTAACATATTAATCACTTATTTGTAAGAAAAGGCGCAGTAATCCGAACTTTTTAAATTTTGTAAATAAGATAACTTTTTACGTTGTTGTCCGATCCGAACCACAGTCGGTCAGGATGCATAAAGTGGTACCATGCATATAATGTGTAAATATCATACAGATATCTTCAATACTTTTCGAGTTATAAGAATTATGAAATCGTTTTTCACGATTTACGGGGGTAGTGTGGCAAAAATCCAAAATAAACTTGTACTGCTTGCAGCATAGACGTACATATATATGTACTTACAAAGCTTGGTGGCTCTCATAGTCTCCGAGACTTAGGTTTTCATACAGACAGACAGACGGACAAACGGACAGACGGACATGGCTATAGCGACTCGGCTGTTGATGGGGTCTGTCACGCCTTCTTCTGCCTGTTACACACCAACCTCTTCTGACAAACCCAATAGACTACTTCGGACTTTGTACACCGCAGTCTAAAAACCTTGAATATCAATTGAACGTTTGCTATTTTCGGTCTTAAAGTTGTCTTAAAACATCTTATAAAATTTTGCAATATTAAATTAGGTTTCACTACACACACTATTCACTACTTTAAGCTTTACAGGATATCTATGCGTTGTGCTTTTCACTCACACTCCTGAGTGTTGCTGCATTTATGTAATGTTTATTTTTCGCTGGGTCTCATTTTCATAGCACAAAATTTGATACTAAATTACCTCAATGGCACGTAATATTACGCTCTGTTTCTTTGCTTTTCTTCTTGAAAGAGACCCCCCCCCACAATACACACTCCCCCTCCCTCCCCCACCCTCCTCTTCTAAGTTTGTGGAACACTCATGCGTTTGGTTTTAATAAGCAGCGCGTGATTTTCATTACGAAAATGTATAACGTATCTGTTTAGATTTTGCAATATGCGAAATGAATACACCGCACGCACAACCAAACACACAGATATACACCCCTAACTCAATGGCAACCCCTCAGCCCAACTCCCACCCCCATCCCCCCAGTGTCGGAGTAACATAATAAATATAGTACAAGCGGGAAAATCAAGTGAAATCAATTTAATACACTTTTCATCTGCTGCTAAAGCAACACAACGCAACACACAACAAGAAAGAAAATTGTGAAAATTGTGCAAAAAGTAAAACGTGTAGAGAGGGTGACCTTCCCTTGCTCTCTCTTTCTCTTGCTTTCTCACTGCTGCTGTTGTGTTACCTCATCTTCGTTTCCGACTGTTCTCTTTCTTTTGGCTTCTTCCTTTCTTGCCCTAATTTATTACATTTTAATGACTTTTTCATGCACACAACACAGCAACAGCAGCAACAGCTTTTGCCTTTGATGCTCTAAATGTTGTGCAGAAAGCGGGGTATCTATGGTTGTATGCTGAGGGGAGTGTGTGCAGCGTGTGCCGCATAAATCGCGACTTTATTTCGTATTTATATGCATGCCACTATATAAAAAGTGGGAGAGAGAGAGAGATACATACATAATTAGGTGGCAGAACAAAGTCGAAACACGTGATAAGATCATGACAAATACGAATAGATATGCGACCATAGATAATGTCACATCATCATCTCTTAAAGCCACAAACCTACATATACAAACCTACAAGCATACACATAAAAATACATACACATAAATACTTACAGCACTTGAATTTCATTAGACAGCATTTTCTTTCAATTTTTTGCATCTATCTCTAGTTTGCTGAATATTCTAGTAAATTTATCATTTTTATTGCATTTTTATAAACAACAATATATTATCATTAAGAAGTGTAACCAAAGGATAAGAGAGAAGTGTGGCCAGCTGAAGCGATAGAGAGAACGGGAGTCTTGCAAAACATAAGTTGTTACAATAATATTTAGTTTTTGCGTGATACACATTTTTCTTTATAAGTTTAAGTAATTAAAATAAATCAATTAAAATTAAATTTCACACATTTCAAACACATACATATGTAAGTTTCGACTCTATTAGTATACACATATTCCCAGCCTGCATTTTAAAAAATTTCTAATCACGTTTGAGTCATTTTTGAGTCCTTTCTGTTTATCATAGTCATAAATGCGCTAGTTTTCTGATCATAAATCATAAAAAAAACAATGATAAACAGCACTATATTCATCAGTAGTAGTACTCTTAATAAAAACAGCAGTATAATCAACACAAATATCGATAGTTGCAACGTCGCAAAGTATCGATAACAGCAGCCAGCAGTATCATCGATATGAAGTAAGCGCCAGTAAGGGAGTAAAGAGTAATAAAACAGCAGCAGTCGATGTAATTGCATGGAAATAATGCAATATTATTTTGACTACTTTTTAAATCAAATTTGTAGCAGGCTGGGCCTCTCTCAGTAAATCTCACTCAAATAGCTGTTACTCTCTTTGAGTGAATTTGAGAAGACGAACGTTTGAGAACGTTCGACGAGTGAGTTCCCGACCGAATGTGAGAGAGCGAAGATCGTTGCTGGTACACTGAGTGTTTCTAAGTAAAATAATAAAGTAATAAAATAAAAGATAAAAGACAATTATATTTACTAACTACAAATTAATCATTTTTTAAAACTCAAAAGAACTCTAAATAGCCTTACCAATTAAACATCTATTCATACAATTGCCAAATATTGTATGGATTGGCATAAGAAACATTTGAAAATCACATGTGCAGCTTGATTACACTTTTTTATATTCAAATAATTTCTCAAAAACAGTATTTTGTATTTGAAAATCCCTTAGAGCATACATAAATCAATAATTTGTAACCTTTGGCCAAGTCGCATATGCTGACAATATGCAAACATTAACTCTTAATATCCATAATCATCTCTGTGCAATTTTGCCAAATGTGTGGTCAATGTAAGTGTGTGTCATGTTGTGTGTGTTTGTGGCAATAAAATGATGATTTTCCTGCCAGGTGGTACAGCAAATGTCTCTTACCAAATACAACTCTAATTACAAATGCCAGTCACAGTTTTGGAGCTTACTCAACACATCACAGCACAAACACATCAGTCGCTTGATTGGCGGCTTCTTTTACGTGATTTTGTTTCCTTCATTCTCTTTTTTTGTGTGTTTTTTTTTTTTTTTGTCATAATAAATATCACAATTTTATCGCAACATTGTGAATGATGATCGGAAAAGGCAGTTAACTGTTTCCTTCTTCTCTCCATCCCTCTTCTCCTGCCCTCTTGCTGCGTGTGTGTGTCATGCAGAAACCCATAATTAGTGAGCTAAACTCGAGGGTTTCTGTTACAGGTTTTGTTTTTTTTTTTTTTGTAGTTTGGAGTAGAAAACAAAGAAGAACAAAAAACCGAAAAAATTCGACTATTCAGTTTTAGTCTTAATTATAGAGAGGGCACAAAACAGTTGCCATTGCAGCGCCCTCATCAACCGTCTCAGATGGCAGCTGCGGATCAGCCACGCCCCCCGTACTGCCGCCTGTTCAGCCGCCCTGTGTGAATGATGTGAAAACAAAAGACGTCACAATCTAAGCCAAAAATCGTCGACGAAATGAAGTTCAAACTGAAAACGCGAGCCGCTAATCTCATTATGCGTCTCTCTTTTGTGCCACTTCAAACGGCAGACAGTGAGTGGCCTGGGTTACATCAAGGGCTACGAGGAGGGTAGAGGGTAGAGGGTAGAGGGTAGAGGGTAGAGGGTAGAGGGAAGCAGGGGAGCGTTGGAGATGGTGCAAATCAATGTGCGTTATTTTCAACAAGGCTCGCTCTCAGGCCCATCAAAGCCTATCATTATCATGTGAATTGATTGACTGACTGACTGATTGACTGACAGCTGTGCTTGTGTGGACTGCCAAGCGGGGGGAAAGGGTTGGGGGCTGCCAAGAGTTGGAGGCGTGAGACCGAACACACACCCCACTGTATCTAACCAAACTTGAGGTTTTAGTTTTTAGCTACCAGATTTTGTAACAACTTATAGTTGGATTTCATTAAGAATTTTATTCAAATTTAAAAACTTTATGCTCCTGACTTACTCACTGATCAACGCTCTAGGCAAACTATAAGCTATACCCACTTAAAATTGTCACAGAACGAAGTGGTTGATTATCAGGTCAAGGGTCACTTAGTTCTAGCAAGAATTCTATGGAATTTGCAAACAAACTCATAGTTTATGTATCTGGTATTGCACTGCTATAGAATGTGACTGCCATAGGCTTCTTTGATTACAGTTTAACACCTGGTTTGATAATCCTATGAAAATTGTTTTTTCGTTTAAAGCTATTCCATAATCCATTTTATCATATTAAGCATTAATTTCCGTTAATTAATCTTAATAATATTCAATCAACATACTTTTTCTTACGTCTTTTTATAACCAAAAAATGTTGTCAAATCGGTTAGCAGATCAGTGTGGGTGGCTGTCCGCGCTAGTGACGAAAGCAGAAGCCAAATATCATATGTTGCCTGTCCATGTTTCTATGCAAACTAGTCTCTTTAAGTTTCAAAGATTTATTGATTTAATTCCATACAGTTGTGTTAAGCAGTTCATATTTCTATATCAAATCATTATATCATAGAATCATTTGGCTGTAGGTATGCGACATTTGCTCTGTCTATTGAGCGATTTTAACCAAATTTGCGCAATATGGCAATCATATCATATACCACATACAAGCAGATTGGCCTACTATATCATATATTTTTCTATGCCATAGAAAGAATAGTTTGGAAATGCTGCAGATACTGGTCTCTCTTTCTTGTCTTTATCTGCCTTGCGCCGGATTCTTAAACCCTTAACCCTATTAAGAATACACTTGCCACAGCGTTAACCCATTGTGTGCCCGTGTTCGCATGTGTGTGTGTGTGTGTGTGTCTTAATTGCAGCAGTCAACGACTGTTGCAGAATTTGCATGAAGTAACTTGAAAGATGTTGCTGTAGGAAATCTAAATGAGTGTATCTGGCATCTCTTTTTCGCTTCTGCTCTCTCTCTGGGTGTCAGTTCAATAGCATTTCCGAGCATTTTGCCCAAAAAGAAATATGTGTAACAAGGCGCCAACACCAACAACAACAGCACCAACAACAACAGCAACATCGTCTGCTGCAATGCTTCAAATTCAAATTCAAATTCAAATTCAATGACTACAGTTCCATGTGCGCTCACCCTGGATTCCCCCCCCACTGCCACGCCCTGTCGCCCATTTTTGCTCAGCATCCCTATGGCAGGATAAACATGTTAATTTCGAAAAATGCAAAATTCTATAATCCGATTTAATGTTTTATTCATTTTGCACAAAAGCGAAGAGCATGCAAGCTGTAAAAAGGGCGGAGGAGGATGAGGAGAAGGAGAAGGTTAGGAGTGAAGCAAGGCAGCAGCGTTTTGTGGAAGCTGTGTGGCAAGAGCCAGACTGATGTGGCACAGGTAGTGCCACACACACACACACACACACACACACAGTTCACTGACACACTCTCCGCTTAGCAATTAGAATTTCAAATTTCTTTCCCTATGCGCCTGGTCGCCATTTTAGTATTTTCTTTTTGTTTTTTGTTTTTTTTTTTTTCTCTTAAAGTCGCACACAGATTGAAGTTCTATATATGTATGTGCGTATTTTGCCAATACTAAAGTATATAGTCTATGTACATACATATCTATTTTTATCGACAATGCTGCTTTGGTCGCCTCGCACATTAACCTACTTACGTTGGGCGCCATTTTTGGAGCTGTATGGAAAATGCGACTGGCATTGCTGTTACTTCTGCTAATGTGGCGTCTTATCCTTGTTAGATATTCAAATTTTTTTACACAACGAATGCGAGCCAGTGAATAAGTAGTGAAAGAGAATGAGAGAGAGAGAGAGGGAGCGAAAGAGAGAAGTTGCGTGTTGTATTTAATGTGCTTGTAATAAGCTTAGACAAGTGGGAATAACATAATATAATGTGAACGACTAGCAGATACGCCGCATAGCTGTTGTCTATGAACTATGTTATACCTACCTATCAAAATTGATATAAATCGTTGAATTCCCCAAAGTAGTTGCTTGTTTCCATTTTGGCATTCAAGTTTTATCGCTAAAGTTTTGGCTAAAACGCTTTCGGCACTTTTGTCGCCTTGTCTTGTGAAGTGCTGCTCATCACCTCTTGTAATGTAATTTTGATTCGCCAGCTCATTATAATCTACAACAAGTTATAAAATAACAGCAAATACACAACGGCAAAAACAACAACGACAACAACAAGAGCAATTTGAAAAGTTGTTCTTGTCCATTTTGATGGGTTGTCTGTCTGCCATGCCACGCCACGCCTCTCCCCCCCCGATATGCCTGTAGATACTTTTGGGACATCGTCGTCGTCGTCGACGTTTGTCCCTCGTTGGTTGTGAATCTTTTGGCGCTGTTTTATTTACTTTTAATTTACTTTTAATTATAAATTCATGCTTTTCTTCATTGGGGGATTAAGCTTTAAATAACGGTAAACATAGAGTCCCACCCCCCTCCAATCGTTTTCCTACCCCCTCTCTCATTTGCCTATCTATTTTTCACAGTGTTTGTTTTGGCATTTCGAAAAATGTTGTTTGTGAATGCGCCATGAAATTCTATCGGCCATATGATTCTACCCCAAAACATCCGGCTCCAACAGCCCTTTCGCCTTCCAATTCCAATCCCTTTTGTTTAAACAGGCTCACATTTTAGTTGGGCTGCAGCAGTTGGGGCTGTGGCAGGAAATCCCTCGAGGAACTCCGCCAAAAGGAATTAATTTCAAATTTCAAATTTCACTTTCAATTGTTCACAAATACGACACAAAAAAAAAAAAAAGCAGGAAAAGCCGAAAAACACAATCATTTTCTGCGGTTCGCATTTTTATTTGTCTCCCAACTTGTTATTGAAACTTTTTTGTTGTTGATTGTTTGCATTTTATTGTTTTTGTTTAGGCTTCAACTAATTTAGTTGATTGCGTTTTAGCCAGCCAGCCACGCCCCATGCCCTCCCTCAATAGACACGTTAGTACGAACGCTCATTTTTTTTTTTTTTTGCATTGTTATCGCATTTGCAATGCAAACTGCATTTTAAAACAGTTTGGCAAAAGTTTTAGAAGCGCACAAATTTCGTGCTAGATTAGAGTAATCTAGGCTATGTATATACCCTCTAAAGTGTAGCTGAGGCACTTTGTCTATTGTTATATTTTAGCAACTTGTTTGTAGTTTTTTTAAGAAAACTTGATTTTTAGTTGAGCTCTGTTTAGTCTTATAGTTATACCCTGTAAATACATATGTGTTGCTGCTTTTTTGCCAGCTCATCTTTAGAATTTACGCCACTGCTTTATCACCATCATCGGCTTCGGCATCATCATCATCATCATCATCCCCATTTATACGCGCAAATATTTGCGCTTTACTGCGTATTTTTTTTCCTTCTGTTTTCGTTTTTTTGTTTTGTTCTGCCATTTTGCCTACCACGCCATTCCACTCTTGCTGTCTCTATCTATCTCTTGCTGTCTCTTTCGGCGGCTCTTTGGCCATATAGATTTTCATTCAATGCGAATGGCGCCCAACGCAACGAGCCGAAATGAAAATGTTTAAATGAAAGATTGATTGGATTTTGATGAATTTCGACTACACACACACACACACACACACACACTCACACACACCCACACTGTCTCTATCCCTCTCTCTCTCTCTCTCTCTCTCTCTCTTACACAAACACACACAAACTTCTCTTTCCGTACAATACCCAAAAAAAATTGATTTTTCCAGATTAAAGTAAAGTAAATCAAAGCAAATCAACTTTTTTTCTGGCTTTCTTTTGCACAATTTTCATGCGAACTTTCCTTTTGTGACTTTTCCTTTCTTTTCTATACAGTTTTTCACCAGTTTTTTTCCCTTTAGGTTTTCATTTCGCAAAACTGTCGCCTGTACGCCACACGTTGCATTGTTGCGAGTGCGTGTGCGGCATGCGGCATGTGATTGCCCCACGGCCAAGCCAACTGAGAAGTTAATATTCACTTTTCCAATCAACATTCATAAACCCATTGAATGCACTCATAAGCTTAACAGCTTTTCGTTTAATATAGAATTGTAGTTCAATCGCAAATGCTCCCCAAAACGGAAGTAACACGGAAATATATTGGATCAACTACCCAGTGGGAAGCATTTCTAAGCGAATTTAAACTGAATTTAGTAGCAGCATATGCTGTGGTGTCAAAGCGCAGCAGCAGATCTCAGTGCAAAGCATGTGTCTGCTGCTCTGCTTAAAATTTACATTTTTCGATGCATGATAACTTTCTTGATTATAATTCGATTTTTATGCGATTTTCTATACGCTTAGAAGTCAATGAGTTAGAGGCATATCAACTGTATCGACAAGGTTATGCGGACCGCTCATCCTTTAAATGGCCGAGTTCACTCCGAACCAGACAGGCAAAGGAGGCCGTCCAAAAAAAAAATTGTAGAATCGTTGTTTGCAAATTCAGAAAGAGGCTTTTAATAAAAAACAAAAATTAGTGATGCCAATTTTTTATAAGCTCTCAGCTTAAAAAATAACTAAACTGTATAGGTTTCAAAAATCGTGCTAATACGTTCAAATATACAGATGGGTAAAGAAAATTGCAGAGAAGTAGTTGTAGTAGTAGAAGCAATAGTTGAAGTAGTAGCAGTAGACAAACAACTCAAAAGAGTATGAAAAGCGCCACCTAGTGGCTGCAACTTGCCAACTTTTATTGGCTATATATTTTAATGAGTTGACTGTGAATCATAACATAGCAGTAGGTATGTGTGTGTGTGTATGTGTATATGGGGTAGCACATACTCACAACTGATTTTATGCAACACATTGTGAATCATTTTGACTAATGTCTGTTCCAGTTTCTGTACCCAGTGTTGCTGTTGTTGTTGTTGTAGTTGTTGTTGTTGTTGTTGCTCGACCGCACGCATAAAAACTTAAAGTGGACTCTAGATGGTCGCTCGGGGCATCATTAGGATCATATGTCGTCTCTCCATCTCCCTTTCTCTCTCTCTCTCTCTCAGTCAGTCTGTGTCTCTTTCTAGCCTAGACAACAGGAACAGGCAGTGTCGCACACGGAAATAATGAATTTTTCATAAATTTTTGCCAACCACCGCGTTGTTGTGTTGTGTTTGCACGTTATAACGAGTGGCTGAGTGTTTGAGTGGTGCTATGGTGCTGTGGTGCTTGGGTGCTGTGGTGCTTTGCTGCTGCGGTGGTGGTGGGTTGCTTTTCACGTTGACGTCGCCTTTGGCTGCAGTTGACACAAAAACCAGATTAAAAGATTATGTTGCAAATTAACTCGTGGGGAAGAGGATATGGTGGAGGTGGAGGGCACAATGAAGACCAGCTACAACAACATTTTGAAATCTGCAATGTACCACGCCCACAAACTGCCTTTTGTGTTTATGATTAGATGTGCGAGAGTTTAGAGAAAGAGAGGGTGTGTGTGGAACAGAGTAGTCTAGCGTTATATTTGGGTGGTTGTTGCTGCACTTGCAGCTGCGTTGCTTCTCTTTTACTCCTGACTCGTCTAATTCAATTTATGCCCCTTCTGCAAATGGAAAATGGCATTTTCATAATTCGTCTATTTTGTAGACCCTGTATTTACAAAGTTCAAGAGTATATTTTATTGATGCAAATCAAAAATATCGAAACACTTTATATAAATATAGAAGGTTTTTTTGCAATACAATTTGGTATTCACACTCAGATATTTAAGATCTTAAAAGCTAAAGTCATCTAACTGGCTTGAATTACACCAAACTTTAGTCCAAAACTATTCTGAAAATTTCATAACAATAAAGCAAGAAACTCCCAAGTTATACGTTACTGAAAAATAGTTAACTTTTTCGATTGTGTATGAAAATACAAGTTGATAAGCACCAAGAAATCCGATGCCTAAAGAGCTAGACTCATCAAATTGAATGGAAACACACCTAACTTTTATTTGAAACTATTCAGAAAATTTCATAACGATTAACCAATAAACTGCCAAGCTATAGACTACTGAAAAAGAGTTTTTGAATATACGAAATACCAACTAGGTTGGTAAGTAGTGGGTGTTTTAAAGTCGCGCTCGCTTGTTTGTAAAGTTTCGTTGTAGTTTTTTTTTTTCGATGATGAAGTGAAAGCGAAACGAAGGACGATGATGAGGACCATTGGCCACGTGCAGAGTGCGACGACCCGCTGTGATGTCCTGCGAGTCCTTCCTGAAACTATTTCCATTTAATATTTTCCATGCTTTTGGTGTTTTGCTTCATTTTTACTTTTTTTTTTTTTTTTTGTTTTGTTGAACTGGGGGTGGTTAGAGGAAATTGCTTTGCCTTTGGGCGTCTTTGATTTTGTGGCCCCTTACCGTTCCCCTTCCAACGACACGCGCAATTTCCGTTATTAGCTCGATTGATTTTATTGCAACAGTTTGGGAGGGGTTAGAGCGTAATAGGAAGAGAAAAAGAGAGAGAGAGCACGTCATGGGCATATTTCAATTTATAATCATAACTTAAAGGGCTGCAGCATGCCACAGCAGGTGGCAGATGGCTGTACTTGCCACTTACCCAACCTCTTCTTGCCACATATTTACTTCTTGCCACCGCCTAGCTAACATCTCATGCTCCTTATAGCCTGTGTCTTGCAGTTTTTGCTTGATGCCTGCTTTTAATCCTCACTGGCAAACACCTTTTGCATTGTTCAATGTAAACGCCACTTGCCACATGCCGTCTGCTGCCTGCCACTTGCCACTTGCCACTCAACAAACAATTAATAAGCGCTTGAAAAATGTTTGAGGCGCTTATCGCGTCGCTTTCACGCTCAGACCCAAAGCAAAGCTTGCTCACTAAGCTGTGTGGGAAAACGTTTTTGCCCAACACATGCCGACTAGTCGATACCCTGGAAATACTCTACTTCGGATAATATACAAAAATTGAAAGAAAATTAAGAGAAAGCATGGAATTATATTTGAAAGCAGAAAAGTTCAAGACTGCAAACAATTTATATAGCGAGAAAGATACTTTCGTCTGAAGGGTGTTCGCTAAGTGCTCCAGCCAAATCATAAGAACTATGAGCTTTAAATTTTCGCATAACATAAATCGTTAGAGTAGCTAAATTTCTTGTTAAAAGATCAAAAAGTTAATGGAAAAGAAAGTTTTAAAACTTCATGTAAATGAAACTGCTTTATACCAATTATTTAAGATTTCTTTAAGCATAAGTTTTTAAGTTATACTATATATATATACTATATAACAAACTTGTGTACCAGAAACTAGATATATATTTTTACCATAAAATGAACGATTTTAATAAAGGTTTTTGAATTGATTGCATGGAGTAAAGTTTTCCCAAGTTTTCAACAAGCAACATTTCTGACAAGAATAAATGCTTAAAAATATATATCTGTGTTTATTTAGGATATATATATATATATATATATATATATATATATATATCGGTTAAGTAAAGATGGAAGTGTTTACTGTTTCTCTGTAAATAATTAAACTGCAAGTGACAACAATTAAAGTCGCCACACAAACTTGAAGCACAAAGCTGTAAATATTTAATAAGACCTATCAGAAAAACCTCCGGAATGCAGGTAAAGCAATGCAAAAGGGGGTAGTTCCGAGAGACATAAAGAGAAAGAGAGAAAGGGAGAGGAAAGGAGTGGAAGCGAGAGGGGGTCTTAAGCTGGGGGCATTGACAAACAAAGCCAAAAGTGCGGCGCTTGTTGATAATGATGGCGGCTTTTGTTATCGTTGTTGTTGTTGTTGCTGTTGTTGCTGGTGGCGTTGCTAAATTATCAACTTGCAAAAAAAGCAACACAAAAAAAGACGGAGCAGTGCGAAAGAGTGAGAGAGAGAGAGAGAGAGAGCCAGCGAGAGAAAAAAGGGCCCAACCCAGGTCGAGGCAGCAAATCGCCCCTTAATAATATTAATTCCGCCGTCATAACAAAATTTAGCATGGCAAACGATGACGACGACGATGGCAAAAGGATGAAAAAAAAAACCGCTTTGATCATTGCCAGCCGCCGCTGACGTTGCAGAGCCCACCCACGCCCCCCTCCCTCTGCAGCCCCAGCCGCTCTCTGTGTCAGCAACGTGCAACTGCCACATGCTTAACCTGAAGCTTCAAGTCGTCGTCGTTGTTGTTGTTGTTGTTGCTGTTGTTGTCGCAGCTCCCTCGGGGTGTTATTAGTCACATGCGGCAGCAACAACGTCGCGGCGTCGCCTCTGGGGCAAAGTGGGCAGTGGGAGTGAGACAGCAATTGACGCATAGTCTGAGGCATAAAATATTTCAACATTTTTAGCATAAAAATAGCTAATTTTGTTAGCAAACTGTTGCTAGAAACAGCTAAAAATAAAGTAAATATTACATATATTCCATTTTTAAAATTTTAGTAAAATATGACCGAAAAATAAGTATATTTATGTATTAAAAGAAAGCTTACCTCTTATAGCCAGATATATGTATGTGTTCTAATTTGGACTGAAAAATATACAAACTGAACAATTTGCCATAAAATGATAAATTTTAAGTAAATGAAAGCAAGCAACAACTTGTTTTGTACATCGTTGAGGGTATAATAAGTTTCTTAAATATGAGTAACAAGTAGCAGGAAGCATTTCCGAACTCATAAACTATATATATTCTTAATCGGCAGCAGGATCTCAGAAATAGCAAGAGCTAAAACCAAAATTCGCTTAGTAGCTCTATATGACTACAAGCAGTAGAAAAGTATAGTTGGAAAATTCATCTATATATCGTAATATAAACAAGTAAATCTCATTGTATGCCATTCAAACTTGCCATAAACCTTCAAAATATTATTATTAAACTGTTCTGAAAATTTCAGCAAGATCGGTAGAAATACAAAAGGCAATTGCCAAGAATTTCTAAGTTGCGATTCGCATTACGTAAGGTTCAATTGACATTAAAAGTGCACTCTGTTTCTAAAGCCTGCTTGTTCAATGCAATTTATATTTTACATTGCTTTCTCTAGCGATTTTATAGCTAAAATGGCTGCATGGCTGTGCCAGCGAATGTGGCAGGCTGTTGACAAGGGTTGCCATTGCGCTTGGCTTGCTTTAGATTCGTTTTATATATACATATATATTTTATATATAATTTCTTTTTGCAAAATCATCTGCCATGAGAGCGCGTAACTGATAACAGTTCCCTTTAGCCACTACTCCCTCTCTCTCTCTTTCTCTCTATCTCACACTCTGTCTGTTACTTTCTCTACTCCCGCATTAATAGCCAACACACAAGTCGAAAAAAAAAATAGCGACTGTTGCTGTTTTTCTTTAGATCATTAACGTTCGGGTTGCACGCTTGGGTTTCACTCGCGGATGCAGTTGGGCAAATAATGAAGCGCATCACAAGATGGGAGCAGTGGGAGCATATATCCCCAGATAAGCTGCAGACTATGCTTGATATAAAATTTCAGTTTTCAAGATGGCAAATTTGAGTGTGGAAACGATTAAATATTACCTAATTGTTGTATATATTTTTAAAACTTGCAAAATAAATGTTGAATTTATTAAAAAATTATGAAATTTAAGGAAATTTATTAATATTTATAATTTATATAATCAGTAAGCTCTGAATGTTTCTAACCATAAAAAAGAGCAGTTTTAAAATTTTAACTAAAATTCATTAAAAATATAAATATTAGCAAGAAAAAACATTTTCAAGAAAGACGATTTATAACATGCATTATATATCAAGTCTTTCTACAACATTTCTTTGGAACAATCGTTGGGTAATACTTAGAATACTACATTTAATTCAAATAGTGCTTTCGCATTAAAAAGATAACTTTTCTTTGCAGTTTTCATATGTGTAACTCACATTAAGTACTGTCCATCGTTTGCTTTTGTTTGTCAATTTCAAGTCAATAAATTTGGTCCTTCTTTCTGACTGTAGCTGTAGCTGACTTTTTTATTGCTTCTTGCTTTTCAATCATAATTTTTTTTTTGTCTATTCTCTCTCCCTCTCTCTCTCGCTCTATCTCTTTCTTTCTACCTCTCTCTCTCTCTCTATCTCTCTCTCTCTTTCTCTCTATCTCTCTTTCTCTATCTATCTCGTATTGTTCATAATTTTCTTTATTCGCAATTTTCAAATCTATATGCGTGCTGTTTGTGCATGTGTGTGTGTGTGTGTGTGTGTTTTAAAGAGCCAACCGCTATTTTGCTGTCCCTCTGATGCTCCACACCCCAAAAAGTTTCCTTCCCGTCTTCCCATCCATCGAAATCCCTTCTACGTTGCGTGCATTGAAGCATAAGCAAAGTGCAAATCGGGGCCGCTGCACACACTTTCCAAAAAAGGAAAATTGTGCAAAAAAAGAAAAAAACAAAGCTGAAAAAAAATTTACACACACACACACACAGAGTGTAATATGCGTTTAAAAAAAAAAAAGAGAGAGTGGAGAAAAAAAATAGAAATAAATCGAGTATAAAAAATTGTTTCAAGGGGTTGCAATTCGTTTGACAGCGCTTGCTTCTTCCATCGCATCGCATCGCTTCTCTTCGCTTCTCTTCTCTACTCTTCTCCCTTTTCGCTTGTTGCTTTTACGCTCGATAAAAATTGTTCATGTGTGTGAGTGTTTGTATGTGTGTGTGTGTGTGTGTGTCCCTGCCCTTTCTCTATATACGCCCATTTTGGTTGTGCAGGCGTGATTACCTGCCTGCCCCTTAGCTATTGTTGCTGTCTCTCTTTTCTTTTCTAGCTCTCTCTCTTACGCAGCATGCAACCAACTGCCCTCTCTCTCTCTCTTTCTGGTAGAAGAGCTGAAGAAGTAGAGAAGAAAAAAAATACAGAAAATTTAATAAAAGCGCAAATTAATTTTGCGTCCAACCCTCGTTGATTTTTTTCCTGCCCCTTTTTGCTGCTGCTGCTGCTTCAGCTGCTTCTTCTTATTGCTATACTTTGCCAACTGGCCTGCTGCTGCTGCTTCTTCTTCTTCTGCGTCTTCCTCTTGTACTTTCTCAGTTGTCCCATAGTTAGTTACAAGTTTGCTATTGTTGTTGTTGTTGTTTTTTGGGGGGGGGGAGCAAAGTTTGGGCTTCTCTTCGGCTCGGAGTTAGAGTTTGGCGCTGGTGCGCTTAATTTATGGTCTCTGGGGCCCTGTCTACAGATTTATGCATAATTTGTAAATGAAAGTCAGAAACTAATTAAATTGATTTGCCTGCCTGCGTTCACCACCCCCTACCCCCCTCCTCCACCACTCTTTCGCCCACTCTCTTTCTATCTCTTTCATTCTCTTGAGTTGTTGTCTTGTCTCTAATTTTTCGTCTTGCTGATTTGGCGCCTTTTGTCTCCAATTGCAAAAACTTCTTTTGTGTAATAGGAGCAGAAATAGATGGAAAACAAAGTGTAAAGGGGGGGAGTGGAGTGGAGTGGAGTGGCAAGGAGAAAGCAGTAGCGAAAGTGAGCAGAGATTTAGTCGCCTTAGTTTGTCACTTGAGACAGTGCTCAAATATGAATGCATTAGCATAAGAAAGGAATAACTAAATACCTACTTGGAACGAAGGACCAAATTGCTAGCAGCCTTAAAATAAGCTAAAAGCTCTATGCTCTACTCAATCAAGTCTCAAATTTAGAGAGAGAGAGAGAGAGATGATCTCTTTATACTAGTTTCCTACTCTTGCTGGCCTTTTTAATACCTGTGGATCTATAGATTTGTAATATTTACCGACATCTTTCTGTAAACTTTAATTTCTAACTGTCTCTTCTGTTTTTTTTTTTCTTTCTTCTATTAAATGTAAACTGTAGCTCATTTGTTGGCTTCTTTCTTCGATTTGAAACAGTTTTCTCTCATAATTTATTACCATATAAATGTTGCTTCAATTGTGTTCGATACACATACAATTCAAAACAGTTGAAAAGTAACTTAGTCAAATCCCAGTCATGCCAACATTTTCATACAAAACAAACTCTTAACTAAATAAAACTTGGAAGCGGCAGGGCTTAAACTCAACGAAACTTAAGGAAACTCTGCCAAACTTAACGCAACTCAAACAAACAAACAAACAAACTCAACGAAACGTAACTCTGGCTACTTTAGGCAAATTTCTAATGATTGCCTGTCGCCCGGAAAACGTGGAAACAACAAAATAAAAAAAAATATTTATGTGATGATGATAAATGCGACTACAATCGGTTCAGGGAGTAGGCATAGAAGTAGGAATTAAAAGCAGATATGGATGGAGTATTCGGAATAGCAGTGGAAATAGAAGAGGGTTTTAGCTGAAAGCGTTTGTTGCAATTGCCCTCTGGCTATTCGCCTGTTTTCTAAAGTTTTGTGAATGAAGGCGGCAAGTGTACATACACTGAGACAACAACAAGTGGAACAAACTATAAGTTAGTTTTTGAAATTCTCCGTCCATTGTTCGAGCTGCTCATTCGGTTGGGGGTCAAGTCGTGTCCGCAGCGCACAACACAAAACTAACAACGCCCAAAACGTGATTTTCGCAAAATTTTCACACACACACACACAAGTCGAGAGATGGTGAGAGGAAGAGGACTAGAAAAAGGGCTCCCACAGGTCGGTTTCGGTCTCGCGGTTCGCGGTCATAACCTCACCTCCCACGCCCTTCCCTTCCTGCCTTCGATGCCTTGTAGCATTTTCTACCTAGAGCAAGTTTTCTCCTCGGGAAACGTAGACAAAGCCAAACAAAATTACACGCTGTGCGGAAACGTGCTAGAAAAATGAAGCGCGAAATCAATAATAATCCACACACACACACATAGGAAGAGGAAGAGCAAGACAGATAGATCAAGAGAGAGAGACAGAGGGAGAGCAAAAGAGTGGGTGAAATTTTAACTGAAATTGGCACACAAAAGACAACAAACTACAAAAATGCTACGTGGCCGCAGCGACTATTGCAACAATAGTGAGAGCAACAGCAACATACAATAACAACAACACACAACAACAACAAGAACAACACACAACAGCAACACACAACAGCAACACGAACAAAATGTTAGTGCAGTTTGTCAAACAAATCAGCGCAACTAATTGATTGGAGCCGACTGTGGCACGAAATGTTTTGCTGCCACTTGACGACTTGCAACCTTGCAACGAACTCAAAATTCAACTGAGTTGCACAAACTGAATATAGCGATTTGATTTAACGACAGCATTTAATGACACACACACAGACACACACCCTGTATTTAATTGACAGCCGAAGGTTGTTAAATAACACCAAAGAGGAGTAAGCAAAAGGGGAAAAAGGAAAGGAAATGATAGCGAATACATATGAAAATATAGATGAAAAAGTTGGTTAGAGACTTGTTATGTATATTTTTATTTAAATTATGCATTACTTTAATGCAATTACAATGATTTACAATAGATGGGTTCTACTAGGATTGAAACTCGATTATCATACACGAGTTATTCTAAAGTTGGAGCAAGTCGCAGCAACTCAACACACGCAGGTCTCCTAGACCTTCTAATGAAAACTAATCATTTACCAGCCCATGTAGTACAATATATAATTTTATGAGGTCATAATATTTTCGAACTTTAAATTAACGCACAATATAAGTCTTATAACGTTAACTATTCGCTTTAGTATAAAGAATATTGTAGATAAAAATGTAACCAAACAAACTGTTTTCATAAATCTGGCATACCAAGAATATGGTTTTTAAATTTGAAAGAAACCGAATGATAGAGAACTTAAAAGTTCACTATTAAACAAACAAGACAATTGGATAACGATTAAGCAATGAATTCAATTATTTTGTTTGAGGAAAAATTTAATTTTTTCAAATTTGTTTAGAAAATATTCATAATTTGTTGCAAAGTACTTTAGCAAAAAAAAAAAAAGCACATGATTACAACTAATTGCTTTTTTAGCAACTGCTTTTAATATTTCATACTGTATGCAATAGTGAAAAATTTAATTTCATGTTTTCCAGAAACACTTGGAAAAATTCAATTGAGAAATTTGCTTTTGTTCAAGTGATTTTTAAGTGATACTCTCGCTTTTCTCTCTCTCTCTCTCTCTCTCTCTCTCTCTCTCTCTCTCTCTCTCTCGCACTCTCCGCTGCATCTCAGAGCAAGCAATTATTTTGTTATTACTGCAATTGTTGTTGATAAATGTGCACACACACATATTTAACATAACAAGATCAACAACTACAACTACAGAAAACATATAAAACAACTGAAAATTGTTACAAAAATGTTTTTAATTCTTTTCATGCGTTGCATTTAAATAAAAATTAAATTAAATGCACACTTAAAAACAACAGCAAAACGGCAACAATAACAAAAAACAATTTGCTATGGCAATAACAACAACAACAACAACAACTACAACAACTGAAGCACAACTGCAACAAGCGACAAGTACAAAATGCTATTTGAAGTTGCAAAATGCGTTGCACTCAAAAGTATGCAACATTTTTTTTTGTTGTTGCCCATCGCATGTGCAAAACAAAACCAGTTTCGTCGAGTGCTACGGAAATGAGGGCGCAGTGAGCATGTCAAGGAGGGGGCCCAGTGAAGAGGGGGCTGGCAGTGGTGCTAGTGGGTGATTGGGTGGTTGGGCTGACTGATTCGGGGTCAAACTGTGTTTGGGGCTGGTCAACGACAACATCAGCAACATCTACAGCAAGTAATAATGTAAAAGGATACACACACACACACACGTAGACAGTGAGCACACCATTGCTGCCACATTTATGCACAGGAAGCATTTGTAATGCCCCCTGGCGACACACACACTCACACTCACACACACACATGTTGCCCCCAAACTGTTGTCAGCAATACCTTGCTGCCTCTGCTCCTCCTCCTCTCCCTACTCTCACTCTTATCTTTCACTCGCTCCTCTGTCTTCTACCTTCTCTTTCACTCTACTACACAAGTAAATCGTTCGTCGCCTGCTGGTCAAGCAAAATCCAAAGCTAATTTCGCAACGAATTTCGTCATACACTTTCAAAAACTCTAGTTTCGTAGTGGCTTACAGTTCTTTTGGCACTGCAAAAGCTGTGATTACACTGAAAATAATCTTTTGCTTTAAACAAATACTACTACTATTATACAAATTAATTTTATGACCAATCGAGTTGAAACTTTTTAAATCAGAGAACAATTAATTTCAAGAATTTGCTTAAGTTATCTAAATTTTATGTATGTTTTATTGTATTTTGGGCTAAAGAGTTTTAATGTTATATAATGTACCTTATGGAAACTGTATATATCCTATATGTAGATACAAAACTTTCAAAACTAACCACATCAATGCACTCAAAGTTATTTCAAAATTTCTATTCAATCATAGAGCCAAGTGTGCCGCAATGATACACTGCAAATTTTCGCAGTTACAAAACTGTTTTTGTGGTACGCCCCGTTGCGTGTGAAGTTGTGCCTTCTTTATCCCCTCCAGTGGGAAGTGGGGGGGAATGGGGAGAGAACTTCACCCAGCACTGGATGTAGAGAGGTGCCGCCGTTTCGACCCGCTTGGCAGACTGTTTATGGTTTTTGGCTACAACTTAATTTAAATTGTTTAATTCTATTATTGTTGCTAATAAATCACAGGCACAGCTTGCGTTGTTCGCTGGCTGGCTTAGCGTTTGCTAAGCTGCCCAACACACACACACACAGCCACATTTATCTTTCAGAGAGAGAGAGAGAGAGAAAGAGAGAGAGAGAGAGAGAGTGAGTTATACTGCCTGCTGTTCGCGTTGATTTTGTTGTAAGCGGCTTTTCCACTCATTTTGGCAGCTTTTTCTCGCTCTCTCTCGCTCTTTCTCTCTTTTCTGCAGTCTGCAGTGTTGCCAGAATTTCATAGGCAAATATAGCTAGGTTGATAGGGAAAAAAATGGCCAAAAATAGCTTTAAAAAAGTGTTTACCTTAATACTTAAGTGTTGAACATTTTTAGCAGCAGCCACAGCGCCTTGTTGTCTGGTTTGTAAATTTGTTTTCAAATTGAATCGATTTCGAATTCAATTTAACAAACAAAATGGCAAAATAATTACAAAAATAGCTGAATTCAAAAGCTAAAAGCTTTTACTGCAACTTTCTGGCTTTTGCTCTGCGAAAATATCAATAAATTAGCCAAATTGGAAACATTGCCACTATTTCAAACTCTCTCTGTCAGTCACTTGTATCTGTTTCATTGCATACTTTTTGGCGCACATCGCTGTAAGTGTTGTGCGTTATAAATTACACTGATCTGGTTACTCTCTCTAGCTTCGACTCGTAAATTTGCAGCTTGATTTCGGGTTGATTTGCAAATTTCGAATTTGTTTTGCAGCTAGTCGAGATGGCAGCTTTAGTTGTAGCTATGCAATGGGTTTTAGGCCATGATTCATTTTTTTCAAAACACATTTCGTAACGTGTTTTTTTTTGGCAATTGGTAAAAATGCGAGAATAAAAAGAAAAAAAAAAAACAGAAAATCAGTAACGAGAAACACAAAAGCAAAACCAAAAAGTTTTTGGTCTGCACGCAACCACATGTCAAATGCAGGCCACGTTGATGACCAAGTGGGTGAACTGGGATTCGGGATTCTTTGGCGTTTCAAGAGGCGGGTGGGGGGCTAACTGACCAGCTCTTGACCAGCTGGCGACCGCTTGACATGGCCATAAATAACAAAGCCAAAATGGCGTCCAAAGCACACAAAAATTTGACAAGAGCGAACCAAATGTGATATGTCAAATGCACTCGAAAAACTCGCTGCCATTCTGATATTCTATCATGATGAGCGGCTGCTGCTGCTGCTGCTGTTGCTCTAAAAAGCCAAAAACCAAATGAGAGAACGTGTAAACGAGAAAAGGGCCAAAGCAGAAGAGAAGCAGAGCTAACAATAGCGGGTTAGCGACGAGCAAACCATTAAAGTTATAGTTATAAATAAATAAAAGCGTTGCACAGAGACACATAAAAATGTCACAACTGACGACACAAAAAAGAAAAAGTCCATAAAAAAAATGCATTTTGCGGGTAATGGGTTTCATGGCAGTCGTCCACAATATGACAGTTGACAGGCATTAGAAATGGGAGCTATTAAATGTAATTAATACACTTGATGCTTGTAAAGTCGTAAATGTACATTGTTGATTCTAAATTATAGCTTATTTGTAATAAGCTTAACATGAAATGCAGCTGCAATTCCAAATATAGTATTTAACAACAAATTGATATTGGCAGACAAAAGATTTAGTGAGACTAATTGTTACCTCTATTCCAGACTTTAAAGTCATAGTTAAAACATTATTTGTATATAGTTTAATCACTTTTCAGTTTGAAAAATCTTTCAACAACTTTTTTGTCAGTAAAATCATGCATTATTTTGTTTAAGCTACTGTCTTTTATATGCATAAATGACCCCATTTATGGCTAAAGAAAATAAAAATTGGTTAACATTGTTAAGAATCGCATAAAGGTGGCAATTCTGATCTACCTGATTGTCAATTTTAACAATTTTGTCTTCTGCATTTTTTTTAATTGCATACTTTTGTGCCCTGATTTTTAACAAAAAAAAATATGCGTTTATCAAAGAAATTGAAAAGTGTAAATACCAAAATAAATATATGTATATATAATTACACACTGCACATGTGTGTGTGTGTGTGTGTGTGCGTGTATGTGTGCAGCAATTTCACTCTTTTGTCTTGTAAATCGCAGTGCACTACGCAGCGAAAATGAGTGTGGAAAAAAAGTGTTGCATACTTGCGGGCGGCGCGTGAAAAACAACTGAGCGAAAATGTGTTGCATATTTAAATGGGCAACTGCAGTTGCTGCAATAAAACACAACAACAGCGGCAGCAGCCACTGCAGCAACAGCAACAACAACATAGCGTTCTTATCGAGCGTAGCTGACGTCTCTGCTGACGTTGACTTCGCTGCCTGTAGCTGCATTTCCGCTTAATGTTGAGCGATAATAAAATACAAACAGCAGCAGCAACAGCAACAGCAGCAGCAGCAACAGCAGCAACATGCAAATGGCTGCTGTGCAACGATAATGAAACAATGGATACACACACACATATGCATTGATTTATGTTTTTTAATTTAAAATTTCCGCATCACTTAACCGTTAAAAATAATAATAATAACAATAACAACAGCAACAACAGCAGAAAAACACAATAACAATAGCAACGGCTTTTGTGTAAAGTGCAATTTGAAGTGCTCCCGTGCACCCATAGAGGGGAACTCTCAAACAAAACTATATATAGTTTATACATATACATAAATATACATACATTGTATATACATATATGTATAAATATATATATATATATATAGAAAAGATTTAAATATTGTTAAAATTGTGAAAAACTTTGAACATGTTTTAATTTCCGTATTACAAGGAATTCCATTCACTCTCTCTCTCTCTTGTTGTCTCTCTCTGAACTCTTGCTCATGCTATGCTCTCTTTCTCTTGCTCTTACAGATTGGGCCACCAACAACAGATGCCACAAAGTATGTCAACTGGCAGCAACACAATCGGCCATGGCGGCATCGATCGCGGCGGCGTTGGCGTCGGCGTCGGAATGCAAATGGGCGGTGGCACAATGCCTGGCGGCGTTGGGGGCCAAGGTGTGGGAGGCCCTCAAGTGTCAGTGGGTCCACCTGGTAGCGGAGGACCGGGTCCGCATTGTCAGATAAGCGGCTCCCAGCCATTGGTAATGCCTGGATTCCCATTGCGTAATTCGCACTCAGCGCATGCACCGCATTATTCGCCATATTCACCATCCAGGTAAGTTTTATCTATCTACATATGTATTTTCAGCAGGTTTTCAGGTTATATTGTAGTAGTAGCAGTAAGGGTTAAGGGGTCTGTGAGTGGGTCATATAGGGGCGAGTCAATTGTTCGCTCTGATTGTCAAATTAATTAATCCTGGACTCGGGCAATACAATGCACTCGATTGAGTATTGCATATTGTGTGTTATCTATCGCCACAACTTGTTACCTTTGTTGTGTGGAGCAACTTCTCGCTTGGCTTCTTTCAAGTTGTATTTTTCAGTTCTCCCACGTTCGTTTCAATTACTAAAAAGCCTATTTCAATTATGTTCCTTTAAGTCCCTAAAATTCTCTCACATTCCTTCAAGGCATTATAACTCACATTTTGCTTCTCTATTTTTATAAAATTGCTTTTAACTTCTCACTCTTTCGTTTTCTTATTTCTGGCCAAGCATTTCTCATGTATCTTTTCCCATTTTTAAAACATTTACTTTTTATTTAAGCTTCTTGTAACTTCTCTAGTTGTTTTTCTTACTTAAAAACTTCTCATTCTGCTTCTTTCACTCGCTCTAATGACATCTAATTTACTTTATTGGTTCTCTAATTAAATAAAATGGTTTAAAACTTTTCTTTCTTTAATTCTCACTCTGATATTTTCCTTGTTCTTCTTCAATTTAATCTTATATTTGCTGATGGGCTTCTCTCTCTCTCTCTCTCTCTCTCTTCTATGCATATTTGTAGCTTTACTTTTCGGTAAGCAGTACAACTCTTCTCTCAGTTTCTTTCCGTTTCTAATAGGCTAATAACCTAGCTCATTTTGCCTTTGGCTTTATAAGTTTTTCAATATGGTAGCGCTAACGCTAGAGAAGACTTTTATTTCATCTTGTGTTGTGTGTTCTGTTATCTGGGGTCAAGTAGGTTCATTAGTTTTCCAATTTACACAGCATATAGGGATGGTGCTTTATACTTGGTACCTTTACATAGAGCACCCTTTTGCTATTCATAAAGTGCCAGTTAGTTTCTCTTTTCAGTCTCCCTTTCTCTGCGTAAACAGAATCTTTTCTACAACTTTTATGCAATTAAGGACAGAGGAAACTCGGAAACGGAACTGAGTTTCAGTTGACTTTACTTTTCGCTAGCTGCTCGTGTGATTAACACCCATATATGTATGCATGGGTATGGCAGCCTAGTCGTACGTAGTCCCTACCACCACTAAACCACCGCTTCAATCCGCTCTCTGTTCCCTTCATTCGTTACGCTTCATTCCCGTCAACTGTAAGTTGTGTATCATTTTGCGTTGCGTTGTTTTATTAAAAAAGTTGACAGTTGACAAACTCATCGGTCTCTCTCAGCCTCTCTCTCTCTCTCTCTCTGTCTCTCTCGCTGTCTATCTGTATGTGTGTGTGTGTGTCTTTTGTTGGTTTTTGTGGTCCCTGTGATATGTCAAGCGGCTAAAACCCACTCTACGCTCACTCATCTCTGTGCCTTGCGGTTTGGCTGTCATATGCCTGTGTTTCATTTTATCCTGTTATACTCTAGAGATGTGTTATACCGTATTTAAATACCTGCTTTAAACCTGTCTGTGATTTTCGAGTAGCGTGCGATTGCAAGCAGCGAGTGTGATTGTATAATATCTATTTTTAATGTTGGTAATCGTATACAAATTATGACTGAATGTAGTTACAAAATTGAGCGAATGCAGCGAGTAATCGAAGTAGCGAGTAAGCAGAGAAATTGTTAGTATTTAGTAGTTAATAGTAGCGAGTGCGTGATTAAAGCAGCTAACGATTACATTGCATTGAGTACCCGAAAATAATAGATGATTTGGAGTAACAAAATATTAGACAGCGTTAAATTTAAAAACAAAATTATAAATTTAAAGTTCTGAAGGTAATTGTAACGAGTGATGAAATAGTAGCGAGCTCTTTAAGGAGAGAGTGTTGCAAAATGGCAAATCAACGCGAATGATCGATAAAAGTGGCGAGTAAAATATATACAGAAACTGAAAGTAGCGAGTATAAAATCTTAAGAAACTGTAAAATAGAGAGTTTCATGAGATATAACGAGTGATATAAAGAGAAAGGAAGCAGTAGTAGTAATAGAAAGTACTTAATTGTATAAATGATCAATATTCAGGTTACTTGTGCTAATGTTTTTAAATATTAAAAGCATTTAACTATTAATCTGTGGCTTTATAGCTCCCTTACCCATCTCTAGTCAGTTGTATCTCTTCTTCTTCCACGTCTTTTAACATTTTTCTGTATATATCTTCTCATCTCCTACTCGTTTTGTATTATATAGAAATTTTCTGTTTGCTCGTTGTTAATTACAAATGCATTGCAAAATTTACTTAACACACAAGCTGCACTCTGCCCATCTCCCTCTCTCTCTCTCTCTCTCTCTCTCTCTGTCTCTTTCTAGCTACTTATACTTATATTTCTTTTTTTATTCCTTTTTGCAGGTTTCACATAGATAAACGCTGTCAACACCGATGTTCCTGGAAATGCTTGAGCATCGCCTTAATATTCATATCCGTCGTCCTAACCGCCATGTTGGCATACTTTGCAGGTAAGCATAGAATAGGAAATGGGCCAAATGTAAAATGGTGGACATGCTCAATGTGTAGGTGTGAGTGTGTGTGAGTGTGTGTGGACAACGCAACGTTGTCATAATGCCAAACACAGTTAATGAAAAATACACATACAAGTGCAAATAATCGTAATACACACACACAGTTACACCTCCTAGGTATACTTATGCTCCTAAACATACTTTAGACTTTACTTACACACACACACACACTCACACACACACACTCACAGACTTACACAACAAGGCAAATACATCAAAGTGTTTGCTTTACATTAGCGTTAAATGGTGTTACTTTGCACACACACACAAACACACACTCACACACTCTCATGTACGCAAAGAAACTTTGCAAACACTCCACTCCCCCCACCTCTTTCCCTTGCTCCCCCTCCCCCCCGCACTTCAACTCAACTCCTTTGCTGCGCTTGACTGGCAACTGTTCATTTGCCGAAATGAATGTGGCAACTGTTGGTCAGCCATCTGCACAATTGACAAGCAATTAGAAACC
Source organism: Drosophila tripunctata (assembly GCA_035047385.1). Lineage (NCBI taxonomy): Eukaryota > Metazoa > Arthropoda > Insecta > Diptera > Drosophilidae > Drosophila > Drosophila tripunctata. The sequence goes on along the minus strand of JAWNPS010000210.1, from coordinate 2,827,513 downwards.
ACAGCAGTTGCACAACATTGCCACGCCTACCAACTATCTACTACCTTGCCTCCTTTAACTCATCCTCCTCCTCCTACTCCTCTATCGCCTCCTCCATCGCCTGCTCGCTAGGGAGCTGAAACAAATCAAGCAACAATCGGTTCAATTTTAAAGCGGCAAATTAAACTTTATCAGAGCTGAGCAAACTTGCTGAGCTATAAAATACACTGCGAAAAAAAATGTATATTTAATAATATTACAATACAAATATTCTAGGTATTCTTATAGGATTACGTGCTTTGATTTTAAGTACTCTTACGCTTTAAACCAAGACTGCGAACCTACAGCATTTTGCAGATGTTTCAGTTAAGAGGTTCGAAGTTCGAACCACTCACTAATAATTTGGTGCGGCTCGCGATCAAGTTTTTATGCCCTTGAACCTTGTGAACGATTGAGCCGTGGCATTGATAATTCAAAATATCAAGAATTACGTATAGTATCCAAGAACCGTCATGCCAAATTTGGAGTCTCTAGCTGCTGTACTAAGCTATAGTTACTATATCTCAGCATAGTCTTTCTAAAAGAAGAATGCAGAAATTATTAAGAATTTCAGAAATTTGATACGCAACTGTTACCAAACGGAATACTTGGTTCGGTTCATGCTACCGTTCCGAAAGCTTAAAAACCTGAATCGAACCGGTTCGCTTCATACTTTACATTGTATGTCTATATCTCAGTCTCTAGCCAACATGCCGTTTCATTCACACAGCTCAAATTTTCGACAGATATTTTTGTATTTTTTTAAAGGTGTTTGCAACAAAATGTTGAATGCCACGTGCAGCTGTCACATTGGTGAACAGTTAAATGGGCGTGGCTGTGGGCGCTTAGGCGGAAAAAAAAACTATGGGGCAAATGTGCAATTTCAAAAGCCTTTCGCTCATTAGCTGACAATGGCAAATTAACAAAATTATTACAAAGCCAGCGACTTGTGGGTGTATGTGTAGAAGTGTATGTATGTGTGTGTGTCAGGGTATTACTCACATACACTTACAGACTGAGAGCGTAAACAAAAATGGCGACAGCGCAGAAAATGTGAATCGCCTAAATTGAATGCGACAGCTAAAAAGTGTTTTATATACCCTAAAACAGGGTATTTTGTATATGTAATGAAGCATAAATTCTATATATTGATCGTATATAGATAAAATAATGAATAAGTGGTATATATTATATATATATATATATATATATAAATAATACACTTAGACCTCGCAATGCGTCGTTTCGTTTTGCGTTGTTTCGAAGTTGTGTCGCTGCTCAATTAGAACTAATTTTAACAATTCCATCAGTTATTAAGCTATCCCACTGAAACCAGTCAAATTTACCGCTTTTACGATCAAGTCACTATATTAGAAATACTTTACATAGATAATAGTTGAAATTTATTTATAAGAAATTTAACATGAATTTTATTGTTGAATATCTAAAACTATATGAGTCTTCTTTATAATTTAAGTCTAGAAAAGTGATTAATATCTTGCATTTCAGAATTATATCTAACGATTCGTTTACATAGCTACACAAATTAAAGGTTTCTTTATATAAAAATATTTATAAACATATCACACAATATTTCTGCTTTGAGTTTGTAAAAGTTCGATGCAAAACTGTTTGGCGAATACATAATATTTAAATTAAATTAAATTAACTGAAATAGATTAAATTAAGTTCATTTGCTCAAACTTTCATATATATTTCGTACTCCTATATCATAAATCCTCGATCGCAACAATTAGCTATAAACTGTTTGTAGCACTCGGCAAGAGTATTAAGTCTTTGCTGTTGCTAAGCTAAACTTTCATTGTTGCTGTCAGTGTTGTCATTATTTTTGTTGTTGTTGTTGTTGTTGTTTACAACTTGATAATTAAACACATTTTGCATTGTTGTTGTTGTTGTTTTTGGTGCTGCTGCTACTGCTGTGGCTGTTTTTGCTGCCACCTTTTAAATTATATTTACAGGTCAATTTGATTTTTTACTGCCAACCTTTTTGGCAAACGGAGCAACTTTGTCTCGCTCAACACTCCAAACCGCTCCGTCTCTGTTCCCCCCCTCTGGCACCTTTCCTCTCTGTACACCAACGCTGTGCAAAATTTGTTGTCCTTGTTATTGTTGCTGTTGCTGCTGCTGTTGTTGTTGTTGTTGTTTAGCAACCGTGCAAGCAGCGCGCTCGACAAAACTTTGCACATTAAAATATGTAAATTTTAATTTGAAACAAAAGGGTTGACGTGCTGCTTTCTCCCACTCAGTGCTTCCCCTTTCCTGCCCCCCCCCTTGAAACTCCTATCTCCCCCTCCATTGCCCTTTGTGCTTGGCATTTTATCTAGTGAAACATTGGCACAACTTTCGTGTTGTTGTTCGGACACTTTGAACGGTTTCTCGCTCGCAGCTCGGAGCTGCCAACTTGCTTGATAAATTTGCCGCACACGCATTTAATTTATGCATCCATTCCCCCTTTGCCACCCATACTCTCCCCCTGTCCACCCTTTAAAAGAAAAAATAAAAGTTGTTGTTATTATTCGCAATGTTGCTGTTGTTTTTGTTTCCTTTTCTGTTCCTTTGTCTGCCCGTCTGTCTGACTTGAAATGAGCTAAGGCTGCCAGCTGGCAAGTGGGCGTGTCCCAGTAGGAAAAAGCAAAGAAAAGCTTATGTGGGAAAGTACATTGATGCTTTAGCTTAATGATTTTGCAAAGCAACTGAATGGAAAATAGACGATTCTAGTTAATATGCACGTGACTTCGCCTCTGCTGAAAATTTTCATTTTTCGATGTATGATAACTTTCTTGTTTATAATCCGATATTAATGCGATTTTCTGGATTGTTTCATATTGTTTGTCTCTAAATCAGTGTGAAGTTACAACGCTACACATTAAAAAATATCTGAGTTAGAGCCATCAAAATTTAAAAAAAAAAGGGGAAAAAAACTTGTATTGATAAACGATACTACCTAAAAGACAGCTTGTAGGTCTTACCAACTCTGAGTGTCTATATAGCATAGGCTTGTGATGCTGATCAAGAATATATATATACTTTATGGGGTCTGACACGCCATCTTCGGCCTGTTACATACAGTTTAAAGTCTGTAAAGTCATATATCATGACTTTAATCAAGGGTTTCACATTTTATTTTAAATTACAAAAAAGAAAGTAACATTTAGTAAATATATATTTATTAGTAATTTACTTTTACATTTAATCAAATTTTGATAGCATATTCTAATAGAAATGACATTCTGCTAAAAATTTGGTTTAATTTTCACAGAGTTGTGTGAGTTGAAAATCTGGTGAAAATTATGTTTATAACTTTTCACACACTTTGAGGTTTCTATTCGTATTCATTTCAAATTATTGTCTAATTAAAGTTATTACCACACACACATATATTAATTAAAATCTTAATTATAATTGTAATTGGCAAACTTTTTCGTTTTGCTAAATTTATGAAAATATTTGCAAAATTGCCAAATGAGTCGAACACAAAAGTTGCATTAAAGTTTTAATTTCAATTACAATTAAAAGTTTTTTTCCATGAGGGGGGGAGGATGAAGCAGCACGTGAATTGCACGTAACTCATTCAGCAGGTTTTCCCCGTATCTCTTGCTGCTTTTCTCACATGACAATCTAATGTTATCTGAACGCTGAGCTTTTTGGAAAGCTTTACGAGGGGTGGGAGTGGTAATGGGGGGGTGGGGGGTGGTAATACAGGGTCGGCATTTGACTTGAAGCGTGCTGCGTTTAATTTATTATCTACGCTTTTACCAAGCAGCTGCTGCCTCGAGGAGAGTCACAGGCACTGATTTACAACAACAACAGCAACAGCAGTAGTAGCAGCATCCAAAAGTTGCGGCTTCCTGAATGTTTTTGGTAGCAGTAAACCTTCATCCCATGTCCCACTCCCCCTCCACCCACTTGCTCCCTTACCCAGTCGGCAGAGTTTGCTGCGGTGTCACAACGCGTTGCAAGTGAACGAAAACAAATTTACAACAAACCACGAGAAAAATGTGTGATGCCACTTGGCTGGCATAACCGTTCCCCCCTTACTTCTACGTAGATTTAGCCTCCCCTCACCACCGCCCGCCCTTTAGCCGCTACGCTTATGGGCAAGGCACTTTCCTTTAGCGCTTTTGGCGCACAAAATGAATTTAAGTTGAAAAGTTGTGAACATTTTGTGGGGGAAATATGCTCATTCTCCCTCGCTCTCTCCCTCTCTGTCTCTGTCTCTGTCTCTGTCTCTCTCTCTTAGTAAGTTACGTGTGGATTTCACTGATTTAATTGTTTGCCAGCTAGAAAGACAGAGCAAGAGAGTGAGAGAGAGAGAAAGAGAGCGACAGTGAGAGGCAGACAGACTAAGAGCTGCTTGAAATTTATCTTTTAAAAATAATGTATTAATTTTTGTGGCTACCCTCGCACAGTTTACGTGTGGGTGTCTATGTGTGTGTTTTTTTGTTGTACGTGAAGAAGAAGCTAAGGGGCGTGGCAGCTGCCTGCACATAAACTCATTTGTGTAAAAAGCTTTTTGTGTTGTTGCTTTTTCACTGCGGTAAATGAATTTACGCTTTGAATCTGCCGCACAAACTCCCAATCTCTACCTCTCTCTCTCTCTCTCTCTTCCTATCTATTTCAGTGTGTGTGTGTATGTGACTTGGTCGTTTTATGGTTGAATAGTTTTAAAGCTGCGGGGTTAAGACACAGCAACAGCAACAGCAGCAGCAGGTGATGAAAACCCAGCAACAAAAACGAAAAACCCAAATGAAAAGCAAAACGTGGCAAAAACGCGCCATGCAGCATTTTAGCTTTTAATAGCGGCTAATATTTTTGCAGCTGCCACGCCCCCTCCACTATCCATTACCACTCTCTCGCTCTCTCTTCGCAGTTCGACGTCTGTTTGCACAATAATTTTCTATTAATTAAGCGCAAGAGGGTTTAATAAAATTAGCAAACACTTGCGGATGAACCCAGCCATGTGCTACAGCTGCTCTGCCACTCCCCCTCTATCCCTCTCTCTCGCACTTTGCCTGCTAGACATTAAAAAGTATACAAACAAAAACACTCACACACACACACACACACATGTGCTTACACTACACACAACACCGAGCATTGTCAGTTAATTAAGAAGCGCAAACACATGAGAATTTCGTCCCTCTGAATCGAGAAGCTGGCGACGTTGTTGTTTGCTTACTACTCGTAGGGGTGCGTCTGTGTGTTTGTGTGGGAGTGACGGTCGGGTATCAGGTATAGGCCTTGCCTTTAATATGATTTGCATTTCGTTGTTGTTGGCAGCTGGCATTATTTGTCTGTGTTTTCAGACGCCCACAAAATTTGGCCAACAATTTCGGTTTAAATTGATGAAAAAGATGGCAGATGAACATTACCAAAAAAAGGTTGCCTACTTATGTGGGCACAGTGCGAAGTGCTCATAAAAGTGTTGCCTACTTTTGTGCGCAGGCTGTTTTCAAGTAAACGAAGACTCAACGGTAGTTAAGAGGCAGGTGTTAAGAGAAAAGCTGGATGAAGTTCAACAACAGAAATGTAGAGAGGAAGAGAATGAAAAACACTGTGCAGCTAAGAGAGAGTAGAGAGAGGGAGAAAAACAGTCAGATTTGTGAAGTGCTGTCTGCCTCAAAACGCAAGATGTATTTACACACATACGAATATTGACACTTAAATTAATCAAGAGTAATAGAGAAAACAAATTACTAAGAGGTATAGTAACCCGGTTGGACTTGAGCATATTATAAGTATAGGGATATTTATTCATAGCGGTTTTAAACTAACAGTAGAAGTAACTACAGGGTATTAATGTCCGAATGCACTAAAAAAAATGGTGCGGAAAGTGTTGGCACTGAATTGTTTACAGATCAACTTAAACACTGCTTAACAAATTGTCAAATTGATGCGAGTTTTTCAACATGCGTGCTTAAAAGGCTGACATAATTTGCTGGACATTATAAATATAGATGTATGTACATACTAGTATATGTATATATTATGTACATATGTACATACGGGTGTATGCATGCTATATATACATACATATAACTGTCATATCTGTGCGATAATCGACCGCAGTGTCAACAGGACAACAACGTGAAATGTTGAGCGTGCACCGCAGGCAACAGCAGCGTGAACAACAACAGCAACAACAACAGCAACAACAACAGCAACAACAACAGCAACAGCAACATGAATAACAACAACAGCTGTTGCTGGTAGAAATTGTTTGAGAAGGCCAACTTGATTTACCACTGATGTGCCACTTTCTATCACAACAAGTGCAACTGCAACAGCAACAGCAACAGGAACAGCTGTGACAAGAACAACAACAACATAGACAACAGCAGCAACAACAACAACAACAACAACAATGATAACTGACAGAGCCAGCAAGCAGGAACAGGCGACAATCGGGACAGGACAGTTAACATGTTTGACTGGCAGAATTGTAGAGCGGTGTTGGTAGGGGGGATGCGGATGCGGATGCGGATGTGAATGTGGATGCGGATGCGCATTGCAGTGGCTATCGGAAATAGGTTAATCGATTTTTAAGCGGATAACTATCGGAAACTCATTCGATATGCACTGTTTCACAATTTGTACGCAAACTGACATTTGCAGGCACTGTATCTCCACCTCATTTCCCTCATATGCCCATTCCGTTCGCCAGCTCCTTCTTGTGGTTTGTCTCGTTAAGTGTATGTGTACATGCGGTTAACCTTTCTACTTTGCTCCCTACGCGTCATTATACTTCTTACTCAGCAAGCCAATGGGGTATATAGTCATAGGGTAAGGAAAACTGGCAGCTTTCTACTTGGTTAACTATAAATTTCAAGTTACACGTTACCTGTGTTAAAATCGGCACCTAAAAGTATGCAACAGTTTTTAATCATTGTCATTAAGCTACTTTACAGCTAGATATATTGTTGAATAATGTATTTACTTTGAGCATTTTTGAATTATTTTTAATTTAAGAAAAAAATTTACAAATCAAAGAACAATTTTTGTCGTTTTTTAAATATTTTATTAAGTATGATATTTCTGCTTTTAACACACTAACTATAGATATTTTAATTGTGCATATCTCATAGTCGTATACGCGACAAAAGCACTCAAACTTCTAATCGTCTCGCTCGTTCTTTCTCTGTCTCTCACTGTCTCTGTGGCTCTGTCATTTACAGCAGCTGGACAACAGTTTGGTTTGGTTCGTAGCTTATGTGATTTTATTTTTAGTTCAACTTTACGTTGCGGTTGCTGTAAAATTTAATATATAAGTGTATATACATATGGTACATACACTTATATATGTACATATATCTTTAGATATATATGTATATATATAGCATACTTGAAAACGCACTTGAGTGCACATTTGACTATACACACTCAATGCATTCACATACCGATATTAGTTACGTTCAATGAGACTTTCAAATAGAAGAGCCATCTTTGTTTGTCAATTGCTTTGACAGTCTGTTGTCAACGTGGCGCTGCGTTTGTCGCATGCAACTCTCTCTCTCTCTCTCTCTCTCTTTCTCTCTCTCTGTGTCTCTCTCTAAACTCAACGAAATTGATTGTTTTTCAAATTGCACTTCAATTAAAGAAAAGCCCTTCAAGAGCATTCCCTTTTCGCTCTGTGTTTCAATTAAGCTATCCTTCATTTGCACTTGAAATGCTTTACAAGTTAGCCACACAAAAGTTGGACAAGTTATCGAGCTAACACTGTACTATACTCTCAATTAGTTACTTTCGACTTACATACATTTTTCTGTGGCTTCAAGACATTTTGGTCAAATTCTATTTTGCATTTCTATGGCCAAAACGCCTGGCAATTTTATCGCAAAACCGCAACAAAGAAAGTTAATTAACAAAAAATGCAACTTGAAGATTTTGTTTACTGCAAAAACCTCGAATCAATCAGCACACACAATGTGCAAATAGTATAACGTAAATAGCTATGCATTGAAATGTCTTTAGTTTTTGGAAATTATTATTACTTTTATTTATGGTTTTCTATTTAAAAATATTATTCTTTAATTTATTAAAATGCACATCAAGTCAGTTCTTGTGCCGCCTATCAACAAACCACTGCTTTTAGCCAAATTCCGAAATGAAAAGCTACAAAGTATGGAATAGTTGAAGAGGAAACATTACAATATAGAAACAGTTTTTAATTTAAATTGATGCAACTATTGCGAGACATTGTAAAAGGGCGTGACCCAAGTTGCCAAACTGCCCACTGCCTACGGCCCACTGCCCTCTCTGGCCTGACCTGTGTAACGGTTGTACCTGTTGCCCTCCCTCCTAACCCCTTGACTACACTGACATTCTACTACTAAATGGCCAGCTGGCCAAGAGAAGTTTTGAAGTGTTTTTTTCTATTTGGGTTCTACAAAAGTGTGCGCTTGTCGTTTAAATAAATTATTTCTCTTCAAGGAAGTGCAATTAAGAAAATGCTTCATAAATTTCTGTAACTTTGTCCTTCTACAGCCATGCATGGCCTCTTCCTTTCTCTCTCACTCTCCCACTCCTCACCCTCTCTCTCTCGCTCTTTCTCCCTTTTAGGGCTTCTTGCTTTTGTCTTCTTGTGTTACTCATTAGTTTAGGTAGAGGCACTTGGTTTCAAGGGGCACGTAGATTCAATTAGTTGATCTTAAGTGCAAGCATTTCCGGTTCCGCTCATTGCGTGTGCTACATTCTGTGGAAAGCGGAAAACAGCAACAAAAATTAACTAATCGAATTGAAACACACACACCCACATTTGAACTGCTGAATATAAATAACGAGTTGACTGCAAAAGGAGTGTCCTGCTTGTCCACTGTTTAGTATTTAGTTGTCCGCTTCCTTGCCACCGCGGAAAATTGAGTCGTTGTCAATTTCCGTCACACACACACTCACACACACACACACACATACACATAATTAAATTTATTGACTTTTTTGCCTCACTGTACACTGTGGGCAACTAAGTAAATATCCTTGGTGCACACACACAGCGGGATAGGGTTGCTTATTCCTTTACTATGGCTGCCACAAATTGTAATCAAATTTAATTGGTGTCGCCTCGCAGAGTCACACCACCCCAACCCCACCCCACCCCTATTGTTGTTGTTGTTTTTGTGTGGCACAAACAAAGAAAGGCGCGGAAAAACTATGCCACGCTCTGGCTACTACTGTAGTTGTTGTTGTTGTTCGTTCCATTTGTTTGTCTCCTTTTGTTGCTGTGTGTATGTGTGTGTGTGTGACAAAGGACAGGCTCCATTTTCATTTTCATTTCCACCTCCATTTCCATTTCCCCATCTCCACTTCCCCTTCTCCACATCCACTTCCACATCCATTTCCACTTCCATTTCCAGTGTGCGTTCCAGTTGGTTGACCAGTTGCGAGTCCACTTAAATGAAAAGCTTGTTAACCTAATAGAACAACATACTATACATTCTACTCTTTCCCCCACTTCCACTCCCACTCCCATTGAAAGGGCAAGAGCTTTCTCTACTCCATTTCATTTATTTATTAATGATGTTTTCGCCCCTACCTTTCTCATATGAAATAAACATAAACTGTATATTTCTGTATTCCATTCGAGTGTGTGTCTGTGTGTGTTGGAGAAGTGCTAAAAACAACAAGTTAAAGTTCTTTTATAGTAAATACATGTTTTAAAATAATTATAACTTTGTTCTATTTAACGCATTAACGCCTACAAACAGTTTTTACTTAATTTTGCTACTTTAAATTCCCAAAGCGTTTAAGCTCTTAAATGAAGGGCCATTTTTAAGCCTCTTTAATCAGTTAAGTAATAACACAAATATATTGGAGTGGATACACATAGTTTTTCAACCAGCATATTTTACAAAAATATCTATAGAAATTTAAATTACATAGCTATCTTTTGGGAATAAAATATTGAACTATTTGCAGTTCTTTCCAATATTCATTTTAATTTAAGACCATGCCAAACAATTAGGTACAAGAAGGAGTTATTTCTGACAGAGAGCCTGTAGGAAAATGTACATATGTATCCTCTTAAACCAGATATATTTTGGTATTCTATATTTCAAATGTATAACTATACCTCTTACTTTAACAAACAGTTGATAACTCGCACTATCTGTATCCTGTAAATATTGTGCTTAATGCTTCTCCATGTGTTTGGCCTATTAATAGCGAGAAGAGTGTATGTGCTTCTTTCAGCTCGCTTCTCTTTGCTTAAATTAAAAGCTCAACAGCCAAATTGGGGCACGTTCGTTGACGTTAATTTGTCGTGCCTCATATGAGTAATTGCTATTGTATGTGTGTGTGTATTTAGCTGCTTTTGTGCCACTGTTTTTCTGTCCGTCTGTCCATTTGTATCCTAAGCCCATTGGCAAAGACTTGAGCAAAGACGACATCGACATCGACATCATTAGGTCGCATTAGTTTACATGTTCGTTTGCTGTCAAGCAGCTGTCGATGAAGGACGGGAATTTATTTTGTCTATGGCGCCATTACCATTTTCCTCCTGTCCCCCCTATTCCTCCCTATCTGCACTCGATTTGGGCCATTAACATAATTTCAATGTGACCCCGGAGAAAGTCGCTTTGTCTAATTGCTTTGTTGAAAATCATGGACAATATAATCGTTGAATAAATGAATTTTTTTTCGGCTCTTTTGTATAATATTTTGATTGATTGACTTATAATTTATTGACTGATTGAAATGCCAGTGTTAACTGATTGAAAGCGTTTTCAATGTTCAGGGATTTTATGATAGCGCATTTTTAGCAAATTCGACTTAAACACAAAACAAAAGACTTGATAGAACTAATGATTGAGTTAAAGAACTAGACAATTGATTGATAGAATTGAAGGAAATTTGATAGATTGAAATTGAGTGCACTAATGATTGAAACTATGCTTTTAAGAAAACGAATGATTTGAAACTTGTTAAAGAACAAGTCGAAATGATTGGAAGTTTAAAATCATGCTCAAGTGAATCAATCACATTTGATTGATGACTTGAATGCCTGAACAACTAGTTTAAAATAAAAAATATAAAATAATAATACAAACTTAAAATGTATATGTAAAATGTCACTCATTTTCACATTCATTCAATCATGATTGATGATTGTTGCACTTGCAGTTTGCGGTTGCGATTTTAAATTTCCCAACTGATTTCACACTCGTGCTGTGGTCCAAAAAACGAGCGCATGTCCAGGGCAGCTGGCGCCATTGCCAAAGCTCATAAATTGTGTAAGTTATCGATAAACGATAGCCAGCCACAGACAGGCATCGATGGCGAGCAAAATGCAAACGTGTTAACAACGCGTACTTTGCGTCTGTTCAGCTGTGTGTGTGTGTGTGGCACATGTGGTTGAGGGCCGCGTAAAGGATCGAAAAAGAGAGAGAGAGAAAGAGAGAGAGAGCTAGAGCGAGATAGAGAGAGATGGTTATAGTTTTGATTTATGTGCGAGTGCATATTAATATGGCGTTAAAATATGATGCCAAAAATTTATGTGTGCGAAAAAAGTGGAGCAGAAAAAAGAAATAGCAGGCGAGAAGGGTTTAAAAAAAAGGAAAGAGAGAAAAGGGAAGAGAGTTGAAGAAGTAGTGGGGAGTACTGGGAAAAAGTAGGACTTGCTATGGTAAAGCAATTGCAGCTGTGTTCGGTGAGCCACATGAACAGCACCACACACACGCACATACTAAACATTATTGCCAGTGGCCAAAAAGGAGCATCAGATTTATGGCGTTAAATTTAGCATCATGCGATTTATGAGCACCACATTTGGAGACTTGCAGCATGCAGCTGAAATAAAAAAAAATTATTTTGAGAAAAGTAAAGAACTATTAGAAAAGGCTGCAGACAAACGAATCCCATTGTAATAGAATTTGTATTAAGTAATTGTTAACTGCCAAAAATTTATCAAAAGTTAATTGGCGGTAATTAGAATTTTAACTATCAACAAGACGGAAATATTCAGTCAAGCACACGAGTTAATATGTCTGTCTCGCTCGCACAACGTTTTTCGTTAACGCTGCTTATGTGACGGCAGCGTAGCGGGTTGCAGCACGTGGTTGCGCCTCTGCTTAAAATTTTCGTTTTTCAATGTGTGATAACTTTCTTGTTTGTAATCCAATCTAGATGCGATGTTGAGGATCGTTAGATACAGTTTGCCTCTAAACGCATGTGAAGTAATAAAACTTTATGTAAAAAAATACATGGGTTAGAAACATGCAAATTTTCAAGTTGTTTTGCTTCTTATGGGCGAAGGGGACGCGACATAAAAAAATATTATCATCTAATTAGTTTAGTTGCACTTAAGTTTACATGCCTATAGTGCTATATTGGATACATTGGATATGGCTGTTGGCAGCTTACTGCTAATCGTGAGACAGCTTAATAAACAGAAATGTTTCCATACCAAGTGTACAGTATTTTACATTATTGAGCACTTTATGTTATCAAAAAATACAAGGTTTATACCTATGATCTATATATGTATTTAAACCTGTTTGGTATCTGCAATGCAAATTGAAATTCTAACTCAATTTTTCTTTCTATCTTTCCATGTTGCCTTGTATAATTTTGGGTCTGCACACAGCAGTCAGTTCGATGAAACCGAACATGGACAGCTCGAATTGTATCCTAGTCCAAGACGTGAAGTCCCAGCCACACGATCTGCGCGGCGGAGTTGGTGGCAAGTTGGGTGAGAACGGGAACGGGAAGGCGCTGGGTGGCGGCACCGCATATCCGACAGAGGAATCGATACAGACAAGTACATCGGATCATGGCAGCAATGGTGGAGGCCTGGGTGGTTTAGTTGGTGCAAATGGCGGTATGTTGCCCGGTGGTGCGACTGGCATACAGCAGCAATTGTTGTTGCAACAACAGCAACCACATGCCATCAATCAACCGCTGACACCGTTGGATGCCACCAACACACAGTTGCAGGATCAATTAACTTATGGCGGCGCCACCGTCGGCCTCAATATGGGGCAACAGCAGCAGCAGCACAATCTGTTGTTGCAACAACCGGGACATCATCATCCGGCGTTGCAGCAACAGCATTCGGGCATCGGTCTAACCGGTGGCCAATGGCCGCAAGTTGTCGAACTGAAGGACTTCAATGAACTCTATCATGCCAATATACCGGCCTATCAGTTCTGGACCCTTGAATTCCGTAACAAGCAGCCGGCATTTATACGCTTCAATTTTACGCTACCTTGGGGCGCACACTTTGCCGTCTACTCGCGTCGCAATGTGGCACCATCGGTGACGCAACACGATTTCGTGGAGTTTATCAAAGGCGGACGTCTCGACAGCCATTTGCGGCATCGACGCAACGCAAATGGAAATGGAAATGGAAACGGTAATGCCACTAATGTTAGCAAGAATCTGGATCTGATCGATGTCTATGATGAGTCACAGCGGCAACAGTTGCAGCTCCAACGGAAGCGACACAACAGCAACAGCTATGAAGAAGAGCTTGACGATAATGATTCCAAGGATGAGTCCATCAGCGAGGAGGATTTGAACTCTATGGAAATGTCCGAATTGCATCCACAACTTACCCCGGTGGCAAGTCTCGCACATCCGTTGCACAAACGCTCGGCAGCCGATGGCGGTGCTGGCGGATTGCCTGCCCTCGATATGGAGGCCATGACTGTGAATGTATCGTTATTGCAATATCTGGATACGGGTCTATGGTTCATATCGGTCTACAATGATGAACTGGTTGCCCATGCCGTCTCTCTCCTAGCCGAGGAAGCCGAAGGCGTTAGCACCACTTGCCCCAACGATTGTTCCGGTCGCGGCAGTTGTTATCTTGGCAAATGTGATTGCATCGATGGCTATCAGGGCGTCGACTGTTCCAAGAGTAAGTACACACACACACACACACATACTCCTACTTTAGTTTATCACTTTCTTTCCTACTCTCTCTACACTGTCCACCCGAGTTGCAATTTAAATTAAAAACTTACGCCAAAGTTGAGCTGTCAACATCACCTGCTTTTGTTTGTTTTGACCGCCCCAGAAAGAAAAGCCAAGTCAGACTTTTCACCCAAAAAATAAAAATTGCTGGAAAGTGACGAAACCCAAACAGCAACAAAAACAAAAAAAAAAAAACAACAGAGGCTACGCTTTTAGCCTGATTTTATTTCGGTTAGACAGAGTTTTAGTCTTACTTACTATCGGTCAGTTTTTAAAAATAATGTATATTGTTAAAAACATAGTTTCAGAAAACTTTTTATTTCATATACAAAAAGTTAAGACCTTCTTAAGTATTATTTGCAGGCTAATACTTAACTTTATATAGTTTTTGTGCGGCTATTTTTTCACAACAGTCTAGCTATTTAAGGACAGGTTATTCTGGCAGCACTGCTCTTAACAGCTACTCAACACATTTCCGTATCCCTTCATTCGCTTGTCTTAGGCACAGTGTCCTTAAAGAGTGTGTATGACACTTGCAACACTTTAAAATTAAAGTAAATTCTTATAGCTTTTGTTTTGAAAAATCATTAAACTTATTTGAATATATTTACATATCGATTTCAATATGTTTTCAAGCAAATCAAATTTGAAATTACATCGGAAACATGTACCTCAGTTGCTTATCAATCGATATAATATCGATATTGCTCATGCAACTTTAATAATATATTTATTAACAATATTTAATGTAATTTAAGTGTAGATTGACTTTGTTTTTCAATTCGATTAATCGAAAAGCAACCTTTCATATAACTTTTTATTGATCATACAAATTTAATGTTCATTTTTATGTCTATCAAGTTTTTGATAAGACTTTTTTAGCACATGCCTCAAAAATATTTCATATAATTTTGCTATGTATTATCGGCTTTTAGATATTATAGCTTTAGATAGTCTAGGTTTCCAAATTCGATTAATCGATAAGCAACTTTTTTGCTGAAAGTGTGTAATTCTAATTGTAAAAGTAAAGTAACAATAATTTGTATAGCTCTTTCTTAAATACTCGTTTTAAAAACGTGCAAAATATTGCATTCAGTATCTTCTGTTTTCGTAATGTTTTTCTGTAGACTTGTACCACTGTGTTGGCCAAGTATTTTTATTTATTTTTGTAGCTCTCCCTCTCTGCAGCTCTTTCGCTCCCTTCCTCTCTGTCTTTAACTTGCTTTGCTTCTGCTGTTCGCCTTTGTCTGACACTTTTCACTACCAATTTTCGTTTTTATATATAGTAAAATTTTTTTTTTATTTTTCACTTGCTATTTGCCATTTTCTCCTCTCTCTTTCTCGCTCTCTCTCTATCTTTCTGTTTCTTTTTCGGTCTGGGTGTATATGTGTTCCTTTCACCCATACTAATTTTATTTGACTTTTCTCTTTACAGGCGTTTGTCCGGTTCTCTGCTCGGCTCATGGACACTATGGAGGCGGTGTCTGTCATTGCGAGGATGGCTGGAAGGGGGCTGAATGCGATATACCCGTCGGGGAGTGCGAAGTACCCAATTGCTCCAGCCATGGTCGTTGCATTGAGGGCGAGTGCCACTGTGAGCGAGGCTGGAAAGGACCCTACTGCGATCAACGTAAGTGTCAAGCCAAACCGGGCCATGTGTCCAAACCTTGTGTCTCTCTGTGTCTGTCTGTCTGTTTGTCCCTCTGTCTGTCTGCCTGTGTGTGTGTGTGTGTGTGTGTGTGTGTGTGTGTGTCGTTTTTCTGCTGACTTGGCATAAAAATGCTAAAATTATTTATTTGCCTTGTTTGCAATTTCGGGCTGTTTTCCTCGCTACCAACCTCAAACTACCAGACTTCTCTCTCAGGCTCGGCAGGGCACGTTGACACTGCTCCGATAAGGCACTATGCTTATACACACATACATATACAAAAAGGGGGCGAATAGCTGCCGGAGGGGCGTGTCATGGTGACGCCAAAATATTTCAGTTATTATGCCGCCCCATCGTTTAGTTTCACATCCCTCTTCCTCTCCATTTCCATCTCCATCTCCATCTGTATCTCATTCCCACTGTTTGCTTCTGCTTCAAGCTTTAAATTGAGGCAAATAAAAAATGTACGAAAAACAGAAAACATTGCACACTTTATTGCTCTACTATAAAGTCTGCTTTAAAAGCAAGTCAAAGCAACGACTAATACACAAATTGCTTAGGTCAAATACGGGGCGGTTCATCCAGTAAACAATATACAGCATGCTTTTAGGCTAAACTTCAAAAACCTTTGCAATCACGCAATAAAATACAGGACAGATCAAACAATTTGTTATAGTTTCAGTGTTAACAATACAACAGCATTTTCAAAAGAAAAGTTTCTGTGTCTTTTTTTAAACTGATAGTTTATTTGGTATGTACATTTCTGAGCGGAAAGAAAAGAATCAATGACTTGCCATATTTTCACAAAGTCAATGTGCAGAAGTGGAAAAAGTGTAGCATGCTTTTAAGCTGAACTGCAAATTAGACTTGATTGACAAGTGTTTCTATGTAGACATTTAGTCCTAAATCAAAACTATTGTTCGAAAGCTAAAAGCTTTCTAAACTTTATATATGCGTGCATTATATCAAGTATTTACTATACGCCAAAAGTACGAAGTTAGAAATACTGTGTATGTAATTTCAATAGCCCTTAAAGGTAATTCGGAAAAGTTTTAGCTGGTTACAGGGTATACAAAATGCATTAGATATGCAACACAACACCGCCCTTTGTGCGTGTGTGTGTGTGTGTGTGTGTGTGTGCCGGACCCTTGGCATACAAAAGAAGCGGACCAACAAACAGAACAAACAACAACAAAGAACTTGAAACGTTGTGCAAACATAAAACGTATAAAATCGAATTTATATGTCGAAAGCATATTTCTCATACAAAACGCTCAACGATAGATATACATGTATGTCGAGAAGAGAGTATAGGCGAAGGAAGCGGGGGAAGAGAGCATAGAAGTAGCACAACAACCAAAAAAACAAAAAAGGAATAAAAAGAACAGAAAGAAAAGCAGAAAACATAGCATACCGCACGGCGCACGAATAACAACACAGCTAGAAAGAGATAGAGAGAAGGGGTATAGAGAGAAATAGAGAGAAGTTTAGAGCACAGCAAGCGGCAGAAGAAGCAATAGAAAGAGTGAGAGAAAGAGAGAGAGAGAGAGTGAAGGAGAGGAGCAAAAAATTGCAACAACTGCGCAAAATTACCAAGTTGAACTAAACTGGAATTTCATTTTAATGACCACTTTCGTACGTGTCTAACATACTAATCATGTCATCTGTGTGTTGTGTATTGGTGTGTGTGTGAGTGTGTGTGTATATTCGACCTGACCCCGAATATGGAAGCCTGGAACCTGCTGCTACTGCTGCCGGCATGTATCGCCATCGATTCGTGACGGGCTTTTGTTTTGCCAAGGCTGTAATGCCACGCCCCCGCTACCGCCCCCGCCCATATTTCAGACACTGCCACGCCCCCACACATGCAGTAACTGTACTTGTTTTGTTTTTTGTATGTTAAGACTAACAAACATTTTGTATACTCTTTTTTATACACACACACACATCATGTTCAACCCCAACCCCAACAACATCATCATCATCATCATCATCATGTGGATATGGACTTACTAAACGAACAGATGATTGCCTTGATCCATTGTGTTCGGGACATGGAACCTGTGTGGCAGGTCAATGTTACTGCAAGGCCGGTTGGCAGGGTGAGGATTGCGGCACCATTGATCAGCAGGTGTATCAATGCCTGCCCGGCTGCTCCGAGCATGGCACCTACGACTTGGAAACCGGACAATGCGTTTGCGAGCGACACTGGACGGGACCGGATTGTTCTCAAGGTAAGTGCAATGCACACAATTGAACCCTGACCCCTAATCCCAGCCCAGCACAGCACAGTACAGCACATAACAATTGCATGTGTGAGTTATTTGTATATTGTTTGCAAGTGTTGTTCTATGTTGTTCTGTGTTGTGTTGTGTGTTGTTTCTCGTTGTTGTGTTCCGGTGTCGTTTCGCACAACAAGCTGCTTACAAATGATTCCTTCGTGCGAGCATTGAATTCAAATGAGCTGACAATTGAAGACAGAGAAAACAACAGCAAGAAACAGAGCAAACAAAAAAAAAAAACAAAAACACAGACTTACAATTGTAGCTGAAATAACAATTTAAACTAAAGTCAAACTGAATAGCCATGAAACATTTTGAAAGCCAAATGATAGCCAGGCAGTTGCATGAAAAGTGCTGTAAGTAATTAGAAATCAGTATTTTGTATAGCCAAACTAGAGAGAGGCAAAAAAGAATATGTTATAAGCAGAAAGATCTCAAGAAATTGGATGAAACCAGAGCACAAATCGGTATTTTATATAGCTAAGAGCAGAGAGACAAAAAAAAAACACAACAAAAATTAAAATAGTGTAACAATACTCTGTTAGCATTGTCACCACTATGCCACACTGCCATCACTAGATTTTTAACAGTGCCAATTTGAGTTAACAGCAGCTAGATAGTTGTCTCACTTTAACACATGAAGTTAAAGGGCGAGATCAGCTTTAAGTAGATCATAAGAGAAACCTCAAACTTGTTAAAGACGACAACGAAAAGAGACGGTATAAGAATTTCCCGAGAGAAAATAGAGAACAAATTAAGTAAATATTACCGTCAACCGAAGGAATACAAGAATTTTGAGGAATTCGTCAGGGAGAAGCTAAATTTTTGAGTGATCTAAAGCAAAGAAGTTTAAATTGACAACTACTTAAGTAGTTAAGCCATGTAATGGGTGTAAGCTAAAACTGTTATGTTTTTTTAAAATATGTTTTAGTCTTCAAAAACTAAATTATTTCTAAAACTAGATTATTTCTATCTATGTACAATAAATACAATACATCTATATGACATTGGTAAAATGCAGTAGAATCAATTCTTAATGCCCTTAACGAATGCTTTACTGATTTCCATTTAACGATTGTCATTATTTAAAGAATAAATTTATGTTTAAAGCAATCAATACCACGTATGAAAGAACATATTGCTAGTAAGTTATTCTTTATACAGTTTCGGAATCATGTATTTCAACTCAGTTGATCAGTTTATATAGACATTTGTAACTAAAAAGTTTTGAAATATTTATTAATATGCTTTCAAATTGAAAATTACTAAAATAACTAATTAATTGGTACTATTTTAATATTATACATGTATTTTATCATATAAATAAGAAGACACAAAACTAAAATATATTTGTAGGTGGAACTTATAAGCATAAGACTGTTCAATAAACAGATTTCTTTAATTAACTAATTATCAAAACACAAGTTGAGAATTCTTAGAAATGATCTTTGAGAAACTAACTAATTTATTTTAAGATTTTAAAAGAAATTTAACTAAAAAACAAAGAAAAGTAAAGCCAAAAACAAATTTCTATACATATTCTGAAATGTACAAAAATATTAAAAGTAAAGCATATAAAAATATCTGGCAACACTCAGTCATCGACTGTTTTAGGACTTATTCAACTCGCTGCAATAA
The DNA here is from genome assembly GCA_035047385.1 of Drosophila tripunctata. Taxonomy (NCBI): domain Eukaryota; kingdom Metazoa; phylum Arthropoda; class Insecta; order Diptera; family Drosophilidae; genus Drosophila; species Drosophila tripunctata. Next base: position 2,807,998 of record JAWNPS010000210.1, on the reverse strand, counting down.
ATAATTCATTGCGTCATTTGCAACGAGTGAAATCTCGTTAACAATAGCGAGTACCTGGTCTCAATCAAATCAGCAGTTTGTCTGGGTTTTATGAGCGAGTTTGAGTGCAAAGGTCTTATTTTGGGTAAGGGGCAAGGTGAAAGGCAAGGTCATAAACTGAAAGCTGGCAACTAATGCAGTTATTACATAAGGCATAAGGCATCAGGCATATACATATACATATATGTGTAATGATGTTTTATCGCATGGACCGAATCCAAATTAGATGATGCCCATAAAGTCGAGCCTTCAATTAGGCCAAAGGCAAAGCCAGAAACAAATTTGCCGATTACCAAAAGCACAGCAACAACATGGAGAACAACAGCAACAACAGCATTTAAAGGAACGACATCAAAAACTGTACCTGGTCCATAATCATTTCGAGGGCGTTGGAGCCCAATAAAACATGCAGCTTACGAGTCGCAACTGTTGAGGAATAAATGGAGAAGAAGCACAAGTAGGAGACATGGGCTGGGAGGTCAAAGGGCAAAAGGACTGTGCTATACTGTGGCACTGTGGGCACGCACGCCTAATTTGCTTAACTTTTTAGCACCGACTGGCGGCAACAACAACAAGAACGACTACGCGGAGCTACGCCAGTGAATCTGCACCATTCCCTCTACCCCCCTCCCCCACTAGCACTTCTCTAACCGGGAGGAACGTAATGAAGCAGAGCTTCATAAAAATTCATTATTTATTTAATACGCAGCTCGCAGTTCGCTTTGTCCCCATACAAAAAGCAAATAAAATAAATTTACGCCTGCGACGCACAGAACAAAAGTCAACGGGCAACAACATCATGGGGCACATTTGCCCGCAAAACGAGTGAATGGTTCAGGGGCATGGGCATGGAAAGGGGAACATGAAACGGGAAATGGTAGGGGATGCTCTTTGGAATGGTGGCTGCCACGTAAATGTTACATTTATAATGTTGTTTTTATGGTTCACTCGGTGGGGCAACATTTTACAGCCAGCAAAAAAGCGTGGAAAGAGAATAGCGTCAAAGAGCAGCGAGTGAAAAGTAACGAGTAGCAAGTAAAGCGAGTACACAACGATCGCTGTTCTGAATACAAACTAACTAGTAGGACTAGAAGGTAGTAAGCATGCAAAATGATAGTACAAAAGAGTTTCTTTAAATAATCCTGAATTTTTTTGTGCAAATAAGTTTTTTTTGGAAATATTATATAGCTAACTGGTTCTGCTTGAGGTACAGACGGTCCAACATGCCAAATTTAGTCCCTCTAGCTCTGATAGACACTGGAATCTCTGAGATGTTGCTGAATCGATTACTATTTTTTAATGATTGCTTAGGGATTAGATATGTATAGCATACACTTTACATGATTATTTAAGCACTCGGTGTAAGAATATAATTCTCTAGTACAGAAGTAAGCAAAGCAAAAGTTCTGACGATTGAAAATTGTTTCAGTGTACTGCTAGGGATGCAAAAACCCGCTGTTTTTTTAACGTGTTGTCTGAGGGATAGAGGGCACAACTGCTTTAATGAATTTAAATGCTCATACAATGTACAAATAAATATATTATAAATGTGCACATTAAACCTTTTCATCTTGCTTTCTGGCCATTACATTTTATTTATTTATGGTTAAAACTGTGTATTCACTTCTTTCTCACTCTCAATACAATCTTTGTGCCTTGCAGCCGTCTGTAGCTTGGACTGTGGTCGCAATGGAGTCTGCGAGTCGGGCAAATGTCGCTGTAATACCGGATGGACGGGCAATCTCTGTGATCAGCTGCCCTGCGATGCACGATGCTCGGAGCATGGTCAGTGCAAGAATGGAACCTGCGTTTGTTCCCAGGGCTGGAATGGACGCCACTGTACGCTACGTAAGTACACTAATACATATACTTATATATATACATAGCCCTGATCAGCTATATACTGATCAATTTCGCAGCGGAATAACTGGCATTAATGTGCTTCAAAAATAGTTTGGTCAAATGGGAAAAACTGCGAAAAGTTTTCATCAGAGTCGTAGAGTTGCAAATTGTATTGAGATGTCGTTTAACATTCTGCCTTGACCTCAGTCTGAATGGCAGTTGCAAGTTGCAGTTTTTGTGGCTGTTGTTGCTGCTGCTGCTGTGACAGTTGCAGCTTGCACGTTGCAATCTGCTGTTGACCAATTGCAATTGACGCGCAATCGATTAGTGTTGCGGCAATTGGAAAAGCGAGCAACCGCAGCTGACACTCACATCGAGTGGCAACAACAACAACAACAACAACAATGACAACAGAATTTGTGGCAACAAGAGCAGAAACAGCAACAACATTGTCGCCTCATGTCGCAACGTTGCAAGTTCAACCAAAAACATTTGCTGTTGCTTTTGCTGTTGCTGTTGCCGTTGTGTTATCTATCTGCTTCGACAGTTCAAATATTTTGCACGAACAACAACAACAACAGCAGCAGCAGCAATGTTGCAAGTTTACACTGTTGTTGTTGCCCGGGTTTGGTTTTTTTTTTTTAGTATCAATATTTTGGTATATTTTTTTGTGCTTTTGCTTTTTGCGCCAAAGTATTTTGTACATGTTTACGCCATTTGGTCGAGAACTGCAAAGTGTTCTGCTGTTGGCTCCAATCGTTGGGCAACAGGGACACGCCCTCTTTGTACACATACGTATGTATGTATGTGTGCCTCTCTGCCTCACAGCCCCCTGTGGATAGCAGTTACTACTGAGCTTGACAGTTTTCCCGCCGCCGCCATGACTTAACCAAACAGCTGAAAACACTTTTTGTATGCTCTCTCTCAGAGGGTATAACCAGTTCGTGCAAGTGGAAAAGTTAAGAACTTAAAGATTTCAGTTGCGAAATTAAAGATTTAAAAGAATCAGTTAATAAAATTGAGAGATACTAGTGATAAAATGAAGTTATTTGGTATAAATTGGAATGAATTATATATAAGTATAGATAAAGAATAGGTATGATATTAGCTAGTTAATGTTTTAAGATCGTTTTCATATTCAGTCAAACCCTTAAGAAGATCTGCAATTAATAACTTTAAGGTCAGTTTATTCATTCTGCGTATGTTTTTCGTCGCTTTGTTCCTTCAAGAAAGTTTTTGAGTATATTTTTAGGTAAATATTTGATTCAGCAACAAAACTATTAAATTTGTTAAACGATATGGCAAGGTGTATTAACAGAACTCAAGTTTACAACTGAAAAATGATACGAAAAAATTACAGCATACTTTTAGGCTCGCGAATATATTTTATTTTTAATTAGAAGTGGAAAGGACTCTTAATACGAATAGCAAATAAAGCGAGAACACAACGATCGCTGCTCTGAATACAAACTAACCAGTAAGACTATGTAGTAGGAAGTAAGCACAATAGTTTCCTTGAAGCAAACATGCAATATGATAGTTTATGTATTTTCTTTTAGTTGTATATTTGATTCAGCAACAAAAGAATTTAATTTAAACAATTTGTATTAACAGAACTCAAGTTTACAGTCGAAAAAAAATCACAGCATACTTTTAGGCTTGCAAATATATTTTACAGTATAAAACGTCTACTGTGTTTACATATGTGTTAAATTAAAAGTGAAAACGACTCTTAATACATATGTTTATGTTCTAATTATAGTATCTGTTAGTCGAGCACTTTTCAAAACAATCTTAGAGTTTTTTTGGTTCATTTTTTAATGTTTTTTTTGCTGCTGATTTTTACTTTTGGAACTGTCAATTGTCGTGCAAGCAGTAGAATTGGTTATTGATTGAGGCAGATAGAAGAAAGAGAGAGAGTGTGAGAGAGAGGAAGAGAGTGAGAGAGTTGAGTATAGAGAAGAAGAGGTATGTGTGTGTGTGTGTGGCAAGTGGCAAGCTTTGTGTTGCTGGCAACGGTGCAGCATGATAAGTAGCTATCGATTGACAGTGATTAAAACTTTAAAAACAAACAGTCATGTTGCAAAAACATGAGCTGTAAAGAGAAAGAGCAGTACTACAGTGGGAGAGGGGGGTAGCAGAGGAGGAAGCAGAAGCATTTCTGCAACTGTATAAGTGAAAGAGACCCCCCATTGGCGGCGGCTCAGGCATGCATGTAATGGCATTACACATATAAAGTGAGGGAGGGCAAAGGAGAGAAAGGAGAGTCAGAGTCATGCCTCAAAGGGAGCAGACGCTTGTCTGCGTATGTGGACTGCCTGTGTGTGTGTGTGTGTGTGTGAGAGTGTGTATATGTATTACATTTCGTTGACGTGTGCAAAACCAATAAAACTTCCGACGTCATTTCAACTCAGGCCCAAAACCGAAAGACACTTACCAACCTATGCCAGTACAGAATGTACCACCCATTTTGCCCAACCAACTCTCTCTCTCTCTGTCTCTGTCACTCACTTCCCACTCTCTCTCTCTCTCTAGAGTTGAAGAGCCCGAGTCTAAGCTCGTGTCGAACGGCAGACGCCATTCCCAGTGGAAAGCAGCTCTGACAACATACGGCCAAAATCGTTTTGAATCGATTCAAGTGTTGCAGCAACGCTCCATGGTGCTGCGGGGAGGTGCTACACGGTGGTGGCTTAGACGTGCGAGTCACGCTTGCACAAGCACAAAGTGCCACCCAATATCCTGATACACACAAATACACACACACATTAACTAATACATGCATGTCTGTGTCAGTGTGTTTGGATGTATTTTTAGAAAGTACTTAACGACTTTGCAGCAACTTGCCACATGCCGCTGTATAAGTTTTTATAACTCTATCTCGTTTCCACTTGCTCTCTATCCCTCTTTCGCTGTCTCTCGCGACACACACACAATGCGGTAAAGTTTATTGAATTTGAGCCGAGATTTGTAACAAATTACACGACTGCAATCCTCAAGTGTAGATACATTTTTATGTCTCTCAATTTCATTTTCCCCCCTCTCACTTTATATTCTCCTTTTGTAGTGGAGGTGACATCTAATGCGAAAGATACCAAAACTAGTCGTTCACTTTTTATGCGTCACTTACATACGTTTAGTTATGCCGTCTCCCTTCTTTTTTCCCCTCTTTTTTATATTAAAAGTCGGCGCCTTGATTTTTACTATCCGTCCGAAATATTTAGCTAAAGATTTGTAGTAAAAACCGTAAACAAAATATGACATAAAACATCTGCAAATCACTGTCGTAGCTGTAGAATTCCTTGGGTTCCTTGAGTCTCATCAGGATTGTCATGTAGGAATTCCATTCAAATGTTTACTTATCTAATCTAAAGATATAAAAAGTAAAATTGGTTATATTTCAGCTGCAATTTATGTTAGACCGCCGAGTTACTTGAAGTTAGTTGGGGTTGCCACATTGGAATTTGGAACAAAGTATTGCCTATGCTATCTAAAGATATATCTAAGAGATTTGATTTGAGAATCAACTGAAATTTGTGTAAGAAAATCTAAGATATTTCAAATGTTTTCGCCATTTTTTCGTTGCCCAACTGTGTGTGACTCAAATTCCAAGTGGATAGTGCTAGATAAGGCGTCTAAAACAACCTAGTCGCTTAAGTTATGTATGATATCAAGGCAACTCACTTTTATAATATGTTTTCCAAGCTTTTCGTAGCACCCATAAATGTAAGTTTATCAAATTTTGCAACGGATTTGCGAGCTTTAGAGAAAGTATGCAACTTTTGACAGATTTCAGTGTTGCGACTTTTACCAACGCCCACCATCACCCCGCCGCCCCTTTAAGGAACTTAGCATAATGCCAACACATAATGACACACACATACACGCATATACGCACTCAAGTTCTCATGTGAATTTGTTTGTGTAAAGTCAGCGTCAGCAGACATCGTTCAAATATTGGCAGCAACACTTGACGTTATTGCCAATATGTGGAGCACACAGAGAGCCAAGATAGGCAGAGAAGAGAATAAAAGAAAGACAGATAGAGAGAGAGAGAGAGAGTTAGAGAGTCGTAAACAGGAAGGCAGTTACGACAAGGAAGTCATTTTATGCGCCGCAAACTTTTTAACATACCGGAAGTTGAGTTAGCGTCGAGGTTACCCATTTTGCAAATGACACATGTCAAGTGACATTAACTTTGCGTCAAATGCTCAAATACTGCCATGTCATTGTTGTTGTTGCTGTTTTTGTTGCTGCTGTCGTGGAACAAACAAATAAACCCCTCCGACCCATCAAAAAAAAACAGCAACGAGAAATACCCATTCCCAAATGAAAGAAAAAAAAAATACCCAGTGTCGCCATACATAAACCCTTACCCAATCCAAAAACATTCAGCTGAAAAGCAACAAACAGTCGCATCAACGGTGGCATCTATCGTTACGTTTCGTTGCCTTTTTATGTTTACTGTTTTGTAGATTTCTCCACATTTCGTTTATGATGTTGTGGATGTGCGTGCGAAGGGCACTTTGATATTGTTCCGACTCCCACACTCTTTCTTCTCTCTCTCTCTCTACTTCTGCTGCTTTTTATTTTTCTACCAAATACCACTTCTGTCCCTGGACTCACTTGAGCGAGCAAACATTTACATTATTTTTATATTACTGCTCTCTCTCTCGCTCTCGCTTGGCAAGGCATAAAAAATAATAACGAGAACATGTGACATACTCAAACCAGCTAACTACTCGTTGGTAACATCATTTTTATTGATATACATAATATCGTGTATCTTCAGGTTGCTGCGAATGCACTGCTAGCTTTGACTTTGCAACTCGCTGTCATTTACTCGTCGGATGCTACTCATCGTTTACTTATACCTTAATCTAAAACTTTTCTTTTTTGCTTTTGCTTACTTAGTCGTGGTCACAGTTTTACATATACTCGTTGCTTTCAGTGTAACTATTCGTTACGTCTGTTTGACATGGTCTTTTGACGGCTTATATCCGATTTCTCGCATATAAACTGTTGACCAGCTTTAATACTTGAAATACTAAGTCTTTGTCTACTTCTAAGCGCTACTCGTTCCTTTCCATTCAACTAGTTGCCCTGTCTGTTTTTAATATTTATGAATTGTGTTTGAAAATACAATAAACATAGCTTTACTAGCTTCCACACCTGGAATAGTCTCGTTGCACCTACGCTCTGGCGATACTCGTTACTTTACTACTTACCGTGTCTGTTTTACAAGACCTTCACTTCGCAAACTACTCTTGTTTGCTTTTAGTTACTCCGTCGCTGTACTCGCAAAGTAACGAGTGCATCTACTCGCTCGGCCTATTTTACACGTACATATTTGTTGGCAGATCCGGCTAATAGCATATATGTATACTGTTTACAAGCATCTAAACTTGAAATACTCTCGTTGTGGTACTCGCTACTTTCAATGCAATTACTCGCTCATAAATACTATTTAATCTAAAGCTCCTTACTCGTTACTTCTTTCAAATATCCACGTTTTACTCGTATATAATCGATTAACTCACTTCCACAGCTGGCTGCGAAAATGGCTGCTCTCGTCACGGACAGTGCACACTGGAAAATGGCGAATATCGCTGTGATTGTATTGAAGGCTGGGCTGGCAGCGATTGCTCAATAGCTTTGGAAATGAATTGCAAGGACAACATTGACAACGATGGCGGTAAGTAAAAAGTTCTTTCAAACTGATTAACATTAGCAGCAATGCGAATATAAATGAATATTACAACAACAACAACAAAAACATATTGTTAAAATCATAAATAAAAACCAAAATCCAGATGGCATGACGGACTGTTCAGATAGCGAATGTTGCTCCCATCCCGCCTGCTCCGAGCATATAATGTGTCTCTCGTCGAACGATCCCGTTGAGGTATTGCTTCGCAAGCAGCCTCCATCGGTGACGGCCTCCTTTTATCAGAGGGTGAAGTTCCTCATTGAGGAGAATTCGGTGCAATCGTATGCCCATATGGATGAGTATAGTGAAAAGTAAGTACAGCGCCAAATTATTAACTAGTTTGTAATGAGAAATTTATTAGCTTTGGGTGGATCAATTCCAATTTCTCATTGGGATTGTACTCTATATATATATATATATGTATGTATACTGTATATGCTGTATAATCTCTTAGTGCGCAGTTTAGGTTTACAAAAAAAAAGAAACAAAAGTATTAAAAACTAATGGATGAGGCTTTTACATTAAACAGTTGATTTAGTTATCGAATGATTGATTATCGATTATCAGTTACAAATTTTCAATTTATCGAATTCAAAAAAAATTTGTGAATTTTTATGTTAAGTTATGAGTTTTACAGCCAGTCGATAAGTATATAGTTAATTGTAATATTTACATATATTAAACCATATATACATCGAAATTAAACTGCACCACAGAGAGATAATACTGATCGAAGATCTCTCTCTGAATCCGTTCGTTGCCTAATCTTACGTTTTGTGGTACTGCATCAACGAAGAGAAAAAGCTCAAATTTTCTGTCAAATAATTTTTAAATTTTCTTATGTTCCAGTTTATGTTTTAACCATATATATGTATATACATTATGTACCTATATATATATATATTTATATATATATATACATACAAACTTAGATGTATAGTTTTTCTTTTAGTTTCTTTGTTTTTTGCTTTAACAAAAGTTGAAACCTCTCAAATGAAAATTGTTATTGAAACTTGTTTATATATGTTTTCAAACTTCAACTAAACACATTCAACTAGCCTGAACAAATCAAATCAAATTCTATGCAAAAAAAAAAAAAAAGAAAAAAAAACAAAAAAATAAAAAAGCAAAAAAAAATCAAATACCCGCAATCACATCCCCACAATCCCGTACGCCTCTCTCCCCTCAATGAGTCTATCATTTATGCGTTGGACGTGCTACAAACTAACCTCAAAATATATATATTGAAAGATTTCTTAAAGAAAACAGATAAAAAAACAAACAAAATGTTGAATTTAATGTTTAATGTTTACGTTCTCTCGTGTATCATTCAGTTGAATCTTAGTTCTATATACAATATTTTGGTTTCTTCTACTTTTTCTTCTGTTCATTTACAATCCCTTCTTACTTTTTTGCCTAACCTCAAAATTTTGAATCTGTTATACCAAATATCTTGAAACTTTTAACTGTCGCTTAACGCGTCTCAAAATTTTCTTCTTGGTTTGAGCTTTTTCTTTTCTTGCCTGCCTCAAAAAAAAAAGTAAGGGTACTAAAAATAATGCAAAAAAAAAATAATACTTAGCGCAAAGAAAATTTTCTGTAAATTTTAAGTTTTATGTTTTCGATTTCTCGATTTTGGGTTCAAGCTTCATTTCTCATTCTCGAACTCTACGTTTTGTCTATAATATTATTATCGAATAAAAATAAAAACTGTTTTAATAATCCAAAGCGAAATAATGATAGCACTTCATTGAGTATGTGTGTTGTCTAGTGTTTTACCTCCTTGTGTTCGTCTTACCCTTAAAAAAAAATACAATCAATGACTATGAAATACTAAAAAAAAAAAATACAGAAATATATACAAATATCCTAGTCTTAAAGAGTGTAAAAGAATAACAATAAAGAGAAATATCTTTGTTGGTATTACGAAATAGGATTTACATTATCTTACGCTTAGGTGTCAGTACACCCACCAATTCCCTCAAAGGTCTTTAAAACTATACATAAACTTTTTTCAGTTCTGTTGCATTTTCATTTACAAGTCAATTTCGAGTGCAGAAGGTCTTAGCATAATCTCACAATGCACTCTACTTTTATGTATTGTATGATTTTTATTGTTTTAAAGAAAATATTCTATGCCTACTTGAAGATGTGAGTAAATTTTAAATCTGATTTGCTTGGGTTCAGTTCGTATAGTATATTCTTAGACTTAGTTTTTTTGTTCTTAATGTTTTCGTCTTTCTATCTATGAATATGAAAATATTTGATGAAAATCTATAAAGGAATGTAGTCGAAAGTGTACTTTTTTGTTGTTGGTTTTGATTTATGAATTAATTATTTGTTTTATGAGAAAGAAAAGAAATAAGACGAAAGCAAATCGTATAAATAACAAGAAAGGTTTACTTTGGCACACCACCGATTTGATACCCTCGTAGAGCACTGCTTTGAATAACCAGTACGTTTTGTCGTACTTAATATATAAGATATAGTTGTCCGATCTGCCTGAAATTATGCTCGCATATGAGGAATCGTTGAAAATTATTGAATTTGGTTGAAATTACTCACTGACATCCTAGAACAGAAAGACAGACATAAGGACAAAGTGACATGGCTATATCGACTCAACAGTTGAGGGTAAAAGAGTATATATACTTTACCCTTCTTCAAAGCATTAAAAACTTCGGATCAAAATCAATATAAGCTCTGCAAGGGTATATAACAAATTGTAAGCCAAAATCGAAAGCAATACAAGGACATAAAACTGTTTTGGAACTTTCCAAAAGATGAGGAAGATTTAGAAATTTGACTTGTGTGTTTCTTCGACTATTGTTTGATTTACAAAATATAGTATATATATATACTTATATAGTAATTTGATTTTGATTAACAATTTTCGTTTGTTTTGTAAATGTGTGTGTCTAAAGCGAATTGTTTTTGTTTCAAGTATTTATGATTCACTTATGATTTGTAAGTAATGCTAAATGTGTATATATTATGAATATATACATATTCAAGATATGATCCTAAGTTTTTAGTTATCAAGAAACATTTAACCAACTAACCATACTAAAAAGAAACCAAAATCCAATACGATACGATAACGATGTGTGTTTCAAATGAAGCCTGACGCCTGCTAAGATGTATTCCCAAAAGTATCTTCGTTTCATAAGACAAAGCAAACAAAAGCAAGACCAAGAAAAATACCAAATGAATTTAAGTGTGTTTGTCAAATGTGTTTTATGATTTCATTTATCAAGTGGCGTTTAATGTACTTATCATTTTCAATTTAACAATTGCTTTAGTTTCAAGCTAAGAAAGTATTTAGGTATGCCTCATAAACAAAAAAAAAAAAAAAGAAAAACTCGAAAAAAAAACATAACAATCTCAACTTGATGAAAATTCGTTAACGAAAAGCATTTTTGTCTTTTAATTTCTTTTTTATTGTCCTGTCAATTAATTGTGTACTGTCCTACTCTGTTGCTGTGGCTCGAAAACCTTCATGTTGTGTGCTAAACCAAAATCCAAACAATCAAATCGATTTTCAACACTATCAAATGCATTTCCAATGCAATACTAAAAAAAAAAAAAAAAAAAAAAAAAAAAAAATACTTAAAAAAAACAATCGAAATAAATACATAAAATACCAAAAATACAAATACTACGTATCAACTCGTGAACTTGTAGTCTCTTCTGGAGCTCGTTCACACCTTGGTAAGTCCAAAAAAAAAAAAAAAAATTTCTTGAAAAGGAACTTAAAAAAAACAGGCGATAAATGGTTTTCAAAAAAAAAAAAAAAAAAAAAAAATTAAAATACATTACCATTGTAATTGTTTTTGGCCTAGGCCTCATATAGTCGCAATTCTTTGTTCTCTTATTCTTTGTTATTGTTTTCGAATTTTCTAAATCACCTAAATGCATCGTTTTTGTGTTCCATTTTTATCATATTTATAATCCATACTACAAAGCATAATGCATCAACGAAAGTTTCACTCCACACAATCCAATTCTACTTGTTCTTTTTGTTTAGTATGATGGTACTATATCATTTAAATGATTCAACAACAAAAGTGACAGAAACTTGTTGCATCTGTTGCATTGAACCTTCTTGCCTTTCGTTAACCCATGACCGCTTCCGATTCGATCCGATCCGATCCGTTCCGCTCCGGTTCCAACAACAAACTCCTCGTCCCATAAGCCCAGCATTCAACAGTATTTCATATGTGTTGAGATTTGTTTTCTTTTTGTTTTAAGTTTTTTGTTTACACAAATTATAAAACCCAAAAGTCAACAACTCATTCATGTAAATAATATAAACCAACCAAGCAACATATTAAATGTGACAAGTACAAAAAAAAAACGACCAAAAAAATCAAATATGTTTTCACACATTTTCACACAATTTGCATTCCATCAATTTATGTTTTTTTCTTTTCATTAAAATGCAAACAACGTTTTTAGGGCCATTAAAAAAAAAAACAAAACAGAAAGTAAAAAAATATAATACTGAAATCTGCAAAAACAATAATAATAATAATAATCAAATATATAAGTATTTGTATGTGTTATGTGTACGTGTCTATGTGTATTTAGTTGATTATTTATGTTATGTTTCCCCTTTTTCTGATTAACCAATATTAACACGCATACTAAACCAAATTCAAAACTTTAACTACAACAACAACAACTACAACTACAGTAACAGAAACAACAACAACAACAGCTACAACAAACAAACAAATGCAAAAAATTATGTATAAATGAGAAATGTCATTCGATTTATTTGTCATTTCATTTAAATAAATTGTCATTTAATTTTCCGCATGAAAAGCAAACGAATTTCATTTCACTTGGTTTATTTTCATTTCGTTTTTCTTTATATATTCATAACCAAAACAGTCACTCGCCCGTTACACACTCGTCACTCGTTATTCATTACTCGTTACTCGTTGGTTTCTGCAAATCAGCCCAATCGCCCGTTCTATCTCTCTATCTGTTACGATCTCATATACACAAACACCCACTCTCGCTCGCTGTCTCCCTCTCTTTCTATCTCTCTCTCTCGTTACTCGTTATTTGTTACTCGTTTTCACAACAACAAAAAAGTTCACCAAAAAACTAAGCGAATTTCTTTCTCATTCACCAAATCCAACCAAATATAATAAATGTCTTTTGTATTTTTAGTTTACCAATTATTTTTTTTTAAATTTAATTTGTTCTCATCATCTTTCCAAGTATTTCCCTTTCACTGTCTACCTGTCTCTGTTTGTTTTTCGTTTATCCGTTGATTTCATCAATGCTTTTTATGATAAATCAAAAAAACTCATTTAAATTTAATAGATACTCGTTTCAGTTCTCACAAGTTTCCATTACTTTTTATTTTTCCGTAACTAACTTAAGAGTACAACAGAAAAAGTCAGTGAGCAAGTCAAGACTTGTACACAACAACAAAAAAAAAAAAAAAAAAAACTAGATAAAAATATACAAAAATTATATAGGCCTTCAGTATATTGAGTATTTATTAAATACCACAGCAGTTGTTATTTCTTTTTGTATCTCTAAATGTAACTCAAGAAAAAAAATACCTAAAAACATATAATTGAATAAAGCGAAATATATATATAAAACAAAAAAAAACTATATATATATTAAATATATATATATATCCTTATATGTTAAATCCTACCAAGAAAAATAAAAAAAACTTAAAGAAAAGAAAAAACCCCGAAAAAATCCCTCCTAAACGTTTTCCCAAATGTCCCAATTGTCTGCGTCTAAACCATTTGTTTATATGTTTTCCAAATACAACAAAACAAGCAATCAAAAAAAAAACAAACACACGCACACACACTCTGTCACACACACACACACTCACACACACACCCACACACACATAATGCTCTATTAAAGTACCCTAAAAAGGTATATTCATAAAGAAAATAGAAAAAAAAAAACAACAAAAATTATGCTAAAAACAATCAACGGAAAATTTTCAAACAATTCAGAATGCAAATTTTTTTCACAATTTTGTACTTTTTATGTTCAAATAAAAATTATGCAACACTGCTACACTGCTGGTTCACTAAATATGTCCATTTATTTAACAGTTGAAGCAAATATTTAATCAAAACTTGCACCTATTTAATTGAGCAGCAGTGTCGCGTATATATATTTTTTTTTTAAGTACATTTTGCGGTATTTTTTTTTGTTTTACTCTCTCTTATTTTTATTATACTTATATAAAAAAATGTGATATTTTTCATGGTGCTGTGGTAATTGATATCTTCATAGTTTATCGAAACAATCGATAAAAAAGCGTTTATTTTCAACCTGTACTGGAGCAGTAATGAACTCGAGTAATTAACTAATTGTTGAGCTCATTATATATTTAATTATCAGACAAAAATAGGCAGATAGGTAGTGGGGGTAAAAGAAAAGTTCTGAAGTACCTAAACGAAAGCTCTAAGTTGATTGCCTTGTAAATAAAAAAATCCATAAAACTTGCTATTGCTATACGATATAGCCCAAAGATTAAGTAAAAGCCAATAACTACATATATCAAATATCGCATTTATATAGTTGATTTAAGTTTTGTACTGATTTCCCTTGACCCTGTGGGATATATACTATGACTTTATATATAACTCTTTATTGCAGCTAAATGTGTACTTTTTTCAGCTTGTTTGTTGCAACTTATCCATCGTTTACTATCAAGCTGACAGCATAACCATAATCGCAGGCATTTATATATACCTACATATATGTTATAGTATACTATATATATTTAGTAGGGAGACGGAGAGAGGAGTAGCTAAGCTGAGTTGGTGGATGTCGTGAAAACTGGGTGACATTGTTGTCGTTGTTGCTTGCCGATAAAATGAAATTCAAGTCAATGCGATACGGGCGTGTCTTGGTTAGAAGAAGAACATTGTGACAGGGGTCTTGAATCGCAGCAATGCCAAACACAAGAAGAAGAAGTAGAAGAAGAGGAGTAAGAGGAGTGAGAAGAGTTAAAGTAAAAGAGTATAGAGAATCTAGGGTTTTTGGTTTGGATGCCCCACGAATGTCGCCTTGTCAACGTCTTTTTGGCTTTTGTCTGTTTTTACCTCGTTTGCCTTTTGTGCTGCCTCAAGTGGCACGGGTATGTGGCGCGCTGTCCAGGCATATAGGGGAAGATGGTGGGGGAGAGGGGAGGGGAAGAAGCAACAGTGGGACAACAAGCGTAGCTAAGGAACAATGCTCGTTGAAAAGTTTTTGCTACTTGCAACGGGGCAAATGCAAAAATTGTTAACAATAGAAATAAAGGAGACGACGCACCAGACGCACAAAAAAGAAGCCAACCAACAACAACAACAATACCAATAGAATGAAGTAACAACAAAAATAAAAACAACAACAATAAAGCCTGGCTAAAAATTAAACAATAAACAATGGCGGGGCGACTATAGATTACTTCCTGTTTTTGGCTTCCATTTTGGGTTGACTTTTTTTCATCTTTTTTTTTTTTTTTGCCCGACAACATCGTCGACAAGGACGACGATGAGCCTGCCTTTGGGTCCTTAGACTCAACGCAAAGTGCCTTCTATCTCTCTCTCTCTGTCTCTCCCTGTCCTTCTCTAGCATTCTTTTTTCCTCTGCTCGGTTAAAAGTTGGCAAGAAGCAAGTTGTAGCAGCAGAAACCATAAGGAAACGCCTGCCTTGTCCTTGGCAAACGGCGGCGCCATTTCCATCCTATTTTTTCCCCAATTTTCCTCAGTTTTTCCTTCCATCTCTTTCTCTCTCTGGCTTGTTCTTTACTGTTGCTCAGTCTTGACGGGTTAGCTGTGTGGTGAGTTACCCACTAAGTGGTTTTTGCCACAGCCAACATCAGCTAATGTACATTCTCCGATTCGGATTCTCATATTTGTTGAGTTTCCCACTTTTTGTATACCCTGTGTCGAGAGTTGCATGAATTGACTAAAAGCAGAAATATTCTTGATCAGAATTCATTGTGGTTTCCGTTTGGAGGATTCAGACTTGTTCTAGACTCCTTTATCTTTATGTTTTAAGTCCATTTAAGCAAGTGTTTCTAGAGAATTTCAATATGTAACGGTCTTATAAGTTTAATAACAACCCATAAGCAGAGAGAGCAGGACAAAAAGAGCTATTGCTAAGCCAGCAATCATATGCTCCTTTTCAACCTAAGGGTATATTATATTCGGGCTCGCTCGTCGCTGCCCATCTCTTGCTGTTATCGTTTACATTGTCCTGAGCACTCGGTACTTGTCCCATTGTTTTGCAGTTAAACTGATTAGCTAGTATCTCTCATGCTGCAGAGAGAGAGAGAGACAGAGATAAATCTGTTGACAGTTGAAGTTTGCCAAAGGAGAAGTCACTAAATAGCTTGCAAACTCCGTCAAAAAGTCAGCTACAGACTGTAAATCTACTTGACTTTCATAAGTCCCCTCTAGCTGTACTTTTCTATAAGCCTCTTTTGGTTTGTTCTATAGTCAGATTAACCCTGGGGAAATGACTAAACCAATGGATTGACGAGTCAAGAGCAGTTAACAGACATTTCTACAGTTTTGTCAAGTATTCTCAGTTGTTGCTCATGCAAGTTTTTCGTTTCTGATTGTTTAACTAAAGAAATAAGACAACCTATACATTAATATGATAATATTTTCTGAATAAATGCAGTTTTTAAGCTCAATATATATATATCGCTTGTATTGACTGGTTTTCAATATACCTGGGAGCCTTTGGGCTGTTTGATCTTTCTTTCTAATTCTGTCTAAAAGTCTACTGAAGACTATATTTCTTGAATTGAAGAAATGAATTGTCTATATAAATATGAAAATAAATAATTGAAATAAAAGTCTAACTTATGGCCAATAGTAAAAACTATTCACGTAAAATATTAAAATTTGAACAAAAAATGTTGTACTATACTAAAAAATGTTATTAAAATTTGCTTTCAGCAAATTGAATAGTTAAAACTAAAATTGCTAGAGTTTTTTTAGCCACAGATTTCGAATTCTTAAGTATAAACCTCGTGTTTCTCTTTTTATTGCCCTAAGTTTACGTTCGTCTTCTGCCAAAGATTAAATATTTATCAGTCTCTATAGATTTTTTATCCCTATACCATTCTGTTACTCCTTCTAAGTAACTTTTCTTCCGCCTAGTTTCATCTACCACTATCTTTCCGTCCTCTATCCAAATTGAACACTTCTTTTTGCGATAAGATTTAACTTTAGGTTCGAGTAATTCTATGTAGCAAATCTTTGCAGTCTATTTACCTCTTTAGGCTGTGTTTCTCTCTTCTGCTGTCCACTTGTCTGGGTGTATTCCTTCCTGTTTGCTTTGACACTTTCTCCCACCTTCTTAGAGATGCCTTTCTCCATGGTTTGTCTCTAAGTTGTGTCAAAAAATGCCAAATGCGACACGGCTGAGAATTTTTTTATTTATAGAAATATATGAGTGTAGGTCTTAGGTAGACTTCACATGTCCCCTTTATCAGCTACGTACGTACATACATATGTATTTACAACAAAATGTTGCACGTATTGTATATAAATTTAAAACTTGCCACACTGAATGTTTTCATAGTCATTGTCGCCGTCCATTGTTGTTATCAATGTGTGGACATGGGGTCATACAGAAAGAGAGAGAGAGAGCAGAAGTTTCTCTCCCACTCTTTCTCTACCTATCTTAGTTGTTGTTAATGTCAGGAATCGCCGGGCAATGCCAGTGTGAAGAAGAAAATAAAAAAGCACAAAAATTACAGTGTACAAGTTGCACATAAACCAAAATTAATACCCGTATAAGTTACACACACACACAGACATAACTGTTGTGTCAGGCAGCCGAGTCAAAGGCAGTGAAAACCTAAGAGAGAGACGGAAAATCGTAGTGGAAAAGAGATGGCAGAAGCATGAGCCTTAAATAGCCTTGCCGCGTCCCGACACTGACTGCAACTGTTGTTGTTGTTGGCAAAGCAGCAGAAAAGGGTGTAGAAAAGGGGGTGTGAAAAGGGGGTGTGAATAGGGGGCTGAGGTGCCTACCTCATACAAATGCCAACAAACTCTCTCAGCGGGGGTAAAAAATAAGAGAAAAAAAACCCACAAAATAGTACACACACAAAAAACTGTTGGGTAAAGCCAAAAGAGAAATTCGCGGAATTTTGTGCTGCAGTCGCAGTAAAAAGCGAAGCCAGTGAAAAAATGTCGACGGGCCAAAAAGGAAATACATTGGCCAAAACGGCAAGATGGGGGAAAAGAGGAGCCAGAAGGCAAAGCAAAACGGTGAAAGGAGATAGGAGATAGGTGAAAGCAGAATGAAGGAGAATGCCAGTAAGAGGATAACTGCCGTCAGTTTTCTCTCTATGTTTTCCCCATGGCAGTTATGGCCTCTGCGGTTGCATACAGTGCCTACTGTATGTGTATGTGCTTGTTGTATGCACTCAATATAATTTAATATTTCTCGATAGCAACAGCAGCTGAAAGTAATTACTTTTATGTGAGATTAGATATATTTATGTATGTGTGTAGAACTCAGCTTATGACCAATATCTCGGAAAAAACGTCTGTCCCCCTGCCATATACAACACCCCCTCGGCGGCTAATCCTCCGTTAGTCCTGGCATTATTGGCGCTAATTCGACAAGAGCACAAAAATGTTTAATGGATTTGGTTTTTGCGGACTAAAGAGGTAAAAATGTGCGAATAAAGTGAAAACGGAAGCAACGTTAAAAGCATATCATAAAGCAGATAGAGAAGTTAAGGAAAAAGACTAAGGAAAACTCTAAAGAAGTTGAGAGTAGCAATGAGAACTAAAGAAACGGAAAAGTGAGCCAAGGAAGAGATTCCGAAAGAAGTTATAAGAATTAAAGTAGAAGAGTGAGAAGCACACTGAAGCAGTTGAAAGAAGTAATGCTTGAAGCAATCTACAAGAAAACAGTTTAGAAACAAAAGATGGGAGAAGCTGTGCGAGAAGCTAATGGGTAAAATTTAAAAGAGAGAAGCAAAAAGAGAAGCAAAGGTGCTGAAGATGCTCAAGAATAAGTTTCAATAGAAGTGAAGCAACGAATAACAGTTGGATAATTCAAAAGAAGCAACGAAAGAAGACAACATGGAAGTAGTTAGTCTAAGGAAAAAAAGTGATAAATGCAATCGAAAGAAGGTGGAGAAGTAATTGAAGAGCGAGCCAAAAGCCATACTATAACATCAAAGTCGCAATAAATAGGGAATAAAAATCGTTATACTGTTATAGCTTTACAATTTTCCACCATTATAATTATTGGCATTCTACCATTGACATTTGTGCTACGCATTTTGAGTGAAGTGCAAACTGCAAACGATTTCATGTTGCACGTTGCAAGTGGTACATTGAATGTGGCACGTTGTCAGGACCTTTGTCATGCCCTGTGAACTGTGATTGTTATATGGAATAAAAGTGAGGGCGGATGGAAGAGTGAGAGGGTTCTGTGTAATGGCTTCATGTAACTATAAAATGTATAAGTTATGCGCCATTGCTAGTGGGTGTGGGAGTGGGAAGAGTACGGCACTAAAAACCCGCACAATGACAGCTCAAGTGCAAAACACAATTTGTATTCTAATATACTACTGTACACAGAAGGAAAAAAGTGTACTGAAACTTCAAATTACAATACTTAGTTACAGCTTCGATTCATTCGATTTATTTCTTTAAGTTAGAAATTTAGGAGTAAAGAAGTACAGTTAAGTAGGCAGGTTATAGCTTGAAACGACTTTTGAGTCTGGAATGCAATAAAGATCTCCAAAAAATTTAATTAGTTATAGGAATAAGCATTATTTGTTATTTTAAAAAAATATTATAATGAAACCAGTTGAAAACTTGACAGTCTTCTATTAAGCAAAATGGAATTCTAGAATAAGTACAAAATTATTGTTAGACTGATAAATTCCAGATGGAGCTGGGTGTATTTGTATCAATGAAATAGTAATCGAGAAAATATTCAATCTATTTGCTTATATTTGCCTATATACATTATCATAAGAAAGTTCTAAATTTTTGCTTAAAAAGATACTTTTTTCTATGGAATTTAGTCCGCCGATCTCTTAAATATTGCAACACGCTTAAAATACAATAGAATCCGGTTTTAACGACACTCTATGGATCCACGTTATATTCGGTTTTCATATATGTAAGCTTAAATTTTCATCAGAATAACCGAACGGATGCAATTAGAGAACTTGTTACAATCGGATTCTACTGTAGTTTCGAATAAGATTCGAAAAAATTCAAAACTTTATATACAACCCCTTTATATATTGTGTTCAGATAACTTTTATCTAGTAAATTTAGAAAAAAAAGCCGATTATTTGTTAAGATATAAATATATCGAATATGCTGAATTCAGATGAAACCTTGTATTAAAAAAATTTGAATTGTTTTTGGAGAAACGAGTTTATTAAAAGCGTAAAAACTTAGTTTTCATTAACAATTTGTCTAGTTAATTTATATGAATGTTTTGAAATTTCTTCCTTTTACAATTTGAGATAACTGCATTTTTTCATAGATCAAGCTCCTGGATTTATATGCATATGTTTTCTACTAACCAATATCGTTGCAAAGTTCTCTATGCCCAAAGCTCGCAATCGAAAAAGCTGCTGCCAAAGCTTTCACTCACTTTAAGTGCATATCATTCGAGCTAACTGTTTCAGGTCTAGCTCTTTAATAAAGGTAATATATGTATGTATGTCTACTATTGACCAATGCCACCGTAAAGTTCTTTGTGTTGAAAGCTCATCTCAAAGCTCTCGCCAAAGTTTTCTCTCACTTCCAGTGCTTTAAAGCAGTTGAATATATCTTACTGTAATCTTTGAATTGATCAGCCAAAGTGTCTGCAATGCTTGAAACCAAATGAGCAACGAGTAGTTGTCGAGAGCGGAAAAGGGAAAGGAATGGGGTAGGGGTAGAGAGGGTGGTGGAGGTGTGACAGGCACTTTTCCTGCTTTGATTCGCATTGCAACTCAATATGACATGTGTAATCTTCTTATGGGCAAACAAAATGACATCTTTGCTGGCAGCTGGCAAGCAATCGAATCGAGTCAAAAGCAGCTGCAGCAACTCGAACCACCTTGAAAGCAGGTGAGCCACCCAACTACTCAGCTGCACCACCTACCTACCTATGTACCTACCTACCTACCTGTCTGCACCACTTGACTCAATTTGTTTTGTGTGCGTCAAATTGGACAGCCAAATTGTGGCATAGTCAGGTGGCAATGTTGCCTTAATCTGCGAAAGCAGCAACATCATGAGGCAAGCGTCTCTCCGTCTCTCCCTCTCTCTTTCTCTTTATCACTCACTCTTTCTGTCTCGTTTTATATCGCTTTATCCAAGGACTTTTCCTGCTTACTTTGTGCTTCGACTAAAGTGACGACACATGCTGCGTATGTGTGTGTGTGTGCATTTACATATCGTCTCGTATCTTGGACTTATGCCAGTCTTCCAATCTAACAGTTGCCCCTCCTTCTCCCCGCCAATATTCCTCTTTGGCACCTCTTTCTTTCGTTGTCGTTGCAGCTTTTATGCAAATTTACAAAGTGCAAATTACACGCTACTAAAGGTTTTTCTTTGGCTCGCTGGCGCCCTCTATCGGACGCTTGTGTATGTGTTGGTAAATGGCAAACTTAAAAATTCTATTCAAAGTTTTCCATATCCTCCTTTCCCCCCCCCCCTCCCCCACTGCCTTACCGCTAGCTCTTTAACCATTTGCTATTTATTTATTTCTTTCCCTTCACGCTGTGTTTTCTTCTTTTTGGCCCATCGTACATCGCACAATGGGGCTAAAGAATCTCAGTTATCGGTGGATTGCTGCCATATTGGGCAAATGTCTTTATCCAGCTTCAATACCGCATTGAAATCGAATGTCTTTTATCGAATGCAGTCAGTTGAATGCATTGCAAAGCCAACGATTTGCTTACATCATTAACGATAAACACACCTGGCTTATCGGTAACAAAAGCTATCGATTATTGCCGATTGTAACATTTTACAGCATCTAATTAAGTTACTTTCAAGACAGTATTCAGTTAGGGCAACGCTTTTCAAATGCTTTCGTTCAAGGATCTTAAAGAATCTAGTAATCGATTATCGGTTCAGATATTTATCGATGGTATATTAAAATGTCTAGTATTTTGTTAAGTTTCTTAAGACATATTGTATTGAAAAATAACCGATTATTTGGTTAGATATTTATCAAATTGCATGACTTCAAACTTATATTTAAGTTAGAAAAACTCTTTTCGATAAATTTTTCTTAAGAATCTAGTAAACGAAAACTATCCAATTATTTGTTGAGGCATTTATCGAATTTTAAGACTAAAAAGTCTAATATTTGTTCAATATTCTTAAGGAATGTAGTAGTTAAAAATAAACCGATTATTTGCTAAGACAGTTTTCGAATTTGAAGCTCAAAGAGCTATAATAAAATTCCATAAAAATCTAGTAAACGAAAGAAAAGCCTATAATTTGCTAAGGCATATATCGAATTGGCAGATTTCAGATCAAAAAAGTTTAAAAAGTGTTTCCTAAGATAATAAACAAATTTTCGTTTTCAAGAACTCCAGTTAAGATTTCTTATAGCTTAACCGATGTTAAATTCAATGAAAAGTCAGATAATATTTAAGTGGACTATGAAAAATGGTCTTAAATATACTCTAATCGCTTAGCTACTTCTTTATACCTGATAATTGAATAACTCGAAAGAACTTCAAAGTGTTTCCCGAATGCATTCAATGAATAACCTTTGTGAATCAGTGGCGAACTTGAGCTAAAAAGAATCGGTTTATATTCGGTGTTAGAAGTTTAGGTATCTTATTTACTTACTAATGAACTTTCTTTGGTACTCCCTTTCCTTTTACTTCCATCTCTTTCAGACTGTCTACAAAGTTTGTGTGCGATTTAAATACTGTTTTGCCCCATTGTACACATTTCAATTTTTTTGCCTCTTTAATATTTTCTCTATACATGACGCCTTTTTTTTAACCTTTCCGAGTAAGATGTGAAAATGGGCGAAAGTGCAGGAAACATTTCATCAGGCGTACACCCTTCCCCCCCTTCCACTCTACACCTCTGCAGCCTAACCGCTGCATTTCCCCACCCCCGCTCACCTCAACCCCCCTTGCCCTCGCCAACTGCTCTGCCGTAAATTCTAAGGCCGTAAAGACTCGCTGGTAGCTAACGCTACATAAAGCACATTTATCGTGGTTACAAAAGCGTAAAAGAAAAGTGTGGCGCACTGTTACACCCCTTCTGCCCCCTCTAGTAGACCCCTGGCATTTTCTTTGCATGCTGTCGCCTTTTGCTCCATCGTTGAAAAATGTTTCAAAAACTGTTTCAGGCTAAATGAACATAAAGCGAATGGAATATTTTTGCCAAGCGGTTCCCCCCAGCCCGCTAGCCCCTAAATCCCCCCACTGCCTGCAACGCCCATGGCCTGCAGCCTTGTCTTTGTTTCTAGCAAAGCAGTGATGGTGGGATGAGTGGGAGGTGGGGGGACCGTCTTTCAGCTGCTCATCGCAAACGTTGTGAAAATAAAGCCAAATTAAAATTATATACTCTTTTTTACTCCACTTGTTGTGTGTATAGGTGTGTGTGTGTAGGTGTATGCCCTTTTGTTGCATGTGCAAATGTCAACTAAGTCGTGCTCAATTTTTATGATGAGACGACGATGAGGTTGAGAAGGCGGAGAATGGAGAGTGGAGAGCTTGAGAAGGTTGCTACATCTGCCTTCAGTCTCTGCTCCTGTTCTTGGCACTTTGTGTGTCGCGGTAAGCCAAAAGCCTGCAGCATGTTGCAACAACAGCAAAAACAAAAGCAAAAAGCTACAAGAGCGTTGCTAAAGAGTGCACGACTTTGAAACACCCATGAAATTCGTTCGAAAGAGCGAAAATACAGAAAAGAAGAATTTCGATCATCTGTTGTAATATGTTCGTTATCCTTAATCTAAGTACAACTTAGTCTTAAATTAAGTTTCAAAGTACTTTACATAAGTTCTGCAGATCACAATTGGAGATCTTGAAACTATAGCTTAGGTTCTGAAAATCTTAAAATAAAATGTAAACAATCTTACTTTAAGGCGGTAAATATATTAATTCAAGACAGATCCAACTTATTTGCTGATTCTTGGAGCTAAATTTTATGTTCATATATATTTTAGCCACAATTTATTTGAAAATCATCTCAAAACTTAACTTTTCGCTCAGTGTAGGCAATAATTTGCAAGCATATTGTCCGAGTGTGATGAAACTTTGAAGAGAGGTTATCGAACTTGATTCTAATATATTTGTATTAAGCTTAATTCGTCTAGTTTTTAAATGGATGCTTTGTGAAGCATTTATATGACACATATGACATGAGTAATGAAAAGAAATTTCTCTCAATATTTGCAGTTTTTGGACATTCTTTAAACGATCATTAGTATAATCGTTGAATATGTCATGCCCAATTACACAGTAGATAAATTTATTTGCTTGTGCACAAACTAAGTATACCCCACACACTAAGTATAAAAGAACAGACGCCAGACAGCCGCAGCAGCACAAGCAGCATCCTTTTGCAGTGGGTGCAGAAAGTGAATAGGAAAAGAAGCTGCCTCTTGGGCGCTTTATGAATGGCCGCCACGCCCCTCTTATGCGGCACCACCCACGCCTCCACTCACCACTACCCACTGCCCCACTCTGTGGCAAGCTGAACAAACTTGGCAAAGAAAAGAAATTAAATGCACTTCCTTTATGCGCGAACTCAGCTCATATTTTTGAGGCGCCACCAGGCAATGCTCGCTGCTCTTACCCTCTTCTTCCTCTCTCCCCTCTCTTTCTCTTTTAATGGAGCTTAACACACAATGCGCTAATAATGAAAGTGCACTTTTGACACAAAAGGTGGCTGGCTGCCTGGCTGCCTGGCTGGCTGTGTGGCGACAATGCCTCTGCCTCTGCCTCTGACTCTCGTTCCCTGTCTCTGTCTCTCTGTCTTTGTCTCTCTTTCTCTAGAGTCGAGAGCAGCTCCTTGACTGGTTTATTGCTCATTCGCTGCAACGGCGATTAGTCCACAAATAAAGAGAGAGCAAAGAAGAGCAGCCAAAAAAAAATTAAAAGATAGCATATAGAGAGAGAGAGAGAGAGAAAGAGGGAGAGGGAGAGAGTGGGAAGAAACGGTGGATGACCTCGTATAAGATTAGAAATTTTGTGGCATTGCTTTCACTTCATTGTTCTCCCCCGTCACAAGGCCAATGGCAATCACTCGGCAATGCTGGCAATAGCTGAGATTACTTTTGCAAGCTTTTCGTTCGTTGGCTTTGCCATTCGAGATGACGTCATAATTTTAAGTGCGCTTCTCTTGCATTTTATCGAAGCTAAAACTGATTGAAAAAGGTAAAGCAACGGAAACAAGTAGACAAGAGAAGTGCCTGAGAGAGAGGAAGTTCAAGAAGAGAAGTTTTTAGATTTTTGTCAAGTTTGTTGACCAAAACATTTGAATTGATCAACATCCCTCTTTCTCTCTCTCTGTCTCTCTCTCTCTTTGTCTCTCTCTCTCTAAACCATCACCTCTGACACTCTTGACCCTCTGCTATCTGCTATCTGCTGGCATTATACTATATCAAAGACAACTCAAAAGCGCTTCAACAAATTTTTGCCAGCTTCAAGAAACTCAAAAGACTTTGAGTGACTTCGTCTAACGCGGCGTATGAGTAATGTGTGTATGTGTATGTGTGTGGCAAAGGTCAAGAATGGCAGCATAACAAACAAGCAAGGCAGCTTAAAAGGTCGCCCCTTAGTTCCAGGGAGGCGTGGCAGGGCGGCGTGAGTTTGTCGTCTGCAGTAAAACTAAATCAAATAAATAATAAATGAAACGAAACGAATCAAATGCGAAATAAAAATCAATGGCACTCACCACTTCAATGAATTGGAATACGCATACACACACACATACCCACAGACACACTTGCCACACACACACACACACACAGATATACTTGCCACACATGCAATTTGCTTTTCGGTTTGATTTAAAATAAAATTGTGCTTCATTGAATCGAATTGAAGCAGCAAAAATGAAACGAGTTGAAGCAGAGTGACAACAAACACACACACACCCATTTTCAGTCTCTACACTGAGAGAAAAAATGTGTGCTACAACTAAAATTTAAAAATTTCAACTACAAGCATTCGTTTACGAATATAAACTTAAAACTAAACGTAACTCATGCGCTTTAATGTCTTAGATTGAGTAGAATACATGGTATTCATACACTTCCAACATTTGTGATCGCATATGAGTCTTTTTTGAGTCCTCTATCTGATTGTAAATGATCACAAATGGCTGAGTTGTCGGGCGAAATTGTTACCCTAGTCGCGATTCTGCTTGAAGAGTGTCGAAGTCTTTTGTGAAACCTTTTTCTAATCAGTAATAATTAACAATTAGCGATTTTGTTATTACACTAAAAATATATCACATTTTTAACAAATGGAAGAGTCATTCACGAGTCTTTCTTTAAATCGAATCAAAACGACTCCAAAAAAAACTCATTGATATGATTTCTCTTCCAACAATCTTTCAAATGATGGGCGGATAGCCTTATAAATAATTGCTATAACTAAGTTAATAAATATAATTAAATTTCGTAAAACTTTATAGTACATTTTTTCACCAAAAAGAGTGTTTAAAAAAAATAAATTATTTTGGTGTATATATATTTAAAGCAAAACGTATTCATTTGAATTGAATATGAAATGGATTTGTTTGAAAGAAGAGCTAAATTTAATAAAGCAGTTGGGATCTAATCTATGCTTTAATGCTCATTAGCTATAGTATTTTGCTCAGTGTACTTACCCAAACACACATGCACTGAATGATTGTGCAAATAAACGTCAGCTGCAGTTGTGGAAAGACCACGACTGCACTGCCTCGACATTTTGGTCAATTGCAATTAGAAGTCGGTGCAACAAAAAGCCAAAGAAGAAGAGGAGAAGAAACTGAGGAGAAGAAGAAGAAGTAGTGACACACACACCCACACTTGCATTTGCTTGAGGGACGAGTGCACAAATGACCCAAATATGGTACATTATGTGTGTTTATGAGGGCAACATGGAGAAGCGCTCAGGAGAAGCTGAAAAAAGCAGAAGAGAAGTTAACAAGATCGAGCTGAAGAGCAGCAAAGTAGGCACAGATGTTGTGCTGTGTGTGTGTGTCACTGGTGGGTTAAGAAATTGCAACACTTGAAAAGTTGAAAATGCTTTTGCAGAACTTTGGGCAAAAGTTCGAATAGCCAGCAGCAGAAGCTATGCAGTGAGTTATACATATGCCCCCTACATAGTCCCTTCCATAACAACCACTATATCCCACTCTCTCTCTCTTCCACTCTCTCTCTCTCTCTCTCTCTGTCTCTTTACTCACTCCAACTTGCAGCAGTTCGGCAATAATTAGTGCAAGCCATTGCGCCATTTGAAACTTGAACTTGGAACGCGCCACACTGCGGCATTTTGTTTCGATGTGTTGTTGGTTTTTTCTCGCACAGCGTTGCCACCGTCCTCCAAAAAAAAAATAACCAAAAATTCAAGACAACATCAAAAAAAATATATATTTTTTATTTTGGCCTTGTCCAAATTGGCAAACTGTAAAACCGGATATCGGTTCTTGCTTCTCGATTGCTCTGCACGATTTGTTGTTCCGTTTGCCGCCTCAATAGCTGCTGCTGCCAGGGTTGCCATGGTTTCGCCACTGCTCATTAAAATAAATAACATTGTTTTCGAATTTCATGTTTCGTTATTTTCTTTCATTCTTTGTGCGACTTTGCGACCCGTGTTTGGTATTAGGTTTTCGGGTCTGATTGTGATAGACCCACGCAGAAAATAGAAAATAAAAAAAAGATATATGTATTTTTGAAGGCTTTGCAGGGACTCTGGACTCTAGACTCTGTACTCTCTATTCAAATATGAATGGGAGGCATTGGTGGGAGAATGAAAAACATGACTGTGCAATTTGTATTGTATTCAGATGGCGGCAAATCTGCTTTAGAAAAAAATATATATACAACTATTTTTATTTTTAAGCTGTGCAAAAATATCACATTGTCGTGGCGAAACTATTATATCGGTATTAAATTTATATTTTTCCTAATTTTCTTTTGTCAATTGAAATGTTTTGTGGTCTTCGATTGTTATTTCCATAGATGTTTATTTGAAGAACGTTGACGTTTTAAATCGTTTAACGAATCGTACAAACTTGTATATTTTAAGTATATTTCCCAAAAATATTTATCATAGATGTTTTCTTTCTATTACAAAATACTTATATACATAATTTGCATGAAATTTTTCAAGTTCTTTAAGCATATCTTAGAGTTGTGTTTTTTGCTTGCTGAGCATTGCGATAACGATACATTTAACTATCGCTCAGCTCAGCAATTGATAAACCCTGCACAGTTTTTCTATATATATTTACTATATACTATTACTACTATATATAAATAATGTATACATATGTACAAATAACTTAATTTGTAGCTGATTTCTTGACCGCAGCTCAATGAGTTTCTTTTTCATTCACTTCCATCAATTTCCCAAAGAAGATTTCGATTTCAATTTTGATTTCATTTTTTTGTGCTCTTCGGGACCAAGTGGTGCCGAAAACTGACAGTTTCCATTTGGTTTCGCTATATATATTATCTATATAAATAATCGATTTCCCGCGCCCTTTCATTGCTGCGTGTCAAGTTTTTTACTCTTTGCACCTGTACAAAGAAATGAAGAGAAAAATGTGAAATGTGACAAAAACAAGCTAAACACTTGAGCATTTAGCTAACTTTTTACTTTGTAGCCAAAACACAAATACAAGCACAGAACACACACACACACACACAAACAGATACACATGGACAGAGACTGTGAAAGTATAAATAAGATTGAATACATTTATTTGCCAAGCTGTTTTCAATAATTGAATTATCCAAGCAAAACATTTTCACAACAAATTAAAACTCAACAAAGTAAACACACACACACACACAGCTAGAGAGACATAAAGTCATCTTGTGAACATTTATCATCCACATTTTCGCTCACTCTTCAAACTTTGCATAAACTAAAATATTTATGAATATTTTTCTCCTCAATTCTCAATATACATACGTACATACTATATACAGCATACGTTTTCCTTTTACTATTATGTTTATTATTATCTCTTTATCGAAACTCTTTAAGAGTTACAAATACAACAAAAGAAAACAAACAAAAACAATAATTAAACAATTGACAATTTAATAACTTTTATGCATATTTATTTAAAGTTATCAACCAAAAAAAAAAAAAAAATACAAAACGTTTTTCTATGTATATTTAAAATATATATTATATATATTCATAACTCGATGTTTTTTTAATATACTTTAATTTTATCATTTAAGAAACCACAACAACAACCAAAAATCAATATATAGAATGTCAACCTAAAAACATACAAGAATATTAATTAAGAAATCAATTCGAAACACGTAACTAACAATTAACTTTTCTCTTTTACAAACCAAACAAAAAAAATCACTTCGACAATTTCTCCAATAAAAAACAACGTTTCTGCTGCGGACTTGGATTTGGATTTGGGTTTGGATTCGATTTGGATTTGGAACGGAACAGTCGTGTTTCGGTAATGCGCGGTCAGGTGATAACTCCCCAGGGTCTGGGCATCGTTGGCATTCGTGTCTCTGTGGACCGTGACTCACGCTTTGGCTTCACGCTGACACGACAGGGCGGCTGGTAAGTAAAATAACTACGGTATATTTTCTATATAAATCCAGTATGTTATATTTGAAGTGTAGAAATCTACCAGTCACTTGCAGTTAAGTTTCAATTTTAAAATGTAAATAAAACTAAGCTGTGATAAATTTCATTAAGTGGGATTAAAATTGCTAAAAGCCACTTTTAAATTGCTATAGATTAGCTAATAAATACTTAATGCACTTAAGTCCTTTGCAATCTGCTTAAAAAAAAGGTTGCAAGTTGATGATTTAAGTCGATTAAATGTATCGGTGTTTCGTTATCCTTCAATTGAGTAGCTATTTTTGAAGCGATTTACTGTTAATACAACTAATCGTTTATGTAATATTTTTTAGCTGCACTTTAATTAATTTGTTTTGTTTTTGCTTTTTGATGTTTTTTCCTTGTGGCGACGACGTTTTTAATCTTTTTGGCTTACTTCAAATGCAAATTACTTACGTATGAGTAATTTTTCATAATTTGTCAGCCATTTGGCGCTGCTTCTTCTCGGCTCCAAGACACACTCTCTCTCTCTTTCTCACTCTTACTGTCTGTCAGTCTGACGTTACTTGGCCAGCTGCTTGGGCTTTTTCTTGATTACATTTTGTTAATAGAATTTTGTTGGTCGCCGGCCAAGTGCGCAGCCAGATAAAATAAGTTATCACTTTTTAATTAAATCTTTCACTTTGATGTGACCTCCAAGACACTGGGCATCTACAAAGGGCAAGGCAAGCGAGAAGGAAAGAAAAAGCGAGAGAGAGAGAGAGAAAGCTAAAAAGAGATAGACAGATATTGTGTCTAAATATACTACTCTACCAAATGTGAGTTATGTTTTAAAAAACTCAGGCATATCAAAATATATTACTGTGAACTTCAGTCCACGCTAGTGACGAAAACAAACCGAAAGCAAACACAATCGCAGTGCAGTTTGCTGGCGTTCCGGTACTTCTATATACACTCGATAATGTAAACATAGGACAAACATTGTTCCATGAACCGTCTCAAAGTTTATAATATATATTTTGTGAGTTGAATATACGCTTTCGTTCCTAGATAGATAAGATGTTTTTTACTAAATAACATTAGTTTTAAGGGTGTATGATAATGTTTTATGAAATTGGAAATTGTTCGACTGCCTTTTCAATGACAAACCTTATATACTACTCAACTATTTATAAAGCTTGGTCTCAAGTGTGGCTCTCTTAGATGCGAGTAACTCAACTGTAGTCTCTCTTATTCGTAGACTTCTGATTTTGAAATGTAAATCCCAACTGGCTGTTCAACTCTAGCAATCAATTTTCCTGTTTCCAACAGCTTTCCAGAAATACAGTCATGATCGGTAAACAGTTTTTACCAAAGATTTGTAGTACCACTTTCTGTTACTTGGCTATCTTAACCAAATTTACAGAATATGTATTGTATATGTAAAGTTATTAAATTTGTTTAAAAGCTGATAATTATTCCACTTAACTATAGCAAAATTGATCAACCAAAATAGGTAGACAGAACTCAAAGCTGCAGATAAACTCTTCAAATGGAAAGATTGCTTTGAGCCAAATAATATTCAGCATTTGATTTGAATTACTCTAAGTGGCTTGCTACTAAACTCTGATCTATTAGCTATTATGGCACAGACAGACATACATAAATACACATTTTGTAATCAGCGTACTATGCTAGACACAAAAGCCAATGAAAAATATATCACAAGCACATTTAAGTTGTCATTCGCCTCGCATCGCTACACATTTCGGAAATTTGCTTGATAATTTTAAATCAAAAACACACTCACACATATACGTATGCAAGGAAAATGGGAAAACTAGAAAATGTAGATAAATGTGACGAAGGAGGAGCGACAGAGGGTAGAGGGGGATGGAGCGCATGAATCCAATCCAATTCAATCCAATATATCTAATATAAATATTTTTGCAGTTGTTTTTGGTAAAAAGGATTTCCGTTGTTCACAGAGCAAAAGAAGCAGCAGCAGCAACATTATTGTTGTTGTTGTTGTTGTTTTGACATTTTCTTTTTGCCTAGCAGAGTGTTTATATGTGTGTCTGTGGGTGTATATATGTGTATGTATATGTATGTGTGTGTGTTGGCCAATTTAAATAAACATTTCGCACCCGCTTTTACTTTTGTTGCTGCTGCTTCTGCTGCTGATTTTATTATGTCCAACAACAACAGCACACAAATAAAATCTGTGCAGGCAGACAGACAGAAAGACAGACAAACTAACTGTCTGATGATTATTTGTGTTTACTTTACACACACACACACAGAGAGAGAGTGGCAGACACACACATATTATCTACATATCTACATATCTACATATTATATATAGAGCTCGTTTGCTTTGCCCAACAGAAAAAAAAAGCATAGCATACTTATGTGCGCTCATGTTGTTAGAGGGTGTCTGCAGATGTGAGATTGTGTGTGTGTGTGTGAGATGATTACGTTTTTACCTACTGTGCCATAATTTCTCATTAGCCCAGTGGCCGTTAAATGCCGCTAACGTTGACCATTTTTCACAATTGTTGCTGTTGCTGTTGCTGTTGCTGTTGCCGGATTTTTCTCTCACTTTGTTTTTGGCAATCAGCAGCAACGTAAACAATTATAAAAACACAACTGTCTGTTTGTCTGTGTGTGTGTCAGTGTGTGTGTGTGTGTGTGTATGTAAGCCCCAGAAAACATAAAATCACAAACATGTCCTGATTTTGCTTTTGCCTTCAGTCCATGTTTTGCTCCACTCTCTTTCGGCTACTGAAGTTCAAGCCAGGCATCAACAGAGCATAAATTTTGCAGTTTTCTTTTTATTTATTTTTATTATGACTACTTTGTTGTTTTCTATTTTTCTTATATGCCCTCTCGCTCTCTCTCTCTGTCTAACTCTCTTTCCGGCGTATTTTAAAGTTTCCCTTTGTGTAGAATGTCTTCAGCAACATTCTTACTTTTAGCTGTGCAATAATTTCTGTTTATGTTCACATTATTTTTAGCTCAATATGGGGAGTTAACATGGGGGGCAGCTTACATATTGTTGGGGCTTACTGCTTACTGCAGCTGCAGCACAGTGCTCTATAAAATTAAATGTGCAGCCTTCAAAGTCTTAACACACAGTGAGCAATGAAAATATTGCGCCATTGCATGCTATAAACTAAATGCTTTCCCCCCCCCCCCCTAAAAACCTTCCCCTGTTCCTATTGCACATTACCCATTCGTATGCCCATTGTGTCCGATAAGGTTATAAATGTAAAGCCCTTAGCTATGCTATGCGCAAGGAAATCAGTAGAGCCTGTTAAAAGTACAGTGGGTAAACTCCAGAAAGAAGCAAGAAAAGTAAATCAAGAAAAGTCAAGCAGTGGACAGTGAAAATAGACATGAAATGTGTGTGAGAATTAAGAGGAGAAAAAGTGCAAAAAGAGAAAGAACCTTAGAATATGAGAAGCATAGAATTGAAAGTATCGGTAGGTAATACCAAGTGGAGAAGTTCAAAACGAATAGACACAAAAGTCAACTAACGGAAATTTAAAACTTTCAGTAGAAGTTATATGAAGAAAAAGATTTTTTTCGTTTGTTTTATTTTTACATCTAATTTAGTTCCAATCCGTTCGAAAACCTTTACCACTCACTGTCCGCAACAGCAATATCGTCTGGTCAAGTACAGACTGCAAATTTGGCTACTGTTTCCACTTGTGTGTGTTCGTATGTTGGCACACTGTTTGGCGCCACTGTTGCTTGGCTGTTAATTCGTTTTGTTGTTGCCGCTGTTTCTCTTAATGTTCGCGAGTGTTTGTTTTTATGACTTTGTATTTATAATGTTTATTTCAATTCTATGCCCTTATTAAGCTTCACACACACGCCCACACACACCCCCGCACAGCACACAACATGTTGTTGTTGTTGTTATTATGAAGCCATTTTTAGTACCATTTTTATGCCCTGTACCCTGTATTGCAATCCAAAGGGTGTATAACAGGCTGAATCTAATTCCGTTTGAAGTTAGAGAAGTAGATGCTAAAGTAGTTAAAGTCTGTGGAAGTCTTCATTGACTTTACTCCAGTAGCTTCTCACATGGCTTCTCACATAAGCGCTGAATAGAAGCTGAAGAACTTATAGTCTGTGAAAGCCGTCACTGATTTTTCTCCATTTGCTTCTCACATAACCGCTGAATTCCATTTTCTCTCCGAATAAGTTAATTACGCTTCTCCTTAAACTTCTCTATTTGTTTATTTATTTAATGTCAGACTATGATCAGTCGACATATTTAATATTAAAGTTACAATAAAAAAAAATTTAAGTTTAAAATTATATTTAAAATTTAAATTCATGCTTATGCCTCTTTCGGCACTTCTCTATGTTTGCTACTTTGTGCTCTTTTCTCATATCTTTCTATACTTCTCTCTGGTCTTCTTTCAAAATTACTTACTTCAGTGCACTTCACTTATCTCACTTCTCTAGGCACTTCTTTCGCGTAATTTTTATTTGAAAAGACCACACTGCGTATCTTTAAGTCGCGTCTATTCTGTCCACTTGTGTAATTTTTTCTTCCTACTGCTGATGTTGTCCATGTTGTTGTTGTTCTAGTTGTTGTTGTTCTTTTGACTGAGTTTATATTTAGCTTATTGTATTTTTCATTTCATATCGCATACTGTACTATATATGTATATACACACCCACATATATATCCCTATGTGTACCCCATGTTATGGAGTGCTTTCTTTTTTGCTCCATTTGCTGCCCTGTTGCTTGTTACAATTGTTGTGTTGTCCTTTGACATGCATTGTTGGTTGTCGTTGTTGTGATTATTATTAGAGTTGTTTGTTGTTGTTGCTGTTGTTGTGGTTGTTAGCATTGTTGTTGGTGCTGCTGCTGCTGCTGCTGTTGTTGTTGTTGTTGTTGTTGGTGTCGTAATAAAGGTAATAAAAGTCATTATTGTGTGCAGCAGGGCATTATTATCGTTGGTACTTTTATTTCTTTTATGGCAACGTATTATTATAGATACATATGTATATGTAAGTGGGGGTGTGTGAGAGTGTGAGCATACTTATCGACATTACTATACACTGCTTTTCACTCTACATTTGACTGCAGTTGCTTTGTCATACTTAGCATATATATGTATGTGTAGTTCCGATATTCCGCAGTGATGCAATCATAATCAAATACAACGATTAGTTTCTATTATTTTAGTTTATTGTATTGTATTTTGCCTTATTTATTAATTAATACGTAAGTTTGAATATAAGTGTGTATCCCTCGAAAAATTGGCATCGACTCCTTTGTTCATTCATTTAGTTCATCTGCCGTTAAATGATTTAGTTACTAGTTCGTGCATAATAGAGTTTAATAACGGAAACCTCTACGCGTTTTTCGTGAGCACTGATGTCATTTCAGCTTTTTTCACGCCAGATCTGGCTGTTTTGAAAATGCGATTGCGGGAAAAATTTGAAAACATCGGGTAGCAGAAATTCTAGCTTTTTTTACATTACTTTTTCGTAATATTGTGAGTTGTTTCTTTCGTGTTTGACGGTTAAAAATATATTTCTATTGGTTAAGTATCAATATTTACTTTTATCGAATAATTTTATTTATAATTCTTTGTATATTGATGCGTATTCCATCACTAACATTGTGAAATTCGTTCGACAAATAATAAAAAATTGACGATGTTGAAGGAAATATTCAAACATAAAGTGCAAGATGTGTGGCTCAAAAACAAGTAGTTTAGGTATGGACTGAATGATGAAGGATGAATCCCACAGACTGACCGCAGGTGTATTAAAGTTTTATTTTTAAGTGCACTATTACTGCAAAATTATGCGATTTGCCAGCACTCTGTGCTTCAGCTTTTTTTTAGCTGTTTTTTCCCGGGGATTTTTAGAAGTTTTTTTTCGTCAAACTGGCTGTTTTTGCTAAAAAAAAAAAATGGCATCACTGCTCGTGAGTCGTGGTTGAGATTCGAATCCTGCATTGTATGTGTTGCTCTCCCCCACTCTCCCACTCTATCTCTCTCTCTATCTCTCTCGCTCTCTCTCTCAATTCCAACTACGAACAATTACAATCGTAATGTATGGTAATTTTTTTGTTTGTAGCGTGACAACATTTAAATTAAATTAGAAAAAAACAGTTCTAAAAAATGCATTTCAATATTTTTACAGTTGCAGTTTAAGTGCTAAAAGTGTGTGTGTGTGTGTGTGTGTTTATGCTAATTTATTGAAATATTTATAAACGTTTGGTGTTTACACACACACACACACACAAGGAGAAAGTACGTTTGTTTATTACAGAAATTAAATGTAATTATTTATTTACTTTTTTTTTGTTTTTGTGTTTTTGTATTCTTTGTTTTTGTGTGTTGTTTCATTTAATTATATTACCACATCAGCCTCCCATCCCCAATGGACACGCCCCTCCCCCTTCCAAGCCCGCCTACATTTTGACAGCCATGCAATTAAATGGCGGTTGTTGTAATGAAATCAATATCCAAGCAATTTCACAGCTAAATTGCTTTCGCAGGTGTTGAATGCAGTTTCGTTTCGCCAAACGTCGCGTCGCGCGACGAACCGTCTGCCACAATTTGTGGCATGTTCTCATACTCCTCTCTCTCTCTCTCTTCCTCTTCCACTCTCTCTCTCTCTCTCTCGGTGTCTTTTTCTTTCCAATTCGCCTGCCGTTTGGCTCTAGCAGACAGAAACACAATTAAAAATCACATTAATTAAATATTTCCGAAGCAAAAGTTTTGCCATTTCTTAAGCTTTCTGCCCGACTTGACTTTGCCTTTTTCCACAGCTAACACAGACAATTGTTATTGCTGTTGTTGTTGTTGTTCTTTTCCCTTTGTTGTTGTTGTTTCGTGCCATTCCATTCCGTTTCATACCATGTCGTTCCGTTCTGTTCTGTTCGCTGGCCAGCAAAAGTTTTTCGCAACTTTTCTTACGCCAATGCGAAAAATACTCGCTATAATGAAGGCGGCTCTCTCGCCAATCGCCATCATTATATTTAATGCGGCTAACGCATGACCCACAGCAGAGCAGAGGCGTCGTCAAAGGGGATGGGGTTTGGGTGTAGAACCTTTTGGACTTATAACAGTGGTTAAGGTCTTAACTTATGCTCTAGCAATTGTTTGCTCTTCTCCTTTTTTCTACTCGTTCTCAGTTCTTGCTTTTGTTGTATTTGGCAAATCCTAAAGTTTTTCAATTTCAACAAACAATTGAGGTATTATCTTCTCAGGACCAGGCTAACAGACCTAGTCGTCTAGAGGGAGAGGGAGTGAGGGGGTGGGAGTGAATGATGGACTGCATAATTCGCAGCTCGTGCGTCAAACACAGACGTCTCTCAGGGGGCAGTTAAGACAGCTCATAAGGGGTTGCAGGGCAGTGGGGTTGGGGGTTGGGAAGGGAGTTACCAGCTAACCAGAAGTTCATTAAAATATTAATTTGCATGTTTTGTGCCGTGAAATTTGCTGCACAACTTTTTCTGTGGGTGAAAGAGAGGGGGTATTGGGGGAGAGGTTTTATGTTTAGGGTTGTATTGTCTTAAAACGCATCCGAATCGTGTAAGAAACGTATTTTCGACTCCCTGAGTAACTGTAATCGAATTCTACTCAGAAAATTTCTATAAGTCTCCTATTAATATCATTTTGCAACACAGTAGCTCTTGGCATTTGGTCTGCGCAATGATCAGTGCGTGAGAGGATCAGTTGCATACTACTTTCTATACACCAAAGCACAATATAAGCAAAATATACATATACTTATATCATAAGAAATCGACGATCAGCCTCGCAAATTTGATACTATAGTAGTTGAAAATCGAAGGACTTCAATATAGCATACCTAACAGAGCTGTAAATAGTGATTAAATCTGGTTTTCCATCAAATATTTTAATAATCAAGATGTTCTACCAAAACAGCTAAATTGAAACTAAAGGGGGAAAAATTTAATTTGATTGAAAATTGTTTACTAAATTGAACAAGAAATAGTTTTTTAATGGACTTAACTTAAGTAGATAACAACTAATTTAATTTCAATTTAATTTTCTAAAAACCCAAATTTAAAATAAAATAATTAAATACTTCTTGTAAAGGGAATCATTTGACAAATATTTCATTTAAACTCTTTTGCTCAACAGGTTTGATGTGCTGGTGAATGGCGGTGGTGCAGTTACCCTACAATTTCAACGCTCACCCTTCCGCCCACTCACGCGAACCGTTTTTGTGCCATGGAACCGCATTGTGGTGCTGCCACCGGTGCAGATGCAATTGAGCGATGACGATGAGACCACCAGTAGGAATATCAAGTAAGTAGTGCCACACAACTGGGATGCACATTGTGGTGCATATTATAAACTCTTGTTTTTCTTTTTTTAGGGTGGCACCACTGAATCCGGCCCTGACATTCCTCAACTCGATACATTATCATACGGCCGATGAGGCAAATGATGTTAGCAAAGTGTGCATGGATCATGATCATGAGAAATTGAAGCCACAATTGATAAGCACCTGGATGCCAAATGGAGTCGGTGCGATGCCCGGAAAGCGTGTCATATTCGCCGAGACACAGGTGAGTTTTGCCTTTTTTTTTTGCTGTTTTTAGTTTCACTCCAAATACGAATCCAACTTTTATTTGTACACCTACTTTTTGTGAAGTAGCTTTCACCTAGCACTCCTCACTTTCTAGCTTATACTCTCTCTGCCTCTCCCTC
Organism: Drosophila tripunctata; assembly: GCA_035047385.1. Classification (NCBI taxonomy): domain Eukaryota; kingdom Metazoa; phylum Arthropoda; class Insecta; order Diptera; family Drosophilidae; genus Drosophila; species Drosophila tripunctata. The sequence continues at coordinate 2,769,931 of JAWNPS010000210.1, read as the reverse complement.
TCTCTCTCTCTGTGTGTCTGCTTTCAATCTGGCTGTTGCGTTCTCATTCTAATGCCACTCCTAATTAGCGGTCCTGGCAGCAGCTGGACTCTGCGTAGTTTTAATTAATTTAAAGTTCGCCTTAATGACATTATAACTTTGCATCTAACACGACGCCCAGGCACAAGCGCACACATTAATTCTTCACAGAGAGCACTAGAGGAAGAGAAAGAGAGAGAGAGAGAGAGAGAGAGAGAGAGAGAGAGAGAGAGAGAGAGAGAGAGAGAAACAGAAAGACAGAGAGAGTATTACATTTAATTGCTGCATTTCGACCCGTGTGCCAGCTGTGACTCAAGTCGACCACAAAGCTTAATAACCAACTCACTTAGTGGCAGCGACAATTGTAATTCTCATATTCTCTCTCGTGTCTCTCTCCCCCCTTGCTTTATTCTCTGCATTTTTTAGCTCATTTTGTAAATGAACTAACTTTTTACCTCTCCCCCTTGAGTTATGCGCCTTTGTTGCAACTTTTCCATGTAAATTTTCTTTATGTTTTTAAGTTTCCTTTTTTGTTTTCTTTTTTTGGTTAAGAGTCTGTCTTTATAGCACTGTTCTTTCTTGATCATAGTTATACTGTCTTTCGTCTTTTTACAAACTCCTTTGGTGTTATATTTTTCCCTACCTTCATTTATTTAATAACACATTTCTACAACTACAGATTTCTTGCTTTCTGCAGTCTCCTTATATTCTATTTAATCTGCTCTGACCCTTTCTAATCGAACAGTAAAGTGGAATCACTATAGAGTCTTCTTCCCCTAACATATTGCAACAGCTAGGAATCCCCTTTTCTACTTCTCCTCCTTCACACATTTCAGCAGTTTCAGGGTTCTTACTTTCCAATAATTCCGATAGTTACCCCTGACTTTCCTTCCTTGATATCTTTCCAAGTTATTTCCTCTTCTCGTTCCCGAGTTCATATAGTTTATGCTTCTCCTTATCTCATTTTCTTTTAAAATATATTTGACTCCCTGGACTTAACCCTTGATTTATTCTGCTCTCTATATCCATCCATCTCTTCCGAAACACAGATTGTGCAAGAGTCCATACAAATTCCCGGCTCAGATTTGCACCTCACCTATCAATCGTCGCAGGCTTCGGGATATTTGAGTATTGTGCGCATGCGTTTGACATCGGAGACAATTCCGAAGACGTTGACCCATGTGCATGTCGGCGTAGAAATCGAGGGTGCTCTACATGTGAAGACATATGAGGCTGATCCGGATCTGATTCATACGTTTGCATGGAACAAGCGTAATGTTTACCGACAGAAGGTTTATGGGGTGACCATTGCACGCATTTCGGTGGGCTACCAGCACACTACGTGCCAGACTCCGGTTTGGATTACGCAAACAGCTAAGCTGCAGGGTTACGATGTGGACATCTCGGACATTGGTGGCTGGGGACTGGACATCCACCATCATTACAACTTCCATGAGGGCATACTACAAAAGGGCGATGGCAGCACACTGCATATGAAGGAATATCCTCGGACCGTTAAGGTCGTCATGGGCACGGGACTGCAGCGTCCTCTCAACTGCCCGGATTACTGCAATGGCGTGGCCAAGGACGCTAAACTGTTGACGCCCATCGCATTGGCAACTGGACCCGATGGTAGCCTCTATGTGGGTGACTTCAATCTGGTGCGACGCATTACTCCCGATGGCAAGGTCTTTACCATACTCCAGCTGAGCGCTACCCAGGTGTCCTATCAGTATTATCTAGCTGTCTCGCCGGCCGATGGTCATTTGTATATTTCGGATCCGGAGCGTCATCAAATCCTGCGTTTGTTGCGTCTCGAAAAGGTCAAGGACCCGAGTATCAATAGCGAACCGGTTGTGGGCAGCGGTCAGCGTTGTATACCCGGTGACGAAGGCAACTGTGGTGATGGTGGTGCTGCGCTCCAGGCTCGTCTCTCCCATCCCAAGGGTCTGGCCATTGCCGCCGATCGTACCATGTACATTGCCGACGGCACCAACATTCGAGCTGTCGATCCCAAGGGCATTATACACACTCTCATTGGTCACCATGGTCATCACAATCACTGGAGTCCAGCACCCTGTTCCGGCACCCTCATGGCCAATCAGGCCCAACTACAGTGGCCCACCGGCCTGGCCCTGAGTCCACTCGATGGTTCTCTGCACTTCATTGACGACCGCCTCGTCCTGCGACTCACGTCCGATATGAAAATCCGCGTTGTGGCCGGCACTCCATTGCACTGCAGCAACAATGGCCAGGACAGTCGTGTGAACAAGACGGCAACGGATAATGTTCTAGGCACCGTTCTGGCCATGGCCTTCTCACCATTCGGCGATCTCTATATTGCCGACAGCGATTCGAGGCGTATCAATTCCATACGCGTCGTCGACACAGCTGGCAACATGCGTTACTTTGCTGGCAAACAGGAGGGCACTGGGTAAGTTATCTCTATCTTATTATATATCTTGTTTATCTTACCATCTGGGTGTTGATTCCTATGGAAACTCAATACGTGAGGCGTTAGGCAAAATACGCTTTCGTTTAAAACTAAAACTGTATGTATGTACATATGTATGTGTGTATTCACCAGAGTTGCATCGTCTCGTTCAGAATTAGTTCAATTGAACTAAGAACGAAAGTGAACGAAAGAACTATACCTCTGATAATAAGTCATTTAGTTCCGTTGTTCGTTTATTCCGCAATCATATTTAGTACCATTCCAGTCGGTTCGTTCAGACTTAAATCTGTTCTACGCAAGTAGAACCGCATAATTCTTCTCACTTTTAATCATTATATTCAACAAAATTATTTTAAATTTACACAAAAAGTGTTGTCGAATACAAATAGTAACTCAATAAGAATTATTTTTAAGTAAATTTAATATTAATATCAAATTAAATAAAATTTAAAAAATAAAATTAGAAAAAATTTGTTAGTTGTTAGCAGTGAGCAAAAGATGAGGTGACTGAAAACGATCGCTGAAGGAACGAATTGGAATGGGACTGCATAAGTCTGAATGAATGAGTCGGTAAAACGAACGCATGAACTTATCCAGTTGTTCGGGAACCATTAAAAATATAACTAGTATATTAAACAACCTAAATATATAAACTAGTATATTAAACAAAATTAACTAGAGTCATTGCAATTTATTATTTTTCTTTTAATTATATTTTCTGAATTATCAAAAGTAGACTAAATAAAATTCGTGAAATAAATTCCAAAAACTAATGGGTCAGCTATTAAAAATTATGTAATAAATGGATTTCTAAACTAAGTTAAAAATACGTTGAAATTCCTTTTGTACATATTAATTTACTCAAAACACATTCATACAATTACAAATACATAACTACAGTAGATGATTCTACCGGGACTTGAACTCGGTTCTCAAATGAGTTTTACAAGAGTTGTGGCAAGTTGTAGCAACTTAGCACACTAAGCCACACTTGCATAAATTCCCAAAAAAAAAAAATAACATCATATAACCCGAAGTACTGAAAAAAATAACCAACTCATTATAACTTAGTTCACGAGGAAAAATGAACAATTGCACTTATTGAGCATATTGAACTGAAAATCTATAGCTCCAACTCTAGTTCTGACTCTTTTGTCCGAATACTGTCAACTCTTCTTTTGTATAAGCGCTGCCAACTTAATTATATACAGTGCTACAGTTTAACACAAACATATCTGTAAATTAATATAAATTCTATTAATATATAAAATTAAACTAAAATTCCCAACAGCTCGGTTAAGTACCAGTGAATTACACATTTGTAAAATACTACAATTTTTTTTTAATCATTTAAAACTAGTCAAATAAGGTTAACAAATTGAGGCACTGTGGTATAATTAGATTATTTATAAAGTCATATACTTATAACATATACTTTCGGAATATACTACAACATATTAATGTACGTGTTCCAGTTGATAGTTTGTTGCGATGTCAATATCGATAGTTGTGTTTTCGTTCAATGTCCATCCATAAGTTGACCCTTTGACCCATTGATGCATTGCGCCTCCGGTTGGGTCAACACAAAGAAGGGTTGCAGGTTGAAATTGTAACTTGTTTATGCGCATATTTGACCCAATTATCAAGGGGGGAATCAACTTCGATATTTGCATTTTGGCAAACGATAGCAGTGCTCTGCTGTGCTCGTTGGGTGGTGCACTGAGTGGTGCACTGGTGCTGTGGTGCAGCATAAATAATAAAAATTCAGCTGCTGTTGCACAAAATGTTCGCAAAATATAAAAGCAAAAGTCGGCCATAAATGAAACTCTGCAAATAGACAGAGACAGAAACATTTGTATGTGCATATGTATGTATATGGTAGTATGTATAAATGTGTATTTTAGGGAAAATCTCAATCGATATGTATGTCGCACTAAGAGTTTACTTTATTTGACTTGATTAAAATGCATTTTAAAGCAACAAAAACGTTGACCAAAAAATTAATTGGAATTTCAAACATTTTCGGGATTTCCCCATTGGCAATGTGTGTGTGTGTGTGTGTGTTTGTGTATTTGTTAGCCACATAAGCACTAGGGCTATTTGTAAAATGTGCTATTGTTTTTGTTGTTGTTAAAGCAGATTTGCAGTTTGTTTAACAATAAACAGTGTTGGCAAGTGCATCAAAATGCCAATGACACAAAATAACTCAATTTATATTTAGAGTGAAGTTGAGCACAAAAAACAGAAGAAAACAAAAAAAAAAAAAAATAGCATAAAATAAATACAGCGTTGAAAAGTGTTACAAGCCTTAAAATAATTAACAATCGAATAAATAATTGATTACAAAAAGTTTTTAAATAATGTTGAACGTCTTTGAAAGTAATTACTTTAACAGACTTGTGCTTTAAAATTTCAAATTAGCAGAAATTGCAAGAAAAGTGGAATAAGTGTGATTGTTTAAACAATATATATTCGTGTATCGAAAGTAATAACAGATTAAAATTGTTTATAGTTTTGAAGAAAGATCTTGTAATATCCTCTGACTTTAATTTCAAATTATATGAGTTCAAATCGGAGTAAGCTCTATAAGAAATTAACATGCATACGTGATTGTATGTCTTTCTCACTCGCTCACACGCTTTACGCTTCGCGTGTGACGGCAGCGCTGCAGCAATACTCTGTGCTAGGCGCGTGGCTGCGTCTCTGTTTAAAATTTACGTTTTTCGATGTGTGATAACTTTCTTGATTATAATCCGATCTTAATGCGATTTGTAGAATCGTTTGGAATTGTTTGTCCCTAAACGGAGGTAAAGTTTCTTAACTTAAGGCTAAGAAATACGTGAGTTAGAGGCATCCACGTCGAAATTTTCTTTGCTTTACCAACTGGGCTGCTAATGCAGATTAATAATATATGAATTATAAACTTTATAAACTCCTTCTGCCTGCTACATACTTATCACAAACCCAGTACACAGCTCCGAGGGTATTAAAACTATGGATAGTGTTTCAAGTCAACTAATTTATAGTCTACAAAGTTTTTGTATTACTGGAAAAATGTTTAAATTAATTCTGTAATGCCCAGACTTCTGTAATGCAAGTAATAATTAAAGTTATAATAGCTGGTGATCCAATTTATATACACACTTAAAGAAGTGTTGTAAAAATGATTAAAAACTGTATAAACATTAAGATTCTATGAATGATTGGATGATGCTTTATAGGCTTTATATCTATATCTGTTAGATGGGTTTATTTGCTCATCCCTAAACACTATTTGCCCATCTCTTTCTCTCTGTTTCTGTTGCAAATTTTGAACCGCAAAAATGTTGCCAACTAAAGCAATTAATTTGGTCTGAGACTGCCCCAAGCGCACCAATAGAGTGAAAGAGAGAGAGCGAGAGCGAGAGAGATAGGTAGACACACGTACACATGCACAGCAAATATGCAACTCTGTGCCGTAGCAGTTTATTTAATCTAATAGAATTTCTATGATGCGCTCAGTTTGATAGACTAGTCTGACGAGCTGAGATTACTATATAGTAATGAAATGGGGGAAGTTAGAGGTTGTGAAAGTAGCAGGTGCTCCGAAACTGTGAAGCAGTTTTTCCTCCTCCTGCTGTTGTCCTTTTTTATTTTTGGGGTTTGTGCAGCAGGAGGCGTGGCAGACGCAGCAGACGTGGCAAAGTAATTAGCAGACACCGCAAAACGACGCGCCAGCGACAGAAACTATAAATCAACCTTTTTATAGAAGAGTCCAAAGAGCGGAAGAGGTGGGGCCATGCGAAAGGGGTAAAGGCAAGACCAAGGGAGCGAATATATGGGTTGCGTTGGTTTAAGGGGCGTGGCAGTTGGTGGTGGCGGTGGCGGTGGCGGTTGGCGATAAGCAAACGAACAAACGAACGAGAAACTCTGCATTTTACTTTTAGAATGTTTATCGAACAAACAATGTCATCATAAATACGCGTCCAAGGGCCAGCACCCAACCCTGGCCCTGCCACCCTGCCACCCCTGAATCCCTGTCACTTTTCCGGCCTGAGCACTTGGGCACTCGGGTAGTTGGAGTAAAGTTGTAGGAGTCCAAAGGCGTGGCTCGCAACATGTAAACGATGCCTGCACCATAGATAACGACAACAACTGGCAGCAGTAGTGGGTAGTGGGTAGTGGGTTGCTATTGAGTGTTTCGTCTGGGTTTGGGTGGTGAAATGGTTTAACGCTCTAAGCATTTCCTGTTGCATTACTAACGCAATCTCAATCTCAATTCATACTCTTCTCTTCTCTCTGGTATCGTTCACAGCACACAAACCTGCGATTGTGCAATTGGAAATGGCAGCAATGGCTCCGCTGCGAGTGGTTTGACTGTGGGCAATGGTGGTGCATATTCAACGACCGTGAATCCGACACGCAATAATGGCGGCACAACGCCAACGACACCATCTGGCGGAAACGGAAATAATGGCAGCTCAGCCAATGGCGGCAATGGCGGCATCAACATCGGCATCATCAACAGTAGCGGTGTTTGTGTCTGCGGTGGCTCCGCTCTTGGCGGTGGCGCTGGCCTCGGTGGTGCCGGCTCCAACTCCAACACTCTGGCTGGCATTGTTGCCGGCGGCAGTCTAATGTCCACCGGACCCACAACTACCACAACGGTCCTACTGGGCGCCAAGACAACAGCTGGCGCCGCCAATTCCAATCTCAATTCTGGTGCCACCCTCAACGATGATGGCACTCTGAGCAACGCGGAGACTCTACTATCCTCCAATGCCCGTTTCCAGGCCATCTCCGCAATCGCTGTGGCCCAGGATGGAGTCATCAATGTGGCCGATCAAGGTGAGTTCAATTTGCATTTAATTCTTTAGTCTTAAGTTATAGTATAAAACATCCGTTTAGTTTCGCGAATGTGGAAATTCTATGAATTAATCGATGACAAGACACTCAAGATCTGCTGAGCAGCAACTTGACTTCGAGTCTTAAAAAATTTCCAAAGAACCTTAACCTGTGATATTTACTCCCTGCCACTCTTATCTTCCCTTAATAATGTGTTCCTATGGTATAGATAAACTAACCTAATAGAGATCAGGACACTAGTCTGTAAATATTTCTTTAAACAAAGTAGAAGTGATGGAAAAGAGTTGGAAGAATAAATTAAGGGGGTAGCGAAATGAAAAACATGCGAAGGAATGCAATAAAGACTCGAAAAAATAAATTCAAATGATGAAATGAACAATTATGTGGAGTAAGAATACGGAGAGAAACAATCGGAAGAGCTATGATAAAAGTAATAGAGGAAAAGCTTAAAAAAATGGTAAGCGAAAACGAAAACGAAGAAAGTGGCGTTAAGAAAGAAGTAAAAATGGGAAAGCAAAGGAAATTATGCCAAGTATTCCGATAGAAGAAGAAGTTAAAAGAGAAGTGATAGGAGAAGCAATTCTAAACGTGATGGAATAAATGAAAGCAGAAGTGATATAAGAAGTGATGGAAAAAGAAAACTGAGAAGCACAATTAGTAGCAAAAGAAAAAATGTAGAATATGGCAACTTGATTGTATGAGATCTGTACTGAGAAAACAGTGTGCAAAAATTTTACCCTAGGTGGCAACGTCAAAGCGAAGAAGAAAAAGAAGCAGTGTGCGATCAGCATCAAGATCGGGTGGTCGTAAAAGAGAAGTCTGCGTGAAGTGTAATTACAGAGTTTTGAATTCGAATTTATTATTTTAAGATTATAAAGCCTAATTACATATTTATCCTTAAGCAAAACCAAAATTGTCGTTAAGCAATGAAAGCTACATATATGTTAATTCCAAAAGTATACATTGTATATCTTCACCTCTTGTGTTGCTGTACTGCACTTAGTAGAAGAAGATCCCAATTCCTCGGTGTACCCTTCTACGAAGACCTCGACAGTCGTCTACTCCACAGGTTGGTTCCCGGTAACTGGGATCAGCCAAAGCAGCTAAAGACACATCGTCTCATCCCCGATAAATCCCAACAATTGCCCCACTCAGTATCTACATTCCCTACCCTAGACGGACATCACAATGGGCCTTATGGGCCCCGAGTGAACTCGGTCATTGAAAGGCTGAGCGGTTTGTATAACCTAACCTAACCTTCTACAAATATATAAAATTTAAAAGAAAAGTGATTGGAAAAGCGAAATAGAAACTTAATAGACAAGCAATAAAGAAGTTGCTGCAAAAAATATAAAGAGAAATACACAGAAGGGAGACTATACACAGAGAGGAAAAGTGGAAACTTGTTATTATTATAAAATCTTTTGTATAGCTTCATTAAAGAGCGCTGTATCAATGGGTTTTCAGCTGCTTTCAGCTAATTATAGTTTAAGGTAGCACGAAGCCTGTGATTTGAGCAGTTTTGAAAGGTTCTGTTTCTGCTGAACCCCTTTAGGAGAACTGCCCGCTCTTGGGTGCTGCTCTCTATTAATGAGCTTTTTTGTCATTGCCCTAATTCTTATCGCCTGTCAACCTTTGATGGTTCCCTTTGTGCCGTCTCTTTCCCTCTTTCTCTCTGCCTCTCTCTCGTTTTTTGTTTCGCTTGTAATTAACGCAACAATTTTTCACACTCACATATGTATTGGCACTTAAGCTGTAAGCTTTTAATGAAGCTTATTTACGTTTTGCTGGAATCTTTTCTCCTCTCTCTGTCTCTCTTTCTCTCTCTCTGTCTCTCTTTCTCTCTCTCTCTCTCTACCCCCTCTAAAACTCTATCTACCTCTGCTCTAACCTTTGAACTTGTCCGCATGTCTTGTCTACACACACGCGTAGCACACGCTTGATTAATGTATGCTCACAGAGCGCAGAGTGGCCACAAATGGTACTGTGGAGTGGAAGGGAGAGGGGGTGGTAAGTAGGGGATAACTTAGCTTGGGTTACGGTACACAAATGGTGAGCAGGTTAGGTTTGGCAGGCGGTTAGGTCAGCCATAGAGCGGGCATTACTTTCGCCAATTTCGCGTCGTGTTGGTAATAAGATTGATTTTCACTTTTTCGCTTTCAACCCACCTCACCGCACCACCCCCACCACTCTCACCGCCCATTTGCTTACACGAAAAGCCAGACAAGTAGACGCGTTTCCGACCTTTGCACCCCTCCTTCTCTCTCTCTCTCTCGCTCTCTCTCTCTCTCTCCAGCTCCCAAGGCAATCACTCACACGTGGCCAATGCCGCCGTCGCCATCATCAGCTCGGAGTAGTAGAAGTAGGTGGAACGGCTGGGAGTAGCAGTGAAGTGGTGCAGGGTTTAGGCTGGTGGTGGTAGGGGTAAGAGTTTAGGCGAAGCAGGACTAAAACTTGATTAATTACAGCCATTGATTTGCTTTCCACGGCTTCTGCTGCTTCTATTGCTGCCGCTGCCGCTGCTGCTGCCACTTCATTGACGTTGTCCGTCCTGCCTTTCATTAATTTGTGTTGCGCGGCAACACCACCACCATCCCCGCTCCCCCCATTCTACTCTCCTCCTCTCTCTCTCTTTCTCTCTTTCTGCGTTTTTGCCTATGCCCTATGTGAGCTGCAACATCGTTAACTTTGCCGTCGTCTGGGCCATTGTCGAAATTTATTAATTACATTTTTGGTCTTATCAAATTACGTTTTGCTAATGCACTCAAATTTATACCTTGCCACGCCCCCATACCTCCCGCCCCTCTCTCTCTCTCTTTCTATCTCTCTCCAATTCTCTTCTTTCGCTTTTGGATCTTGTTTTTTGAGCTTTCGCTTTTGGCCCTTCGCGCGTCTCGGCAAAGGTTGAAGAACTTTGGCTGCGTTATTTATAGGCGGCCATTTTGCTTTTGGCCAACGTTGACTGTTACCTGACGCACTGTATATGTATGTGTGTATGGCTCTGTTGTGTGTGTGTGTGTGTTTGTGTCCTAATTTGTCCTGGTTCGAATTGTGACGGAAATTGGTTTCGCTTTTTACTCGACTCTCAGCCGCTGCTTTCCTTGCTGGCTCGCTTCTCTCTTACCTCTCACCTTACTCTTTCTCTGCCTCTCTCCAACTCTTCCTCTCTCTCTCTCTCTTTTTCTTGCTAGCAATGCTTTGGCCATAATGGCCAATTACAACCGACAACAACAAGAACAACAAAAACAACCACAGGCGGCTGTAACAACTGTTTCAATTGTTGTTGCTGCTGCGGTTGCTCTCAATTATTGCTGCTATTGTTGTTGTTGTTGGTATTGTTGAAATTGACATTATTACTGTTATTATTATTATTGTTGTAACGTTTTTGTGTTTCGCAATATGTCTCCGAAATTTAACTTCCGCTTTTCTTGCTCGCATTTAACAATTTTTGCTCATTTTTCTATTGGAAAATCAAGCAAAAATACAATCTAAATTTGCCAAAAGGAAATGTAGCATTTTCCCCCAATTGCACGTGTGTACACTCAACTGTGTGTGTGTGTCTGAGTGTGTCTGAGTGTGTGTGTGTGTGTGTTTGTTTGTGTACTGCCTTTTACCAATTTGTTTGCAGTTGTTGGCCCTTCTTCGTTCTGTAGTTGAAGATGACAAGTTTCTATCAGTTTTTTTTTCCTAAAAAGAAGGAAATAAGCTCTTTCTCCCTCTTGCTTTGCTTCTTTTACTTCTGACTCTTCCCCTTTTGATTTTCTTAGAGTACTATTTCGTTTTCTTCTATATATTTTATTATTTGTTTGCATTAAACTCAGTTTGTCTACGTGAATATGCAATCGGTTGTAAGTGAGAAGTGCATTCAAGTTAATAAAATATTGTAGCATACTTTTAGGCTCTTTTAAAAAAAAAAAGAGTTGAAATTTGCAAAGAAAAGTATAGGAAACTTGAATAGGTTCAGTGAAAGAAAAGAAAATCTGACGGATAATACTGTCCAGTGATGGAAAAAGTAAGTTTTTCCATCAATTTCTCATAGAAATCCATCTATATTTCCTAACCCAACTTGATGAAATTTTCAGAATCATTTAATAACCATATTTTAAAGTCTATTAGGTTTACTTATTTATATTGTAATAAATATGCAAAAATATAGTATAGGGTATATGGACAAATGACAGAAACATACAACAAACGTAGAGAGAGAGAGAGTGATGAGAAGAGAGTAATTTAGAGTAAATCATATAGAACGACAGATGTCGAATTAGTGATAAAACTACAGAGTGCGTAAGCAATTGCAATTTAAAGGACAATTGAGAACACTTTAGTGGCCAGGCGACCATTTCGCAACACTACAACAAATGATACTAAAACTCAGCGATGCTGAACGATGAACGACCAACAAACCGATAGACCGATAGCCCTAGAAATAACCAAATACCAAAAACCGATACAATGTGAGCGTATGGGCGTGTGCCATAAAAAGCGAGAGAGAGAGAGAGGAAGTTGGAGAAGTGAGTGAAATAGAGATGGAGAGAGCAGAAGTAGGGTAACGGTGACACAATGGGCAACAACCCCTTTTTAGCGAAGCGTCGAGCACAAACAAGTTGTTCACTTTATGGGGTCATTACCATTACATTACATTACATTATGCCACACACACACACACTCACATAGTCACACAGCGAGTGATATACATAGGAAGAGTGAGAGAGAGAGAGAGAGAAGAGAAAAAGGGGGCGGTGGCACGCCCTCGCCAACCTTTGGCATTGCATTGAAATTCGCTCAATTGTTGGCGCTGTGCCAATGTCCTTTTCCTGTCCTCCTCCACAAAGTGTCCCGAAAAGAAAGGAAAGAACATTTCCACCATTATGTTAGCCCCCTCTCTCTCACTCTCTCTCTCTCTCTCTCTGCGTCTCGTTCACTCTCTGCCACTATCTCGCTCGCTCTGTATTTCTGGGTAAATGAACTGTAACGCAATCAAATCAACACTGACAGGCAACCGCAACAACAACAGCTACAATCAAATAATCTATTAAATATTTTATTGTTATATATATGAATATATGTATGTAAGTGTGTGTGTGTGTGTGTATCACGCTAATGATTCAAATTGTAAATTGAAAATTGTAAACGAGTGCATGAATGAATGCTCGTAATTGCAACTGTGCTTGGAAACCAAGCAGCGCGCACAGTTACTGCCAGCAGTTATGCTGACAACAAACTCGAATTAGAGATGAGCGCAAATTTCAATGAGCTTAGTTTAGAGAAGTTAAAAATATAGCTAAAGTTTAGGCAACTAACTGAAACTGAGAGTGAAGTAAATTAAAAGTAATAAACTGCATTTTAGGATTAGTCAGAAACGTGCGGCATGCTTTTTTCACACACTCTCTCTCTTTTATTCTCATACTGTACTCTTATATCGCACCTATCATCTGTGCTTATACCACTATTTATCAATTTTTCTTTATAAAACTCAAATTTATCATATAAAGTATCTGAAGATCCTAATAATTTAGGGCTTATCCAAAAGGGACTATACAGAATTTAAATAACTCTTTAATTTTTTCTTATATATGGAACTCCTCTATTTCTCATTTTATTAGATTACTTTATTTTCACGTACCTCTTTGTTCCTATCCCTCTCTTTTCTTCTTCTCTCAACACCTCTTTCACCGCCTACTTTCAATTCTCTTTTCGTTGTTGTTTCCAAAAATATTTTCAGCTTTCTTTATTCTGAATTCTAATGATCCTTTGCTCTCTCATATAATAATTTGCCCTTCCATCTATTTATTTACTTGATTTTTTCCGCCGAATCGTGTTCTAACATGTTTAAAGCACAGTTCTTCGTGTCACGTTAGATACGTTACTACTTTTCAAATAGTTGCGTTTTGCACGAACCTTGTTCTTTACTCGCCATCTAATTTTATTCCTCTCTCTCTCAATCTCTCTCTCTCTAACTTTCTATCTGTCTGTTGCACTCTTTGTCCAATTGTCTGCTTTCCAGTCATTTCGTCCGACTGTCTGTATGTCTGTCTGTCAGCTGTTGTCATCAGTGTTTGCCATGCAAAGCTGGCAAGCAAGCAAATTTATGCAAATCCGAAGCGATTTTCCAACACTAACTAAAATGAAACGCAATGTGAACAACAACAACAATAATAATAATGGACAACAGCAAATTTCTCCAAAAATACTTAAGGCAGAGACGCATTCACCCACACACTAACTACACTTTTGTTTCTGGTGCTGTGATTTTAAAACTTGAAACGTTTTATGAGCAGGCGACAACAATTTACCGAAAAAGAAGGTGCTGAATCAAGCTGAATAGAGAAAGAGAGTGCAGCAAATAGAATAAGAAAGAGAGCGAGAGAGTGAGAGATAGGGAAAATGCTGTAAAGGTGGTGTAAAGAGCGTCTGCTCTGCCAGGATGGGACTGGGGGCTAGTAAAAATAAACAGCTGCCAAGAAGAAGTTGGCGCTTGACTTAAGCAAAAGCACCAGGGAGAGAGAGAGAGAAAAAAAAGAGAGAAGATGAGAAAAGGAGATAGAGATAAAGGCCTACTATAAATATGCAGCAGAGATAAGAGTTGCATAAAATTGTATAGTAAACCAATTTAATGACTGTTTTGTAAGTATTTCCACGAACTCGATACCCTTGAGTGGATAAAACCAAGCAAATGGGCTATGTAAACAAGCTGATGCTAAACTACAACAGCTGTCGCATATACACTTTAGAAAATACTGACAAAAGACTGCGTAAACTATGCAAAAACAACATTAAAATCAAGTATACGCACAGTTACACATGCTTAAAAGCTACCAAGCACATGACATGTGAGAAGGTCTGCAATAAGAAAAGAAGGACCAAATTTCTAAAAGATGTTCTATGACTATATTCAATAAATGCCTTTACCTAAAGAGGAGAAGAAACGTTTTCTAAAGCTTGATCATTGATCTTATAGTTTTGAACAAACAATTTTAGTTTTAAATCATATAGTGTTAAATAGTGTTTTATAGCATAATATTTATTTAAACCAAACCCACACTTTTTATTGTGATCAATTGCAGGTTCTTTGCATGTGCTCGCCTTGGAGCATTATCTGCCGTCTCACGATGAAAATGGTGAATTCCATATACCGTTCCCGCCATCGAGTGAGATCTATGTGTTTAATCGCTATGGCCAACACGTCGCTACAAAGGATCTGACATCGGGCAAAACACGTTATTCCTTCCTCTACTCAAAGAACACGAGTTTCGGACGATTGTCGACGGTGACAGATGCGTCGGGCAACAAGATACAGTTCCTCAGGGATTACAGCAATGTGGTGAGCTCCATTGAGAATACACAGGATCACAAGTCGGAGATACAGATCAATGGCATTGGCATTATGACGAAACTAAGCGAAAAGGGACGTCAGGAGATTGAGCTGGACTACGATAGCAATACGGGTCTCTTGAATTCGCGTTCTTCAGGCGGTGAGACGTACATCTATCAGTATGATGAGTTCGGTCGTGTCACAGGCATGATTCTACCAAGTGGAGAGATCGTTCGCATCACCTCACAGTTGGCCGACAATAAGGGACTGTCCGTCTATGTACATGCCTCGGTCGAATCGCTTTTCTCCCGCGAACGTGTCACCGGCAATGGAATCGGCAGCACCGGAGATGCAAATGAACTTCTGGTTCTAGGCGGAGTGCGATCCACCTTCTTGAAACGTGGACGAGCTCATGCCGATGCGGAGCTAAAGGCAAATAACACCCTAGTGATTCATGGAGCGAATGGAGTTGTTGTAGAAGCATCGGCGGTGGCTCGACATCCATTGCTGGAGGCCGCCTTACCCGTTGAGGCCGAAATGCTGGCCATGTGGTCACATCAGAGTGTAACAATGGGAGATGGTCTAACCAATTCCATGTATTCTGTGTACAATCTGGTCGGTGATGTTCGTAATCCCCAGCAGACTTTGAATCGCGAGATTTGGGTGAATCAATCGCGTGTAATTGGCGTTGAGTTCGATCAGTTTACGAATCGTGAGACCTTCTACGATGCTCAGCGAACGCCAATTTTGATTGTTGCCTACGATCAATCGGGTCTTCCCAAGTCCTACTATCCGGCAAATGGTTACCCCGTTAATATTACCTATGATCGCTTCAATCGTGTCGAGGGTTGGGCCTGGGGACCTGCTGAGCTCAAGTACAGCTACGATCGTCATGGTCTACTTTCCGAAATCACCTCACAACAGGATGGCATTATTTCCTTTGTCTATAACGATTGGAATCTGGTCTCCGAAATCGGTTTAGCCAGTCAGCGCAAGTTTGTGCTGCAATATGACGATGCGGGTGGACTAAGACATGTGGTGCTACCGTCGGGAACTCGTCACAGTTTCAGCATGCAAACGTCCATTGGTTTCATACGTTGCACCTACACGCCACCCGGCAGCACCCGTGCCTATCTGCAACACTACAGTCATGCGGGAGCACTGCTCCAAACGATTTTACCCGGAGATGGAGCTAGGATTGTGTATCGCTATAATGCAGCCGGACAATTGACCGAGGTCGTGCATGGCGATGGACGCAGTGAGTTCCAATACAATGATGCCACCGGAATGCCCAGCACCGTGTCGCATGCCGAACGTGAGCTGGAATATCGCTGGGACTTTGAGTATTCCGCTGGACTGTTGACCGAGGAGCGTATCGATTATGTGGCCAAGACTGGTTTGAGCAATGCCAAATTTAGCTATGAATACGACAGTCAGTTGAGGGTAATAGCACTACAGGGCCGCATCGGTGGCCAGAGTCTGCCCAGTCAGGTGTATGCCTACGACAGACGCACCGGCCAACCGAGTCTTATCGGTCAGTTTAAGTTCTCGCGTCCGGCGTTGAATCAAACTCAGTTGCATGATGGCACCGCTGGATTTACTCGAACCGTAGACGGTCGCTTCCAGACACAACGCATGGCATTGACCATACATCGATTGGAGGTGTTTCGCATGGAGTTCTCGTACGGTGTGCATGGACGAATCTCCCAGACCAGGACCTATACCCGCAACGTGGCTGTCAACAGTTATACCAATGTGAAGAACTATACATGGGACTGTGATGGTCAACTGGTCGGTGTGGAGGCACAGGAACCTTGGGGCTTCCGCTACGATGACAACGGCAATCTGCTATCCCTGACCTATCAGGGCAACACCATTCCCATGGAATACAATGCTCAGGATCGCATTGTTAAGTTCGGCGAGGGTCAGTACAAGTACGATGCTCGCGGTCTTATCGCACAAAATTCTCGGGAGGAGCGATTCCATTACAATACACAGGGACTACTCGTGCGTGCCTCGAAGAGGGGTCGCTTCGATGTCCGGTATTACTACGATCATCTTAAGCGTTTGACCACACGCAAGGATAACTTTGGCAATGTCACCCAATTCTTCTACACAAATCTACAGCGACCCAATGAAGTGTCCCAGATCTATTCGCCGAGGGATGGCAAATTGATGTCCTTAACGTACGATGATATGGGACACTTGATCTATGCCCAGGTCTATCGGCATAAGTATTATGTGGCCACGGACCAGAGTGGCACGCCCCTAATGCTCTTCAATCAGTATGGTGAGGGCATTCGGGAGATAATGCGTTCACCCTTCGGACACATTGTCTACGATTCAAATCCGTATCTCTATCTGCCCATCGATTTTTGCGGCGGTATTTTGGATCAGGTGACGACACTTGTACATATGGGCGATGGACGTGTCTACGATCCATTGATTGGCCAGTGGATGTCACCGGATTGGCAACGGGTGGCCGAGAGGATTATAACCCCAACCCGTCTGCATTTGCATCGCTTCAATGGCAACGATCCCATCAATGTGGGTCAGGAGCGACACTATCCCGCTGACTTTGCCAGCTGGATGAAAACACTTGGCTACAATGTGGGTAACCTAATGCCACAACTTGCCAAGGATCTGTGGCAACCACCAGCACTGTGGGGTCGTCCACCCACCAATCCAATAGCACTGAACATGCGGCGTCCCTTCGATAATATACCCACCATGGCGGTGGAAAGTGGTTTCCTCGCCCATCTGAACGTACGTCGCATGTCCGACTTCGAGCAGCTATCGGCACCACCGCGATCCGCATTGAAATGCGATGTCATGGATCCATCGCCACGTAACATTGGCTCCGATACGGAACCACCGTTTGGCAAGGGAATTGTGGTGTCTCGCACCGCCGACGGTCAAGCGATTGTATCGAGTGTACCGGCAGCAAATGCCATCTATCGGGATGTCTACACGAGTGTCTTCAACCGGTCCAAATTGTTGCCCTTCACCTTTGTGGTGCACAATGCCCAGCAGGACTCGTTCTTCTTCGTCAAGGAGGATGCGTGGCGGGCGAGCGAGGATCGACAGCAGCTGAAGCGTCTGCAGGGACAGGTTAACACCACCTTCCACGAGATAACACGCGAATCAACGACGAGCGGTGGTGGTGGTGCAAGCTCTGGTGGTGGTGGTGCTGCCAGCTCCAGTGGTGGTGCATCAACTAGTGGTGGTGGTGCCTCCACGGGCAACTATTTGGATGTTAAGATCCATGGTGCTCATGCGATTATCAATTTGAGATACGGCACCACCGTGGCCAAGGAGCAACAGCGATTGATGCACCACGCCAAATTGACGGCGGTGCGAAAGGCCTGGCATCGGGAGAAGGAGGCATTGCGCAGTGGTTTGACCACCGCACTCGAGTGGACCCAACAGGAGTCCGATGAGATTGTTAAACAGAGCTATGCCAATAACTATGAGGGTGAGTACATCCATGATGTTGCCCTCTATCCGGAACTCGCCGAGGATCCCTACAACATTAAGTTTGTGAAGAAGAAGGGAGCCACCGGTGGTGCGGCGGGAGTGCCCAATGCCCTGGCCCAAACCCAATCCCTAGCCCAAGCCCAAGCCCAAACCCAATCGCAGTCCCAGCGAAGACGACGACGACGTAGTCTCAGTTGGTCAACTGATGATCAGGACTCGACGGCGAATGGGGATGCGGATACCGAAGCCGTCGCCTGTTAGCTTCTAGTTTAAATCATAACTAAAGGAAATACTAAAAAACAGATCAAGAAACAAAACCCCACTAAATCTATATATATATAAATACATAATACTATAGTACATAAATATACATATAATTATAAAATATATTTATAAATTATCAATAACTACCGAGTATTATAGCCAAACCCCATAAAACAGATGCAGAACGAGAGAGGGAGGCGCAAAAAAAAGAAAACTGTACTAAATACTATATAATAGGACCTATCACAACTAAATGTTAATCGAATTCATTTTTAAGTCGAGCTAAATATGTTTTTTTTTTTTTTTAACTAATCGTTAGAAACTAGATGCGACAGAGCAAATGCATATATAGATACATATTATAATAATAATACTTATTATAACAATGATATTATGGTAATAGTTTAGAGCAAAAGGAAGGAAAAGCTAATGCTTCATCGGATCATGCACATGTCGTACTATATAGATACATGTATATATATATATGTATATATGTGTATATGTATTTGTGTGTGTGTATATGTTAAATACATATATATATATATATATATATATATATATATATATATATATTTATTAATGTATGCTGTTTAGATCGTTAGTTGTACGTGAATTATAGAACCATCGATCAAAGCCCAATAACTCTAGATGTGAGTACATAACTATTTACACAGATATATATATATATATATATATATATATATATATATATATTTTTTTTTTTTTTTTTTTAACTATATATATATATATATATATTTACTACACACACACATATGCATACAAACAATAAGTAGAATGAGAAATGGACGTATAGCCAACTTCGGCTAGTCGAAGCTACTTATACTTATCAGAACTATCCATACAATGCTCATCAGTAGTAGTCCGAAAGTTATACATATGATATTGTATACAACAAATTGGGATACAAAAGCCATCTGCTAGGATAAAGAACTTTTTTTTTTTATTAAATATACGTGGTACTCGAGCTTTTTGAGACTGGCATAGTTTTAAACACACAAACACCCATAAAATTCCTCTGTTGCTTGAAGTTACAAGAAATTGTTGGATGTATAAATTTGAGCACAGAGTCGCAAGGAATATAGAGTATAGCATATATATGTTAAAAGATTATATATATATATATATATGTATATGTATAGCAACGCATGTGTATGACTTAACGATAATAATAAATGTACATATATATGAAATAAATAAAATGCAACAAAATAGAATGCAAAAAAAATGAAGCATAGTTTTAGGTGCCGTCAAGCTGTAGCTAAGTATTGCCAAGTTAAGACCAAAACAACAACAACAACAAGAGCAGCAACTGAGAGTTAGAGAAAGCTAGTTATACAGATATAGTACAGACATACATACAAACATGCTCATGCTATATAGCCAACTTTATAAACATACACACATAATTATATTCAACAAACTTTAAATAGAGAAAACAACAACAAGCGACATGAACAAATGGAAACTAATTAAATATGCGCCATTAATGTAACTGTAATTGTAAACTGTAAACTGTAACTGTAAACTGTAACACTTGTAATTGTAAAACTGTAAACGTAAACCGTAAGCCGTAAGCCGTAAACCGTTAAACGATGCAGCCAATTAAAATGGGCCAAGGCTGAATTGTTTAAACAAATTAATAGGCACATTAAAAACCAACACGACTTGCAAATTACGCGGTAAACAAAAAAAAACAACAAATATTGGCGAAATTACCGCGAAACTGGCAACTGGAATGACAGCAAAACATAGCATTTTAGCTCTAAAAAAAAAAGTAAAATTTAATGAATTCATTCTTTTCAATGTTTTTTAACTTAATTAATTTATTGCTTTGCACGGGAGGGAAACAAATTTAAATATTATACATTTATATATATAACATATAAGTAACATAGTTTTTTTTTTTTTTTTAAATTTAAGGCAATTATTATTATGAATATTGAATAGAAATGATAAAATTAAAGCTTAATTCTATTATGAAATTGTAAACGATTAAATTGTAAAATATTTTGTTATTATTTGT
Source organism: Drosophila tripunctata (assembly GCA_035047385.1). Classification (NCBI taxonomy): domain Eukaryota; kingdom Metazoa; phylum Arthropoda; class Insecta; order Diptera; family Drosophilidae; genus Drosophila; species Drosophila tripunctata. The sequence continues at coordinate 2,749,513 of JAWNPS010000210.1, read as the reverse complement.
AAGATTTATTTGCGCTTTTTTTTTCAACTGATTGAACAAAATAAACGCAAATTGCATTACACAAATAAATAAACGAGTAAAAGAAATGAGAAATCAATAAATAAATTAAATTACAAACATCAACAAAAACACTATAAACAATTCTGACAGTATTACGAGAAAAAGAGAGAGTTTTTACAGCAAAATTAACTCGTTGAATTGAGTTAATTTACGAATGATTCGTTTAGGATTCAAACACTCACACTCACACACACATGCAGCTGATTCATTTTCCGTCCAATTGCATGCTCACACCGACACACACACACACACTTGAGTTTTGATTAATTTGTCGTTTGAATTGAAATTATAATTTCATAAATTGGTGCTTATCGAATTTATTGCATAAACAAAAAAAAAAAAAAACTAAACTATTTAAGCTTAGGATAATACCAGAAAAATACCAGCATTTTCTTAATTTCAAACTCTATTTTTTTTTTGTGGGGCTAATTAGCACTTAAGTGATAATTAATATAATAATAAACTATAGATTTGGCCTACAAATTGCTGAATTAGTTGCAACAAATGAAAAAAAAATACTGAAATTTTTTAACTGAAATGTGGCCAAAAACAAGAGTCAGAGAGAGAGAGAGGGAGGTAGGCAATTGGCGTAAATATGAATGATAGCGGTAACGATAAACATAACGATAGCGATAACGATAACGATAAATATGTAGCGATAGCGATAAGTCTTTTTGTTTATAGTCTGTAATGAACATAGAACTTGGCAAACACCGCACCCGACCTAAGCAACAGCTAGTTAGCTAAGTATATATGTATATGTATATGTGTGTCAGGGGTCACACACACACACACACACACTCATACACACATACTGCAAAAGAAATATAAGCGTTATATCAAAAAAAAATAGAAGCTTTCTGCTTTCTTTGTGAGGCGTGCGGGGGCAAATAAAATACTGCAAAATATACCGATACAATATACTATAATTAAATGATAATAGTTTGTAGTCCAAAAGGCTTTGCCCCACTGTTCGATTTTTGTGTAAATACTTCTACTTTATGGCCACAACTGAACAGTAAACTAGTGTTGTATAACGCAAACATACATATATATACAATATATAGCACCATATATAATTGTATTGTCATATTTCTTATGTTTACTTTTTTGTGTGGCTTTTCTTGTCGCTCGCGCCTAAAATACTTACATGTAAAATACACAAAAAAATACCAAATAGAGCTACATACATACATACATATAATAAAAATACAATAATACTATGATACGATATGCAACCAATTGGTATTTGAATGGTATAAACCTAGTATTTATACAAATATACATATATATATATAAACGTGTGTGTACTGTACTTTTTTTTTTTTGAATGTTTCTGTTTTCTTTGTTAATTGGCAAAACAACAACAAAAAATACCAACCAATTTGACACAAAAAAAAAATAAAAAACACAAATAAAGAGCAGGAGTCAGTTACCTATTAGAATTTGGCAAGCATTAAAATAACAAAAAATATAAAAAAAATATATATGAGAAAAAAACGCAAAAACAAAATTGCTTCAAAAGCAACAAAATATTAATAAAAAAAAAAAAACAAAAAAATACTGCAAAGGAAATGGAAAGGAACTCACTTAAGAAGCCAAAATGAGAGTCAAATATGGCACACGATAAAAATAAAAATAAAATTTACTTAGAGCAAAGCATAAAATGGCTTAAAAAAGATGAAGAAGAAGCAGCAGAAACAAAAGATATGTATATGTATATATAAAGTGGTATTTTAGTATATTTATGTTAGATGCGCCGTCGAATAGTAAAAAAAGTAAAGGCAGAGTCAAGTGAAACAAAAATAAATATACTTAGCAAATAACAAAACAAAAAAAACAGGGAAACAATTGAGATAAATTAACATTTAAACAATTAAACTCAAACAGACACACACACACACTCACTCACACAAACAAACAGCTAAGACAGAAAGAGACAGAATGCTATTCTCAAAGCGGCAAGAACTAAAATAAAACAGAAAACAACAGAAGAAAGTCGAGGAATACAAATAAAAAAACAAAACAAAATTTAGCAACAACATGAATTTATGAGATATAATAAATAATACTAAATAAAATACCAAATAAATTAAAGTAAAAACACATGCCACACACACATGAATACGAATGCGACAGCACCGAGAGGACGAGAAAGAAGAAGAAGAGAAATTATATTTATTAGACAAAAAGGAAAACGAACAAGAAACCACACAAAAAACTTAAGCAAAAGAAAAACTTCAAGTTTGTAGTATATCAACTATGTATTTCACAACAACAAAAAATAGTAAATAAACAAAAAAAAAGAAAACAAAAATACTGTAGGACAAATTCTACTAAACGTAACGATAAATAAGAAAAAATAAAACATTTTTTTTTGTAAACCTAGTAAAAAAAAACAAAAACAAAAAACAAAAGAAACAGAAACAAAAACCCTCGTCAACCCGATGAAAGCTGAAATGAGAAAATATAGCAAGAAAAAACAAAAAACAAAAAAGATAAAGAGAAAATTCAGAAAATACTCGATAGAAAATACTGCTAAATGTGTTTTTTGGCATAGGCAGATCAGATCGTAGAACCTAAGCACATATATATATATGTATATGTATGTATATGTAACCGATCGATAATTGAATTATACATGGCATTATATTACAGCAAGCGGACATAATAATAATAATAATAATAGTAACGATAATCTATGTATATGTAATAATTAATACAGAAACAAAAACAAAAAATGAAATTATTTTAAGCGTATTAAGTTGAATTATACAAAATATAAAAATAAACCACACACACTTCTGAGGATATCAAGGGTCTAAGAATAAATAAAAACTAATGAATTAATTAAAAATAAAAATAAATAAATGAATATAAAGCTAAATGTCAAGCAAACTCGTGCGTTTTCATTTCACAAAATATAAATACTTATTAGCAACTTGTAGGTTAGTCTGCAGTCGAGCTAGCAGGGCTGCGTAGGACCCATCTATTTACTTACATGGAAATCTATGAGATTTAATAAAATATGTATGTATCTACCCATGGAACATCACGGAAATGAAGTTTGTATTGACTTACGAGTCGAATACTCAGTTCAGTATAGTTTTAACAACAAGAAAACAGTCAGTCTAGCACTCCAGACAATATAATACCGTCAATTCGATATTCAGGTATCGCAAGATATACAGTCGGTCACAGCTTATTTCGTGCAAGGGTTTTGCAATTTTTGAAAACTGAATAGCTACCAAACTATTGTAGACAACAGCAAAATTTAAACGCAGTTTATTTCAATGTTTAATAGACTAATATTATTGTTAGGATTCATTCCAATAAACTCACATAGTCCAAACATATAAGAAATTTTCTTTTCTAATAAGACTTGGTCTCTCATTTCCAGCTTAAAATCGGAAATGATTCCTTTAGCTTTGCTCTGTGTTTTTTTCCAGCTATTTGCGCTCTTTTTATGCGTTTTCCAATTTTAACTTAATTTTCTGAGCATATTTGTTCATTTTCTATCTGCAGACCTAAATTATTTTGGTATATTATTCTGCACTGATGGATAAACGAAGCATCGTTCAATTTGCTGAACAAGTTCGTTAGTTCTTTTTCGTCTAGTGAACTAAGACGTTCTTTTTGTTCATTCAATTTTGTTCACAGCATTGTTCATCGTTCATTTTGAATATGCCAAAGTTGTTGAACGGTTTACCTTATTAAATACTTTTAATTTGTGTAAAGTTTGTATTTTCAATAGTCTTTTTTTTCACATTCACATCATCTGGATCATCTGTTCTTCATTTGGTTTTATATGGGAACAATGCAAACAAATCTATAAATAGAAATTTTAAAATACAAATATGGAGTCACTAGTTATTATATATGTAACCTTTTCTACTTTGTATAATAAACGTGTTTTGCTACACTGGAAAAAACTACAGCTAGTGCAAAGTACTTCGAGTGTACGTTATGTGTATTTTCCATTTTTTTATGTTTCTTAAAATTTTTGTTAAAAATTCTTTTCACACACATATTTTGCACTAGAGTTAAAACGTTAACAGAAAAGGTAACATGACTTCGCTCAGTGTATGCTGTCTGCAGCTACAACTCTAACTGAGATATGCTGTTTTTGCTGCTCTTGTTAATGTTTAATATTCAAATTTATACAAAGCATCTTCAGCTCAACACAGTCGTTGTTGCCAACTACTACAAACTATGTGTCAACAGAGCGCCTCCGAAATATGGGGGTGGCACGCCAAGAGGTGCCAAGGGTGTGCTACGTATTCTACCTGGTAGAACCTGCGTCGACTGACAGCGACAGCTGAAGAAAACTGCTCCAAAGTTCTTCCCATCGACCTGACCATGGCCAGCATGAAGAGAAGACTTCTAGGCTGCTGCATTATTTATCATACGGCGCTGAGCACTTGCCAAAGCTAGAAGAAGGGTTGTGCTTACAGTACTGCTATACAGTACCCCTTAACACTCTACAGCCATGTCACCCATTTTAGCCCCTTGTGAAATGTGACTGAAGATGCGACTCGACGATGGGTCGAGGTTGCTCGCTCTGCTTTGCATTTGAATTAAAGTGTTTGGCATCAGTCTCAACATCATCACGATGATCATTACAGTCTCTTCATTAGGATTTGAATCGTATTTATCATCATCATTACTATGCGAATGCAGCTGGTCGAGGCTGTTCCGTTCAGTTCTGCTCTGCTTTGCATTTGAATTAAAAAGTAAAACATCGTACTCAGCCATAACCCCATTATCGCTGTAAACTTCATTAGGGTTTTCATTATCATTTGTATCATTTTTTTTTTTTTTGCAATGAAGAATAAATGTTTCGGGTTTTGATTTCTACTAGCAGATATCAAACTCAACATTATGCTATTGCTTTTTTATTATATTTTTCATTAAAGCTGCATTTTAATTTTCATCTTCATTAAACTTTCCATCAATATTCTATTGTTTGTAGCCATATTTTATGATTTGACTAGTTAAGAATGTGTGAATATGAATTGTGATAGCAAACATCAATGTGAACTTTGCCAAAACTTTGTTTATTATGTTTTTCATTACAATTATCAATTGTTTCGAATGACGTTTATGAAAGTTTTCAATTGTTGTTACCATTATATAAATTGCTAGTATAATGACCTCTTCTATACATTTTTATTGTCATTTGCTTTAGGATTTTCCTCATTTGTATCGTTTTTAAAAGAATTTCATAACTTAAATTGTTTAATAAATTTCTTTTTTTATTCCAGTTTTAATTTTTTCTATATTATCTTTATATCATCTTTGGCAAACTGTTGTCATTTCCACCTTTAACAATTAAATGTTAATGTTCCACACATTACTCTACACCATCAACTTTATTATTGTCAACTTCATTGGATTTTTCATTAATATTTTCAGCATCTTTATCGTTATTGATTGAATCGATTGAATATGATTGCTCTGCTCTGATTTGCATCAACTTTAAGTCTTTCACAACCATTGCAATTTTAATGACAATGTTCATTATGTTTTTCATCATTGTTTTCATCACAACGTTGACTTGTCACATTTTTTTTAAGTGCCAGCACAACAGCCCCAACAACGTTTATGTTTTTTGACAGCAACCGCAAGGTGGGTAAAAGCCCTCCAGGCAGTCACAGCAACCTCCACAACCTCCACAACCACCGCAAAAAGCAGGAACCCACTAACCATGAGTGGAATATGCTAAAAATGCAGTTCTCCACATTTCCTACTCCTCGTGTTGTTGCATGTAATTCTAAGTATGCACATACACTTGACATTCCAAAGCTGTCATTTCATTTGGGCGCCTGTGCAAATATTTATGAGCAGCACTGTAGTGCCGTGTCGTACCCGTTCTGTTTGAGTCGCTGACTGCGTCTCTCTCTCTCTCTCTCTCTCTCATTTCTGTCCCTCAATCCCCTCTCTAATGAGCACTGACTGCATTATCAATGCGCAAAGCAGACTTTTAAAGAATCACAACGCACACACACACACAGAGAGAGAGAGAGAGAGAGAGAGAGAGAGAGAGAGAGAGAGAGAGAGAGAGATACCCACACACAAGACAGGAGAATCAGTGGGTGTGGCTTACAGTGGGCGCTAATGGGCAGCGGACACTAAGCAAGTCTCGGCGCGTAATCAGCTTACGTAAATGTGCGTGGATGCGGTCAAATGTAGTCGGGGATTTACGCAAAAAGGATTTCCATGCTCTAAGACCACATTTCCCCTTTCACAGAAGTGGTCGAACGGAGCGGGGGCGGGGGGGTATATAAGAGACAGCTTGTCTATCTCGTTCTCGCTCTCGCTCTCGCTCGTCATCTTAATCTTAGTGAGGTGGTGCTACGAAACTTAAATAAGTCAAATGCCGCAGTCACCAAGCGGTAAGTCAATCTGCTAAGTAAGTCAAGTCAAGTGACGTCACATCACTCCCCCCACCCCACCACTCCCCCATTTCCACTCAGTTACGACAAAGTAGCCCCAACTACTATATAGAAGACAAATGTATAAAGGAGAGCTAAGAAAGGACTTTCTTTAGTGGTCAATCGATGGTAACGACTCCGTTGACCATTTACTTTAAGTCTATACTTCATAAGCCACTGTCCTTGATGGAAGGACACATTTAGGACTGAAGTGATTTACAGGAAAGGACAATATGTAATAGTTTGATATATGATTACAATTCTTGAAATTATACACTGTAACTTTCTTAATTCGGAAAGCATTCCACTATCCATTTGTTAAATTAATTTTTATTATTAATATTTAACAACATAACATATTATTACATTTATTTTAGTCTATGCTTCGTTTAGGAAAAATACCAATCCGTGCAAAGATTTCATTTTATAAATTTTTGACATTATATAACAAGTATTTTAATTATAGCATGCACATTAGAGGTGAAGAACTATCGATAGACTATCGACACACCATCGATTGCTGATTGCTTTATACATCACTATACAAAGGTTTGTATAAAATTAAGTTTACGTTTATTTAAAAAAGAACGTAATGTTTTCCCATTTATCAGGTCATCGAAGAGGAATTTGATTTAGTAAACACCGTCTGTGGAATTTAAACTCATGTTTAACAAGGCTCGACAAATCGACTCTGAAAGGAGGACTCGCCTTAAGGAAAAACATGTTAATATGTTGTTTTATCTAAACTATTATTTTTGATTTTAGATAAATATTAAAAAAAAGTATTGCTTAAACTAAATAATTGAAGTTTAAACAAATTTTTGAAAGACTATCGCTGTTTTTTAAAAAATTATCGTCCACTATCGATGATAGTCAACACTATTCACTTCTATTGCACATAACAGCATATGTCGAACGGTGTGGCAACCCGGTTGTGCTAGGTCTATAGAACGGTGTAATATTTGTTAAATCCTATTCACCTATATTATTCCAAAACTTGACTATTTCTTAAATATTAATACAATTATATGTCGAGAAAATATTGAAAGTAATTAAGAGCTGAGAATTTTTCAAAAATTATGTGATAAATTTTCAGTATCTATTTAGAGTTTATGTAGTTTAAAGTAAAATGTAATTTAACTAAGGATACGTTATGAAATATTTCCACAAGGTAAATTATTGAATTAATAAATTTAGTTTAATATGTGAAAACAAAAGCATTGGAATTTATAACGTTTTATTAAATTCAGCAAAATTGTGTAATTAATTATTGAATTGCATTTCCTTTACGTTTTTAAATTAATTTATTTTAATTAAAGGTACTCGTCAAACATGTGAACAAACACTTGAATTATTTCTGGTTGCAGGAATTGCTTTGGAGCTGTTGGAGATTTGCTCAACATTCCTGTGCATAAACTTGCTGTAAGAAAATGCAGTGAGGACAGTGAGGACAGTGAGGACACATCTATCGCTAAGAAACTATCGCATAAGTATTGCGCTGCATGTTGTACCGCAAAACCGAGTAGAATGTTTGCCAAAATGTGCTTGATGTGGCAATGAAACATCAAAAAGACCTGACAAAGAGAGACAAAGGACTGGAAGAATTTGAGTACTAGAGAGGGAGAGGGGTAGGGGGAAGGGGATGGAGGAGTATATGGAGTTTTTGTGCTGTTCACATTATTAACTGTAGTTGACAAATTTGCTGTAGAATGAACTGCTGAGGGCGCCCAACAAAGAAGCTCGCCAATAGGCGTGACGCATGTGGCGTGTGGCATGCGGCATGCGGCATGAAGTAGGATATTCATGTGGCTCATGCAGCTCAGGGCAAACTTTTGCATATTTGTTAAATACTTTAATTAATAATTTAGAAAGATAGCAGGCGCACAAACAAACAAACGGAGCAGAGCAGAGCAGAGCAAAAGCATGAGCTGCAGAAAGTTGAGCAAACAACTAACAAAAGATCAAGGATTATGCGTGCCCACAGCTCATGTATGTATGTAAGTACCCCATCCATCCGACCATCTAACCATCTGCCCTCCCCCCGGCGCGGCACAGGATGTGTATGTGCGTTGATGTGGTCGCTTTTCTGTCCTCGCTGGCAAAGAGGACACGGCACAGGACTCGGCACAGAGTTCGGCACTCGGCACACGGCGTTGTGATAAAAAGAAAACAAAGAAGATTAGACTAAGCACTGGAGCAGTAGCAGCAGTAGCAGCAGCAACAGCAGCAGCACACAGACATGGGCAGGAGAGACAGGGGGAGACTGAAATGCTCATAAGGCAACTTGATGAGTTTAATTATTTGAATGCTTGAGCTCACACACACACACACACACGAAGAAAAATGTACACATATACATATATATAGAGCATGGAGGTAGAGGTGGTGATGGAGGTGATGGTGGAGGTGGGCCAAGGGCGCGCTATTTAAACAAAAGGCAGCTGCTTTTGTCACATGCTAGCCTACAAAAGCCTTCAACGCCCGCCTCTCTCTTGCGACCACTCCTACAGCTAGCTAGATAGTAAGAGATAGAGAGAGAGAGAGACAGTGTGTGTGTGCGTACACTGACAAAAAAAAAAGTTATACAGCTCTGATTTTGGCGAAGAAAGTAGTACAGTAGAATCCGGCTATATTGAAACTCAAGGGACTGACGTTATATCCGAAAGATAATATTAGCTTTCATAAAAGTTTTTATGGTCATCAAATTTTCGTCGCAATAACCGGACAAACTCTGTACCGAAGTCCTTATAACCGGACTCTACTGTATATTACGTATAAAAAAAATAGATTTTTCTTCATAATTAACACTTTAATTAAGACTAAAATATTGTTAATTGACAAATCTGAGTAAATGTTTAAAAAATAAGAGATTCAAAAACCAAAAAGTTACAAAAAAAAAGAACAGGTCAAGCGCCTTAAACTTTATTTTTTTAATTTCTCTATTATAGTTTTTATTTTTATTTTTGTTCTATTTATCGTCACAACATTGTTATCTTATATATTTTATAAGTTAAATATACGCTTTCGGCACTAGATAGATACTTTGTTAAAAGGTTTTTTTGTATGATACTTAAGTAGAAGATCAGGTTTTAAATATCTTTGAGTTTAGTAAATTTTGTTCTTCAATCAAATACTTTAATTTACTGTAAGTTATCTCAGTTATATCTTAGATAAAAAATTTCTATATTATATATTCTTGTTCATGCATAAGCATTTCAGATTTTTTTAAATTTTAAATCGTAATGTATTACATGTTTTTTTTTTGCAGTGTATAATATGTACATATGCCAAGAAACGTCTTTCCTGTCGCGCCAACTACCGTTTATATCTGCTTCATCTTTCTACTTCCGCCAGACGCCATGCAAGTGCATATGAGTGTGTGTAGGAGTGTGTGTGTGTGTATGGTTAACAATTCACAATCTTTTTCTACTATCCGCAGCATTATCTTTGTGTCAGACTATGCCCGGTATGGAATGTTTTTGAGTCGAGCTCACAACTTGCTTAAGTTTTTGAATTGGTAGTGCAAAGGGATGGGAAAGGCCGGAGAAGGGAATGTGTCTTGGTCACCAGCAAAAAGAAAAACCCTTGAGGGTGAAGGAAAAATGCATTTATAAAATAACTCATCATAACTGGGGAAACATATCAAAATTATATGCATGCAGTTTTAAATTACACCCAGCGACAAAAAAAAGCCTCACTCTGAATTTTTACAAAGTGCTGCGATCTCTGGTCAAAAAATCATATAAACTTCTATATATTCACAATTTTTTAAATTTATATATATAAATTGATCAATTTCACATAAAATTATTAAAATTTTATTTATTTTTATCTTTTATCCGATTAAAAAAAATTTTTTTTCTGAAAGCCCATAAATTTGTCGATTTTTCAGTGAATTGGCGACCTTAAAGATTAAAAAAAATAATGTTTAAATTAAAACAGTTTTCAACAAAAACAAAATTGTTTCTTATAGCTCCCACTGTTTGCTATTAGCATAAATTATAAAATGTTACAATTTAGTCTCTGGGTGTACATTTATGATAACAATTTTTAAAGTGGAAACAAAGATATTATATACCATTATAGTTTAATATAATTAGAAACAGATGAAATAGTAAGCTTACTTGAGCTCAATATGAAGTTCTTTTTATCATTATTCAATCCAAAATTATAACTAAGCTGCTCAACTTCCAATTAACAACGATATCTTAAAATATCTCAAAGAAAAACGCTGAAAAACAAAAAAAGATTTATTGTTATTTTAGCACAGTGATTTTGGCTTCTGCTTTCGTACCTAACGCGGACTGCCGTTCATTGTGATATTAATTTTAAATGTGTAGTGTTTGGTATTATATATGGTTTTCCAACTCAATCTGACAACTAAATCAGGTAGTTTTTATAGAAATGATCGTTCTACATTTCTTACTTAAAAACAATAAGAAATCAATGTACGATGTAATGTTTTTGAAAATTTTGCAATTAAAAGTGTAAAATAATGCTGGAAAGTATTTGGTTTGCAGTTGAGGAAGTTGCAAGTTGCATAACTAACTGAATAGCTGTGGTCTCTCTGCTTTACTTGATTCAATTTGTTTGCAACCAAAGGCTTTTTAAATTGATGTCAAGCTATGGCAGCTGGAATTGTTGCATGCAACTGGAGATGTTGTATGTCAAATTGGCCACAGGAATGACCTCTTTGATGTCATTACCTTTGCACGCACACACACATACACACACACACACAAACACATCCTGAAAAGTCAGACAATAGAAATGGTCCTGCGGTGATGAAATGTGGCATGGCCTGGCCAAATGGAAATGCAGCAGCAACTGCAGCATAGCAGCACAGCAGCAGCAGCAGGTAGCAGCTGCAAGAGAGTGGCAATGTGGGGAATGTGTAGCAAGGGGGTGGTGTTGGTGTTGGAGGACATGGTGATGGTGGTATGGGATTGTGGCAAGTTGACTGTAGGGAACTTCACTTAATGTCAACTTAATTGCATTGTTTCAGCCACAAATTACAAAACTAGTTTTGCACAAGGTAACAAAACGTCGTCAGCTTCACGTGGCAGCAACTACTCGACTGCTGCTGCCACTGTTGCCAGTTGCCAGTCGCCAGTTGCAACTGCTGCTGCTGCTGCTGCCTCCAACTCTCAACAATAAGAGCAAAATGTGTGTGTGTAAAAAGAATCAATTGTGTGTGACCAAATTAAGTTCAGTGACTCGCACACACACAAGCTCATACACTGAAAAAAAAGTGTTGAAAAATATGTAAATCATATGACTAAGAAATTCAAAATTTCAAAATATTTAAAGATTTTCAATTCAAATTACAATTTGAAATTTGATTCATTGTGTTTTGAATCTTTACATAAAAACTGGGAATTAATATAAAAAAAAAATTAATTAAATATATTTAGAAAATTTATTTATTTTCTTTAATTTTTTTAAAATTAAAAAAAAAATTTTGTTGAACTTTTTAAGCTATTCTATAGTTGGCATATTTAACTAAAAATGTTGGTAACAAATATTTGCCATGAAAACCAAAAACTCTTGCTGTTACAACTTTTTCAATGTCACTGTATAAATCGTGGGTAAGCCGTGTATCTGTGTGAGTGTGTGTGTGGCATTGTCAAGTGGAAGCCAAAGGGGGATTCATTTGAATTGAGTGGCGCCACCAATGGACCAAAGCACAAGGCACAAGTTGTCTCAATGCCAGACAACGTTCCCAATCCCAATCCCAATCTCAATCCCAAACTCCTATGCAATCTTTCTCTTTCCTTCTGTGCTCCATTGTTGCACGGCAGGTGTTGGCTGCCCCTTCTAGCATTCACCATCCCCCCTCCCTCAAACACGCTCTTTAGGCAAAAACTAAATTGAAAACAGTGCGGAGCGGAGCATCACTCTGAAATTGAATCTGAATGCATTCCTCGAATGTTTCAGCCGCTGAACAGTCAAATGACGGCGGCCATTGGGAAGCCATGAAGACACACACATTCCTTCACTTCCCCCCCCCCACTCTATCTCAACCCAATCAGTAACCCTATCAGATCCCAATCTTTCTTACTTTCATGCACTTCTCGTTCTTTGTCTATTTTGTTATGGAAAAGTGTCTATTGTCTACTTTTGTTGCTGCTGGCATAATTAGGAAATTTTGCATTCAGGGCATAGTCAGTGATCATCGACCTGGCGAAACTATTGAACCTACGATCATATAGTTTTCACACTGTTTTCTTTTCATAGATAACATATAACATATTTATACGATATAATTATTACAAAATAATGCTTATTTAGGAAAACCATTTTATTTTAAAAATTTCTTAGTGGTACAATTTAATTATATGGAATAAGTCAATGGGGTAATAAAGTAGAAAGTCAAAACTATATTTTCGGATACCCCCATAACCCAATTCGTAAATGAATCCTTATCCTATCACATGGCAAAAATTGTTGCAAATTGGATTGAAAACCAAAAGTTTTTGGATCATAGAATAGTCTACGTAATGTCCAGACCTAATTTCCTTAGTGAAAATGGCGAGGATAACACTACTTAAGGCATTAAAGACAACACATGGAACCAGCAGCTGTGAGGATAGCGAGAATACACAATGACATGCAAAACTTTCTTCTCAAATAAGGTGGTCTTGCCGTCCATCGAGATCATTTCCATAAATGTGAATGGACTCCTTGTACTGCAGGCCTTTTCCACACCGAGTTCGACCAGCAAATGATTCGGCCACGAAAATTCATGCCAATCAAGTTTAAGGGCAATGCGTCCGTATGGAACTACTGCTCAATTTTTACAGCATCCGAAATAATTTCACAACCTGGACGCAGCACTAAATGCTGGAACATTAACACAGCAAAGTCACAGTGAAGTCTTTCGTCACGGAAAATCAGCTCGACGGAGACTGTAAGACCGGCCATAAGACCATTCATTCCAAACTGCCGCTAAAGAAGATAGGGTCCAATCGGATCTAAAAAAGTTGAGCTCCAAAGACGATATATTTGAAGATTAAATCAATAGAAAATATCGTTGAACTACTTAAGCGCTTGATTTTAGCTAACAACTAAATTTTTTTTTGGCTATTTCTAGCTTGACCAGCTTAGTTTTTTTTCTAGTCCGAAGTGTTAGCTGCACCGATTTACAAGTGTGGAAAAATACGAATAAAAGTTTAACACAGTGTTGTAAAAGAGTTGTGTACTATCGATACATTAAAGACTACTCAATATATTTGTTAATATGTTATTATATCAAAATGATTAATCTAAATTGTTTGTCGGCTTACAACTTCCCACTGGCCACAAAAAAAGTTGACCGGAATTTGATCGATAGTTCTGACAATTTGTGTTCATCAGCGCGTTGTTAGCACTGACAAAAATTAAAACATTGATTTGAAGTTTAAAACGTGTGCGAATTGGTATTATTCTATTGCAAGCAAATCGAAATGGACCATCCTGTGAGTAATATTCGTATGTAGTATACGAATGCAGATAGACTCGATTTCTAATAAGCCTTTGCAGGCTGTTTACATGCGCTGTGCTGTCGCACTGCTGTGCTCCGAGTGCTTTAGACCTTTTCCCCCCAACGACTTCGATGGACAGATTCCGGAGTTTCGCATGTGCGAACCTTGTAAAAAGAAGAATCCAGAGATTATGAATTATTTGGAGAAGTTTGTGTATGGACCACAGCAGACCAATAGCTGGAGTCCATTCGATGAACGTCTGAACAAATTGATTCGCAAGGTGGAGATATTGGAGTCCGACATAGATGCGTACAGGAATATCTATGGCACGGATGAGGCAGGACTTGAGAGCGATCGTCAGGCTACGGCATACCTATGGGATTTGATTGAGAAGTGTGCTAATCCCTAAAAAGGCACTGATCATTTCGCCTGTTAAGCACACTGCCACACCCAAACTCCAACTAAACCAAAACAAATTTCGCACTGCAAGTTGCCAAAAATGTGCAGTTTTCATTGGGGTTGGAAAGTTTTAAGCAATTCAATTATCTCGCTCAAACTGCACTATAATTGACCGTAGACTCCCCACCTCCCCACTTCCAGTTCTATAAAAATACAAAATGTATACTATATAATAAAAGGGATAATGCATAAAACTACGCAACACAACAACAAGTTATAAACGCCAAACTCAAGTGCAGAGTTACGGAAATTAATTTTGAAGCGTGTTCTCTTAAATTTAATGAGATTTACGTGTGTTTGCTACTCTCCGTACGTACATATGTACGTATGTGTGTACGCCTCAATTTTGTGGCTTTAGTGGGTTAAGCGGCTTATGATGTTGCCAAGTGACAAAAGAGCAAACTACCGAATACTATAAAGCATAATTAGTTGCATGCAACAACCGTACCAAACGTGCCACGCCCCATCCGCCCATTCACACCAAAAGTGGCAGCTTAACCCGCCCACTTGTACTCGTTGCTCTTATCTCATATTTTTCAACTTTAACTATTTGATAACTAAATGCATACACAAAACAGGTCGTAACCCAGAAGTTTAACCAGTTCTCCAATCTGTTACTGACAAAAAACTATTGTATTCTACGTAGGCTGCTATATATATTTCTGGCCTAGGCAACAATAAGTGTTGCCAGGTGCAATCTGATATTTCCATTGGAAAGGTTGACATTTTTTAGCATAACATCACTCAGAACGTGTTGTCATTTAATCGTGAATTGTTAAACTTACAGAGCTTTGAACAATTCAATTCCGTTAAAAAAATGGAATTGACACGTGAGCATTTTCGTGCGATCATTTTTCACAACTTTCGACGTGGATTATCCAGACAAGAGTGCATCGATGAACTTAAGTCTTTGTATGGCGATCAAGCACCATCCTATAGCACCGTGAAAAACTGGTATAACGAATTTAATCGTGGTCGCAGTTCGCTCAACGACGATTTCCGTGAAGGTCGTCCAAAAACGTCCGTTGTACCAGAGAATATTGATGCCGTGCGTGAACTAATAATGCAAGATCGTCATGTGACATACCGGGAGATAGAGGCATCCTTGGGCATTTCTCCCACCAGCATACATTCGATATTACATAAACACCTGACCGTAAAAAAGGTTTGTTGTCGTTGGATCCCGCACAATTTGACAATCGCTCAAAAAAAGGCTCGTGTCGATTGGTGCAAAGAAATGTTGAAAAAATACGATCGCGGTTCAAAAGATGTTCATAAGATCGTCACAGGTGACGTATCTTGGATCAATGCATATGAGCCCGAAACAAAACAACAATCGACCGTGTGGGTCTTCGAAGACGAGCCAAATCCAACGAAAGTTGTTCGTGGAAGAAGCACTTCGAAGCAAATGGTCGCCTGATAATACATTACACATTTTAACAATAGTTTGTGTATCAAATAGGGCAGGGAATGGTAATAAAATTTTCGAGTTTTCATTAAATATTTAATTAGTTGTGATAATCCAGGAAAAACCAAAATTAATTTAAAATTAATAATATACAATGCAATCACTATTGAAAATTTAGAAATGCCCGAGATGTGCCTCTAAATATTTAGTTAAAATGTAATTGTAAGGAAAATTTTAACTAAAAAGTTTTTTAGTCAAAAATCTGCATTGGAAATGTAGTTGAAAATAAATTGAATTGGAAATTTAACAAATTAAATAAATATTATAGTAGTTACATATTTCAAAACTCTTAATTTGAAATGTAGTACTAGGGATTTTTGTTAAATTAGTGGAAATTTAAATAAAACTGAGTGTAAAATCAAATATTTTAATTTAAAAAAATCAAACAAAATAAATAAAAATATTGATTTTACGGAAAATCAGCAATATTTAAAAAATTATTTTATTTTAAGTTGAGGGACTTTGGTTAACAACTTTAAGACCATTTCCAGCCCAGATAGCAAATAGCTTTTAAGCTTACTCATGAAAAAGTATTTTTTCTTCTAAAGCAACTCCTTAATTCCGATGTGGATAGTATTATGTATATGTTCTATAGCTTTTTCGATTTTTTTTTTTTAATTAAAATCAGTATGCCATTATTGTTATTAGTGAATAAAAATTAAAAGAAAATCTAAATGCTGTTAAAGTACAAAATTAGTAGAGAATTGTATTAATTGCGCATTGCTTCCTTAAAAAATAGAATTAGCATGTATTGTGTTTTAAAATAGTTTAAAAAATATTCTGAAGGACTAGAGGGTGTTTATGGTCTGTGTGTGTGGGTTTGTGTATTTACAAAGGACTTAGCTAAGCGACAGTTCCGGACATAAAGTCAAAAGTAAAAAGCAAACTATAAACTGAAAACAAGAAAATTGAATTCGTTGTCAGTGGGTGGAGCAGGGAGTACTGTTTAAAGGGGAGCTGTAAGCCAGAGAGAGGGAGGAAGAGAGAGAGAGGTAGGGAGAGAGTGTGAACAAAGAGTGAATTAGTGGACAACAACTAAAACTTAAACTAAAAACTCAGCAAGATTAATAGGAACACGTAAAATGTAATTATTTTCCTGTACTTGTGCTATTTGTGCTCGGCAAAACGAGACTAGCTGGGGTGGGGTGAGGTAAGAAGAGAAAAGAGAAGAGCAGAGAAGAGGCTACATGAAAAGAGACGAGACAAAGCGAGGACAACTACACACACACACACACACACACACGTCTGACATGACAACTTGGAGCATTTTTCCAGTAATGTTGCTGAAGCAGCAGACAGGAGTCCAAATACACTAACACGTAGTCAATGTACCCATCAGCACCGGATTCAGGAAACGTGAACGAGGCATTTGTCGTAACCCACCTAGCATTTGGGAGATCATTTTGTAAGAACTGAATTTGGTGAGTCGTTTTTAACTCCCCGGGAAGATTGAAAAAAAAGTAATCTTATGAGCGCTTCGAGAAAGGGTCCAAAATGAGTAGCCTTTATGATCAAAATGCGATTAGTTATAAGCATAGCAACAAAATGCACAGCAATCGCCAATTGATCGTACTGGGGATTGAAAAGCGATTGTTTTCATTAGAAGACTTAGAAACGAGTTGCGTATGTTTAAAAATATGACTCGAAAGTGAGTCAAAACTGATTAGAAAAGGGGGTCATAGGCGACTCCTCAAAAAGAGTCACGGGTAGGGTATATTTTTCTCCCGACGAACGAATCATTTATGATCAGAAAATGAGCTCATTTATTGTCTTGTCTTTGGCCATAATTCAACACTGAAAACAAGTAAAATTTCCCTTCTCAATTTAAGTCTGATATCCGGCACACTCGGTAATCGAACGCTCGACACGTAGAATGTTTTGTGACATACAAAACTCATGGGTCGAAAGCCCGTGCTGGATATTGTAGTGTCATGCGTGGACCCTACCAATCGTTTCTGTTTTTATGTCTGTATCAGGTCTGACACGAACTGAAGGGTAGCTGCTGGCAAGTAGTACCTAGTGTAGTATGTGTGTGTGTAAATTGTTTCGCCCCAAGTAGTTTTCTTGTGTAATTATAATTGCATAATTTATTTATAATATGATTTTCATGCTATGTTCCCTCTCTCTCTCTCTCTCTCTCTCTCTCTGGGGTGTGTGTGTGTGTGTTGCATGAGGCAAGCTATGGAGTCTGTTGAGTTGAGTTTAGTTTATGTATCAGCAAATGCATCGGCAACGCCAATTTTCGAGGCAACTCAGCTCAGGCCTAAACGCTCCCCCTACTCTTCCTCCCTCTCTCTCTTTCTTTCTCTAACTATCTCCATCAAGCAAACTTCTAGCACTTCCTTTAAACCTCACAGCCCAGCACCCCCTCTCTACAGTCCTTGTTAACACAAAACTGGCACTTCACTAACTGTTGCCACAGGAGCTGACTGGCCAACAAGCCAGACAGCCAAACTGCATTTGGCCAGAAGTGAATTCAACGCCTGACAACAGACACATACATACATAGAAAGCAAGAGAGTGAAGCAGTGAGACAAAGAGAGTGAGACAGACAGACGGACGGACGGACAGGCGGACGGTCGGACGGTAGGTAGATGGAGAGACTACGTGCAAGTGCTTCAGGTTCATTATATTTGGGCATATAAATTTCACTTGGCCACAAACCGAAATCGGAGTCAAATGGCTCCGGAGGCATTTGGCTGTATAATATGCCACGTGCACACACACACACACACACCGCCACACACACTATATGTATTTAAACAAAAGGTGAGCACCGAAACAGGCAGCAAATGAGTGTTGGCCAACTGAAGCTTTGGCAGTAAATGAAACTGTAGCTTCTCAGTTTGCCACTTGCCACATGCTAGTATATGCTACATGCTACATGCTACACGCCACTTGCAACTTGCCACTTGACACTCTTTTTTTGTTCAACATACATAATTTTTTCGTGTTTCTAATTTTGTTATTCTTGGAATTGGAACTTAAATATCAGTCCATGCTAACCAAATGTGCCAAATTAAAAGGTGAGTTAAGAGAAAATGGAAATTGTTTTTGTTGGAACCCGAAACAATGCATCTAGGAAAATTGTCGCCTTGAATTAAGACAATTTTAAAATAATGCTGAAAAGTTCAAGAATTTTAATAGTAGCATGAAAATGGCACGATAGATACATACAGGCTAATGGCAATAACACTCATGTTTTGTTAACACTGTCACCACTATGCCGCATTGCCATCACTAGATTGTTAACAGTGCCAGTTTGAGTTAACAGCAGCAAGCTAGTTGTCGCACTCTAACACATGGAGTTAAAGGGCGAATGTAGCTTTTAGGAGATCGTAAGGAAAATCTCATTCTTGCCAGAGACGCTACAAGAATTCTACAATGGAAAATAAGTAAATATAAAGTTTAAATAAAACAAATATTGCCGTCTACATTTATAATATAGTTTTCATGTACAACAAATTTTAGAGATCAGTACGGATAAGAAACCCGAGTGGGATGAATGTTTTATGAAATGATTACCATTTATTTCACTTACTGATTTTATTTTGAATACAAGATGTACTTTTTTATCTAAGTTTTAATATGTTTCATCTCTATTTACGTCTTGCCTTTTAAAATATAAACTATAATAGAAAACTATAATCATTTTATTTAAGCAAAATACGTTCTTACTCTAATACTATTTATGGACTACAAAATCTAAGATATTTTCGATCTCTTAATGTGTTTTGGGACTTGCTTAAAGTGTTCTCTATTTTGAAGTTAAAAGAGTTAAATTTAAATATAAATATAATTGTGCAGATATAGAAACTCTTAATCCTAAGGCTATGGAGCAAAGGTAAAATATTGACAGTAGATGCGGTTCAGCAAAGAAAATAGACTATTGCAGAAATTGGGAAGTGAAAGATATGAAATAGAGGTAAACGAATTTAGTGAAAAGTTGAAAAGTTAAATAGGTACTACCGCTAAATGGCGATGAAAGCCTCGAGCGAAAGGGTAGACAACGCATCAAATGCGACAAGGAACAGGAAAATTGGGTAGCAGTTACATACATAGGTGGTGAAGGGGAAAACTCATGGAAAACAGAGAGAGGAAAAATTTCTGCCATTGCGTTATTTGTTTGCATATGCATTGACGTATTTGCCGAAGCCAGCGAAGCGTGTGATTAAATTTAAAATATTTAAGCATATTTTACGCGTTGACTAAAAAACAGTCATTGACCAAGTGGCGTCGACTGTCGGTTGTCGACTGACTATGATGTTGCCCCGCCCGGGCCCTCTACCCCGTTGGTCCCTTTGTGTCCTTTTTGCCACTTGCCACAGCGCCACAATGAAAATAATAACAATAAAAAATTAACTGCAAGCGCAAAAAATGGCGCGCAAATTAAAAAGAAAACCGAAAAACACAAAAAACGAAAAGAAAATAAAAATAAAGAGAGAAAAAAAGGACAAAAATAAAGTGTAAACAACAACAACAACACATAGAAATGCAATGGAAATACGCCATATGAAAATGTAAAAATGCATGAAATATAAAAAAATAAAAATTGGCTGATTGCTGAAGCTCAACTAGCAGATACCCAGCACTCTGAAACTTACAGATTGCAGTAAGTAGGCAACAAATTAGACCCAAGATACTGAAATAATTGTAGAAGGATTTAGTGGATAAGGAATAGGTATGCTTTAATATGAAGTCTAGTATCTTAAAGGAGATTTTAGAACATTTTTGCATTATTCAATTATATTATGAGACTTGTCAGGTAAAGTTTAGTTGAAATTTAAACATTAAAGTATTATAGTATTCCACTAGAACTTGAGCTTAGCTGCACCAAAAGTACGTACTGCCCGGGGATCACTTGAAATGCTTAGTGCACTATTGGTAGCGAATTTTATAATAGGAATTGTTCGATTCGACTAGTGAAATTCCTGCTTCGTTTTCATCCACAAACTCGATCGTTGCTGTTCATTTGCTGCTTGTACAGCAGAACACACAGAATTTTCATCTATAAACTCAAACATTCGTTTGGTTTCATACAATTTCTTGTGTTTTATATGTTCAATTAAACTATATGTTGTATATAATAATTTGAGTTATATTATATAATATTATTTATAAGAAATTACGAATAGAATTAATAAAAATTTTGAACTAAACTGAAGATATTTAAAATTGAAAATAAAAAAGTTATATATTGTAGAAAAACGCTATAATATACTTGTCTAAATATTGTAATTATTTTCTGGGGCTTCTCCAATTTTTGCAATCAATTTTGTATTAAATTTTTGTGTATTTTGCTACCACAAATTTCCAAACTTTTTATATACATATTTGTTTTATCATTATTATATAGAATAGATACATCTTAATTTTAATTAATTTAATTAATTATGTATAATAATTCATTTATTCGCGACTGCATCGACTTGAATGGCAAACAAGGCATCATAGCTTAAACTTATGCCTCCCCTTGGGAGTCATACAAATAATTACAGGGTATATCAAACTGAAAAATATATGGAAAAAAAAAAACCGCGCGCGTGTTGAGTAAAAAATGTAAGCAAACGGCGCTGAAAATGCGCAATTGTTTACGGCCAGCGGATCGACGAGCGAAGTTTGAAACGATGGGAGGGGGGGGGGGAGGGGGTGGGTATATGGGAGTTGGGAGATGCCCGCTGGCATCTGTATCTGAACGGTCGGAGTCAGCAGCAGCAGGACGAGAGCGTTGGCGGCAGAGTGGGCGCGGCAAAGGCTTGTCTTGTTGTCTGCTAGGCATGTGGAAAATCAGCGTCAGCGATGCGAGAGACGGGAGAGCATCGACTAAGAGAGAGACAGAGCGAGAGAGAAGAAGAGAGAGAGAGAGAGAGACAGAGCGAGAGAGAAGGAGAGAGAGGGGGGGAAGGGCAGGCGGGAGGGAACACACAATATGTTTCCAATGTAGCACATTTAATATTAACTTTTCGAATTTATTTTTATTTCCGCTTGGCGCAAATACATTTGCTGCATGCTGCATGTGTGTGTGTGTGGGCGAGTATCTGTGTGTGTTTGTATCTGTGTGTGTGTGTGTGCCACATTCATTTCGCTTCATTTCTTGCTTTCTTGCAGGAAATTACAGCATGTAATTTGCATTCAGTTGTAAAGTGAAATGGAATAATTTCACGTTGCCGCCGCTGCTGCTTTTTTTTTTTTTTACCTCCAACCCGGTTTCCTCTTTCACATGCTGCCGCTCTGGCACATCTCATCACCTCTTTATCTATCCACTGAGTGTGTGTATGGCCGATACATGTGTGTGTGTGTGAGTGTGTGTATTAATTTCTCAATCATTCAATCACGCATTCTCACAGGCCTGCGCTTTGCTTCTCTCTTTCGTTGCCCCACTTCTCCCAGCTGCTACTCCACACTTCTTTTTCCACTCTATCCACTTTCCGAGTGTGTGTGTGTAAAAATTTGACATGCTTTTAACCGGCGGCGACACAAGTGAGTGCCTGTCTCTCTCCCTATCCCTATCCCTCTCCCTTTTTCTCTCTTACTTTCTCTTTCCCTTTTGCTCGCACTCTTCAATTGAGAGTGTGTGTGCAAAAACGCGGAAGTTGACACTTTCATGTCTAATGGAGGAGCTCGGGCAAAGCGGAAACAGCAGCAGCAGCAGAAGCAGCGGCAGCAGCTACCGTGCTGTAAGAGTCCTTAACATCAGCCTAAAAAACCCATAGCCCCGATTCCCGTATTCCCGAATCCCGAAACTCAACCTGAACCTAACTCAACTCTACACAGTTTTTCTGGTCTGGCAAGTCAATAGCTTTGTGGGTCGCTAGCAAGAATTTGAATAGCACTCAATGGGTATGTCATCATTTTTTCTTCCTAAAACTCTACATAAAGAGTCGGATAGCATAAATTTTAAATCATTTTAAATATATGATGAATCACTTGCAGCACAAATAACTTAAGATTGAGTTGCTAAATCCCATTAAACATAAGTATAGGTTAGACATACATACCTACCTGAGAGCAGCAATTCAAAACGATTTTATTCTGTATATACCCTGTAAAAAGGAAAGTCTTTCGAATTTCTTTCCTACAGCATAGTATACTTACTATTTAGTCGCACATGCTGCGCACTGAGCATACCCTGTAATCTGTTCAAGTTCATCCCAAATCGATTCATCATACGTATGCTAATACATCAGAATATTAGGTTCAATGATTGCACAACCCTCTCAAGGAGTGTTTACTGTACCGTTTACCTAATACATTCTTCGCTTTATGTTTATTTTCAAAATATTTAGACAACATTTGATTAAAATTCTCAATTTGGCATGGCAACTCTTGAGTTAAGTTATGACTTTAATGCTAAACTTCTTACTAAAATTACATCGACTTCAGACTCACAGACTTTAGATGCCTGAGAGCCTTACAAAAGTTGGTCAACTGTACGTTTCGGGATAAGGGGTTTTCGGGGACACAAAAGAGAGAAAGATTTCGCTTGAGAGGGAGAAAAAGTAAAGTAAAGAAGTTTTCGTTTCTTTTAAAGCGATAGAAAAATAGAGAACACACACACTCCATGAAGGCAGCTTTCTATCTAGTCTGTCTGTTTCTCCCTCTCTCTCTCTCTTTCTCTCTCTCTCTCTCTCCCTCTCTCTCTCTCTGTGTGTGTGTGTGTGTGTGTGGCAAAGCCATTTGTAGAAAGAAATCAAATTAAGTGCCTCGGGCAGCCATTTGTAGCATACGCTATATCAAATTATGCCCGCACACAAACCTAGAAGGTAGAACATAGAACGTTGAACGCAGCACGAGTGGTAAGTGGTGAGAATGTGGGGTGCATGGATGGTTGGGTGGGTGTGTGATGGATATATTGTACATACATACATATGGATATATGTACACATGTTAGTCAGGTGAATTCTTTTGGGTTTGCCGTTAAATGGCAGCAGCAATGGAATTGAATGCTCTTGCGCTTTTTGCAGTTTAAATTTTTAATTGAAATTACAAATTGATGTCAGCGACGCTGACCGAATATGAATACCTATGAAAAGAATTCCCAAATAAAAGCCGGACACAAAGACAGAGACATAAAGAGAGAGAGAGAGAATGAGAGAGAGGGAGAGAAAGAGAGTGAAATGCAAACAAACTACATATGTATGTATGTATGGGTGTGTGCATACAACAAAGTAAAACGAGGTGAGTGTCGAATGTCCACAGTCTGGCAACTCTATGCCCAACAGAGCGAGCGAGCAAACCAGACAGAGAGAGAGAGAGAGAGAGCAATGGTCCAACAATTGACACTGGGAATAAGATCAGCAGCAAAATTTCAGCAGCACAAGGACTTTAATTCTATATACCCGGCACAAAAAGCGCTGATGGGTGTAATCAGTTTTTGTGCAATCTATACTAATGTATGGAATTTTATCTCAAATGGGTTTTACTAAAAGTCCACAATGGAAAGATTCTCATGCTAGCCAAATGTGCTCAGGATATAAAATATAATTTCAAATAATATATTGATATTTGTATACTGAGATATATATAAATATGCAAAGTTGTCCACTGAAGATTGATCAATTTTAAAATTTCTTCTTCTTCAAGTCTTTAAAATCAAGTCAAGCTGTACCTTAAGGATATTCCTTTATCCATCTTACCTGTTATTCTTTTATACATCTTAGAAAGCAGAAGTTACTCCATAATTCTAAACATTTTCTATATTTTAAAAAGCAGACGACTGTCAAACTAGTTGTTTTACCGGGTATCCTATAGTCGAGCACACTTGACAAAGTTGCTGCTGTTGTTGTTGTTGTTGTTGTAAAGGTCAGCAGTGCATTTAATACGGCAACATATCGTATCGTGGGGTCTCGTTTATTATTAACATCGACAGCTGAAGTTCCAGTCACGACTTCAAGCGACGCCATATTGACAGTTATTAAAGCGAATGAGTGAATAAATGAATAAATGTATGAATGCATTTAACAAATTAGGTAGGTTCACAATATACAAAAGCCAACTTAAAGGGTAAATACACTAGAGTTTAGTTTTAAAAAGGGTAAAGTAAGTGATATTTCAAGTAAAGTCTAATGGAGAATCAGAAAGTACATATTGTGCGACAAGTTTATGCGTTAAAACTTGTGTAAAATGATTAAAATCTAAAATTTATTTATTATTATTGTTATTTATTTGTTAAACTTAACTTAAAAATTAAAATTGTCCAACTAAATTAAGGTTATAATAGTTAGAATGAATTGATAACTGGAATTCCAATATATAATATTATTCTTTGTTCTTACTAATTCATTTACTCATACACACACTGATCAACGCCCTAACGAAACTATAGGACCAATGACTTCACACATCATAGATCTCATAACTTCACAGTGGAATAAGACGTCTCTTTTGCGAAATTTGTAGTGCAAGTGGTTTAATTTCGTGGTCGAAAGGTAAACAATTTTAGTACAAATATATCCGAAGATATTTCTCATATGTATGTAAACTGAAAAGCGACGATACAATCTTAAAGAGAAGTTGAGAATATTAAGAACCTTATGAATTGTCTGTGGTTATTCTATTGTAAATTATTTTAAGCTAATATCCAGTGGAATCCGGTTTTTAGGATCTTTCTAACTTAAATGAAATTAAAATTGTCTTCCGGATATAATCGAATTCTACTGTAGCTTTAATTATATAGTTTTAAGGACAACTTTTATGGAACTTACAGACTTAAAGACTTGTTTAAGGAAAAGGTGTCCAAATGAGGAAAATTAGGAATCGGATATTGTCGTATAATCAAACACTGTTAGGAATGCATGAAATATATAATTGGTGAGTACTTTAACACTAAATCTGTTAAATTAGCTCCAGCTCTTAAAATACATCTTTAATTAAGCATATACCATTCACAAAAACTATTCAAGCTGTAGACTGATACGCAGATTGAGAGTTCAAAGTTCGTTTTGATAGGAGTTCGTTCCACTTGTGGCTTAGGTACAGTTGTGCAGCTCTGACTAATAGGTTGTTGTGTGTACTGTAGTCCATGTTACATATAGAAAGTGTGGATATTTCAATTTAACGTTGATTCGTGTCGGTTTTCGGCTGTGGTCATTTGCCACAAAATGTTTTGCTTAACACCTTCACGTGATTCCGGCATTTATTAAATTGCTTTGTACTTTGTTGCCATTTCCGTTGGCGTTGCACGAGACGCAAAACATGCGACGTGACGAATGATAGCCAACAGGTAGGAGCAGGAGTTGCCAGTTACGACGTGCCACATGCGTGTGGCAAGCAGCTGGAGAATTGGGAGATGGAGTGTGTGTGTGGTATGGGAATTGTAGAGGGATTGTGCGACTGGAGACAACAACAGTTGGATTGCACAATATAGTAATGAGGCATATTTACAAATGCATTTCCATCTCTATGCTCAACTCCCAGACGTTGCAAGCAAATTTTGTGCACTGATAAAAACGAATTGTAACAAGAAATCAGGGTTGGCACAAATTGATGTCTTCAGCGACTCCTGTAAACAGTTGTAGGCAGATCGTTTTTGCTATATCTATATGAAATATGTAATATTTTAAGTTGATCGAACTTTGTTCAGATCTCAGAGATGGTAAGAGCTACATGTTCAAAGTAGGGCAGTATCGACCACATATTTAGTCAGCCAATACCAGTTTGTTTTCTTTTTTCGATGCCAAGCCCCAATTACGAAAAGCCTGACAATTTAGTTAAAATCGGACTATAATTAAAAAAGTTTGTCATACAACGAAAATCGTTACTCCTAAGCAAGACAAAGCCACGTGCATTGCGCTGAGCTCTGCTGCAGCGTTAGCGTCACACAAGCAGCGTAAACGAAAAACGTTGAGCGAGCGAGATAGACACACAAAAATGTGTGCATATTAAGTTATTGCAGCAGAAACTCCAATTTTAACTCATATAATTGGAAACGTAGTTCAGAGGATATTACATTTTCTTTCTTGTTTAACAGTGAGAATACAACAAAATTTTAATTTTTATATTTTAAGACCAAGTAACATTATTTTGGTTTCACAAAAACCTATTTAAATAACATTGACTTTATGAATTTTAAAAGCAAATAGGATGGAATATTTTTGCAATTCATTTTGCTGACTAATCCACTGATCTTTGTTTAAAATCTAGATTAAACTTAGCAAGGCTTAAATGTAAAAATATTTAAGCAACAAACTTCGTAATCTAAGAATTTTAGATATTTTTCATAAGTTCTTAAATTTAAGGTTTATGTTTTAAGAGGGTATAAATTCAAGTCCACTTTTTAGAGATGCATGTTATTGATTATAGAACATTTTCGTTTTTATCTGTGTATTTTAAATTATGCGCATCTGAATGTTGATGAAGGGATGCGGCGGCGGCAGAGTGTAGCAAGGGATGTGAGATGGGTGCTAAAAGCAACGTCCTGGGAGACATTCTCTATCTCTGTCTCTGTCTCTGTCTCTATGTCTGTGTCTGTCTCGCTTTTAAAATGCGACGCATGACTTTCATTTCACGTTGTTTACTTCGCATGCGGCCGCGTGATTTTCGTTTACGGACAACGCCGACAAAATGGAGTATGCGCTGCCCTCGCTGCCCTCGCCGCCCTCGATGCCCCCTCCCTGGTCTGGTTCCGATGTGAGGTTGCAACGGGTTTCAGGTTTCGGGTCTTCAGGCCGCGGCACGACGCGGCACGTGTCAACAGTTGGAAATGGGTTTTTAAGGCGCCGCAACGTATGCTTCTGTTTCTTGGCTTCAACTTTTGTTTCAATTACCGTTACCTGTTACTGTTGCGTTCCCTCTTCCACTTTCTCTCTCTCTCTCTTTCGCTCTCTTTGTCACACTTTTGTTGGGTAGTGTCGGAGTGTCGGAGAGCGCGTGCTGGTCGTGACCTCTTGGCAAAGAAACTTTGCTGACGTATTTTTATGACTCAAGCGTGTTCATAATACGCTTTAGTACGTGTCCAGTGTTGCACAACGACAGCACTGCTAAACCATAATTGCTTATTGCCAACACTGGTCATGCACATACACATGTACATATACCATAACCAAAACACATGCATGTGTTTTGACTGTCAAAACTTATGCGCTTCCAAAATATTTTCCAAAAATTATTCCCCATTTTACAAACCTCGTTTAACGATGTTTGTGGTCTTACTCCTCTAAAATGACTGAAAGGAATCTTTGGTTCTTCAACTTTTATAAAAAACTGTAAAACAAAACGAAAATATTTGTAAGTAATTTGCTGGATATTACAAATACCTTTCTAACAGAATACAACATGGTTTAACAAGATGTTAAAATTACATAAAAAAGTTTTTTTCTAGCGTACTTTTTAAACTAATTTGACTTTTACAGAAAATGTAATCTTACGATTTGGCTGAACTTTTCATATGTTCAGGTGTATGTTACATAACTGGAAAAATTCGTAAAACTGATATATGTATTATATACGTTTTAAAAGAGGTGACAACGGTTAACATGCATAAAAACGCTTTAATCGTATTTTCGACCCCATAAAGTATATATATTGTTAAGCTGCACGATTTGTCTAAGCGAATAGAATAGTTTTTACAGAAAATTAAAAAAGTTTTTTTTTTTTTTACAAGATTAAAGGGACATAAAAAATAAAATAAAAAATGAAATGAAAATTTTGGAAAATTTTGAGAACTAATTGTGGAATTGAAATTAATTGGTTCAAATGCAGCTCTAAATGCTATTTCGCCCGGAAACGCTACAGTTTTTTCAAAGTTATCGAAGATTCAAAAGAGGTAATTACGGGGCTAAAATTACCCATAACAACGCTTAAATTTAATTTTCGACCTCATAAAGTATGTGTATTCATAACCAACACAAACTTTCTAATCGTTTAGAATAGTTAAAAAAAAAACAATTTTGTTTAATATTAATTTTAAGAAATTTGGAAAAAAGCTAATTTTCAAAAACTTTGAAAAGGAACTGTTGAATTCTTAATGCGGTTTAATGCAGCTCTAAATGCTATTTCGCCCGAAAAACGCTGCAGTTTTGAAAAAGTTATAATATCGGCAGTTCAACTGCCTATAACAAGCATAAAACTCTTTCTCGAGTCCATAAAGTACAGGTGTATTTATTTTTTACTAAAATATATTTTGAACTTTAGTAATTAGTCGCTGGCAGCAAAAAAGCTTCGAAAAATTAACATCAAGTGATAAATACTCTGTGTTGAAATTACCTTATAGCAACGCATTTAGTTTTCTAAAGAGTTACTATATAGCCAATGTTTTTTCAATAATTTTGTACTATTCGTTGCACATTTCACGAACGTTTCAAGCCAAATAATTGTCCAATTTTCACCTTTATTAGCATTAAAATGGATATTTTTGCATTGATTTATTTATCTGCAGAGTTTAGACATTTATTTGACAATCATTTCAAGAAGTTAGAAAAGCAGAATATATAGAATATTATGAGTTATAATTTAGCAATAAACCTGTATTAAGGGATTATGTGTGTGTGTGTGTGAGAGAGAGGAGGGAGAGAGAGAGAGAGACTAGTTTTAGAATCCGAAATGCATTTAGTGCAATTGCTGTCAAAGATCGACATTCAACAATTTAGGTTGGTAATTGTGACAACAATAATCATGATATAAATAACAATAGTTGTAATAGTTAAATGATGTGCGTGTGTTTGTGTGTGTATGTGTGTGTGTGTGCGGCAATGAATAAATCAAAGTTGTTGCCCCAACTAAGTGCACTCGGAGTGGCATTATTAATGCCCGCTGGCAATTGTTATTTTGGTGCAAGGTAGCTTCGAGAATCGGGTCAGAGAATAACCCGGTTACTCATTTACTCGTTCATTTCATTCACTCGTAAGTATCCCCAACCAAATTCAGATCCTTGCAGACCCACTTTGTCCTCATCTAACTGCTGGTTGTCTGTTGCTGACGCATGCATATTGCATGTGGCCTAATGCCGGGCGATTAAAGCCAAGTTGCAAGTATGCTAGTTGCAACATGCTGTTGCAAGTTCATGTCATGCATTTTTTAAAAGCAAATCTCTCTCTCTCTCTCTCTCTCTCTCTCTCTGTCTCTGGGTGCAAGGTACACACACATAGACCGAACGAGTGGGGGAGAGAGGGAGAGAGAGACATTAATATTAAACAATAAATACCAACAAGAGGGGGCATGGGGGGAGGGGAATTAGGCAGGGGATTATGGGATAATGGGCAAAGGAATATAGTAGGTAGGTTGGTTGTTGGCATAAATGCATCGTCAATTAATGTAAATTAAAGGCAAAACCGAATTCCATTTCCGTTTTAACAAGACACTTAATTACATAAGTGAGTGGACACACATACACACACACAAACGTAAGGGTTATGGGCAGGAAGAGGGCCTCTGGGTGGACGGGGAAAACTTGGCAGCAACTATGTTTAGAATTTACTTAACGAGATGACGACTAGAAGTGCCTGAGTTATAGAGCATTATAGACATTATAGACACATCTCTACTTGGCATTCATGCATATTACTCATACGCCATGTGCCACATACCCATACAGAGAGAGAGAGAGAAAGATACTGAGAGAGAGGGAGCGAGGGAGTGTTTGAGAGTAAGGGAGAGAGCACTTAAAGAGGCGTTCAAACGTATAAACAGCACAGGCTTCAACTGCAGCTATAGCTACAGCCTTGGCTTGGCTTTGGCTTTGGCTTTGTCAGGTATTTGCATTTGCATTTTGCATTTGCGAGTTTCGTAATTAAGTTTCAAGTGCAATTCGAGTTTATCGGCTGCTGCCATTCCGCATTTCACCTATCTATCTCTCCCACTCTCTCTTTCTCTCGAAGCCTCTCCTTTTGCATTTTCAGAGTTGCTCTATTGCTATCTCTGTGTGTATAATCCAAACCAATTTGGCAAGCTCAACTTGTAATACTCATGAACTTATCCTTATTAATACCCTGTAAGCTTTAGCCCACCTTATAAAAGGTATAACATATTAAAATTTAGATATTATATAAATCTAATATATTTATAGATTTACTTACTTTACATATTCCGCGTAGTCTAGTATGTTATACGACTTCTGCGATCCCTTAAAGTATATATGTACTCTGCCTATGTGTCCAACACCCGTATGATTGCCGAGACTGTATATAATATGATAAAAATCTTAAGGTATCTCCACCATACTTACTTCTAAAATACTTGATGGGATCTCCTAATTTCTGTCTGAATTGTGAACTATATTGTAAATCGTATGAACGAAAAGATCTCAGAGATGGTAAGAGCTACAAGCTCAAAGTTGGTCAGCATTGAGCACATATTTAGTCAGTCAATACAAGTTTGTTTCCCTTTGTTTGATGCACCGCCCCATTTGATGACAAGAAGCGTAAAACCAGACATGCTTCGAAAAAAATACATGTTTTTGGCGAATATCTCAGAAACTATAACACCTACGAACACTAATTTTGGCATGCAGTTTGCTAAATGCAATATAAAGACAATGCTATCAAAATTTTTTGGATGTCACGCCCCCTTCGCCCAAACAAAGTACAACTGCATTGAAAGTTTACATGCTTCCGCATCACTTATTTCTAAACGTATAGTTTTGTAACTTGGTGTTTACTTGTAGACAAATAATATCAAACGATCCTGAAAATTTAATCAAAATCGGACAATAATCAAGAATGATAACATTCATTAAAGCTGTGCGATGTACAGCCACGTGCATTGCACTGACCACCGCTACAGCGCCAACGTCACACAAGCAGCAAAAACGAAATAAAACGAAAAACGTTGTGCGAGCGAGACAGACACACAAATATGTGCGAATTAGTTACTCAACTTCAACTCAGATAGGTATACCATACATGTGACTGTCATGAGAAACACTACTATCATTTCCTGCATGGTATATTATACTTTTCTTATTTACAGGGTGTTAAATGTCCGTTCCAACAATTTGAGTAAAAGTAAAGACGAATCCTTCAAATGAATTTTATTGTTTCATGCAATTTTGATGTTTACCGTCAAACATAATACAGTTGAGAATTGTCTAACTATTTGTTGTGGTTGTTTTTGGTGAGACTTGACAAATACATGAATATTATCGAAGGTTTTTCAAGTGTCCATAGACAGAAGTAGAAATTAGTTCACATAATTGGACGCCTACAACTAGTGGGTCACAGGCTCAAACAAGGATAGAAATAGAATTGACAGAGAAACTTTTCCTTTTTGGGAAAAATTACTGAATAAAGGACCACATTTTCATTTCAGTCTCCACATTGATTTCCAATATCAAAAGTAACTCATAATCAATACTACTTTAATTCTGGAACTGATCTTTCCATTACATACATTGATTCCAATTTCTGATTATAACAAATTAATAACAAATTATCTAAAAAATAATTTAGTACGAAAAGAAAATGACATATTTTTTAGTATATTTATTTTTCTTTTAAAGTTTCTTTGTATTTATTTTCTAGTCGGAAATACTTGACTATGCGATACGCTGTAATTGCACAAACTTAACGTAATGAAATTAAGTGAAGCAATTTCGTCAAAAATGGTTAAAACAGTGAGCAGGCACAATTCAGTAGAGCAGGGGGTTGCTTTAAAGCACTGGCAGTAGCTGATTACAATGCCACAAAATGGTGGCAACATGCAACATGCCGCAAGTGGCATGCAACAACGTGCCCGTTGACGAAGCAACCGACTAAAACTTGGCCACAAAATGCAAATTCCGCGAATTCGTTTAAACGATTTTGATTACTTAAAACGCAACAATAACAACAATTGCAATAAAAGTAATAATAAAATAAAAAATGGAGAAACTAGAGGCAGTCAGAGCTAAAGTGGGAGACAGAGAGAGATAGAGAGAGAGAGTGAGATATAGAGACGGAAAAGTAAAGGAAGCGCTATACAAATAAATAAAGATTTTTTTTTTTGTATTTCCGGCGACGTTGAATTCATGATGATAATGATTGTTGTTGTTGCTGTTGTTGACGATGGTGATGATAATCCTGTTGTGGATAATAATGATGATGATTATTATTATTATTATTATTTTGGCTCTGTCGTTTCTCTTTGTCTTTCGCCTCTCTGTGGCAGCAAACTTGACGATGCAACGCAACGCGACGCGATTCTTCGTTGCATTTGCAATGGAAATGCCTCGCGTCGACGTTGCATGCGAAATGCATTTTAAATGCGAGTTTTCCGAATACACACCCACCTCCCATTTTCCCACCACTGCCACATTTTCCCCGGCTTTTCATGCAGCCCACTTTGAAAAGTCGTTGACAATTTGACGACGACGATGAAAATAAATAAATAGGCAAAGCCCAAAAAGTCGCTCTCGTCCAAAATCGGAGAATCCATGCAGCAGGACTATTCCTATTACTTTAGTCAACACCCTCTACAACCCTCCCTCCCCCGACCCCATCACCATTCCACAACCATCCAACAAACCCAAAAGCATGCAAATATTTAGATTAATGCAAGACTTTTGCAACAAAATGCGCGGCGCGCATATTGCCAAACAAATTTTTATTTATGCCATAGTTTTTTTCGTGTGGGCGTGGCTACTGTACGAATCGGTAAGGTGGAAAGGGTGGGGGGTATTGGGTGGCATGGTAGTGTAGGCAGGAAGGGGTGTGGAATTATTGCAGCTGTCTGGCAAAGTCACTTGTCAGTCGCAACACCAACGACGCTGATAAAAATAAAAATTCATTTTTTTTTTTACTGCCATTTTCAGTTTGCAACTTTTTCAAAGTTCTTGAAGCGAGCATTCACGACTATATGATTAAGTTTGTCAGATTTTAACGGAATTATTCAGTCTAGTGCTGTTTTTTTTTTCCTTCTATTAATTATTTGCACCATTTGTATGTTTAACTAAACTCAATATTGATAAAGTCTACGAAAGTTTTAATACCTACAATTATTTTTCAAACGAGTCTTGAAAATTGAAACATTACAAAAATATATTTAAACTTTTTTTAAAATTATTTAATTTAAATACAAGTTTGTAGCTTTGTTTAACCATATTTTAACCATATCATATTTAAATCTACTTTACAAAAATAAATAATTAAACTGGAAACTCGAATGAAATTTTTAAGTATCTTGTCGGACATTTTATAGCTAAAAACTTTCAGTTTTCCAAGGAAGTGATCATGTCAGTTCAATTTATTTCAAATAAAGTTTTATTTTAATTTTGTGCAGATTTGGCATTTTCTTTAATACATATATTTTCCTCTTTCATACATACACAATGCGCAAAAGAGCAAGAAATAGTCTGAAGTCACTATTCCTGGAACTAAAAACGAGTTAGAAAGTAAATTTTTTTCGCTCATATCCTTGGCGTTTCTTAACCGATCGTAATGTAACTTACCAGACACATCTGAACAGATATGCTTGTCATGTGTTTCATATCTCATCACTTTAAAACTGCTAAAAGTTATTGGTAGTCAGCTATTTTGGATAAAGAGCGCATGGCAGCTTGAAATTAAAACAATAAATTTAAGAAATTTTGATATTCAAAGAATTTAATATTACGTTTTATTAATATTTGTAGCATAAATTTAATAAATATCGTGTAAATTTTTTCAGTATTATTTTGCTTGTCTTTTAATTCAAATATTTATTAAAGGGTATATTTTAAAAAGGAAGTCGGCTTAAGAAACGATTAAGGAACTTTTAAAATACGAAACAAACCAGTTGAGAGCCGATAAGCAGCCATTGTGTGAAATTTGAATGTCGTACGTTTTGCAGTTTCGTCTGTGTGTTGATCAGTCAGTGATGCTAAACATTCAATAGGTATATTCAAATTTTTATAAGAATTATTACTGAATTATAAAACAAATTCGAGTTCGAACTGATTATACATTAAATAATCATTTAACTAAAGGTTGTGTTTCGGGAAATCGAATTTGAAAAGTTGGATCTGAAAGTAAATGCATATAAGAATATATTCGGATATATGTTTGTACATGTACATATGGACATAGATGGTGCATTGTGAATGGAAAAAGTTAGTTGGCTACGCGACTGGCAAATTGGCGAGTGGAGAGTAACGAGTGGCGAGAAACGAGTGTGGCAAAGTGGCGATTGTGGCATGTGTGGCGGTGGCGGCAAACGAGTGGGGAGGCAGCTTCATCATAGTTGCAAAACGGTTGCCGTAGCTTTTTGGCCGCGCAGCGTCTATATGTCAAATTAATTGATGACCAATTTGCGTTTTCAATTAAAAGCAGCGCACACTTTTTGCCCAGATACGATTTCATTTTTGTATCTCGCACGGCTTTTCTTTTACCTACTTCTTTTTTCCTTTTTTCCATTTTTGTTCTATTTTTTCTGCGGGCCGTGTTTTTGTCTCGTTTTTCGGTGTACTTGTTTTTTGTTGTTGTTGTTTCTGTCGCCATCATTTTCAGCACGGAAATTGCCCCTTTTGGCAAAAGCGATGAAGTGCAGCCGCAGACGTTGCCCGCGTGTTGTGTCATTCTTCCATCTCCATCGCCAGCGCCATCTCTTCCATTCCACCACCACCTCCGCCTCAACCTCCATGTTCAGTTTATCCCTCCTGCTCCTTTATTGCCCTGCTGGAGGAGTCGTTGGCTCCATTGAATTGCGTTATAATGCAAAAAGCTCTTTGCCTTGCCCAACTTGAATCCACATTCACATCTCTATCAATCGATGAATGTGTTTCTGATTCTGATTCCGTTTCCGATTTCAATACCCCTCCTCCACATATGTTCATATGTATGTGTGACTGATGTGAGCGTGGTTAAGCCCCCGTTCCCCTTCCTCCAAATATACGCTCAATGGCCAAAGCTTAACTGCGTTTCTTTAATTAAGTTGCACAATTT
The DNA here is from genome assembly GCA_035047385.1 of Drosophila tripunctata. NCBI lineage: Eukaryota > Metazoa > Arthropoda > Insecta > Diptera > Drosophilidae > Drosophila > Drosophila tripunctata. Next base: position 2,713,800 of record JAWNPS010000210.1, on the reverse strand, counting down.
GTAGCCAGTTGTCGGGGCATAATAGACTTTTCGAGGCCACTTTTGCAGCGAGCACTACGACAGCCTCAATGACAGTTTCGATACAGTCCTATCTGGTGTCCGCCTACCAATATTTATTCCCATCTACACTACTTTACCCCGATAAATACATACACACACGTAATATTTGCAGTCGTTAAAACGTTTGAATTGACCAGGCCTTAAAGTCTAAGCCAATTAATTAAATCGTTCAGCTTGCCAGCCTAGTTTTATACCTCATATATCAATTGATTAATCTCTCGTATTTCATGCTCAATGTTTATTAGAATTTAAATCACAGATTGTTATTAACGACTTCACAGTTTCAAATATAATATTTAAATAAATATATATTTTTGCAATTTTTTGTTCAAAGTTAACAGAAAAATGTGTTTCGAGCTCCATTTATTTTTATTATATTTTAAAAATAATTCTATTTGATACAGAAGTTGTGGAAAGTCTTTTTATATATTTTAGTCTTATATTTATATGTATGTATATACTGTAAATTTGTAAGAGTTTGTGACTTCAAATATTGCAAATGCGATTCGTGGCAAGTACGTATACTTGCCAAACATAACCTCACTTCCAATAAAGCCAAACGAAATCCAGAAATAAACACAAATTAAACTGAGTGCAAATTGCTTGAGCATGGCAAAAACTAAAGATTAGACCAGAGTAAAAACAACAAGGTGGTCATCTGGCAAAATGGAGCGAGAAATGGAATTAAAGCAATTCGATGCGAGAAATTATTGATGGTTTGAGGCGAAGGACGAATTGAGGAAAAGCAAAAGGATCTGCGTCATCTACATTAGGCGGCAGGCAACCTGACGATACGAGGCAACACTAGAGATGGGTATGGGGGTGGAAAAGAGGGGTGTCGATGGGTGTGTGACTTGAATGCTTTTCATAGAGGAGTACGAGTGTATGGGCATGTTAAGGACATCGCCAAATGAAGTGACAAGCAACTTAACGCATTTAAATTAATTAAAAATGTGCTTAAGATGTTTTCGACTTGCGACTGGCGACAAAAGGCATCCACCAAGCCCCCCCCCACCCTCTCATAGACTGTTCCTTTCTGCTCCTGTCCCTGACAACGGTAGACTCAAACAACAAGAATAGAGGAGACGAAGACAAGGACAAGTAGTAGATGTAGTGGAAGTGGCTATGCTTTTGCCTTGCAGCTGGCAGCTGTAATTAGACAATCCACTCGCCACTCTTCTCAGCTTGCCACACGCCTTCTATCCACTCCCCTTCCCCCTTTACATTTTGCCACTTGCCACTTGCCACTCACAGTCCCAGTGCGGACGCCTTTTGCCCTGCCTTGACTGAATTTGGGATTTTGGCCTGTTTTGGGTTTTAGTTGCGCATCAAAAAGGAACACAAACAAAAACAGAACTAATGTGCAGCAGTTCTATTTGATCAAATAGAAGATACTCAGTGAATATGAAAATCATGTTTTCTCTTTAAGGACCTGCAGTTATATATATTTTTTTTTAATTTACAAACTAAATTTGGTAAAAAAAATACAATTTTACTTGCAGGAACCTAAAATGAAATCGTAGTATAGGCTTTTCGTATCATTCCGAATAATTTTGATGTCCTTTCAAGACACTTTTGGGACTGTGTTGATGTGCTTTAAAATTTGTGTCTTTATTCTTCAAATGGTAAATTATTACTTTTGGTTAATACACATATGTTTCCAAACATTTAAATATGATCTGCACTGATAAAGAATAGCTTTAAAATTAGGATTTGCTTTTCAAAACTGACAGTCTTGTATCAGAAAATGTATTGTAAACAAGATAAGAGAATTTTTTGATATCCAGACAATATAAACTAAGAGAAAATTCTGTTATTTCAAAATGAAAAATGTTCTTTTTTGTATTATAAATAATAATCTTATTCAAATTGTTTGATTAAATTTTCACTCTTCAAAACTGCTTTCTTTTGGATATAAATGAATAAACTGCTCTAGCGACACTAAACTACATATAATTTTACTATAATAATACAGTTACAATTTCTAATTCTAAATTTGGAATACAAAATAGGAGTAAATCAGCTTTTAATAATCCTAATGATGAGGGCACCTTTTAGAAGAACATTTTGGGCAACAATTTTCAATTCCCACGCATTACATTTTCGATTGAAACATATGACATAACTAAGTTTCTAGTTTACAATTTTGCTTACAATTTAAAACTCTTGGCGCTTGCCATTTAGACTGCACTATGATCAGGCACTGCAACAATACAAAGAGTTTTATTGGTATCAATGGCTTATACTGTTCTATGTTTTATGTATCTTTTCATCTCTATAACTATAAATTTAGATAAACAGCAAATAAATTAAAAACTTAATATGTGTTCATACAATGTTTGAATGCTGATCGGTTGGAGATATATAGGCTCTCAATCCAACAATTTTACAGGGCATAAAGTTAGTTTTTTTTTCGACTTATTCTCCAGCTTTTTTTGTTGACGGCACAGATTGAAGCCGCGCCGCATTGGCGGTAAAGTTTGCAACAGCATCGGGGAACTTTGTCCTGGGGAGCATGGACTCTACGCTAGTCCAAAGTTTCTAGTTTCCACTTCCACAGTTGCCCCGTTGTCACTTCATAGAAAGAGATAGAGAAAGAAAGAGAGAGAGTAAAAGAGAGGCTGCAAATGTATTTTAGCTATGCCGTTGCCTTCTTGGCGCATCGTCTTCTAAGTAGTTCAAAGTAGTGGAAAGAGACAGAGAGTGGAGAGAGAGAGAGAGAGAGAGAGGATGGAAAAAGAGGTAGTCAGAGTTAGCTTTTAGTTCGCCAGTTAAGCGGGAGGGAGGTAGGGGATTGCTGTGTTAGGTGGAAAGTCGCTCACTCGTAGGCGTTAATGAAAATGCTTGTAATTAGTTTTGTTTGTTGGCAACGATGCAGCGGAAACGGAAGTGCGCCAAATAATGCCAACTTGCGCTTTTGCATGCATCGAACTAATTGATTTGCCGGTGCTACAAAACCTTTTCCCATTCATTCCACTCTTCCTCTTTCTCTCTCGCTCACATCTGTCTTCTCTTTCATGTTGCTTTCGAGTGCTTCCGACGTAATGAATTTACTTCAAATGCACTCATCGCTCATCGCACTCAAAGCTCTGCAGTGCTCGTGCTCAGTGGAAACAATGAGTGAATGCTTAAAGAATTCCACACAAGATATCAACCAAGAACATCTTTAAATTACATTTGCACTTTTAAATACATGAAAGATATATTAGCTAAAGCCAAAGGGGATTTAAATTAAATAGCTAAAAATATTTGTATATGATTTGCTCATTGTATAGCATTGAATATACAAGAAATAATGCTTTGACTTAATAGTTGAAATAATATAAAAGTCTATTAAGTATGACATAAATGTTTAATTTAGTGAATTAGCTGAAACTACTGACAATTTTGGCATTTGTGAAATAACCCTTTAAACACTGGCAATACAAGAAAGTTTCTCAAAAAGTTCTATATACTAAATTTTGTCGAAATCGGACAACTATAACGTAGTGAACTTTTTGTATTTAAAGCATTTATTAAACCCTCACATAGAGTACTTTATATTACAGTATGTAAATCGATATAGGATACACTTTATTTTTAATCCATATCTACAAAAAATTTGTATAAAACTAATAACTAATTTTTCATATTTTTCAATTTATAGGTTTCCCAATAAATTCACATTTTTTATGGCAGCTTTATAATATAGTTGTCCGAACTGGATGAAATTTTGTTGCACTTGTTGAGAAAGCTGAAAAAAAACAGTTTTCAGGCGATTGTTCCAATAGCAGGTACATATGTACATATATGGTATAGTGAATCAATCTGCCAGAATTTCATTATGATAGCTTTAAAGTTTAAACCGAAGGACTAGTTTGCATAGAATCAGATGAGTCAGACAGACGGTCGGACAGATGGATAGACGATCAGACAGAAGGATAGAGTGACGGTCAGACAGACGGACAGGCACACGGGTAGCCAGACTGTCAGACAGATGGACAAACATACTTACAGACAGACGGATAGATGGACAATCAGACAGATGGGCAGACAGACGGACGGACAGATGGTCAGGCAATCAGACAGTCAGACGGACAGGCGGTCAGATAGACAGATTGACGGACATACGGATAAGCAGGCGAAGAGACTTGCGGACAGATAGACGGACGGACAGACAGAAGGATAGAGTGATAGTCCGACAGACGGACATGTAGACGGTTGTCAGACGGTGTCAGACAGGCGGCTCGACAGTTAGACGGACAAACAGTCCTACAGAAAGACAGATAGATGGACAAACGGACTGACGGACAGACGGTCAGATAGACGGATATAAAGACATATGGACATGGCTATATCGACTGGGCTGTTGATGCTGATCAAGAACATAAATACTCTAATACTGTATACCACGCGTTACAAATAGCGTAACACAGACAATATACACTCTGCAAATGTATTTATAGTACAACAAGAAAGAAAATGTCAGTCGGGCATGCCGACCGTGTAATACCCTCTGAGTTTCTTTTCCAATTATATGAGTTCAAATCGGAGTTACTGTTCCAAGAACTAAACATGCACACATATTTGTATGTCTGTCTCGCTCGCACGTTATTCGTTTTCGTTGTTTGTGTGCACAGCTCAGTGCAATGCACGTGGCTATGCCTTGCGCGAATGTAACTATTTTCGTTGTTTAAGAAACTTTTTTATTTATAGTCCGATTTTAATGAAATTTTCACAATGGTTTGATATTATTTGTCTGCAAATAAATGCTAAGTTACAAAACTATACGATAAGAAATAAGTGAATCGCAGGCATGCAAAGTTACAAAGAAGTTGTGCTTTTTGTGGGCAAAAGAGGCGTGGCATCCAAAAAATTTTGATGGCATTGTCTTTATATTGCAAATAGCAACTTCCGTCCAAAAATTGATGACCCTAGGTGTTTTAGTTACCGAGATATTCGCCAAAAACATGTATTTTTTTCGAGGTATGTCTGGTTTTTCGCTTATTGTGGGCGAATGGGGCGTGGCATCAAAAAAAGGAAACAAACTTGTATTGACTGACTAAATATGTGATCGATACTGACCAAGTTTGAACTTGTAGCTCTTACCATCTCTGAGATCTGTTTGTTCATACGGACAGACGCACAGACAGACAGACAGACAGACGGACAGACGGACAGACGGACAGACGGACAGACGGACATGGCTATATCGACTCGGCTGTTGATGCTGATCAAGAATATATATACTTTATGGGGTCGGAAACGCCTCCTTCTGCCTGTTACATACTTCTGACAAACCCAATATACCCCTCAGAGGGTATAAAAATACCATATATGTTCTATTATCAATATTATAGTTAAATATGGCTTGAAGAGTTTTAGATAAACTTGATGTCCTCGATCTTTGAGGCACACTATGTATGAATTCTGTATGGTTTTTCTCTTCCATTGTATTCATATCCGATTGCTCTTAAATTTCATCTTCTTTAATGCTGCACAATCGAAATTGCTGTGTTTTAGAGTAGCAATTAGCTTTAATCCTGAGCAAATTGACTTTATTTTGGAATGTCGTCTCTTTTGCTTTTTGTTGTTTTTTTTTTTATTAGGAGTAGTGTTTGGCTTGTGGCAATGCCAGGTGGCGTCTTTTCACTTTCGAAGCAGCTTAATTGCCCCAAATTTAATTTCCGCCTTAATGTTGCCACGCACACAGTGTAGTGTAGGCATAAATATGCAACAGCAACGGCAACAAAAACAATGACAGCAAAATGGGTGGTGCGGTGGCATACGGATGTGGCATGGTGGGTTACTTTTGCCCGGCGGCAACAGCAACAGCAACAGCAGCAGCAGCAGCAGGAACAGGAACAATTCATCATCTATATGACAAGCAGTCGAAAGCAATCGTTTTGTCATCTTCTTCTCTGTTGCTAAATTGAATATGCTCAGCCACCCACTCACCCACCCACTCACTTACCCACTCAGCCACCCATCCATCCACCAACTCGCACCACTCAAAGCCACACAGTCACCCACTTGTTCACCCACTCACCCATTCATATATAGTTAAGAGTAGAGTGACTGGGATGGATACAGACATTTCGAATGAAATGAATGAATGAGCACACACATATGCAATTGAAATGTATCTGTGTGTGTGTATCTGTGTGTGTGGGTGTGTGTATCTGTGTGTGTGTGTGTATCTGTGTGTGTGGGTATGTATGTGTCTTTCACATATGCATATCTGTCGCCGCATTCCAAAATAACACAAAGAGACGCATAGACGCACGTTCGTTTTTCGGGATCCAGGAAGGAAGGAAGCCTTACAGACTGATAGATGCTAAAGATGTGCCAAAAGGGAGTGGGGGGATTGGTGGGGAAGGTACGACAACAACTACATTCCCACACACACAAACACACATGCTGTAGCGCAGACACGCATACAAAGTAGGCAACGAGTTGACTTTAAAAAGCCTTTTGCAGGCCTACGTTTCATGTACTATTTCTATCCCTCTCTCTATCTCTATCTCTCTCTCTTACACTTGAATGCTGCCTCCCGGTTTTGTGTCGAGTGACAATAGATCATCAAATTCATTAAATTACATTTCATATGTCTCATTTGTACATTCGTGATACGGATCGACATTGGATTCCCCGGTCGTAGGTCGTAGGTTGTATGGGGGTCAATGCTGGGGTCGTCTGTGCGTGACCATTGCATTCATCAAAATAAGCCAAATTCAAGCAACAATAATTTAGCCAAGCAACGCACTAACACACACATGTACATATATATGCCGTAGCACTTGGCTTCTTTTGTGGTAACTGATGCTTCATCATCAACAGGAACAGGAACAACCACCTAAAATCAACCAAAACCACTAAAAGTATATGTATATATGTACTATATATGTACATGTGGTATATGTGTATATGTATATATAGAGACCCTTATCCACTGCCACGCCTACTACAATGCAGCTTACAGCTCCAGAGTTCAAGCCATACACAATACACACTCTTGACCATGAACAGAAATTTGCGTTACAAGTTTGCTGCGTTGTCTAGACTGAAAGAGTCGGAGTCTGTGTGTGTGAGAGTGTGTGTTTGTAAAATATTCATGGCTATAAGTTGTTTAACAAAAATTACAAAAATAATTTTATATACGCAAATAAATCAAATTTATATGGCAAATTAAGCTGAAGCAAAAGTACAAAAGTATTTTAATTACCAAAATAAAATTTAAAGTATCGTATGTGTCTTATAGATTTAAAGTTCAAAAGTATACACATTTCTATTGGCATTTAAAGCACATTTGCCTCTTATTTATAACTAATAAAATACTCATGCTTAATCCTTTTGCTAAGACATCAATCAATGCTAAGCACCTATTTTAATTTTATCTAAATATTTTAGTTTAATAAAAATCTAAGAAATTTTGCCCTTAAACAATAACAACTACTCTGCAAATTCTACATTGAAATCTTGTTCAATTTATATTTATTTTTATATTTATATTTATATTTATATTTATATTTATATTTATATTTATATTTATATTTATATTTATATTTATATTTATATTTATATTTATATTTATATTTATATTTATATTTATATTTATATTTATATTTATATTTATATTTATATTTATATTTATATTTATATTTATATTTATATTTATATTTATATTTATATTTATATTTATATTTATATTTATATTTATATTTATATTTATATTTATATTTATATTTATATTTATATTTATATTTATATTTATATTTATATTTATATTTATATTTATATTTATATTTATATTTATATTTATATTTATATTTATATTTATATTTATATTTATATTTATATTTATATTTATATTTATATTTATATTTATATTTATATTTATATTTATATTTATATTTATATTTATATCTATATTTATATTTATATTTATATTTATATTTATATTTATATTTATATTTATATTTATATTTATATTTATATTTATATTTATATTTATATTTATATTTATATTTATATTTATATTTATATTTATATTTATATTTATATTTATATTTATATTTATATTTATATTTATATTTATATTTATATTTATATTTATATTTATATTTATATTTATATTTATATTTATATTTATATTTATATTTATATTTATATTTATATTTATATTTATATTTATATTTATATTTATATTTATATTTATATTTATATTTATATTTATATTTATATTTATATTTATATTTATATTTATATTTATATTTATATTTATATTTATATTTATATTTATATTTATATTTATATTTATATTTATATTTATATTTATATTTATATTTATATTTATATTTATATTTATATTTATATTTATATTTATATTTATATTTATATTTATATTTATATTTATATTTATATTTATATTTATATTTATATTTATATTTATATTTATATTTATATTTATATTTATATTTATATTTATATTTATATTTATATTTATATTTATATTTATATTTATATTTATATTTATATTTATATTTATATTTATATTTATATTTATATTTATATTTATATTTATATTTATATTTATATTTATATTTATATTTATTTAAATTTATTTAAATTTAAGTTTGTTAAAAATAGTGAATAAATATATTAAGAAAATATATTTTTTTAAACTCACTTTTATAATATTTATTGGAGTTTTAAACTTTAATTTAATTTTTTTTTACATATACATATTTAAATTTTACAATTGTATTTAAAATTTGTTAAAAAAAGTTAATAAATACACAGTAAAAATATATTTTTTAAAGCTCACTTTTATGCTATATATGGGAACTTTAAATTTTTAAATATGTCTTTTTTTAAGAATTGGAAAAAATTTACTTCAAACATATGTATATTTTAAAAACTAGCGTTTATGATGGTTATTTGATATTAAAGTATTTAATAGAAGTTTTCAAAGGTGGAGAGTTAATGACTATAAAAATATATTTTTTAAAACTCACTCTTAGTATGTTTTTATAGACTTACTTTTTATTTAAAATGTGATACACACTTTTAAGGAGTTTTAAGTAATTAAGAAACAATTCTCAATGAAATAGAAAACGAGTTTGCACCAAGTTAGTTATCCAATTAAGGAGAATGCTATACATACATAGCTCAATGTTGTTAAAATAACAATAATATTGTTTAATTGATTCTTTAGGGTAGATTATAGAATTAAAATACCAGAAATTGTAGTGCGTAAAATTGTAGCTTGAAATGCATTGAATATTTACATAAGTACATTTGTTTAAGTATTTCCATCAAGTATTCATTTCGAATGGACTTTAAATTCATATTACTCACATTGTTGATTCAATTCACTCACACACATACACTCACTCACACACTTGTAAATTCTGAACTTGTATCAAGCATTTTTGACTTTTATCGCAGACAAAATGTTAAGAGCATCATCAATAATAATTTACGGTATAAACAGAGTCTAAAGACCAGATAAGCTTTGGTTTTATATAATCGACTCGTACTTCGTGCTTCGTGCGTTGCCTGCAGGTGAAATGAATTAGCTGGAAAATCGCAGGCAAAAACCCGCTAAAACCCAACAACCACAATGTGAACCCTTTTACTTTTATGTAGTATTCCTGTCTCCTTTTCTTCTGGCCGCGGGGCGTGACGCGGCTAAGTGGTTCGTAATGGATGGAGAGATGGTAGGGGAAGCAGTGGTGGGAGTTAAATTATGATAATTAGAGACAAAATCACCCGATTCACCCACTCTAATGTGGTGCAGCAAAGCGGCTTAAGGGCAACCAATGGCAATCGACAGTCGGCAATCGGTATGGCAATCGGCAATCGACAATCGGTATCCAAGTTCAACAATGGCGCAAGTTATGCGCGAAATGTGCCAAGGAGACTGGACATGGTCCTGTTGCCAGACAGCACTCAGGTGGTGACCCCCACACCACCATAAAAAAGAACCTATATAATGGCAGTAAAAAACAAAGGAAGAGCAAAGAAAAAAGAAGAAGAGGGAGAGGAAGAAGGAAAAATAGAAGCGAAGAGAAAAGAACTTGCGGCTCAACGGATAAATTATGCCGACGCACTCGAGTGCTTATTGTGAATACGAGTCCTGCTGCTGCGTCTCTCTCTCTCTCTCTCCTTCCCATTCCCATTCCCACTTCTATTCTATCCCAGCCCAACTCCCATTCCCACTCATGTTCCCAATCCCATTCTCCACTTGTCTGCTAGCGCTTTTTTATGCGCCCCTCAATGCCGTCAATACAAGTTGGCCGCCGTTTTGTTTGCCATATTCAAAGTCATAAATCATAAAACTGCTCGAGGATATTTTATCATAATCACATCAGGAAGCGAAGCGTCCTTCAATGCAAAAGCCGAGCCAGAGACTGAGACAGCAACAGGGAGACAGAGTGAGAGGGGCAATTGTCAGAGTGTTGGTAGCAAAGCAGCGACTCGATTTCGATTTTGTTCAATAGAAAAATGACATTATCCATATTTTTGGCATTAAGTGTTTGGCTCTTGTTGCCCTCGTTGTTCTCCTTCATCTGCTTCTGCTTCTGTTTCTTCTTCCTCTCCGCCATTCTTCATTTCTCATTCTCTTCTTGTTGTAGCTTTTAATTTGTGTTCGCCTTCGTTTTGCTTTCTGCATTTGACAAGTGATTTTGTTATGGGCCTTTAAATGGGTATGAGAAAGTTGCCTGCATAATTTAAGCGACTTACACATACTTTCACACTCACTTACTTACACACACACATTCGCCTGCCAAATTGCATATGAAAGTCAATAAATAATTTTTCGCATAACCATTTGGCAGACACATCACAACAAACTGTACAAATCACTCGACCTCGAGCTCATTAGGCATTCAGGCTGGCGTTTTAATATATGAGAAATGCGTGTGCTAACCAGCCACGCCCACCCTAACCCCTCCCATCAGTAACACACTCACTCACACCCACACACAGTTTGAGTATACATACGCCTATTGTCAGCTTTTAGTAGTCAAACAGTAAATAGACGAAAGTTCTTTGAGTGCAAAATAAAAGCATAGCATACTTTTAAGCGAATTCAAAAATGTAGTTTTTTTTGGGGTGGAAAATGGCGATTTATGATAGCAGATAATAAGCTGCTCTAACTGTATTTGTAAGTGACTCTTAACTATGAGATGTCCATATTTAAATAATACAGAGATCTAAATAGACTATTACACAAACCAAAGTTATATAGAGATAAAGTTTTTCATAAAAATATACATAAAATATAACAAATGGAGATAAGGCAGTTTTCATAGAGGGACCCAACTTCAAATTGATCAGGTACTACATACATGTGTATGCTTTACATCGCTCACACTATGGTTGCCAATTGATCATTTAATGAATGTAATTTCCTTTGAAAATATCTTCTGTGATTTAAAACCGATTATGATGAAATTTTCTGGATCATTTTATATTCAATTTTTTAAGGCTTGTGCTAAGTTCAAACAGAGTACGATTTGTTTTACTTATTTATATTGCAATATATTGCCGAAGCAAGCGTGATTTCAAATTTAGGACCAAATTTAAACTGTGTGCAGATATAGTAAGTGCTATATGAGGAAAAGCTTTGCTTATAGCCCTTACTATTTGTGAAATACTTTTGTTTACATAAGCGGACAGATGCTGATCAATAATATATATACTTTATGGGGTGGAAAATGTTTTTTTCTGCCTCTTACACATTTTGAACACACTTTTAGAAGCCTCGACGGGGTATAATAATAAGTTTTAACCTATTATTTCTAATAAACCGATAATAAACACATAGTCAACCGAAGTAATATTCATTTAACATGTAATCAGGAAGGAATATATGTATATATAACTAATTGTATGTCTACTTTAACACGGATATAAACGTGATACTACAGATAGACTTAACTCTCAGTATATGTAAAACTTACCTTAAACTATCAAATCCTTCCTAGTCCTATCCCAATACTTTTCTAAGCAGGTAACTTAAACTGAATCAAACAATAAGCTCCATTTAATCTAACGATAAAATACGGAATAGATTTTCTATAGAAGTGCAGAAAAATACGCACTGTAATTGCATTGAACAACAAACTGTGGACACACATATACTTATATAACATATTCGAACGACAACCAGTATCGATAGCCCGAAAGGGCCAAAGAGCACCGGAAATTTGCATTATAATTACCTCAAGGCAAAGCAGATGGAGAGCAGGAGTAGGAGACAGGAGAGGGAGAGGGAAAATGGTAAAGAATGTGGCATTGCGAACACATTGTATTTAGCAGTGCAATGCCATAACAATAGGTCATGCAAAAATTGACAAAAGGCTAAACCACATCCTGGCACTAAAGCGATATCAACTGGGGCATATATGTAGCAGGAGGCGGAGATGTAGTCGAGAATGGAATGGAAAGGGACAGCAATTGCTGCTAATGCTCTCGTTGTCAACATATGTTTTGGCCAAATGTTGTCATAAATTTTGAGGCACCATGCGACGACAACAAGGACGAGCACTGAGACTGAGACTGAGACTGAGCCTCAGACTGAGACACAGAGACAAAGACCGAGGATAAGGATGAGCCGATGACGTTGCTGCTGCTGCTGCAGACAAAGTGCAAAGAAACAATGTGCAGTGCCAAACAGCAGCAAGAGAACAACAAAGGAAATGAGTGCGGTTGTCTGCTAGGACCAAAAACATACCCAGAGCCAGAGCCAAAGCCAAAGCCAGTAGCAGCAGTAGCAGGAACGGACTAAGGCTCAGGACCAAAAGACGGCAGGACAAGGACAAACTAGGACCAAGTTGACTCGAATTGAACTCAACTGGTCTGGGCAAAAGTTGGCAAATGATCTGGCAGAAATCAGGGCCGCTTAAGAGCGCAAGGCACAAGTCCTCACAAAACCATCAACAACCGGAGCTTCTCCCTTCCCAATCCACCACTCCCCCCACTCCTCTGCCCGTCTGGCTTGGCTGGCATGCAAAGCGATTAGAGTCGGAGGAGGCCGACATACAGCAGACGGGAGCAATCAGGCAAAGTGCCTGCTGCTGCTGTTGTCCAGTAACCAGTGTTGGTCACGTTGCACCTGCCACACCGGCGAGCGAGACAGGGGAGTTGCTGAGAGCGAGACAGAGCGATTGAGAGTGAGACAGACACACACATACAGCTAAAATAATTGCATAATTTGCATATTATTTTCTGCTAAACATGCAAAAAGCTGCGCGCAACGTGTATATGCAACATGCATTCCAAATGTGCCACACTACACCCACTGCCCCTCTCTCTATCTCTCTCTCTCTCTCGCACGCACACACACGTGCATACAGATGCGTGTGTGTACATTAAGTGCAAAGTGTAAATAACCAACTCAGCATAAATCGTGATTACAACATTTTGTGTGCGAATATTTGCGGGCTTGGTTTTGTGGTTTTAATTTAATTAATATTTTTTTTATTTTCTTGTTTGCTTCAGCCTTTAGTTTATAACTCCCCCTCCCCTGCTCTCCTCATCATCACTTTTCTTGCTACTATTTTTGTTGTAATTGTTGGCGTTGTCTTGCGCTTTTTGCCGCAATCAAATTTAAGCACTTGAGGCAACTTCTTCACTGGTTTCGATTTTCTCTCCCTTTTTGTCAAACACTTTGAATGCAGCTGCTAATGAGCTGATAATTGAAATATTCACACATTAACATTCACATACAGTTATCGAAGACAAACAACTTTATATATAAGTATGTACAGACATGTACATAGGTACGAATCAACATTCTGCTTTAAGTTTCCATATTGCACTGAAGTATAATGAAAATACTTTGTTTTGGTTTGTTGGATGGAGTTAAAACAACACTACTTTTGGGCAATACATATTATTTGACTACTTCAAATATTATGATAACAAAATGTGTTAGTTTTATATTAAACTAAGACTAAGTTAAGCATTGAACATAATTTATATAGAAATCTGAGCCGTAAAACTCTTGAGGTCACTTCTCCAAAGTTGACAGGTTTGCTTCTTAGGAAAGTAAAGGTTGTTCTTCAGTTTTATCGGATCAAGACACTATTCTATTAACTTAATTATTAAACAATTCTTTATAATAGTTCCATCTCCATATACAAATATTCCTCTGCCCAGTTGGTTAGGTAATTAGTATAGTAGGAGATAATACTTCATTCGACATCAGATCGGTTTCATGTCATTTCAAATCGATTCAGTTCGTAAGATACATTTAAACAATTACCACTCTAGTAACAGTGTTCGCTAATTGGCATACAGAGAGCTTCTAATCCACTTAGTGTCAGATCGACGCTTTTCCTATAGCTCGATTCAGTTCAAGATTTTTATGTAGTTCTATCCTCGATAAGTTGTTAGCCTGAGCATAAGCAGTTTTTTCTATAAGTTTGTCTTTGCTGTTTATAGTCTTAAAACAAAGTGTTAGCTAGGTGTGACCATAGAGTTTTAAGAGTGGCTTTATATAGACATTACGGAATCCTCAAAGCGATTTTGAGCAGTTAGTAACTGCGTTTATTATCCTACTAAGATTGCAGTGAGTTAAAATGAACTCATACATCAACTAGACAATCAAAGTTTTTATATATGACTCTAAATAATCTTTTTTTTTTTTTTTGTTTTTTTATGTTATATTTATTATCGAGTTCGACATCCGATTAATCGCCGAACACTATATACTAAACTGTTCTTGCAATGGATAATTGACAACTTTTAAGCTTTGTGTAATATAAACTATCAAAAGTTTATCTGCCCTACTAATCATATTTTTCTCGTATTGAATTTTTAGCAGCATAAAATTTACTTAACAATCTGTTTACACACCTTTTAAATATATATAACAAATTTCTAGAAATTCATTGGAGTTGTTTTGGAAAAGTACGACTCCAAACCGTGCTTAAACAAAAGAAATTTCTATACACTGTGTAATCTATGTAGCACATAGAATAGTTGCAGCAATATTTCGTACAATCATCACTATTATAGTCTCTGAGGTGTTTAGGTGTTTATACAGACAGACGGACAGATGGACAGCTGTTGATGCTGATCAAGAATAAACCACGCCATGCCTACAACAGCCTGTTATACACAAATCGCCTCTGATAAACCTAATAGACTACATTACTTTGTAGATAGTCCTCAAAATTATGGTTCACTTTTGCCAGACTCGATAATATGCTAGCGTATACTATAAACTAGTGCACTCCGAATTTTGCGCAGTGTAATCGCTGCAGAGTTAATGCATGCATATTTAGCTCAACTGAATGCTATAAAATGTGTTTGCTTTTTGACGCAATTCAGCCACCGTACTCTGCCCCGCACTCACCGCCAAACTCGCCATGGGATTTGTCGGTTGTTGGCTTTTTATTTGGTCTTCATTGGCGGTGGCAACAATGCGGTTATGTAATATAGTACAAATATTGCGTAACACTTGGATAAATAAATTTTAGCTATGCCAGCAGTGTCTATATGTGTGTTTGAAAGAGACAAAAGAGAGAGAGAGAGAGTGAGGGGGTGTTGTGTGTGTATTAGAAAATGCAAACGTGCAAAATCGCATTAAATGAGCATTAGCGCATTGTTGATTTTGTGCAGCCTCCCGCCACGCCACGCACATCCAACCGCCCTCCCCCTTTCCCATCTCCCCGCCCACTTCCCTGTCACACATTCCCAATGGAGCCTAAAACTTCGTATGCAGCAAAATTGAAGCCAGCGGCGCCATTTGCAATTTCTATTTTCAATTTTTTCTTGTATTTGTTCTCTCTTGTTGTTGATGTGTCTTGATATACTTACACACTGATGGGTATATTGGGTTTGTGAAAATATTCTGAATCAGCATCACAAGCCGAGTTAATATAGCCCATGTCCGTCTGTCTGTCCGTATGAACAAACAATACTCAGGTTTGCGCTACAAACTCCTTTTCAGTCAGTATGGACTCCATCAGTCAATACAAAAATCTCTTTTTTTGTGAATGCCACGCCCCATTCGCCCACAATAAGCGAAAAACCAGAGATACCTCTGAAAAATACATATTTTTGGTGAATATCTCAGTGAATATGGCACGCTCAGTAAATATGGGCCACCAATTTTGATCTGCAGGTTCCTGTATGCAATATAAAGGCCATGTCAACATAATTTTTGGGATGCCACGCCCTTTACGTCCATAAAAAACAAAACAAAAAAATGCATGCCTTCTAACTCACGTAGTTCTTAACGTATAGTTTTGTTACTTCACTATTGTTTAGAGACAAACAATGTTAAACGAATCTAAAAATCGCATTAAGATCGGATTGCAATCAAAAAAGTTATCGTACAACGAAATTCGTAAATTTACAGCAGACGCGCAGCCATGTGCATTCCACTGAGCTCTGCTAAAGCGGTAACGTCGCGCGAGCAGCGTGCACAACTAAAAACGTTGTGCGAGCGAGACAGACACATGCGAAAAATTGTGGAAGAAAAGTTTTTTCTGCGTTTATTTCCGTGTTGAATTTCTGTAGTCTGAAATGAGAGTCAGAGGGTATTACACGGTCGGCATGCCCGACTGACATTTTCTTTCTTGTTTTTTGTTTTGTTTCTGTTGCTGTTGTTGTTGATTAACTGTTGTTTTCGACGCATTTCACTTTGATCTTCAAGCCGAGTGACCGCGCTGCGGGTCAAAGTTCATGCTCGACACTGGTTCGCACGGAGGGGCACTTCAATAAATTAATTTAAAGTTTAATTAAAAAATTGGTCTTTATTTTCAATTAGTACATCACTCCTCAGCACCCATCCACCCATCTACCCATCAACACCCTCTACCCTTCTCCCTCTGCCACTGTTACTGTTACTGTTACTCGCTCTCCCTCTAACGCGAATGTACATACATAGCTCCTACTCTTTCTATTTGCCTTGCACTTAAAGTGTCCGCCTCTTCGCCCGCTTCTTCTTAATTAATTAAGCAAATTAAATTTATGCATGGGCCAACAACAAGAGAGCAACAACGTAAGAAGCATGGCACAATAATTATCAATAAAGCTGCCGTTTCTACCTTCTTTTCCCCTTCCCCTCCCCCACCTACCCGTAACTCTCAACTCTCTGCCCTACACCAGGGCACAACAATGGCTATTAACTTACATTACCCAACAAGTGCGAGGGCGACACGTAGAGGGGTAGAGTGAAGGGAAGACGTTGCCGAAGGAAGTGGCGTTTGGGGCCACTCACGTAAAAGAAACATTAACGCGCCATCTCTGGTGACCCCGCACCTGACCCCTCACCCCCGCTCCCTGTTCCTGCTTCTTTGGGTCGCTGCAAAACGCTGCACGCTCGCTTGCTCCCAAAGCTTGTTAGCCTTCAGTCCAAAGGAGCTGGCATTGAGCACGTGACCTGGAC
Organism: Drosophila tripunctata; assembly: GCA_035047385.1. Taxonomy (NCBI): domain Eukaryota; kingdom Metazoa; phylum Arthropoda; class Insecta; order Diptera; family Drosophilidae; genus Drosophila; species Drosophila tripunctata. The sequence goes on along the minus strand of JAWNPS010000210.1, from coordinate 2,696,348 downwards.
CTGGACCTGGACCAGAACCAGCTCCTACACCTACTCCAACTTTTAGCTCCTGCTGCCTGTGGCGCCTACTGCTGACAACGTGTCGCCATGTCGACTTGCATGCAAAGTGCTCAATGTCATACCATCGAGCTGCCACTTCGCACAGATGCCAAAAAGGCAAAAAAGGTGAACAACTGGAAGCTGCAAGCTTCAGCTAAACTGAACTAAGGTGATACACTCTCCCTCTCACTGTCTCTCCCTCTCTTTCTTTCACTGTCTCTACCCTTTTCTTTTGCCTGTTTGGGTTCCTACAAAGCGTTCTTCAAGTTGCTTTGAGCAGACACTGGTCCCCGGTCATAAGGGTCATGTGCGTCACTTACACACAGAGGCGTTGTGTACAACAGATGCAAGAGGAGCATTTTCAGACCAAATCCATTGCAACATAGAGCTGACTTTTAGCAGCCCAAATACATTAACTGAAATCCAAACTCGTTATGTTGAATGCATTCCGCGAGACTATACACAAGCTATTGGAGCAACAACACATAACCGTGTGCCTAGAGTCCAAAAGAATTGACGGGAAATAAAGCAACCACGTAAGATATGCCATAAGCGCAACCACGGTGTAAGATACTTGATTATTGGGCATTTGTATATGCGAAAAAGTCTTCACTATGTTTTATGCTCACAAAAACAAATGCAGAATATATGGAACTGTTAGTCGAAATACTTAAAGTGAGACGATTGGATTTTCCTGAAGAGTAACGCGTCCATTCATACTGGGCGGAGAGCAAAACAAATTTTTTTTCGTAAGTACAAGTATTTGTTTTGGAATGGCCTGCAATCAGTCTATAGCTAAAACCGATTGCATCTTCAAGAGGCACTAAAAGAAGAATGAAATCAAAATAATCCTTCAACTCTAAAAAACTTGTCAAATTCGATGTCAAGTCGAATTAATCAAATGCTTGTTAATAACAGAAAACATGTTATTTACTAAATAATAGCATTTATTGGATAACACAAAAATTTTTATACTTAATTTTTCTACACTTTTATCATTTTACACATACTTATTTTATATGAAATGAACTTTGTTAGTTGAATATTTTAAGTTTTTTAAAGATAAAAAAGTTTAAAAAAATCAAAAATTTTAAATGTGCTTTTAATGATTCTTCAGTAACAAATAACAATGCACATAAGCTCTTTTACTGATGGTCCTCCAAAATCCATCTATATCATTCATAGTACCATCGAAAGAGTAATGAAATTTATATTTTCAGTTTCAAGATCTGCTTACAGCTTTGCAAAAGGCTGCACCTCTTCTTAAAACTTCCATTTTTCGATGTGTGATAATTTTCTTGACTAAAGTCAGATTTTAATGCGATTTTCGGAATCGTTTGATATTGTTTGTCTTCAAACGAGTGTAGGAGTTACTTCTATACTTCTTCTACTACCATACTACATATACACTTTGTCTGTTTGGTTATCTATTGCAGATCCCTTTGGATGACACGTCTGTGCTGTGCTACGTCTTGCAGTCGGAGTTCTCTGTAGCTAGTTGCATGCAACCAGAATTGTGTAGCCAAAGCTGAACTCTGCTCTCACCGTGTCCATTAAGGTGTCTCGGGTAACGGCGAAGGATGCGAAGATGAACTGAACTTGCCACGTGCAACTGAAACGGGGGCAAAGCACAGTCGAGCGGGACAACTTAATTTCCGTCTAGATTTCAATAATAAAAAAAAGAACAACAAGAAAAGCAAGAGAGCTGTTCTTGTTGTTGTTGTTGTCGCTGCTGTTGCAATGAATTTTAAAATATTCATAAACGAGAGCAACTAGAGAGAGAGAGACAGAGAGAGAGAGAGGGAGGAAGAGACAGAGAGTGAGTGTGTGATAAGTGTTCTGGGAGGTCGAAAGGTTTTGCATCCTGATGCACTAATTGCAGCCACGCCCAGCCAACAACAGCAACACCAACAACAACAACAATAAAGAGAGAACATAACGCAAAGTGGGTAAAATCAATGGCAACAACAACAACAACAACTAAAACAACTAGAACAACGATGTGGACAACAAAAGCAACTTCGCTGCCAAAGGTCGCTTCGTTGGTTGCTCCTGTTTCTATTCCTGCTGCTGTCAGTTGTAATAAACGTCCAAGTCGCACCTAAAGTACGCAACTCCCCCCCTTCCCCTTCCCCTCCCCCACTCCACTCCCGACTTACTCTACCTCCTCCACTCTTCACACTCTTAACAACTGGCAGTAGCAATTAGAAAATGTTACCAACTTAGAAATGCGTGGCGCCTGACTAAATGGACGTTAATGGCCATCTGCTGGCAACCAACTAATAGCACCAGCAGCAACAGCAACAACAACAACATAGACAATAATAAAATTATCGCTATGGTTGCTGCTTCCCCTCCCCACTTCCCCTTTCATGAGCTCCCCAGGTCCCCATTCCCTTTCATGTCATGACAGCGCTTTTTAGAATTGCTCATACGCCCAGGTGTACCAAATACCAAACAGACAGTTAGCCAAAGGGCAAAAGAGTGGTTCGAATAGGGGGCGAGTGCACCCCCTTTACCTTCTAGCTAGGCACATTAAAATTAAATTGCAAATTAAACATCAAAGTAGTTCATGGGCAAAATAGTGAAATGAGTTCATAATCGGATTTGACGACTTGTGAAATGGTTTTAAATGATGGCAAAAACGATCGGACAGACACAAATGCCAGGCCATAGCAATGATAAATAGAAAAGGGGCAGAGACAGAGAGAGAGCGAGAGAGAGCTAGAGAGTTAGAGAGAAGGAGAGAGCACTTAACTTTTTGAGGGGGACGTAGTGCTGTAGAAATGGTTATGCTAACAAAGATACTATAAAGTTATTGTCTTCTCAAGCACATCATTTTGAATGTATTCAATTTTAATAAGTATTAACATTCATTTTAAATGCTGTTTTTATGTAATTCATAAAGCAATTTACATGTTGAAACTAATTTAAATTTTTGTTTGTTTGTTTTTTCGGGATTACAAAACAAGTTAAAATTTATTTTTTTCTCTTTTTATTGGGTTTTATTAACACTAGCTACACTAGAGCTACAATCTCCGATTAAGTCAGTATCGACCACATATTCAGTCAATCAATACAAAAATATTTTTCCACGCCCCATTCCCCCACAATAAGCGAGAAACTAGACATACCTCGGGAAAAATACAGGTTTTTGGCGAATATCTGAGTAACTACGGCACCTAGGGACATCAGTTTTGGCAGACAGGTTGCTTGATGCAATATAAAGATAATGTCATCAAAAAATTTTTGGTGCAACTCTCATTTCGCCCATAAGAAGTTCAATCGCCTTGAAGCTTCGCAAGCCTCCAACTCACCTATTTCTTAACATATAGTTTTGTAACTTAGCGTATACTTGGAGATAAATAATATCAAACGATCCTGAAAATTTTGTTAAAATCGAACTATACATAAAAGCTGTGTGTGAAACTTTGAATCCGTTTTTCCTGTATATCGTTTTTCATGGAAAAATTCCACCCTGTGAGTGTTGAATGTGATTCATTTCTGATACGCAACATTCACAAATCATTTGTCTGTGATGAGTTCATCATGTTTTTGTCACAGTGTAGACGCACTTTGCATTTGTATTTCGCACTTCAATGACTTTGTTGAGTTGGACAGACCCCCCGGGGGTGAGGGCGGTTGATGGGTAGGGGGAGAAGAGGAAAAGCGGTATGCGAATACTTTTGACAGAGTGACACCTTCGTTTGGTAACCGGCTTTGGCCGTGATGAACAATTCGTGGTTGTTGCTGTTTTCGCTGACTATAATTGTAATTCTATTGCTGTTATTGTTGTTGTTATTGTTGTTGGTTTATTGTTCTTGGCGCTAAACATTAAAAACAGCACTGTGCAACAAACAAATTGTTCTTAAAATCAATGGAGCGCATTAACCTAAAATATTTTAGACGAAAGTTTTCGACAAAAAGCTACCCTGGATCCCGAGTTTAGTTTAAAAATTAGGAACACTTTAATCCTCTAGTGCCTAAGACCGCCCCTAGATGGTCTATATTCATAGCAAAAATACATTTTTTTTAAGAAACTTTATATTTAAGACAAGCTCAACACAAAAATAGTAAAAAAAAATAAATACAATAAAATATCTGGCACAATAAGATTAACTTACCACAGACAAACTTTCGATATAGTCATTAAATAGCACTTTCATTATTTAATTTATCAATCGAAGTAGTTGAAATTTTGTTTAACATGGGTTTCGGTTGCTCTGAGCTTAGAATAATTTCTAAACATGTATTTTTGTAATACAAAACATCTTGAACTCAATATATATTTTGATGATTTTTACAATAGTTGGTAGCAAAGGGCAACAAACAGCTACATATTTTGGTTATAATTGGTACTATACCTTCTAAATGGCATAGTAAAGTCATTGTATTGTCAGCTCTGTAAGTCCACTTTGGTTCAGTTAAGATACAGTGCTGTCTGGGTGAACTAATTTTTGCACGGCCTGATCTCAGTTTCGAGGTTGTGCACTTTATCAAGACTCACATTTGTGTGCTCAAAAACTCGGTTTATTTGTTTAAACAGCAAATATATCTTTTTTTTTTTTTAATTATTTACAACATTTTTAGGAAAACACACTAATTTGGATATTCACTATTTAGGGGTGTTCACTATATACATAGGGGCGTTACTACACCCAGACAGCACTGTATTTCTAGAACCCGATTTTTGATTAAAAGTTACCATGCTAGCCATACTAAAGGTTGTCCGTTTTCATCTAAACTCAGTTTGACATATAGAAAACTAGTCTGAGTATACGATACTGTAAATGATCTTTTGAGATTTTAAGGGACGTTTAGAATAACGATGTAGATGCGTGGCTAAAATCTTAAACGAACCTTATCTGCTTGATATGGCACATATGGCTCTTGATTCCAAATTTAGTAGATCTAGCTCTTGTAGTCTCTGAGTTCTAAAAGTACTTACAGACAGGAATATTTACAGACAAATGTACTAAAAATGCAGACCTCGAATATATGTATATTATTTGGAATTGGATGACTTCTTTTTTCTGTTGAACACCCAATTTCTTAACAAAATAAATAAACCATTGTATTTTCTTAGAGAACAAGATCTATTGTAAAATTTATTCATCAACATTACGTTACTAGTCCGACTCCTGAAACTGATTTCATACTCGTTTGAATACAATTGATTAACTTTAGATTTTATTCATACAAATTGTTAGAAATTTTCTTTGAATTTTTAAAAAATTTGTATTAATCAAATCTAAAACTTATCTATAACTTATTTGTATTCGTTTCAGACATCAGCCTACTATATATAGCTTGAAAATATAACAAGTATGAAACAGTTGAGACAGATTACTTTTTCTACAAACTGTTGTCTGCAAGTGCACGAAACGATAATACCCGTTTAGTTAGACTTTTGATATGTATGCACCCGCCAGTACTGGATTTACGAAGCATGAATCAATCATAGGTGAATTCACGTATCGGTGAATTCAGGCACTCCGCGTAAGCGAACTCCTCAGCAAACGTCAAAGCGAACGCTGAACCGAACGCCGGCCGAAGGCTGAAGCGAACGCCGAAGCAAACTTTTACGTTTGACGTTTGTCATTTAATATTGTGATTTAATCTAGTGCGCACTTATTTTTTCGGTCTTGTAAAAAAAGTGGTAAATATTATTGCGACAAGCATAATAGATTAACTGTAGCATCAACAAAAGCCATGGTGGTATGTATTTAAATATACTTTCGTTGTTAATAGCCATAATTTTCATATTTTTTTGTATTTACAGACAAAATTTAAGAAGACCAGAACATCTTAAATGGTAATGTGCATTGCACTTCTGTCGTATGGGCAAAATAATAATTAGTAAAAATAGTAGTAATAATTATAATAAAATTTAAGGAAAAAAATGATATTTGTAAATGTAATTTTATTTTCTAAACTTAAATTTAATTAGAGTAAAATAAATAAATTAAATTAAAAAAAAAAAAAAAAAATTTGGGCTAGTTTTCACCTCTTCATTCGTGCATTGACTTCATATGATTTCTTGCAGGAAACTTGACTAGTTTTCACCAATGGATTCATGCATTGGCTTCATATGATTTCGCCTCTACCTTACTGATGAAAGCACGCATGAAATTACTCAAAATTTCCCTTCTCAATTCACGTCCCGACACGTGAAAAGTTGTGACATGCCCATACAAATTTCATGGGTCGAAGCATGTGCTGAAAATTGTAGTTTCATGAATGGGCCTTACCAATCATGGGTATTTTCACGTATGCTTCAGGCCAGAACCGTACTGCAGGGTATGTACAGGAACAACTACAACATAACTACGCACTAACGAAGTGTATGTGTGTGTGTGTGAGTGTGTGTATGTTGATGTGTGTGTTTCGGTGTTTGGCTTCGCTGACGTTGTCAGCTTTTCGGTGGCTGCAGCGGTCACAGCAACTCTCTTTCTCTCTCTCTCTCTCTCTTTCTGTGCTCTCTCTCACTTGTTGGTTGCGGCCTGTTCCAGCGGTTGACTGACGCGTTTGCGTTATTAAATCTGCATATGTGTGAGTAGGTGCGTGTGTGTGTGTGCGTGTGTGCGTGTGTACGTATGTCTGCTATGTCTCTATGTCTCTATGCGTACGCTGACAGCAATTTGCGTATCAATATGGGCACATAATGCTTCGAAAATGATTTCAAAAATTTGCATTTAAATTAAAAATTATATTTGCAACACAAACAGACGTTCGTTCCACAGGGCAATGGAAAAAAAAGGGAAAGTGTTGGAATGGGAGTTTTTGCTGGGGGGGGGGGGGGGAGACCAGCAAGGGACATGGACAGTTTTGTCTGATGTTGTAGTGCGACGACAACAACGACGCCGGCGACGACGACGACGTCAAAAAATGCAAATTTTGCAAATTTTAGCTAAAAATGTAGCCATTAGTTGTTTCAACGTGCGTTGCGCATACGCAACGTATGCCAAAACTCAAACTGCAACACCTGCTTCTATCCCAGTCTCTTAGTAGTATTGTAGCCCATACACACACACACACACACACACACTATAATACAGCTGTGCAAGTGTCAGAGAGAGGAGCCTTGTGGCAAACAAACGCCTCCTTTCCACCCCTTTCCGCCCCCAACAACGCCTTACTTCGCTGGCTGCCTGTCACACAGCTGCGGCTTTCAGAGCTTCTGTTTTTGATTAGGCAAACGGCAGCAGCAGCACCAACACCAACAGCAGCAACATTCACAGCAGCAACAGCAACAGCAACAGCAACAGCAACATTCGTGTTGCATTGTTGGCGTACAACAACAAGAGGCAGCCGCAAATGTTGCTGATCTTGCACACTCATGGCACTCAATGGCTTATTAGCTGCTGCAGTACCCTACAAGGGTCAAATCGTCTTGGATATACGCTGTTATTGTGTAAATGATAACCGTAATCTTTTCATACCCTGTAATCTTACTACTATATGTAGGTGCGACTAAAATACATATGTGATCATTCATTCCCAGCTGAATTGAAATTTCTGTCAGAAATGTATACGTATATATACCCTGTAATTATTAACCGTTTCAGCCAGGCATAACAAACTTGTGCAGCTTATGAGAACCATGTAGTTTTACCCTGTTAATACTTAGTAGTCAAGTTGCTCAGTGTGATGAATTGCTAAGACTTGCCACAGCTTCAAAAAAGCTCGTGTGAGTTCTGAGTTCAAATCCTGATAATTGACATAAGTTATATAATGACAGCGCTCCTTCCTGTTCTAAAATATGTATTAATCAAATGTAATTGTTTGAAAATGTTTGCAAATCGATTTATCAATTTTTATAAACGATTCGATTATTGGTTTGGTAATTTACCGAGGAATATTTTTTGATGTTTCGATGCATGAATTTAAACTAAATTAACAAAAATCAAAGCAAGTTTTATACATAACTTAGTTTTAGAATTCGCTTTCATTGCTGAAACATGCTTAGACTATGTACATATACAGATCAAGTTTATTTTCCAATTTTGTCACGCTCCATACTGCCTCTGGGTCAAGTGATAATGATTTCTATAACTCAAGTAGTATTTGTGATACTTCACCTCAACCTCAACCAAATCTCGTCCAGCATTTGTACGATTGTTGGAAAGGAAATCATATCAATGAGTCTTTATTGAGTTGTTTTTACGATCAAAAAATGATTCATTTAATACGCCATTGAAAATGATTCTCCCTATGCTTAAAATGTTATTTTTTGAACATGATCAAAAAATGTGACTCAAATAAGAGTCGAAACTGATTAGAAAAGGGATCATAAGCGACTCTTCCAACAACTAAGTTATTTATGATCAGAAAATTAGCTCATTTATAATCATTTTAATAAGGTAGAGGACTTTAAAAAGATGCACTTTTGAACAAAAAGTATTGGATGGGACTCACACAATATATGTATAAAAACATTTTAAATATCATAACTATTTTGGTTGAAATCGGGCAGTTATGTAACCGCCATAACATTAAGTTTTAAAAACTTTTCATCTGTAGGTGCTGATATTATCTATAGCTAACCAACTCACCAACTTTGGTTGGAATCGGACAACTGTATTTTATAGCTCCCATGAATATGAGCTAAGTCTCTTACAGTCGACTCGCTCGAATGTAAACTTTCCTACAAACATAATTCTGATTTTCAAATTCAGTTTAAACTACATTTTACTTCATTTCGCATAACCTGTAAATCTTGATTTACCTTAACTAATACATTAAAATCGCAAACTGTCTTAGCAAGGTATGCTAGCAACTATCAGTTACCCTGTAAGTTTCTTTGTATACCCTGTAAATTTATATGTATTAAAACACACTTTCTTTTAAGTCCTTACACTCTGTAGGCTCCAAAAAAAGTGTATTAAAGTCTTTTCCACTCTTTGAAGGTGGCAACCGCATTACTGTAATAAGCAATTTAATTGTCCACTTGCAGGATATCTGCTGGTCGAGCAGGCTAGCAGGCCCAGCGACAAACAGCGAATAATAGTTCAAATTTCATTTCGAACATTTTCTAGACCAAATGACACTTTACTCGAACTGGGCGAAGTTCCAGTTGAGTTGCACTTGGACTGCGGCTATTCGTTTGTCATTGTCTATTGTGGCTACACCTGCCGCCTGCCGCCTGCCTCCTCTCCCCTGGCACCCTGCCATCCCCTTTTCCCTGAGCTGAGCTGAGTGTTTGTTCAGCGTGGCTGTCCATGTGTCCGTGTGTCCGTCTGTCGTCTGCGGCTGTAAATGAAGTTGTGTTTTAATTAAAATTCCAGACTTTATTTCTGTAATTATATTAACTCGCTGTTCGAATTCGCTCGCTGCGGCTCGACAAACAGATAGAGAGAGAGAGAGTGAGAGAAGAGAGATGGAACTCGATCGATCTATGGTTGAGGGTCCAACGTTCAACGTTCTGTGGCAGCGGCAACAATAAGGAAAAGATAAAACCATTAACGGCAAAGTGAAGAAATGTGGAAAACGTGGCAAAGGCATGCGGCAACTGTGACGCCCAGCTTCATATCCAGCTGCTCTACACTCTGCCCATCTCTCTCTCTCTCTCGCTCTCTTTTAATTCTCTCCCTCTCTCTCTATCTATCTGTTTCCATCACATCCTGCTGCGTCCTTATTGGCATTGGCATCTTCGTGTGCAGCTTCTGCTGTTGTCCTGCCGCCTGCAAATGGTGTTAAAATTAATTTAATTGAATGTGAAATGAAATTTGCTTTGACACACACCAATACACACACATTTGCCCACACACACAAACACACACACACACCAACTAGAGTCAGTTATACACTGAAGAACTCACCAGGATTGCTGTGAATTCCTTGGCTGCCTCTGAATGGCGTTCTTATTGTTTCCTCATCGCCAGCATCGTCGAAACAATTCTCAGCCTCTCTGCCTGGGCCCTGCTCTCCCCCTCCCTCTCTGCATCTACTGCCATGTACCCCATCTACAAGAATGTTTGGGAATACTCTAAATACTACCTTCACCCTCAATTGTTAATCGTTGTGTTGTCCTAATGAACATCCTTTTAAACAGCTTCAATTTGAACAGACTATTGAAGACGAACTTCTTATCACATATGATTGATATATCCATTGCAGGTAAAATCCAATTTGAATAAAATCAAGCTTTGGTCAGAGCTGCCAACTTGGTGTCTGGTTAAGTGAACAAACATCTGCAAATGATGTTAAATTTAACGAATATATATGTACATACACCTACTAACATTAATTTAAAGTGGGTTTAACTTCTTTAATTGTTACTTTAATCACTTGTAACTTAAGACCAAACGAAGCTGCCAACTGAATTTTGCGCATCTCAAATGATACTTATAATAACTTAGAACTGTCCACTTGGTGCCTCTTAAAAGGGTTTTAATTGTTTCTTAATTTGATTTCTAAAATGATTAAATTTCATTCTTCAGCACTTAAAAATCCTTCATGACATATGCAAAAAGTTAATAAAATGTGGTGAAAAAAATTTTTTTAAATTTGTTTTAGTTTTTTCAACTTTTTTATTATAATTCTTAAAAAATTTGTGAAAAAAATCATTGAAATCTTTGAAATTTAAAAAAAAAATGCAGAATAAAAATGTAATTGAACATTGTATTAGCTTATTTTAAGTAAAAGTTTATTCTATTATTACACATTCATACAATTTTACACATTCAAAAAAAAACTTAACTAATTTATTATGAGTTTCGTTGCACTTTTGTGTCACATTGGAAAGAGCCAAGCACTTCCAACAGCCAACTATGCGGAAAAATCCCGATTTTTTGGCAATAACCCCATAAAGTATTTATATTCTTGATCAGCATCAACAGCCGAGTCGATATAGCCATGTCAATCTATTCGTCTGTCTCATTGTCTATCTGTCTGTCCGTATGAATAAACAGAACTCAGTAATGGTAAGAGCTACAATCTCAGTTTTAGTCAGTATCGACCACATATTTAGTTAGACAATTCAAAAATCTTTTTTGTGTTCGATGCCACCTCCCTTTTCGCCCACAATAAGCGAAAAACCAGACATACCTCGGAAAAAATACATGTTTTTGTCGAATATTTCAGTATCAACAGCTCCTAGAGACACCAATTTTGACATGCAACTTGCTAGATGCAATATAAAGATAATGTTGTCAAATTTTTTTTGGGGCTACGTCTATTTTGCCCATATAAAGCACAATTACGTTGAAACTTCGCATGACACCGACTCACTTATTTCTGAACCTATAGTTTTGTAACTTAGCGTATACTTGATCAAAATCGATCTATTATTATAAAAGGTTGTCATACAACGAAAATCGTTACTTTCAAGCAAAACATAGCCAAGTGCATTCCAATGAGCTCTGCACATAAGCAACGAAAACGAAAAACTCTGTGCAAGCGAGACAGACACGGACGTATTAATAATATGCATTATGTTCCAACTGATTTCTTCAAAATTTCAATTACTTTTGTCATTTTCTTTTTGCCTACATGACTTAAACTATATGTAAATTTTAAATTAAATTTGTCACCCTTAAGTCTGTTGGGTAAACAGACAGAAAACTTAATGTTCTTTACACTTGTTTTTTCCTCCTTTTTTTTTGTATATTTCGTTGTATTTTAATTTTTGTCGGCTTTATGTTAATTGAAAACCAATTCGCAGGCAAATAGCAAAGTGAAAACAAAAATGAAATGTGTAAATTGAAAAAAAAAAATATTAAAATAAAAAAAGGAAAAGGCGTCGAATCAATGCGTCCGTTCGCCAATTGTCTGTTGTCTCCTCCCTTTTGTATTGACAGGTCAGAATAAACAGACTCTCTGGACATTTGAAATTGATAGATAAACAAATTGTATGCGCGATATAAATGGGCTTATATATATATATTTATATATACATATATTTACATGCAAGTATATGTATGTATTTCGCTTGCTTTTGCTATTGACTTTGGAGTTTTCAATTAAATCACGTAATTGATTAACTTTGAAGCGTGTATAAAAATTGAAATTTATATTTACTTTTTATGATTGACATACGGCAATTTTTAGTCCCGCTGTCACTGTCTCTCTCGTTGTCTCTCTCTCGCTCACTCTGGCACATGAATGTGTGGTTTAATCTGTGAACTATATTATATTGCATTTGAATTTTGATTTCCCTTGAGGGAGCTCTCTTAAATTTGCTTGCAAATATGGATTGCTTTAAGTCAATCACATTTGATATTAATGTGAGTACCAAATAGTATCCATAATACGAGTATCAATATTTGACTTTAAAGCCTGAAACTGCAACCATAAAAATTATGGAATATTTAAATTTAATTTTCTATGTGTGGAATGCTTTTACTAGTTACGATTGATGAGTGTGTATTTAGAAATGCAAAAATGTTTTAGCCAATTTAATTTAATAAAACTCAAAAATATATTTTTGTTTTAGGGTAACATGTAGTCGGATATGTGCTTTCACTCGATATACATTATTATTATTTTTGCATTTTGTTTGACTGTTTCAAAAGCAATTTGTAAGGGAATAAAAATCATTTTCGTATTTAAATAGTCAATAGTCATGCAACAACTGCAAAGAGTCAGTTAGTGTGACTGTGTGTGTGTGTGTGCGTGTGTGCCACAATTTGCAAAATTACTTTTATAATGTTGGCAATAATAGCAAAAAGAAAGGACAAACGATGAAGAATTCCGGCTGCAATTGCCATGAGTTGTTGCAAGTTGCAAGTTGAAGCTACAATTGTTGCAACTATTGCTGCTCTGTTGACCGTTTGCAGCCCATATAAAGTTGTCTCTCCAGTTTTCCAATACGAACTCTCTCTCTCTCTCTATGTCTCTGTCTTTGTCGCGCTCTCTCTTTCTATAGCTGTCTCGCTTTGTCTCTGGGTTGAGATTTGCATAATAAATGAGATACAAAAGCCAAGAGAGGCTACTGTCATATAGCCACTGGCCGTGTGCCATCTATAATGATGATAATAATGATGCAGATATGTTCAGACACAAACATAGCCAGCACAGATAAAGCCAACTCTATTATGGGTGTGGCAAGTGGCAGGTGGGCGGCGGGCAGCGGGCAGCAGGCAGCGGGAACTGCACAAAGGTCGAGGCACACAGATACAGGTGCAAAGGGCGAAAGGGCAAAAGGGAGTTGTTGATTTCCACTCGAAATGGGGTGCATATGTTGCACACAAAGGCTGGACACATACCACATCAATGCAAACACACATATGCACACCTATATACACACCCACATTTACACCCCCCCACACTCACATACGCACGTGGGCTGTCAAACTGCAGGGCGTTGTCGTATGGCAAAACAATATGCAAATTTCGTTGCATACTTTTTGGAGGCAGCGTGAAAATCATTTCAGCTAAGCAGACACATAACCAACGCAAGCTTACACACACACACACACACACACTCACACGCATGTAGCTGCAGTCAGTCAGTCAGCCCAATCAAACAAATAAACAACAACAACAACAACAACAGCACAGCAGACAGATGACGACGCACAGTGGTCTAAATCGGCTGTCAAGCTGTTAAAACTATAGAAAATTTATGTCGCTCTACATGAAATTATACACATCAGAGAACTGCAACAAGTATTGAATTTTTAATCTGATCCTTATATTGATCTATACCTGTTGTGATTTATTCACATTTCTTGAGCGAAAAAAAATCATCTTCCATTCAACTGATTATTCATGATTTATACTCGCTATGAAAGTTTGCGCTTCAATCACTACTCGTAATTAAAGCAACACATGCACCTCACTCTGAGCGTAAACTGCTAACACTTGATTGTGATTTGATTTCTCTGTGAGCTGAGCGTACGACACGCTCACAGAACAAGTGCTACTCATTCAGTGAGCGTTAAAATAGCGGGTGCTACTCATTCACTGAGCGTTAAAATGGCGGGTGTTACTCATTCAGTGATCGGACCCCGTGACACTTGTTCTATGTTAAAATTTTCGTTCAGATTCACATCAAGTGTCTGTGTTTGGTGAACAAAATTTTCGCTCACACTAATGTCATACTATGACGCTCACTTGTTACTTGAACTATACTTGATTAAAAAGATAGAGCTACTACACTTGATTTGATTTGACTTTTTATAGAAGTGAACAATCATACTCGAGTATACCCGTTGCAGTTCTCTGATACACATCACAAAAAGAGTGTATCAGACTAGTACTAAATATATGCTAAAAAGTGGGTGCTGGCTGTGTGAAAACAAGCTAGAAATTTTTGGATTTATTGATTTTTTACGTTATATATTGAATGTTATATTCAGTTTATCGGAAATTAACAAGTTTTAGAAGCATTTGAATAAATTTAGAATATTCTAGTATGCTTTATATTGAGTTCGTCTTATGAAAGCCAACACATATAATAATTTATGGAAACCAAAATTATATAAAACGAATATTAATCCCCAAAATATTACTTGGCTGTTTATCTTTTTAATCTTAAAATAGCTTAAATAGAGTATTAACAACAGTATTAAATATTTCTAACAAATTCTTACTTAAACTTAATACTTTATTATGTGTATGATTATAATTATCTTATTATTATTTGTATTTCTGATACAATCACATATCTCAAACAACAAATTCATAACTTTTTTCGTTAAGCACTCGTAAACCAGAGTGCGACCATTGTGCGACGATTCACACAGACAAGAGAGACAATTGGACGGCCTGGTCTAACGGTAGCAGCTACTAACGGTACACAACGTGGGGCAAGTAGCAAGTGGCAAGTGGCAAGCGGCAGCATAATGCCTTTCCGGTATCCAATAAACCGACTGCACTTGGACAGCCCGGATTTCCGCTTGAATCATTGATGAGCTATTAAAGTCATTTCTATTTTGCTGTTTGTTGTGCGGCGCCTCCTCTCCTCTCCTCTTTTTTCCTACCCTCCCCCGCCAAACCCTTTACCTTTTACTAGCCATTCAGCAACCTGATCTCTTCTTCTTACTCCATTGCAATTGCAGTTTCGTCTCTCTATCTCTCTCTCTCTCTCTCTCTCTCTATCTATTTGTCGTTGTTGCTGCTTTTGTTGTCATCAACAACTTTTGTCACGTTCATATTTGGTAGTTATCACATCGCGTTGGGGAATTCGTTGCAAATGAAGCATGTTGCAATACGTTTTTTGAGGCAGCCACCACACAAAATGAGCAGTTGCAGCATTGCCACCTGACATGTGCGATTAAGCACATATCGAAAACAATTTCACAAATTGCATTTATGCCTCTAGTTGCCATCATTTGTATGCATTAATCTACTGATTTATCAACTGTGTAGCAGCTTTAAATAGCTTATTTAAGAGTCCAATGTACTAAATGTGCCACAAAGAACTTTGCTTTTGGGTGAAACTGTCATTATTTGACTAAAGTTTGGTCTATTCTAGCACATTTGTACGTAGAAACTGGCATAGGAATCATGTTAGGTACATTGATACTCTATCAATGCTATATATCATCAAAATTGCATAGAAAAATCA
The DNA here is from genome assembly GCA_035047385.1 of Drosophila tripunctata. Classification (NCBI taxonomy): domain Eukaryota; kingdom Metazoa; phylum Arthropoda; class Insecta; order Diptera; family Drosophilidae; genus Drosophila; species Drosophila tripunctata. The sequence goes on along the minus strand of JAWNPS010000210.1, from coordinate 2,680,795 downwards.
TTAATAACTGGGTTCTACGCGAACCTTGTTTCAATTTAATAGAAAATATGTTTTTTTTTTTTGGTTTTTGTATTTTCGTTTTTAAAATTATACAACGAAGAGTATAGTAGCAGGATGTCAATATATCTTAAACTACAAACCCTTGATTAAATTTACGATTTATAGACGAAAGGGGCGTGTTATTTATACGCTTTTTAGGCTATTTATAATCGGCACTTTGCTTTTCATTTAATATTTAGTGTCTCTCGTTGTTGCCGTCTGTAACCACAAAAAAAGTTTTTCTTCACATTTACTTAACGCAAGATCAGTGTTGCCAGAACTTTTTTGGGAAAAGTTGCTAGATTCCTTTAAAAAAAAAGTTGCTACAATTGCTAAAAAATAAATTTAAAATTGCAAAAATTAAAACTCTTATTTTAAAGTTTATATTAATATACATAACATGTTAGATCTTTTCGAATCCAATCCTTAAATTCATCCTCCAGTCAGACTCTTAAAAAACTGCAAGATCTAGCTATAAAGTTGCCAAAATGGCAACACTGGGCAATATTCTCCTACTTTGCTTCATATGTTAGAGTAAGATAACTAACAGTTTCAGTTTACTCATTTTTGCACTGTTAATAATCTAGTGATGACAATGTGACATAGTGCTGACAGTGTTATGTTACATGATATTCGTGGTATTGCTGTTTGCCTGCTACAAAATGTAACATATATAAAATCATTGGTATTTAAACTTTTAATGAATTATATTTTTCCTATCCAAATTCATTTTATGGTTCTGTCAAAATCAAAAACACTCAAAGACTTTGCCTAGTGAAATACCAGAGTCTTATTACTATTTACCTATTTATAGATAGAATTCCGAAGGTCTGTTGTGTTTCGTAGCAGTCTTTTCATTTTCAACACAATAAATATATTTTTCGATAAATATGTCAGTGTAGCCTTAAGTCATCACAATAACAAATTAAGAAAAGGCCAGTCTGTGTCCTTGTATGCGTGTGTGTGTGTGTGTGTAATGTGATGAAACAATTAACGATACGAAAATTTGATTTAAGCTGCTTTTAAAAGGCGCACACGCGATTCACGATTTCACAGCGTCGCGGTGTTCCGATGTCCTGACGTCCTTAAAATGTCCATTGTTTTTGCCGTTGTCCTTTTTTCGGCGCCCTTAATGAATCTCGACATTGGACTTGAGCAGCTGAAAGGGGTTTTGGGCAGAGCAGTGTGGAGTAGGTAGGGAGAGATAAGAAGCAACGTTTGCTGATTGCTTAAAAGCTTAAGAGCCAACAATTGAACAGAACTCGATGCTCTCTCCGACTGAGTTGAATTGTCCACGAAGGACGACTGTCGACTGTCGACTGACGACTGACGGAAATGAAAAGATAATTTACCCGCATGTTTCCTACCCCCAAACGTCTGTCCCCTCTCCGATTCCGGCACAATGTGAAATCGAAACTTGTCGAGGCTGTGCATCAGGTTCTGTCGCTAATGTTTATGCTGGTTATCTGTCCATCCATCCATCCATCCATTCATACAACCATCCATCCACCAATCCATCTATCCATCAGTCGTAGCCATGTTATGATGTAAATGCCGTCAACTACCGTTGCTGGATGATAATGGCCACCACAGTGCTCAGACTCCAACTCCGACTCCGTCACAAACTCCAACTCAGACGCAGACCTCAATTCCGGCTCTGACTCCGTTCGGGATTCCGACTCCAGCTCTGATGCTGCCCACAGATTCCTGTTCGATTCGACGGTGCCTCTTTGTTTGACGTCTTTTCATTGAAGAGACAGACAGCCAAACATTTAGTTTGTCTACAACACTCTACACAAACACACAAATTTATTATTCCAATGTTTAAATGTGCCAAATACGAGTATTATTGTTTAATGTACATAAATGTTACAGTCTCCAAATTTGACTTAAGTGAGATACTGTAAGAAAGTTTTTAAATTACAGCAAGATTATCTGGAAAATCAGTGCAGTTTCTAGGCATACATTTCACAGACTTTAAGAACTTGTGATGGAGCTATAAAGTGTAAAATATTATAAACTTTTATCTAATTACTTTGATTTCTAAACTTAAAGAATTCGTTGGAAAAAAACTAAGCAAAATATACCATAATGCTAAAATACCATCGATTAAAATATCCGATCAGTTCTTGTTTGCATTCAAATTACTTGAGATCTCACTTTTGGCATCATTTGCTGCCCTAAATTTTTGGTAGAATCAGACAAGTATATCATGTTGCAGCCAAGGAAATAATTTTTAAAAATATTTATAAAAGAAATTACTTAACATTAATTAATAAAATGTAGCAAAAAAGTGGAAAACTTCTTTATAACCTACTACTACTGAACGAATTCGCTTTAAATATGCAAAAGAACAATTCCTTAAAATTAAATTAATATTTCGGAATTCCTATACAATATTAGATATGTTTATTTAACATGTATTTCTTGGATTTTTGTTTTTGTATAAAATATATAATTTATGAACTGCATGCAGGGTATTTTATGGTGATACCCACTCGTTTAGCGTGTTATGCCAACTTGATGTTCTTAGACATCTGAGCATGAACGACTGCCTGAGCCCGCAACTGGAACTGGCTATAGATTTGGGTTCGCTAACATCGGGAGTATTGAGGATAGGAGTAAGGTGTTAGGGGTTAGACGGGTTAGAAGGTGTTTCAGGGTTGGAGGATTCTATATTCCGACAGTTCCCTGGGCATTGCTACTGCTACTGCTGCTGCTGCTGCTGGCTCTGGGTTATATTTGAATGCCAAGTTGCCAGTTGTCACAAAGTGAGTGAAATATAGCCAAAATGTCAAATGTCAGCGAAAGACATTATTACTGGCTAGTTGATCCGTCGTCCTACCACGATGTCGACTACCCTGTACTTCTTCTTACCTCAGTCTCAGTCTCATTCATCTCCCTTCGCATTCAGCATTCCGCATTGCTCCTTCATCATTCCTGTTCACATTCCGTCTACGGATTGTCGCCGTCTGGTAGAGTGTACGGCATAGATAATCGATACGCACACGCACTATGTGTATGTACCCATGTGTGTACATACATATATAGTACTCTGCAGACCGTCAACCGAGACCATGTCATCCCATCAGCCACAATCATCATGTATGTAGCTGCTTGTTGTATTCGGTTTTGTGCTTTAAAAGTTCAAGTTCTGTAAATTTCCCCAATTTCTGCAGAAACATGAACTCAAGACGAATGCTCAAATTAAATTTAATCGAATCGAAAGTAAACGACTATTAGATTTCTTAAAAAAAAATCAAAATGGACAGGTCAGTTTTAAGTTCAAAGTTGCGTCCCACGCGGCAAGTTATAAGAGGTTTAATAACATAAATTATATTATTGGGATAGGAACGGGAATAGGAACAGTGTGTTCTTGTGTTATTGCTATCCTAACATTTGAAAAGTTATAGAAATGATTGAAAAAACTTTTTCATTACAATTAAATTTGTAGTTTAAATTTGAACAATTTCAAAATATCATGTTAATACAAAGCTGCAGTTCTAAGACACATTAACGAAGAATGGAGAAGATAAAGGAGAGCGAAGTCCGCGAGTTCTTTGTGGGTGATTATAAGGTGCTCGGGCAGTTTGACAGTGGATCATTTGGGGATATATATCTCGGCATTAGTCTTTATACCGGCGAGAAGGTAGCAATCAAAGTAGAGAAGGCTGAAGCACAGCATCCCCAGCTGGCTCATGAGTATCGAGTATATCGAGCCATACGTCCGGCATTGGGACTACCACGGATACATCACTTTGCCATGGAGGATGATCACTGTGCGATGGTTATGGAACTGTTGGGACCATCGTTGGATTATCTCTTTGAGTTCTGTAGCCGATGCTTCACCATTAAGACGGTTGTTAGGCTGGCAAATGAGATGCTCCTTCGATTGGAGCAAGTGCATGGACGGGGATTTGTGCACCGAGACATTAAACCGAGTAACTTTCTGATTGGCCGGGACATTGCCTGCAAGAGACTGCATCTCATAGACTTTGGGCTGTCAAAGAAATATTGGGACCCAAACACTTTGATTCATATACCTTATCGCGAGGATCGTACGCTGACGGGTACAGCACGCTTCACCTCAATCTCCTCCCATGAGGGCGTGGAGCAATCGCGTCGGGACGATCTCATTTCGGTGGGATATGTTCTCACGTATTTCCTTCGGGGTAATTTACCCTGGCAAAATCTCAAGGCCCCAACCAAACAACAGAAATACGAACGGATTCACGAAATGAAGCGTTCCATTAGCAATGAGACACTCTGCCAGGGATTACCCAGTGAGTTTGCCCTATATCTCAACTATTGCCATAAGTTGAGCTTTGATCAGAACCCAGACTACAACAAACTTCGAAAGATGTTTCGTCAGTTAGGCGTGAAGTTATACGTACCCAAGGATGACATCTTTGACTGGGAAATGCTCACCATCGAATATCATCGGAATCAGCGTAATCCTGGCATCGATAATAGAGTCGGACATGTCAAACGCAAGCGTGACAATGGTTCTAGCGGTATTCCCATCATCCGAAATTAGTACAATCGCCGATGCGCTTTCGAAGCTAGCGTGCTAACGTATTTTATGTATGTATATAGATCACAAATCTAGTCATAATAAATCTTGAATAGTAACGAATCAATTGTATTAGTCGTATTGAATTTATGTAGCAGTTTTCGGAACGAATAAATGTAAATGAAACGATGGTGATAGAGATAATGAGACTGATACTGATACTGATACTGATAATAATGACAATGACAATGACAATGACAATTACAATGACAATGACAATGACAATGACAATGACAATGACAATGACAATGACAATGACAATGACAATGACAATGACAATGACAATGATAATGATAATGATAATGATAATAATAATGATAATGATAATGATAATGATAATGATAATGATAATGATAATGATAATGATAATGATAATGATAATGATAATGATAATGATAATGATAATGATAATGATAATGATAATGATAATGATAATGATAATGATAATGATAATAATAATAATAATAATATGATAATAATAATGATAAGGGTAAAGATAATGACAATGATGGTGATAAAGATAATGATACTGATACTGATAATAATAATGACAATGACATTGACATTGACAATGACAATGACAATGACAATGACAATGACAATGACAATGACAATGACAATGACAATGATAATGACAATGACAATGACAATGACAATGACAATGACAATGACAATGACAATGACAATGACAATGACAATGACAATGACAATGACAATGACAATGACAATGACAATGACAATGACAATGACAATGGCAATGATGATATTGATAACGATAATGATAATAATAATGGTAAAGATAATGGCAATGGTAAAGATAATAATAATGACAATGACAATTACAATGACAATGACTGAGACCAAAAATGCACTTGTCACTTGCAACAAGCTCAGTTTTGGTGTTTAAGTACTAAGTTGCGAGTGTATTCAGTAATTGAATCACAAACTATTCAAATTCACTCACTCAACGAACAGCTGAACTATTTCCCAAACTCTTCAGAATTTCAGGATTACTTAAGTGTTCAGACAAAAGAAACCAAAAAAAAAGAGAAGTGAAAATCAGTTTGAGTTTTTGTTGCTGCTTTCTTTTGGCCAAGTTAAGAGCTATTTTAAAAACATGCTTAACAGCAATGCGAGAAGCTATCACCTTAATTCGTTGCATCCCAAATAGATTTTCCTGCTGCTGGCCAAGTGGCAAGGGGACAGCAACAGGAGGAAGTAGTAGTAAGAGAATCGAGTGAAAGCAGAGAAATCACAATCACATTTTGCTATAGTTTCTACACACACTCCACAAACAAGTGACACTAGAGCGAGAGAGGCGAAAATGGAATGAGGTAAGTAGGGCAAAAGGGAAGCTGAATACAATTGAGTGGGTAGTGAGAGGGGAAGGGGAGGGAAGGGTTCTGTTGGTTGTGCGGCGGTGTTGGATTGTTCGAATGGACAGCATCAACAGCCACGCTCCAGCGGCGACAGCTAATAAAAATTGTCCAGTTTTTCCAATTTGAGAGATGCCAATGCCAACGCCTTGCCACATGCCACATGCCCCATCCCTCTCCCACACACTCTGGCAACAGCAGAGAACAAGCGGCAAATAGAGCAATTTAAATTGGAACGTGATTATGCAAACGTTTGCGCAGCTTAACTCAAGTGGCGCTCCGTGCCGCTTGGCCAGTTGCCGCTTGCCCCAAACACACACACACACACATATGTGGGCGGTGGAGTGGGCATGGCTGTTGGTCATGCATTACAAGACTTAAATCAATTTTTAAGGCTCTATGCCAGCAGCAAATCCGTTGAAAGTATCAAATCTGCTACATGTGGCCAGAAACAACAAAAGTGTGCGTAAGAGAGAGAGGGAGATATTATAATCAAAATCATAAATCAAGTGCTCAACTAGAGATATACTGTAAAAAGCACAAAAATATGGCCATATTGCTGTTTCAAAACTCTGTCTAAATTAACATCAGTCTTCGGTTATTAAGAAATTTTTAATGGACTCAGGTCTATATCTTTAAGACTTCTCGAAAAGCTTTTATAATTATTTAAGCAAATGTGACAGCTAAAGTTTTAAAATTTGAGGTCTGCAATTTCCATAGTTTTCTAGGTTCATACATCTTGGAGTCTATTTTATTTCATTACTTCCGGAAAGAATATTAGTATAATTAATTAGAATAAACTTTTATTTTTATAAGAAGTTTTACAAGTTAAAAAGTAATCAGATCAATTTTAGAATATTAGTATTATCTATTGACTCTAGGTTTGGTTCAATTGAAGTGCAAAATTTCATACAATAGTGTGACGTCACTGTTCTTGGAACTAAAAACAAATTGTGAAATTGAGCTTGAATACTTATCATGTACAATGTCACGATTCTTGTTTTAAGACATCTTCCAAATTTGTTAATAATATTTAGAAATTTTGAGTCTGCCCTATCTATCAGTGGCAGATATTTTCACAATTCTATAATACTGTGCTTTCTCACTGCAGCCAATCAAAGAGGCGCCTCAAGGTGTTACAGCGCAGCGCCAGCAGTTCGAGTAGAAAGATGCAACTTGCCATGCCCATGAGCACTAAGTAGCATCGGTATACGCCGCTGAGCATACGATTAGTAATACGTGGCATCAAGAATAGGTTATCGCCCAGATCGACATAAGTCTTATGCACGTATCGCTGCTCAATGTGACTCATTACGCCGGAACTGAGCAGCTGGGCAATCTTCCTGTCGAAGGTGGACTTATAGATAGAATTGTGTGAAAAGTAGATGACAAGTTGATAAAGATAGATCGGTTCACGAACGTAAGTTAAGTGACTTGTGTTCCGATTTCGCATATTCCAATGCGACAAATTGTTGAGCAGCGAAATTGTGGCGACTTTTTCACCTGGTGGCGCCTCCTGAATCAACTTATAACGTTCCGAGAAATTGCCAGCTACAACACGTGTCATCTGATGCAGATAGAAGTCATGATAACCCGAACTGATCAGCGTATAATTCTGCTGCAGCAGACCGTTCAATCCAGTGGGCAAAGCCTTCTGTGGCTGTGTCCTCAACACATCGAAAAGCTTCGCTTGATAGGCGCAACGCATCACCAGAGTGAGGAGCAACCAATTAGCAATCATGTGACGTATGAAGCCGCCATGTGGCAATCTATGCACCGGCACTGAATTTCCAATTGTTGTAGCCAAGAGATTTTCCAGTGGATGCTTCAATCGTATCCATTTCCCTAGCCAACGCAGACACCCCAAGGCAATTAGGAAACAAACCAGCAGGCAGGTCCACACCTTGCCCCTAAAGGGCCGCACCAGTTGACCAAAGCGGCCGAAGAAATGCTCCTTGCGCACCACAAAGACAAAGTAACTCTGATGGTAAACCACCGAAGTGCTGAATTGCACGCGACGCGGATCCGATCCACTGAAACCACCTATAGCAAGGTCCGCCTTGTTCGCAGCCAACTGCAAAAGAGAACACACGCTTTCGTTTATGCTGCTTGAGTGACGGAAGCGCTGCAGCAAAGCTCAGTGCTAGGCACTTTGGCTGCGCCGCTGCTATAAATTTAGGTTTTTCGATGCATGATAACTTTCTTGATTACAACTCAATCTCGATGCGACTTTCAGAATCGTTGTATATTGTTTGTATCTAATCGCATGTGAAGTTACAAAACTAAACATAAAGAAATACGAGACTAAGAAGGCATGCATTGATGAAGGAGGCGTGGCATCCAACTACTTATGATTTTACTGTCTTTATACTGCATGTTGCAGCCTGCATGCTAAAATTGCTGTCTCTAGGTTTTATGGTTACTGAGATATTTGCCAATATATTCGTTTGCTCATACGGACAAACAGACGGACATGTCTATATCAACTCGGCTTGTGAAGCAGATCAAGAATATGTACATTTTATGGGGTCTGCTAAGCATTCTTTTGCCTGTTACAAACCTTATACCCCTCAGAAGGTATAAAAATCGATTTCGTATGAAAATTGATCCATTCATATTTACCTGGGAAAAGCACCCCTTTATTGTGTACTCGTTAAAGATCTCACTCTTCTCCTCGGGCATCAGGAGTCGCACTCGAAATCTCAGTGCCGTTGCCAGAAGCTTTAGTAACTCGCCATCGATACCCCGCAGTGCCTGTAAATCGATAAGTGCACCATCTTCGGGCAATCGGTTGCCATCTGGCGGATTATACATGAAATGTGGGGGCAGATGATGACCCGTAACATTAAGGGCACAATTATGGAGATTTGTAAATCGGATCGGAAAGAGTTCGTCGTGAAGAAGATTTCCATTCGAGAGAAAACGATTGCTTTCATAAGGTTTAATACCCGGAGTGCAGTCCTCGGTAAAGATCCTATACGCATAAAAAGCAATCTCTCCATTATATCGCTGGATCAGCACCACGATATTAATAACCCGATTCATCAGAGCCGTATAGCAGATTTTACCTATGGAACGCCTAAGTTCCGCCTCCGACTGGCGGGACAGAAGCACTACCAAGAAATAGAATTCCCTTTCGAGCAGTCTGGGCGTATTATTCAGTTGCAAATCGCTGCAAAAAGAGAAAGAGAGAGGAGTATAGGGATAGAGGTTGCAAAGAAAGTAGAAATGAGTCATTCCAGATTGTCTTACCAATTCCTGTCCACCTTCTTCTACTTACCGAAATGATTCAGCTCTATGCATCAGAAATAGCGTATAGTCCCTGGCAGATACGTTTGTGACGCCACTGTGTAGAAGCAATGTCAGATGTTGCGCCAATTGTTGCAACATCTGATCAACCATTTGCCCTTGGTCATCGTTGCAATCCCGACAATCCCTTCGAATAACGAGTGTGTTGATGCGTGTGGCAATGTATCGACTTGCCACATAAACTGTGGCATTCACCAGACGTTCCGTGTTTAGATCGCGACTGGGCAAACTGTAGCGAAATCCCGCTGCAAGACTGAGGCAGCTATATGCCAGCAACTGTCCACTAAGCTGCATGGAGAATACGTTGCACGTTGCAAGTTGCCTCTGCTTGAGTGGCAGCCAGAACATGCCGCTGGCCCTGAAACCAACTAACACCCGACACTAACACTGAATCGGGCTTATCGGGTGACAAGGCGCTAATGTAATTGCATTGATTATCAGCATAGGGCTTAATGGTATTGAACCGATAATTTCGACTAATTAAAAACAATTGCTTTGGATCATAGAACTTAGTTTCGGTGTCACCGACACCCGTTTACCAACATTTTTCATAATTGTTTTTGTTAACTTAAATTTAATTACCAATTGGCCATCTATTTATAATTCTCAACTTTAATACACGTACTTTCTTATTGCTTACAAACAGGGTGACTATCGGTGGCACTATCGAGGTATCGAAGTTTTCCACTATCGACAGCTATGGTCATTTGAATAGTGTGACAACATGAAAGTGGTGTGTTCGCAAATGAACGAACAATAAATGAACTTTTCACTGGAGTGAATGAGCTGAATAAGTTCATCTTCATTGTTATTTTTTGTTTAATTTGGCAATATTGTTCAGTAGTTCGTTCTTGATCTTATTAGTAGCTTAACCAGTAATGCATAGCATTAATTTAAAAATAAAATTTAAAGCATGCTTAATTAATTGCAAAACAAATTAACATTATTTTATTAAGTAAGTCGTTCAAAAACAAACGTTCAAAACAATCGGAACAATTCGCGTTTAAACTAAATGAACATGCGATGATCAAAAACGAACAATGAACTAAAAAGAACGATGAACCAAAACGAACGAACCACAAAAAAACGATTTAGTTGACTAAGCGAACGAACTTATTCAGTAAATTGAAATATTCTGAGGATAATATACCAAATAAATTTAATTTCGAAGATAGAACATTAACCAATATGCAATATGCCAATTAAGTTAAGATTGTAAAACGCATATAAAGAGCAGATCAAGAGCAGATCAGTTCCCTAAATTAACTAACAATTAAATTTTCTGGACAATTAGGTAACCTCCATTAACAACATTGGCTTCTTGCTTGGCTTTTAAAGTTACAAAATACGAATACAGACCGGAAATAGTGCCTGGGAATGCGTCACCTACATATGTACATGCCAAATCTAAAAATCAGTTTTTTTTTTTTTAATATTAAGTGATTAAGTTTTTAGTAAAATTTTGTTAAATTCTGCTAAATAAATATTTAATTTACACATTTTATGAAAAAATGGTTGATTTCGTTGTTAAATAACCCCTAAAAACGAGCCTTAATATCGAAAACACCTAGAGACGAATACTTTTGAGACTGACTGTATATAAAAACACATTTGAGCAGATGTCTAACGTTTCGTAAGAAAGTTATCAATTTAGTTAGATGATCACATTGTCTTTGCTTAATGGGGAATCTTTTAAAATTCATTCAATATGCTTTATCCGAATAAGGTTAACTAATGTTAGGTTAGTTTATATATAAATAAATAAAGCTGAGGTTCAAGTTTCGTAATGAAACGGTTACCTGATTTTAAGCTAAAAATTGCATATGGCAATAAAACCACTAGATTTTCTCCCAATTTCACTTAATTTACATCATTATCGAAGGAAAATGAAAAACTGGCTACAATCTGATTTCCATTAATTCAATTTTGGATTGCAGATACAAATAGCTTTGCATGGAATCAAGGCTAAATACAGTATCCATGTACACTACTATGCTATACTTTAGGTGCTGTTTTCGTCCCTGATAGGCCTTGCTCCAATGGCGCCCATCACTCAAAGCTGAATCCAGGGAGGAACTGGAGCGAGGCAAAGGCAATAAGCGCCACAAAACGCAAACTCTGGGTAATTTAAGAATCAGCACAGGGACACTGGGTGCCTGCAATGGGAGAGTATGGCTTGGGTTAGGGCATTGGGAGAGCGGTGGGAGGAGGTACTACTTACTATAGCTGGCCTTTAGGTTCACTTGATGTTATTTTACAAGGACACGCGCACAATTTATAATAACGCCGACTGGTCGTGGTCGTAGTCGTGGTCGTGGTCTAGGTCTTCGTCTTGGTCCTGGATCCTGGCGCTAGCTCTCTCTTGCCAAATGACGCCTTACAGTAAAGTAAAGTAAAGCCAAAAGCAATCCAAAGACTTGAGCTCTGTGGAAAGGACACGCATACACACAGACACAAAGTACACCATAGCTAAAAAGAGACGTGTGTGTGTGTGTGTGTGTGTTTGCAAACGAGAAAAATGAAGCGAAACAATTCCAAGTAAGCAAACAAAACTGATGGAAGATAATCTACTTGAAGCATACTTTAAGGCGTATCTAATGGTCCTTTTAATGTTTAAACACGCTTTCGTCTGTCTTGTCTCCCATTTCCCTTCCTTTATCTCCCTCTCTCTCCCTCTCTCTGTCACACACACACACACACACCTCGCCAAAGCAAAACCAATGTCCTATGTTTATTTTATCCACATCATCAGCCTTCAGACCCAATCTCTCCTGCTGTCATCCTCCACCATCAGCTACTCCTGCTGCTTCTAGTGGCCAGGCCAATGTCACGTTCTTTTTATTTTTTTTTCTCTCTTTCTAACTCCCCTTCGCTCTCTCTCTCTCTCTCTCTCTCTCTCTGGCTTCATCTGTTTCGCTTCTTTTATTCACGTAGTTGCGGCTTCTTTTCTTGTGTTTATTTTATCACAATAATTCCACATTTTCGCTTTTATGAATTTTTAATTTGAACAGCTATAAAATTGTGGCGAGGGGCGCAACCGGATTTAAGGGCCGGACGTCTGTGGGCTACGAGGGCGATATAGCGGAGGGACAGGGGCAGGCACAGGGCCATGCCTCTTGGTCAGCTGATGCTTCTGCATTCGTGATGGGCTCAGTGGATTTTATGGTCTCTAATGGAATCCATACATCCACAAATCACTCGATTGCATTAATCGATAGCTGGCGATAAAGTTCTTATTTGCGATAAATATTGTTTAGAATCAGCAGAAAGTGCATCAGCAAAAAGTGCAGAGTTGAAATCAGCAAGGAAAATTTGTAAGCTTTCGAAATTATGTAGATTTACATTTATCGATAAGTATACCGTGGAAGTTTTTTTCGTTTTTAGCTTGATTTTTTATTTATCGATCAAAATATGTATTTATTTCGATTTAAAAAAGTACCGAATCCTTTTTGATTCTGTAAATCAACCAAATTTATATGGGATATAATCAAAAATCGATTTATTTTCAAGAAAATATGCTATCTATTTTATTAAGCAATTAAAATGAAGACAGACATTAATAAGTACTAATTTATTTTTCTTTTTTAAAATATGACCCATTTCTAGGAATCATAAATTGCAATTGCATGAAAAATCGATGTTTCGATCTAAATTATTCCATTATCGAAGCAACAAATTTTGGATTGGAAATTTTTAAAAACCGATTTTAAAACTGATGTTCAATTTGAGTTACATTACAGCTAACTAAATTAACCAATTACTTAAATGTTCTGTTTAAAAGTGACATTTTGGAGACTAAAGATGATCGGCCGCTAGCTATAGCTAACTATCGATAAGTACAATCGAAGTGAAATTGATTGACTCAAAGAAATCCAACTGAAAAAACTTGATTATGGACTATGTTTCGTGCGATTCGTGTTCATGTTTCCTTTCACGTGACGTCTCTCATCTCTAATGTCGACACAATTGGTTCGTTGAGGCTTTTACTGTTGCCACGGCATGTTGCAACACGGCTGCTGTTGCTGCTACTCGCCTTCTGCTATAGCAGCTTAACCGCAAACAACAATTCTGCAGCTCTTACAACTATGCTTAGCAGCTGCTTCAGCTTCTTCTTCTGACTGCTCCCTGCTCCTTGTTCCCTGCTCCTTGTTCCCTGCTCCTTGTTCCCTGCTCCCTGTTCCCTGCTCCTTGTTCCCTGCTCCCTGTAGCTTGTTCTGTATTTTGGCTGCCATCGTTTTACGAAAAACGATTACGCACTAAGCCTATAACTTATGTTGATGTTTTCTTTTCGTCTTAACATTTGCAAATTTGTCATTTTTTTTTGCTGGTCCCCGGCTCTCTATATCGCTACACTCCGGCCCCGCCCCTGCCCCTGCCCTCCTTGCATGCTCCTGTGTCTTGGGCTAACCAATATTTTCCTTGTCCGTGTCCTTATGCCGGCTCAACATTTCTTTTCATTTGATTTCCTTTCTTTTCTTTTCTTAGCTGCTCTGTTCCATTCTTGTCCTTTGAGGTCCCTTCGCTTCCTAACAGTATTGTCCTGCCAAACATGTGTGTGTGTGTGTGTGAGTAGTCAACATTTTGTTGCTGCTTTGCCATTTTTAAGTACTGTTTGCCTATTCCAGCGGCGTTATTCGCTGCCTTCCTAACGTCTCTGCCTCTCTTTCTCTCTCTCTTTTTAAGCTCATTCTCTTTCTTATGTATCTATGTGTGTATCATATTAAACTAATCCTAAATGGTTTCTTCACGGCACATTTGCTAGCACTTGTTTGAAGCAGCCGTTCTTCCACCCAGCCACCTCTTCACCTTTAGAACCTTAAGAACCCCAGAAGTGCCCCGACCGACCAGGTGTGCTCTAGTCATTTTGGGCCTGGATAAGCATATTTTTAAGAAAATAACTTAGAAATTAAACAGGGATTAGGGCCACACACATGTTCACTCGAAAATCTTTGATATGCCGCACTGTAAATACTCTATAAAGCTAAAATTTCGCCAATTGCAAATATACCATAGTATCGTATCTTCCTACAATTGAAATTTATTGCCGAGCTCTTAATGAAATTGAAATGTAGGCTGTGAATTGTAAAAATAAATAAGAGTTTATAATTTCATCGAGTATTTGCTAAAATGAGAAGAGATATCTGTAAAATGTGTTTATAAATAGGTTAATACATACGCTGTTATGCTATAATTGTTATATCATTAATTTATGCCTATTTTGAAATTGTTAGAGAGTATCTTTTTCCTTGAATGCATTTCCTTGAAAACCAAAATGCGCTTTAACACTTGGAAAGTTGGATCCTTTTAAGTTTATTACTCGAATATATTCCGAAAACGATTCAATTGAGTAGTTCCAATGAAGCGGGAACATTGCTCAACTCAATGGTTTAGTTTCATTCTAAATTAGTGTTTCGAAAAGATGAAAACTTTAACATTCACAATGGGGAACTGTTTTAACTACATATTGTAGTATTTTCAGTTGAGTCAAGGTATTGTGCGTATGAATTTGTATTGTTTTTAATTCTAACATATTTCCAAATTGCAAACCATTCTGTTTTAATTGAAAAGCAAACATTGAATTCAAATTGAATTACCAATTTGACAATTTGGGAAAATGGAAGGGAGCATTTAGGCATCATTAGCCTCGAATCGTGGTGTCCAGAAAATTGGTGTCAAGATTATTTTGGACAAAATATGTGAAATGAAAACGAGTTGGGGACGCTTAGTTTTTGACTGATTGCGACTAAATTGAAATCGAATGAATGCCGCTAATTGAGCAACAAATTAAAATCAATCCGATGCTTGCAACATACGCTAATGATTTACCTTTACATTTACAGTTCTACTCATCCTCCTCCTCCTACAGTACTTTTCCGAAAAGTTTCCATTCTCTCCACTCCCCAATCTGCCCATTATATTATATGATATATGTATGTGCGTCGAGTACAGAAATGGGTTTTGGTTTGTATTTTAGTTTGGGTTTGTTATTCAACTTTGGTAAAATTACATTTGCGAATGCAATTGAATGGCATCCAACGACAATTGCACTATGATTATGATAGTGTGCGTGTGTGTGTGTGTTTATGTATGTCGAACTCATTTATAAAGTTATTCGTTAATAAATAGTTAACAATCAACGATAAATTGGCAATGGTCATGTGGCCTGCTGAACTGAACAATTGAACCTTTGACCTACAGAGGCGTCCCAAAAGAATTTCAACTTTTTCAAATGGGATTTAGGCATCTATAATATTTATATAATAAATTTTTAATTGTAACATTAAAAGTTCGTTGAAAAGGTCAACTATATTAACTGAAACTTTGTTGTGTTAATGTGATAAATTTGGTTTCCAGAATACATTATGAATTTGAATAAAATTCAAATAAAGGAAACATAAAAAGATATGATTAATTAAAATAAATTTATGAAACGAAATGAGATATATCAGACTAAGATTAAAGGCAATGGAAATACAAGAAAAATTTATAGGGTATAAAATAAAAAGAAAGAAGTAAGTATTTGATTGACCAACTTTGAACTTGTAGTTCTTACCATTTATGAGATCCTTTCCTTTCGTTCATACGGACAGACAGACTGACGGACATGGCTACATCGACTCGGCTATTGATGCTGATCAATTATTTATATACTTTATGGAGTCTGCCACGCCTCCTTCTGCCTGTTACATACTTTTCACAAACCCAATATTCCCCTCAGAGGGTACATAATTCTAGAAAACTTAGTAAGTGCCTAAAATCAAAACTTGTTTATGAATTACTAGAAGTATTCTAGTAATATAAATATAGGGCTTAAATAGGTTATTTGCGGACGCCACTGTGCTGTGAGTTCAGACCATATAGAAAATGGCACAAAATGATAATAATTACACGTATTATGTGTAGTGCAGGCGTTTGCACAATGTCTGTATAAGAGTGAGAAAGAGAGACAGAGAGAAAGAGAAAGAGAGAGAGAGGGAGAGAGGTAGACAGAGAGAACGAGAGTTGAAGCGAGTGAGAGGGAATAAGAGAATATGATTGCGATAGAGACAGAGATAGAAAGCAGGAGCTGTGCATATTTTGCCGCTGATTTCCACTTTTAATTTAAAGCCATTGTTCTAAGGCACGCACACACTGAAACACACACATACATGCACACCCTACAATATAATTTTCGAACCGTCAGGCGAGTCGATAATTTGAGGCAGAGAGAGAGAGAGAGAGCAGACGAGAGTATGGACGATATATCCATGTAAATGAAAGCACATTGGCCAAACAATAGTCGTTAGTTAGTTTGCCAGCCCGCATGATTTTTTTTTTTTTTTCAAATAGGTTTTTCGGTATGTTGTTTTTTCTCTCGGTCGAATTATATACCCTACACACATGCAAAAAGGGTATGCTTAAGCAATAAAAAGGGTTACGAAAGAGGGTTTTCAGCTTTGGGGACATATTAAGGACTTACAATTACCGTATAATTTAAAGAATATTTATTTTTGAATGCAGAAACTGAGATAGATACCAATTTGTCTCGATTTATAACAGTTTTATAACAGCTATACTTATGTATTAGCTACAGGATAACTACTTAAACCTAGTTTGAGAGCACAGATAGAGCATAGACTATGATAGAGATAGTTGATACTGTATATTTATGAAATATTATACATATATGTAGCACTTGTAAATTACTAAAGTAAAGTTGTATTTTTTTTTTTTTTAAATTAAGCTTAGGTTTTCAACAAGTTGATTACAGGTTGTCTAATAGTTAATTACAATATAATATTGTGATGCTAACTGCTATTTAATTCAAAACTGAATCTTCGATTATACCTTTTCTTATAGAGGGTATCTGTCTGCCGCATACTAGCGCTGAGTATTGTCTAACTTGTTGTTTTCTGTTGCATTTTTGTTGGTTTCCGCATTAATTAAAACACAATCAATGAAAATTATGCATGCCGTTGCTTCATCGATACAAAAACATTTATTGTACGTTAAATAACAGGCTTCAACCGACTGTCAATTGCCAGACTTCCTTCCACCGCACTCGACGCTTCCTCATTGATCGAACCCCCTTTGGCAAAATAATAAGTAGCCGCACCGTATGACATTTTAGCAGAGAGCTTGTTGCCGTCAGTTGATTAGCTGCACAATGGGCCACAACTGAACTCAGCCAAAATGACAAACCAGTTCCATGCTGTGCAATTAGAGGACGAGCAACTGTCGACGATAATGACTGGTGGTGGTGGTGGATGTGAGCGGGGAAAGGAGGTGCGGGAAACGGGTAGCGAAAAGTCGGTGGCCCGTTGAGCGGCTTACATGAATAACGGCGGCAACTTCATAAATAACTAATAACCAAATAATTGGGTTGACAACGTCACCGACGCTCTATAAATAAGGATTCCAAAAATGGTCAAAGAAACCATCGCTGGCCGCAGAAAGGAAGCGGAAAAGGCAAAGAGAGAGAAAGAAGACACCATATTGAGGGGTTTGACCTTAAGGGAGCCTGTAAGTGACAAGCGAAATAATATTCATTTACTTACCTTGTACGTTGTTTTAGACTTGTCACCACTTTATTTGTGTTGCCCTGTACGTAGCCCAAGCAGGGTGTTATCTACCACTGTAGGCATATGTAACACTTTAAACGATTTTCGAAATTTACCGTGATTAGGTATTGTATGTCTTAAGATTGCATTAGAATTAAGTATTTATCGTCTCATTGATAAATAAATTCTTCACAAAAGGCATCCTCTATACTCTACTTCTTATACTCAACGGATCTGCTGATGTGTGCTGAGTGACCGGCAAACATTCAACATTTTTATATTCAGTAAGTTTAATTTATATTCTATTTTGGATGTATGCTATGTACAAATTTTCCTATTAAACAGTCCAGTTGCTAACTATTTCAATTTATTTAGCTCAAGTAAACTGATATATCTTAAAAAATGTTTTTTTTTAAATCGCTTACTAAATAGAACAAATATAGGAATTATTTGTTAACAAGACATTTTAAAGCATATTTTTATTCCCGTCTATAGAAAATTCTATGTAAATTATAGTGAATTTTGCATGCTAAAAGGTGATAATTATAAGGTATTTACGATTCATACTAATCAATAAATTATGTGGTCAGTCTAGTTCTATTACCGTTACTACATATTACTATCTGTTTAGAGCTTTTAAGCCGAAAAAACTTTGCAAAATACAAATTTACGTTTCCCAATTACAGGGCAACTGAGAAACATACTTGATAAACAATATCGCAACGGTTCACAGGTTAAGCTCAATATGTCATTCCCACTTGCCTTAAGCCTATTTCAATAGTTAAAGCTCAATTTGTGGTTCAATCTGTGTCATGCTTATTGAAAGTTCAATGATGGTTCGGACCAACTAACCCTATACAGCATAAGCTACTGACCCACTGTACTGTTAAATGGATTAACTGTAACGTAAGCTCACTGCTGCCTCTTATTCGAAACTCAATTAAAGCTTCAGTAGAGACTCAACTCTGCTGCAGATGGCGCTGGCAGAGCTTTTTTCCCATGTATATTGGGATATTTTTATAGAAGTCATTGAATTGGTGCCAAAATGCAATTGCTCAGTTTTACTCTCTAGTATGCACCCGATTTGCAAATTTGAAAGCTGTTCTAAAAAAGTTGTTTACTGACAGAAATAGCATTATATACAAGTATTAAGCAGCAATTGCCACAATTGTTTAAGCTAAAATACCCTGTAATTTAAAATCAAATATTACCGTATAAAAAAGTTGGATTTTAAGTTTGTTAGGCAGAAATTATTGCTATGGGGATACGTAGTATATGAAAGATTATTTGTTCCTGCTGTTGAGGTTAGGAGACTGAAATCATTACATGACATTGAGAGTTTGCCTGGTTGCGTATACAAACAGTTGTTCAAGACAAGTTTGAGTACTTAAAGCTCAATGGAAATTCAGGGAAATATTTATTTCACAATATAAATAAGGCTTTAAATGCGTAGATGTGTAATCTAATAACCAAATTTTTACTTTTCTACGGAATCTTTTATATTTGTGATAGAACTCAAATTTAATTGCTAGAAGCTTTTAACTTTAGGAATATAAAGTAGGAACATATGTACATATTATTACATTAAAACTTGCTTCGACATGACAAACTTGCAGCAGTTAAGTTATTAAGAAGCAAAGGGAAGAAAACACATATAAATCGAGATGAAAGTTAATTGCTGTTGCATTTCTGCATTCGTGCATCAGAATTAAAGCAAATTTGGTTCGCAGTTGTTTTTGTGTTTTTTTATTTGCTTTTCTTTGCGCTTCTCAGGGGCTTACAGAGACTGGTAAATCTCGTTGCTGTCTGTTCTGTAAGTACTGCTGTTGTTGAATATCTGATTAACACAGCAGAATATTAATTACACTTATGGAAATCAAAACATAAAAGCGAGTTAAGCACACGGCGACACGTGTTAAACAACGAACAGCTGGGAAAAACAACTCTGGTAAAAATCTGGTAGCTGTAGAAACTATGGGGCTGAGAGAGACGTGTGGCTGCATACACATACAGACATTTAACTGAGTCAAATTGTAAATTGTATTAAAATAATTACATTAAATGGCAGCTGATCGCCGCGTGAAACTCATTTGTTTTTATTAACGCATTGTAATTGCAACCATGCAGCACATGCCGCTTGGTATGTGGCATGTGAGGGACCAATGCCAAAGCAAAAACCTCCACTGTTGCAACAGAACTGGTGGAAAAAAAAAAAAACATAAAATGGGAGCAGAACGAGAAGTGCAACAGAATCCAGTTCAATGGCCAACAAATGCTGGGCAATTATTTAACCAAAAGGAATTAACCCAATTTTCATGGCATCATAATTAATCCAATTTGCTGAGCGTATAAATTTTCACACAGTGCAAGTGGAAGTGGAAGTGGAAGGGGAAGTGAAACTGGAGTTGGAGTTGCATTTTTGAGGGCCTACTGCAGTTGCGGTTCCACTTGCATCGAGTT
Organism: Drosophila tripunctata; assembly: GCA_035047385.1. Taxonomy (NCBI): domain Eukaryota; kingdom Metazoa; phylum Arthropoda; class Insecta; order Diptera; family Drosophilidae; genus Drosophila; species Drosophila tripunctata. Next base: position 2,660,498 of record JAWNPS010000210.1, on the reverse strand, counting down.
TCAAGCTCCCAGCAAACAGTGAACCGATCATAATTGGTAATTTATTATACACAATGGAGTTGTCCTGCGACATTCTTCTTTCCCACTTGCAGCATACCACTTGCAACCACTTGAATTACCCCAACCATCATATGCATTACTCAACCACCCTGACGTATACGCAATATGCACAGCAGTTATTATTGGCAACGTTTATTGAGAGGAAATAATAACTGCTGTGGCATGCGTTGTCCTTTGTGTGCGTCTGGCAAGCACACATTTTTCCTTTAAACCTCAAAAAAAGTCCTACGAAAAAAAAACCCAATTGGGAAATTTGTAAATAATTCCTTACACAACTTTTGACAGCTTTCCCAGTCGTTGTCCCAAAGCTGTATTTCGATATTGAAATTCTTATCAAACATATGCTGTTTATTAACAGCATGTTAATGAGAAGCATACTTTAATGTTAACCCAACCAACCTCAACTGTTGTTAATTTAACATGTCTGAAGTGTGAAGCTTTTCTCATGTCTGAAAAGCTCACGAAATATCAAGCAAATGCTTTCAATATTGAAAGTAATTGAAATGCAGAAAGCTTTAACGCAATTGTAAAGTCGCAGCTTGAAAATTATACTGTATTTACACTCACTGTCAGATTAATAGGTGTGACCCTAAAACTCAAACACATGATTGAATAATTATAGATTATAGATTTCTGTATAAGGAAATATTGAGTAGTGTTATGCTTCAATATCCAAAAGATAACATGCCACTTTTATGGCGATTCCAACAAGATAACGATCCCTAAGATTGCTCCCGGACTGTACAGGATTAGTTTCAAGAAAATTGAAGTTTTTGAGTTTGCAAGTGAATCTCAATCCAATTAAGATCCCTTGGGAACACCTAAAAAGAGAAATTGTAAAGACTAGTTGCACCTATAAAACACAATTTTGGGAAAATATTCAAAAATAACGGTACAACATTCCTGTGAATAACAAAAAGAATCGACAAAACCGTTGAAAATATGGACGGGTATAAAGGGTATTAATTAACTTCAGCAACACATACTAAAATATTCGGAAATATTTCAAAAGATTCCCTTTTTTTTTGTAAGTTGCTGATCACAACTATTTTTCTGGCCAACAAAATTTAGTGTACTTTGTGAACTTTGCAAAAATAAAGTTATTTTTTAAACTTTTTTTTTGCTGTTATAGTTTTTTTTTGAATAAATGTTGTTTTTTTTTTATTTTGAAATTTGAATTTTTATCTTAGAAAAAAAATTTTATTCACACCTATTAATCTGACCATAAGTGTATTAATAGATTAAATAATTTGAACTTTTTTTTAAACGTTAAGAAATTCATTGAATTATTATAAAAAGGAAACTGATTGATTTACTGAGGAATGGGCTTAAATGCATTAACCCTATAGTGCCAACATTTTTTGTAATAAAAAAAATAATTTTTGTGATGGGCACTTTTTAAAAAATAATTAAATAAATTAATAATTAATTATTAAAATTAGTCAAAAAACACAATAACAATCAAATAAAATATGTTAAATGTTTGTTTAGCAGCTTTCATTATTGACTCCCATTGCAATAATGCTGAAGTTAATTATAAACTAGTCTTGTTTGAAAAAGCCGAAGGTTAAGACAAATCTAACATGCTCTGCTTCTGACGAGACTATCATATACGTATTCTACCATAAGTTTGGCACTGCGCATGCGCGCATGTGAACAGTAGGACTGCAAGACACTGCGAATTCTAAAAGCCTTTATTGTTGCAGAATACCGAATTGAAACCTTATTACAAAATATGTAATACATATCTGGAATTATTGTATCTGACACAGTCTGGAGTCTTTGCATGTTAATCATTTCTATCGATTGAGTGTGTTTAATTGTAATCATTATCATTGTAAATCAATATCCGATGATGTGCCGAACCTTTCAATAGACCATCCCTTTTGAAATCAGATATATTAAAAGATTTAAGCTTAGAGCAATATTTAAATATGCCCATTACCGCCAACGAATACAAAATTAATTACAAACATATTAAAATGACAAATTATTTCGTCACAAAAATGATATCAGACATTTTTAGTGCTTCATTTAAATAAAATAGAATGCGTATATGTAAAAGGTTATTTTAGCACTGAATGCTTTACTATTGGTGTAAGTTGGAAATATATAGTATTTACATATATCAAGTTTTCCTAGCATAAAACTTTGCTATTGCAATCAACTAATTATCAAAATTAATCAATTATCAAAACAAAAAATATTTTTTCGTAAAAAATTATATACTTATGTATGTATACCGGTTATACTTACCATACCAGATATGTGACATATGCCAACCTTTGCGGAATTGTATTATCTTTAATATATGAATAATTAAAAAATGCTAAAACAAAAAAACACTTTGCATGCAATTGTTACATCATGTAATGATTTTGTTATAAACGTATTTCCATTATTTGTCACTTTTTTAGCTTTTTATCGCTAAGCTAGCGCTTTTCTGAAATAGTAGTCAAACCCAAGCTTCATAGTTCATTAATTTGTAGGGTTCTATCTTTGTTACGCCTTGCATAAAAACAAACAAAAAACCAAACATGATTTTTCATTTTATCTTTAAAATTGTGGCGTAGATTAAATAACTTACATTTGCTTACTTAAAATTTAATGAATTTACTCTATATCATATTGAGAAACTATAAAGATTACTTTGTAATATGGTGCCAAGATTGGACTCAATAGCTGATTCATGATCTACATAAATCAACAAGTGTTGGGTTGCTCATGAGTGAGTGAACAAATAAAAGTTGTTCACTTAGGTGAGCAAGTGAACATGTTCCTTCCAAACTGTTCATTTTTGTTCACTTGCTCTTTTTTGCTCACTTGTTCTTCGGTCGCTCATTTGCTTATTCTTGTTTATTAGGTCATTTTGCGATGTTGCTAATATTTTCATTTATTCCACAATTTCGTTTTGCTGCCAAACTTGTTTACTCTTTTAAAAGTTCAATATGTCGCTAATACGAATACATAGTGAAAAAATAAGGGACTGGAATGACTGAACCCTAAAGTAAAGGCACTTATTTAACAAACAATTACTTCTTAAAATGAGTAGTCAAAGATCTACGCATTAAGTTATTTTAAACAAAATAATAAAATTAATTTACGGAGTCAAAAGCCTTACTGAAATCTGAACACTTTATGTCTATCTGAATTTTATTTTAAAAATACTATATAAATCGGATAAGTAATTTCTCACACATTATTGATAGTTGAAACTGTAGAACGGCGAAGATATTGTATTTGAGAAGTATTTAGTTCAACATAAATTTATGCAATTTCAGACCCCCCAAAAATAGAAAATTACACGACTTTAGACAGTAACATACTCTAGTACATATAAGAGATAAAAATTATTTTTACATAAAATGTACAAAGTACAGTGGATTATTCGGTTTGTTTAAATGGAAAATGCGATTAATTATGTATTTCTTAATTTTATTTTGACTTTATTATAAAAAAAAAACAATTGTTTAAATTCTGTTAAAACAACTTAAAGTCAAGTTCAAAAGTACACTACTTCGTGCTCGTCAAAAGAAATATTCCGACTAGTAGGTATTTATTTGTGATAACGAAAACTTAAAACTTCAATTTTACGGTCATTCTAAAACTAATTGTAATGTAAAGAAAATTATAGTATTTGAATAACTGTTATATTATGATTTTAGCAAAAAGTTTCAAACCATTCCGAATAATAGCACACAAATATAAGAGCATTTTTCAGAGTCCTACACCATCTGAACTCAACAGTAAAATTTATACAATTTCAAAAGGAGCATAGAACAAAATTCTTTTATATTTGTTTGCTTTAAGAATATCTGAGTTATATTAACAAAATTTCATAACACGTTTTAAAAGATAACAAACAGTTTTATTTTGTTTTTAGTCAAGTTTCAGACCACGCCATAAATATACAAAAGAGAGAGGGAAAAGAGAAATATAACAACTGTACGTGCTCTCTTTTCCTACTGCGCAAGCGCTTCTCAAAAATGTTAATAACATTTAGCAAAGTTGGAAAACTGTTAAAGAAGCTGTTCGAATGAAGGCAGTAGTAGAGAAGAGGAAAGTACTGTAAGTGATGAAGGAATAAAGGGCAAGATAAGACAAGATCATTAAGCTAAGACTAATAAAAAGATACAATTAACATAGATCACTTTTACAGAAGTAAGACGAAAATGAACTTGACTCAAGACCGGAGAAAGTAAAAGGTTAATTTTACAGTGGGGGAGAATCTACCTCACTTAACACTAAATGCCCACTTTTTGTGTCACAAAGTTACTTCCGGTCTAACGTCTTTATGAAATGGTAATAACAAAACGAAAACTCGACCATTTTAGCATTCGGCACGTCGCGTCCTGAAACCCAGATGAATGCCCTTAGTCAACTCTCTTTCCAACTCTCTCTCTCTCTCTCTCACTCTCCCTGTCTCTGTCTGCTTTTCCCCTGTTCGGCACATTTTCGCCTTTTAATTTCGCACTTGGGTCATTTTGTTGTTTGGTGTGGATTATAAGACCACTTCATATTCATGCAACTAACAACCGGAGGCCGAGCACACAAAAACCCGACTCGACCCATAACCCAAACCAAACTGAGCCCCAGACCCAGTTTCAGACACCGAGACTTTTGCTACTTGTGGACTAGAGCAGCAGCAGCAACAACAGAAACAACAACAACAAGGACAATAGCTGGAAACAGGCACAAAAACCAGCCGCCTTTGTATTTAGCCACAAAAAGGAGCAACAAAAATACAAAAAAGTATACTTTTATATACAGATATATATATTTCTCTGGCTGAGAATAAGAGCGACGACGCCAAGTGCAAGTTGACCAAAATGAAAGGCAAAAGGTTTCATAGGCAAGGGCAAAAACAGTGGCATAAGCCCCTCAATTCCCCAACCCTCTGCAGCCTTTTAGCGTCCTTTCATTCCCATTCTGCAGTTACATGTCTAGGACACAGGCGGCAGCAAAAATATTCGACGTGCAGCATAAAGAAACGTATAAGTAGATATGTTTATAAGGCATAACCCGAGTTCTCTAACCACTCCACGCTCCCCCTCCCCCTCTCTCTCTCTCTCAATCTCTCTCTGTCTCTTCTTTCCCAAATTCAGCTGAAGTAGCAACTAAATTTTTTTTTGGCTTTGACTATAATAATACAGTTCATCAACCAAATGCTTCAATCAAAAGCAGTTCTCAATTAGTTTGTCTTGCTAGTAGCTAGTCTATATATTTATAGAGTTCTTTTACTGTAAAGAAAAAAAACCATAAGGTATTATTCAGCTCAGATCTTCTCAAGACTGTGTTATATCCTACTGGTATTTTACGTCTAACATGAGAGAAAGGACAAAAAACACAAAAAAGTACGTAAGTATAAGATAATTAGACCATTCATATACCTTAGGTTTTTAAGAAAAGTTTGGCGTGTAACAGTCAGAAGAAGGCAAGTCAGGCCCCATAAAGCATATATATTTTTGGGTAGCATCAACAGCCGAGAGGATATAGCTATATCCGCCCACCCGTGCGTCCATCTGTCCGTATGAACACCTAGATCTCAAAAGTGATAACATAAAGATATATTTAGGTCCAAAGCCTCATACTCTATGCTCTATATTTGGCAGTAACTTCGATCTAGCAAAAACGCCTTTATAATCTTAAAATCAAGTTAAGAGCTACATAAACTTTAGGTACTAAGGTTGGTTAGGTACCCAGGTTGGTTTATAATTATACGACCCTTCTCCTTCCCCTTCTCTGTGTCCATATAGTAGTCATAATATTTTGGGCTTGTTAATAAGCATCAGTTGTTTCGAGTTCCTTTAACTCTCATTTAGTTGCGTTGAGTAAGTCAGTTGTAAGCTCCATAATGGGTGCAATGCTAAATGTAATAGCACAGTAGAACCCCGCTCTTGCATAGTGTAGGAGCAGCCAGTAATATACATTTTAGGCACACAACAAGCAACAGCAAACACAACAGAGACAGGGACAGAAACAGGAAAAGAGAAACAGAAACCAACGAGACGACTGTGACAATACTAAGCGAATATTGCCAGCCATTTTTTGGTTGTGGTCGTTTTTCATTTTGGCCATTTAGTAGGCCAGGCTTTCTTTGTGTGCGTTTCCGTTTCTTATTCAACTGTTGTTATTCTTCTTCATTGTGTTTCCCCTCCCCTTGTTTGCTATTTTTTTGACTCTCATCTTTGCGCTCCTTTGGCTAAATGTCTGACCTCTTCGCGGTCGGTGGGCGTTGAAGTTCACAGCTGTTTGGAGTCGATTCGTAGCGCCCTTTTTTTTTGCCCACTGTTTTTCTTTTATTTTTTTTCACTTTTTTCTGTTTTTTTTGATAATTTGTTGACCGTCACATTTTCCGCACATTTTGCTTCTAGCTTCAACCTAGAAGTCGGACCTAAATACGTCTACATTTCTTTTACAGAACTTTATGACCAGCAGCAGCATCATCTTCATTCCGTACTGCACTTCATTTCATTTATGCCTCCATTTCAAGCTTCTGTTTTTCCTTATTCCCATTCACGCCTTCCATCCTTTTTCCTTCACCTTTTTTTTCACTCTTTCGCACGCATTCCGTTTATTATTTATTTATAGGCTTTCTCACTCTTACCTACAACGTTGTCTATCTCATTTACAGTTGAGCATTTCAAATTTTCCAGCACTGTTGCAAAATTTTAAGTAGTTATTTAGTACACAGAGGAAAATTAAGAATTTTGTAGTCAAAACAGCACTTTTCGCACTTGATATTTCACTAGGAATGACATTGCTTAAGTCAAGTATTTCTTTCTTGATTTATATGGAGTTCCAAAGGTTTAATTAATTTAAATAAAGTATTTACTATACTTTAATAAAATTATTTTAATTGTGTTCCAAAGATATCCTAATTACAAATTTAGATCTTGTGCACTTTAAGTGTATGTTAAAAATATAATTAAAAAACATTTTAAACGACAAAAAAAAGTGAAAAGTAATAACAGAATAGAAAGCAGGTTATACTAAAATAACTTACACCTGACTGAAAAATGTTTGTCTCTAAACTATTGGCCATAAGAAATTGAAATAATTGCCAAATTCGGCAGTAAGGCTGAATTGAAACTCCATAATCAATTTTTCTAAAGCTTTATAAAACTTTTATACACTATATTTCATCGCATTATAAGTTCTACACCTAAAATTCAAACTTTTTAAAAATTTTATTTTCTTTTCAGAATTTTAGAAATTTTTCGCAACTACCTTTTAAAAACTATTCTAATAGATAAGAAACATTGTGTAGGTTAAGAATGTGTATACCTTATAGGGTAGAGCTTTAAGATTTCGCTGATTTTAGTTCCTATTTATAATCTGGCGAGCTTGACTGAACTTTTCTTTCATGTTTAATAGCTGTATTCCATGAGAAATGTTTAAGATATCTTAACTGCCATATGTTTTAAGTTTTAAATTATTAAATACTGTACAAAAATTTCATATCAAAAGTGACATAGTATGTTTAAACTGTTGAACTTGCTCTTTGGTCGCACGGTTGAGGATTAATAGCCTCATTTAAGGGGTTCTCCAATGATTATTGTGCTGTATGATTGCTTCAGAATAAGTACAGAGTCTTTTATAGATATCTTTTATTGTTTTTGCCCAAACATCAGCTATATTTCCTGTTGTACAATCAAAAAACTTGACTCTACAACTCAGATTGAGCACTGCAAGTGCTTGAATATATACATATCAACAGGTTCTGTTCCTACCGCTACCAATTGATTCCCACTTTCAAGTTTCCATTGTCTCTTTTTAAGTACTATTCAACAGTTTTTGTTTCTCTCTGTGAATGGGATACCATAGTTTCAATATGTTATTGTTTTTCATTGTTAATTTCCATACCTTAGTGCTTTACTCCTGCTGCTTAGTTGGGTCCTTTACATAACTAAGGACCCAAAGTAGATTTCGATAAGTACACCCTTAACATACATATTATGTTATGATGAGTGTGTTCGAGTATCATGATTAGTTGATAGCTCATTTTACTTGTTTTGTTTTAATTAAAAATTTTGACCGCTACAGAACTTAAAAAAGACAACTTTTAACTAGAACTTTTCTCTGTCGAGTTGCTATACAGTTTCGCATTTGCTGGGTTTCCCGGATTTCTAGTGCGTCAGCATCGTCATCATCATCATTATCATGAGCATCGTTATCATTATCATCTATGCCGTTTTTGTCTTTTACTTGGCTGCATGGAGTTTTTAGAGTTGCTGAGCCTTTTTACAGGCGCATGTCTGTGCATTAATGTGGCTTATAATCAAGAGACCCTACCCGACAACCCCACAACCCTTCCCACCCCAACTTCACCCCCCTCTTCCACTACTCAAGGGTTTCTCTCTAAACGCGCAAAGCGCCAACTAGAAGAAGAAAAAAGTTAACCAGTTTGAGAATCCCTGCGCCGTTGTTGGCCAGCCACATCAAAGACAAGGCCATCGAGTCCCTTTCCTTCTTACTGCATGGTACAAATGGATGCGAAGGGGCATGTGAAAATGTGAAAAAGCGGAAAAGTCTCTCCATCGATTGTGGTCGCATTTTTGTTTATGTTGGTTCCATTTCATTTCGCTGAATGAGCTCAACAGCTTTTATCACACGCTTAGCTCTGCGGTTGTCCTTTATTACAAATGCCCAGTCTCCAATATCGTTTGTCAGTTCTCATTGATATTTGAGTTTAGTTTTCACTCACAGTCCTATGTGCTATTTCCCCCATTTCCATCTCGTCATCTGCCCATCCCCCTTTCTTCATTTTCATTTCCAACAACTTGTGGACTCTGTTTATTTTGATTCAGCAAACGGAGTTTATTCAGCATCATTTATTGATACCCGACTGCCAAAAGTTCAAAAGAACTTGAAAATTAGCAGCATTATAGTTTTTTCTTATCCAGCATGGTCAATGGTTTTTGATTGTTTCTTTGATTTTAGTTGACAACGAAACCTACTGAATTTGTATTATTCCACACCTCTCTCTAAAAGTTTAAGATTTGAAATAATTGTTAAAGTCCATATAAATAAGCAAGTTTGAGGTGTTTGAGTTACTCCATCTTTATATAGGTACAAATAATACTTAAATACGGTACCTAGAGACACCTATTTTAACATGCAGGTTTCTAGATGCAGTATAAAGATATTTTCTTCATAATTTTTTGGATGGCACTCCCCCTGCGCCCATAAGAAACCAAATAAATTGAAAATTTGCATGCCTTTAACTCTCGTATTTCTTAACGTTTGGTTTTGTAACTTTATTTTTGTTTAGAGACAAACAATGTCAAACGTTGCTGAATATCGCATCTAGATCGGATTATAATCAAGAAAGTTACCATAAAAAGAAAAACGTGAATTTACAGCAGAGGCGCAACCATGTGCCAAGCACTGAGCTCTGAATTTTTTATACACATACAAACATACTGTGGCCGCGTTAAATAATAAATAATAAATTTGAGCAATATAATTGAAAGTTGTAAAATATATAATAGTTTCTTTTATCTGTTTTAAATATAGTCACTTAATTGAGCTTGGATTGTATGAAAAATGCAACTAGAATTTGTTCGACCAATCTGCTAAGTGTAACCTTTTTAATTCCATCGTAAAAATTGTTTTTATTGAGTGTTTTCTTAAACTTGAACTAAGTAACTTAAGCTATAACTTAATTCAGGTAATACATAGTGGCAGCTATAAGAATTAAGCCAAGATTTGGTCCTAATTCAATCGTTTACAGCTGCTACGGGAAACTTAACTTAACTCAACTCAACTCGCGTCGACTCGACTTGGCTCAACTAGTGGATTGGATTTTGCTTTTCATGTGGCCTGACTGTGAAAATTAACGACATTTTACGCTTTCATTTGTTTTCTAATTTAAATTTATGTTTATGAGTTATGGCCGCTGCCCAAGCAGAAACCAAAGCTGAACCTGAGCCTATACATAGTATATACTATCCGAAATGTTCCCTCACACACCCTCAACCACTTTTAGCCCTCCAACAACCCATCGAGATGGCTGTCCAACCCGCAAGTCATGCACTTGTACAAATTATAATTATGAATTTCGGCTGCGCTCTTTGAGGTTAGCTATTAATTTTTAAGCGTAAAATGCCACAAATTCATTACAAAGTCTGAGATTAGTTTCCTGGACGAGAATAATTGCCGCAACTTTTTGCTTTTTGTTTTTTTTTTTTTTTTTTGTTCGTTTTTGGTTTTGGATGCGTAGAGCGCAATTAATTTTGAAATATGCGCTAAACCGAGCAATTTGATAAGACTCTGTTTTGAATAATGTTGGGTTCGAGTCGAGTAATAAATACATAGCCTCAACTGGATAACATATTACAATTGATGATGAAACTTAAATGAGATGAGTCGGTAGAGGTTGGTGGAGTAAATTAAACGGTAGTCTACAAACAAACCGACTGTTATAGACCAGTTGGCAAGGCTATTATCTTATAGTACATGGAATATTATTTTGGATAGACAATCCTACATTTCATAAAATAAGTAAGTGTTTCCTAAAACAGTTTCTCGCATTCAGCGATTTGGAGATACATTCTAAATTTAGTGGATCTAGCTCTTATAGTCCCCGACATATATACTATATACTTTTCATTGTCTATTTCACAATTTTGTTCTTGAGTAACTTAATAGACGCTTATATTTTAATAAATTACACAGTCTCCGCGATGCTAATTTGCTGAGCATGAAATTAGTTAGTTGGCAAGCAAACATTTAAACATATGTTTGTGGGAAGGTACAAAATTCTAGATTTAATGATTTTAATCCAAGAGTAAATCAAAAAGAATACAAGTATAATAAGGGGAAGTCCCAAACAGATTGATTTGTTTAGTAGTAGTAATTCATGTGGCTAATCAAATTATGATATGCAACATAATGTTGTCAATATTTTGATATCTTTGCCACTTTTGGGATCAGAATATAACATATATATGTGTTTTTTTTCTCTACCCCCATTTTGCTGATTATTTCTGCTGATCCAGCAAAGCGTGCATATGTATATATGAAGAAGAGGTGCAGATATTTTCTGCAGCTACTGTTTTTGTTTCTGGTTTGATGCTTTGCACCGAAGAGCACTAAAACGTAAAACTGGAGAGGAGCAAGTGTCCTTTGTGGACTACGGCAAACGCGCCCAAAACTATGCACAGTACAACAGCAACAATAACAACAGCAACACCACAAACAACTACAACAACAACCACTTGTGCTGTCCCTTTTGCTCCACAAGAAACGCAGAGAAAACAAAAAAAAAAAAAGAAGCAAAAATGGAGGAAAAAAATTTCATTTATTATTAAAATCACTTTCGTTGCAATGAGGATTCCAAATGTCGTATCGTTTCGTTTCTTTTTATTGGTATGCGTGTGTATCTCTCTCCCTCTCTCTCTATCGCTTATATTTGTACTGTCTCTTTCCTGTCTGTATAGGAATTGTCTTCAACTAGCGTAGACCTTACGTAGTGGTTGTACTATATATGCGAAATGTTTCTGGCCCCTTTCCGTATATTTCCCTTTAGCATTACCTCATGTGCTCGTCATTGGTTATATGTATTTGTTTGTTTAAAGGGTAGCAGAGAGTACTATAGGTTTCTGTAAAACACACACACAAATGCTCAGAGATTTGAAAAACTGGAGAATTTCAGCTAAAGTTCATGTTCTTATGATAAGTACATGGAGACTCAAGGACATTAATCCCTAAGGTAAAAGTTTTTAATGTAAAAATATTGTTTTCATATCCGTACAACAACAATCTTTAAGTGATTTTAGCAATGCATTTCCAATGAAATTATTATCTTTTTAAAAGATTTCGTTAAAATTTTATAAAAATAATTAGTATTATGAATTATGTAAAGCTATTCCACCTAAAACTATAATTATTTTGTTTAACAAAAATAATAATATTGTTGTTGTTTTTTTATATTAATTATTTTGTTTATTTGTAATTTATAACATGATTTATAGTCTTATATTATTCCTATTCTGCTCGCAATGTTTTAAGGACAGCACAATGCATATTTTGATTTTTCAGCTACCCTAATCGGCTTTGGAGTACTGGGTATTGCATAGTCAGTAGCACTCTCGATTAGAGAATTGCTAGTTGTTGTTGTTGATGTTGTCGTTGTTCTTGGATTAACAAGTGTCATATGTGGTCGTCCTCATACTACTCCTGCTCAGGCATCTTGTGGTAATGGCATACACACGGCTCTCAACGCTTTGCGCTTCACTGCCTGCCATGTCCTTTGCTTCACAGGACCTTCGCCTGCATCTTGCCTCAGTACCTTGTACCCGTTGTCTACCTGTAAGCACACACCCACACACACAGCTCTTCGGCACATTTAAGTCAAGTGTGCTTTGGAGATTTTGTAGCCGCTTTAAAAGAAAAGTATAAAACAGAAATCTTCTTCTATCCTTGTTACTTTCTATTGGACCACGTTGCGTATGCGTGCTGCTTTTTTGAGTTCCTGCTTCGATTTCCTTCTTTTTTTTTCTGTTTTTTTTGGGCTGCGCAAATGTCAACGAAAGTGCAAATAAAATCTAATGTGCAAATCATTGCAAAAGCTGCCCTTTCTCTGCAGCACAGGTGTGTGTGGGTGTGTGTGCTTAATGTTCTTGTCATTTGGTTAGTCGCACCCGCGTGAATTTGTTTTTATATCAAACATTGCATTTTATTGGTATGTCGACATTTTTTGGGCAACGCATCTCTCAGCGGCAATTGAAATAACGTTACGTAAAACATTGAACAGATTTTATATATCGCACCAAAAGTCAGCTGCAAATGTGAATCCATAGTCCAAGAATTTAGACAAGTTGTAGGCCTGACTTCACTAAGAAATTTCAGTCAGTTTTATTTGAGTTCCCAGCCCAGAAACCTTTAAAACATCAGCTTACTTAAATAAGAAAATAGTTACGGCTTGTGTTTATGTATAAAGCTTATAAATTTTACTAATTTTTCAAATTTTTTTAAATATAAAATCGCTTTAAGCCATTTACTGAAACTATAGAAATAAGAAATCGATTTCAGGTTCTTTAAGTTGCACCTAACTTACATAAGTTTTAAGAACTTTCTGTTATAACACATATGAACATTTTATGGTTTTATATAAAAGCTTTACCATAACAGCTAATTTATATGGTACATTCCTTTTTTAAGATAAATAATTAGAACAGTCTGAATCCTACGATATATACCTAATTTTTGTATCACCAATAGTATATAACATCGTAAAAGTTATGTTACTGATTAAACAACACAGTTTTTTTTTTTGGAAATTTTTGTATGCGAGGTTGGATTTTAAAGGGAAATGTTAAACTAACTTGAATTCACTTAAAGGTTCCTACACAAACTACTAAAACCTCTAGACCAACTTCTAAGCAACCAAAACAGTTAATACACTTTAATGCAACAGAATCCCAAAATACCGTTAGCACAGTGAATTCTCTCAGACACTTTCGGATAGAGTGCTCTTTTAATATTAGTTTAACACCGTACAACTTCAGCTCAAGAATCTATATAGACTAGCATATAAGCTAATATTAAATATATTGTTAAATGAAATTGATACGAATATTCTGTAAAGCTGTTGCCTTATTGACTTGGTCCTGAACTTGCAGAACGCCTTAGCCAGCTGAGGGAGACGAGGCAAATCCGGGTCGGAGATTCTACTACGACGGCCAATTCGTTGCACTTGCGTCGTATTACAGCTGAATATTGAATATGAAGCAATTGTTCGCCACGTTTATAAATATTTGATGTGGCACACACACACACACACCTACACTCAAGAACAACCACGAAAACACACACACATGCACCTGGAATATAATTTGTGTAATTGCGCACTATGTAAGCGAACGTATCTATATCAATAACACCATACATGTACACACAACAAAATTATTTGTACTAAAATTTAGTTTCAAT